>CDHK01000003.1:2095422-3295422 GCA_001048715.1 Penicillium brasilianum
GGGGGGGGGGGGGGGGGGGGGGGGGGGGGGGGGGGGGGGGGGGGGGGGGGGGGGGGGGGGGGGGGGGGGGGGGGGGGGGGGGGGGGGGGGGGGGGGGCTGTGGAAAGAGCACACCAGCGGGGGCAGCAGCGTTGGAAAGCTGGGGGAGAGGTTGAAGAGAAAAGGGAGAAATGGGTACAGATATAGCGTTTGGCGTGATAATAATAGGGCCCGGGGGAAAATCCAGAAAAATCTCTCGATAAGGGCGGACGGCGAGCTGGTGGACGTGCTGTTTTGGGCGAATCGGTGTGGCCAGGGAAAAGAGCTTTTTTTTTTCTGCCATCCGAGCCCGAATCGATCAATGACTTCATGCGGTAATCAGATTCGAGGGATTTGGATATTGCGAGATATTACTCTTTTAGGGCCTTGTATCACCTCTCTAGGTCATTGTTCTACCGACTATATTCAATTCTACTGATCTGTTGAAACCTATCGACTGCCGTTCTTACAGACGCCGTCATAATTTCACAAGCCAAAACGACCGCGATGGAGCTGCAATACTCGGGACCCAGTTTTTTTTTCGGGGCCCCCGTCGCGGCAAAGGGCCGACGCCGAAATCGAAAAAGAAAAAAAGGCCCAAATTGCAAAAAGGGCAGAATTGGAGACGTGAGGGGATGCCCGGTGAGGAGAAATTAACCGCTGAGGAGAAAAAAAACCCGGTCGAGCTCGGGAATATGAGCGGTGCCGTGATTAGCTCCTCTATCTACTTCTAATTAGTACCTTTTGTACATCAAAACTACCAAGAATTCTTTCCATTGAAAATATGCTCCCATCTAGCTCTGCTCATAATTGCAAACTCTCTTTCCCCATCACCTTGAGCTCCAATGACCTACGAGCTCCTCCGATTGCCCCGGAATCACCCGCGGAAGAACCCGCGGCGTCCGACGAGATCTCGCTGAGCTTCTCCTCGCTGCCACGACGCCAGCCTTTCTCGTAGAATCTGGGGAAAGTATTCCCTTGGTCCACCCCCGTATCCTTGTCATTCCTTCGTCGCCCGATTTCTTCCTGTCGCCCCCCCTTTTCAGCCCTGCCCGGACTATGCTCGCTCTCGGCAGGAATCGGCGCATTACAGAACCCGAATGGGAGTAGGGATGTCGCGTTGGAGAAAAACACCAGTCACGGAACTGCTGTATCAACCCTACACAACCATGGAGTTCCGTCCTCTCGGCATACTTTGTATTCTTGAAAATGCTATGAGAATTTCAACGGCTTATCCCATTTTAGTTCGGGTGCATCGAAGAAAACCACTTGCACGGTGATATCGTCCCGTACACGCCGAGAAGATGGTGAATCGTAAGCAAGTCGGCCTGCTACCAACTCATGATGATTTCCCCCAAGCGAGTTACGCACCAGATGCACCGCGACATTGTCGTCTTGAACGGTGGTCCTCTTTTCCTCGAATTTCCAATCTTCCTCATTGGCAAATTCACTAAAGTCGGACATTTCACGTCCCGGGTCCGGATTGCTGCTTCTCTGCTTCTCTGCTCCGCGTTCCAACCATTTTCCCACGAGCTCGACCGCCTGCTGGTTGGAGAGCACATCCCACAATCCATCCGTTGCCATAATCAGGAACGCCGGCTTACCGGTGTTGAGCTTGGTGCTTGTGACCACCGGTTCGGCCGTGAGATATGGCGGCGTTCGAACGGGATATCTCGGTGTCAGAGGTGATGGCCCGAAGAATTTGCGCTGCATGTCTTGTTGGAATTCCAAAGACCACTTCCACCGAGCATCGCCAAAGGCCCGTGAGACCATAATCCCCAGTACCCTCCCGTTTTTGACGATATCTTCCTCGCCAGGGTGTTCCTTGTAAAGTCTGGCAATCTCTTCTTCGTTTTTGCCCGTCTGGTCTACCGACAATGGTTTTGCGTTCCATTTACCGTCCGGACCTTTTTGTCCGAGCACCGCTCTCGAATCGCCGGTACACGCCACATGTAGCGTGCTTGTGGTAGGATCGTACAGGGACAGCAAAGCGCATGAGCCGGAATAAGCGGGCGCTAACTTCTTCACCTTCTCGGGTAACGAGCATTGGCTCTGAGAAGTCTCCAGAGCTGTCTTGATGATGGAGTCGTCGAGATTCAAAAACGCGTTCGCGATAGCGCGCTGAATCAGCTCATTAGAGTAGGATTCTTGGTCCGAGAGCGGCTTGACTTGACTTAAGCTGTGTCGAACAAAAGGCATGAGTTCGGTCTTCAGCAATTCTGCCGTCTGAGCTCCTGCATGACCATCAAAAACACCCCATGTCATCCAAGTATTGTCTTCATTCCACGGCGAAGGAAATTTGCCATGTGTAAAATGATCCTCGCATGGGCTATTAGAGGGCAATTGGGCACCGTCATATCTGATGACGCCGTCCACGTTCCGGACTAGATGAGAATATGCTCCTTGAGAGATGATGCGTGTCACTTGGTCCTCGGAAGGACCTGGCTCGACGGTCCAGTGCTCAGCCGGGGGGCTTTCAAGATGCGGCGCATCGTCGCGGGTGACATCGTCTTTGGCATTTACCAGCCACCACAGAGCCGGTGTACTGATCACGCTGGCGATCACAATAGATCTCATCGGATTTGGGTAGGAGCGAGAGCCGGAGCTATACCTAGCACCCTTAGTCGAGTATATATTCTTGGTTCGCGCCCATAAGGTTGACGATGTGGTGACGCGTAGGCGCGTTCGAGCCATGCCCCATAACATCATGATTGCTCGGGCTCAAGGAGACACAAGAGAACAATGAGAGAAGAGTCAAGGCGTAGTTTGAAAATTCAATATCTCGAGTAGAACTATGGGAGGGGTTTAGGCAGCACAGTGTATCTATCCCCTTGTTTCGGATTGGTCAGAACAGGGATGATAGCGTGGGAGGCAGGTAAGAGGAAGGTAGGAGGAATATGCCTCCTGAAGCCAATGCTAGAGCCCAAAATCAACCCACAGCCTTAAGATATCCAATCCCACAAATGAATGCCCGGCCAAATCAATGAAGCAGTTTTGTGAGTAGTGTAGGCAATCGTTGCGAGTGAGACTGCATCGGACACCACCTGATGCATGGCTTAGCACGTGACCTGTGTTTGGATATCTAGATTGCGCGCTCGAAAGAACAATGTGTAACTAATAGGTAGGGACTTGATGTGCTAAATACGTTTCTTTGCCTATGTAGGATATATCTAAGGTTCTGGTATACCACAAATCAACTTATTCATATCCACCAATCGTGGGGAAATTCCAGGTGCTTGTCTGGACCCGAGATATATATCCCAAGTTAGCAACACGCGCAAAATATTGATCACCATGTATACAGAATCATTTAACCATTGATTTGAATTTCAATTTACTGGAGATGGAATTGCCCGTGTGTTTCCAGTAGATCTGCCTGAGCTCGGTCAAAGCCAATGCGTTAGGCCATCATGGTGGTACCATCCTTGAGTACTTCGAGAATCAGTTTGAGAGAGCAATGCTACAGTATGACTCCTAGCTAGATCAATTACAATATGGCGGTTGAGATGCCTCGTATCCAATCTCGCAAGTAGCCTAGGAGATTATGAGACCAACAGAATGTCTTTTATGATAGAGATTCTATAGCCTTTTACGTTTGACGATAACGGTGACAACATAGTCATGATACATATTGCAGTGTCTTCTAAGTCAATATAATAAGGTCTGGATTATTTTACCCGGAGAATTTTCTTACAATCAATTCTCATCTGGCGGGATTCTATCTAGCATACACTGCAAGACTTGCCTTCGAGAGCCTCGGCAACAGCGTAGAACGCCGGCTTTGCCTGAAGAGTGTGGTTGAACAAACAAGCACCACCTTGACCAGCAAACGTAGCCGGAACCCAGGAATAAGCATCGTCAAAGTCCCAAACAACCACACCGATGCAGCGAGGACCAACGTTCAAGCAACTAGTGACGCTCGAATAGTAGTCCTGAGCCTGCTGCTTCTGAGCGGCAGCCGTGTAATACGGCACAGCCGAGAAACGAATGTCGAGCTCAGTGATAGCCACGTCGAGATTAGCCTTGATATAGGACTGCTTTGTGGCGACTTGGTCGGCAAGAGAAGGGGTCTCGCCCACGATGAAGTGGGATTCCAGCCCAATACCGTCAATTCGAATGCCACGCTGGCGCAGTCCATTGACGAGGCCAAGAACGGCAGTCGACTTGGTACCCGGGTTTTCAATGCCATAGTCGTTGTAGTAAAGCTTCACATCGTTGGCGCCAATCTCAGCCAGTGCTTCCTGCGCGTATTTGAATGCAAGGTAGAAGTAGTCTTCGCCGATAGTGTCATACCAGACACTCGAAGAGAATGAGCCATCGGAGTTGAGAGCCTCGTTGACTACATCCCACGAATAGCAGCGTCGACCAAAGTGCTGAACAGTCTTGAAGATATGGTTCTTCATCACGGCAGTGAGAGCCTCAGCCGTCCAGGTCTTGGACGTAACGAAGTCCGACAACTGGCTGGCCCAGACGAGGTTGTGGCATCGGACCTGCGTACCGAAGCGCTCGGCCACCTCGAGGAATTGCTCCGCTGCGGTGAAGTTGAACACGTTCTGCTCTGGTTCGGTGTACATGAACTGGATAGAGAAGCGAATGTTAAATGAGGAACGAGAAACGTGGGAGGGAAGCATTCCAACTTGTCTAGACATACCTTCATTGCGTTTGCAGGCGTAATCTCCCCAAAATTGTTCTTCAGGATTTTGAGATACGCGGAATCGGTGGTCTCAGCAGTTCCAGGAATATCGGCAGCCGTACCAAACCAGTGCTTTCCCCGGCGCTGAGCAAGCTTATTGAGATCAATGCTATTGCTATTGCTATTAGAAGAGTGAGGCGCTGCCTGAGACGCACCAGCCAGCAAGGCTGCAATCACGAGAGATGGACGCATGGCGAGAAACTTGGAGATTGAAGAGTGATGGTAGCTTAGCACTCTATTTTCGCAGAAAATTTTGAAGCTATATAAACAAATTTCTGGCCTAAGCTTTCTACACTTCCCCGCAAATGCACGTCGCCTGTTATTACTAGCCCCTACTACTCAATCGCTCATTCGCTGGCCCGTAGTCAAAACCCCTGAGTACGTCTATTCTCCGGGGGAGCATGCGGAAATTAGGCTATACTATGCTGCAGATGTTTCGTGGAAAACGGCTAAGCATCCTACACTAGCCTCATTTTCGCTTAAAGCCGGCCGCAGGAGAGCAAAGAGAGACTAGTCGGAAGCAGTTAAGGCGTCGGCTACAGGTCTTAGCAGGATGTACGAAGTATGTTTTTGATTTCAACCGAGCTACCGGCTGCAGTATACTCGTCTAATATGCCCAATAATTTCCAGAGTAGTTTTACAGCCTAATACCCCAGGAATTATATCACACTTAGTGAGTGGATCAATATCAAATCCTATCGAGTGGGCATTTCGAGCTATGCATTCGAATTAGTGCATGTTAATTGGGCTCTGCATGGAGATGTAGCATTTACCCTACCGAAAAACTTTATAAAAGTAAATACCCAGAGAGAAAGCGAAAAACAAACACCGAAAATTGTTAACATTACATCCCACCTTTAGTCTGTGAGCTGGAACTGGGGGCTCGCTTGTGACTGACTAACGTTTAGGGGCTGAGCTAGAGGCATCAGCGCATTAGCTCTCTCGGCAAATCTTAGCCTCTTGACACTGCCGATCTGTGAATTCTAGAGAGAGGGGTGGATACCCGATGCATCTCCGTGCATGAAAATAGCTAGAAGGATCGTGGCCAATGCTACGAAGAGGTTGCAAAAGTGGAATGAATCGAGAGCAAACAAAGGAAAGAAATCGAGCAATAACAAGGGCACTGAGTAGCGTGTGGAAATCACGTAGTCAGCCGTGTTAAGATACTCAGATTACCCTAGAATATACAGCTAAAGTCCTGCGATTTCCATATAATTGACCATGCACTCTCGGGCTCATAACGAAGCATGACTGCAGCTATTAGATTTAATATTGTATGGAGAAGTAGGCCACTTAGTCAATAAAGATTCTTAAAGATACTAACAGCCGCATTATAATACTCCTTTAAGAAGCAAAAGTACGTTTGAAATGACAGTCACCTCTCATAGTAACGAGGGACTGTCATGTCGATCCAGTGCATTGAGCCATCAGCCAATCTACAGCTCAATCTGGGTAGTAACCGCCTTCTCACCACCATCTGCCTCCGCAGATCTACCATGAGTACCGGCGAGCTGCTGAACCTTCTCCGAAGCAGCCGCGCCACCCAAAATAGCTCGGTCACCGTCGAACTTCTTGACAATCTCCTCCAAGGGAATCTCCTTGGTCTCAATGTAGTACTTCCAGACGATGAAAATCTCAAAGACCAGGAAGACACAGTAAACCAGGTAGTACTTCCAGCCAATCTTTTCCAGCGCAATTGGGTTCACATATTGATTGAACCAGAGACTGAGGTCCACACAGAAGAACATGAGGGTAAGGCCCTTGGCACGAAGGCGGTACGGCAGGATCTCAGAGGAGTAGGAAACCAACATGCCGCTGAAACCGATGTTGTAGGCAATGTAGAAGAGGAACATGAAGACAATGACGGTGTTGGCGGCGTTGTGGTTGGACACACCGGCGGCGTCGGACACACTGAAACGGGCCAGGGCAATGGTGGTCGCAACGTAGCACGCAAGCATGCTGATACTGGATGTCAAGAAGAGCTTGCGTCTGCCGAAGTAATCGACGAAGAAACAGATTCCAGTTGCGGAAACCACATTGACTGCGCTCAGAATCAGGTTGATGGTGAGTTGCGTGTTGCTGTCGGTAATGCCAATCATTTTCAAGACCTAGCTTGATCAGCAATTGTTATCTCTGTTATACATCTTCCCACGACTTACCTGAGGCAAAAAGTATGATACGATTCCGTTGCCTGACCACTGAGAGAAGAAACCGATGGAAATCAGAATGATCGAACGGTGGCGATTGCCAGCAGTAGACCAGAATTCAGTCCAGTTGTTGCCCTCGAATTCCTTCTCCAGCTCAATGGTCTGTTGAATCTCATCAAATTCGACGTTGACCAATTCGTCATCTTCGTCTCCTTGGGCATGCACGTAAGCCAGGACTTTCTTTGCCTCCTCCAGTCTGCCCTTAGAAATGAGCCAACGGGGTGATTCGGGAACGGTCCTGTAATTTGAAAGTCAGAAAAATCGTTCCTCGTTGAATATTGTCTGTGCCTCGTACCAAATGAAAACCAACTGGCACAGGGATGGAATTCCCTGCAGAAGACAAGGGACACGCCATGACCATGCGCTGCCCACGATGTGGTTCGTTCCTAAACCGTCACGTTAGGAGGTGCTCATACTGTTTCTCGAGGTCATTTATCCAACGTACCCAAAGCAACGCAGGCTCCGATGAGAGAGCCCACGTACCACAGACTATTGTAAATTGACGAGTAGACTGCGCGGTGCTGAGGATGCACCAACTCGGTGACAAGAAGGGGCGAGCATTCCTATTTTCATTGAAAATTTACTATTAGTGATCAACTTGCGATAACAAGGTCGTCGTTTGACTCACCTGGGCAATACCGAGACCAAAACCAAGGACGATACGACCGACGACAAAGAGGGCAATACGGTATCCGATCGATACCATGGCAACACCGAAAAGCATGATCACGCAGCCCACAACCACACCGGCGCGACGACCGAGAATATCTGCGACGTAAGGGACAACGGGAATTGACAGCATGGAGCCGATCGACATGGCCGCTGCCAAAAGGCCTAGAGTACCTCCCGTGGGGTGATTATAGGCTAGATTATCCCATTGTCAGATTCGTGGCCGCAATCTTCAGACTCTTCAGATTAGAATCACTCACACTCATTCCACGAGTCCATGGCCTCCAGACCGTTCATCAACGATCCATCGTAGCCTGGTCATCCTGTCAGTCGTGCTGTCACGGTTGTGTTGAAAGGAAGAGGGAACTACCGTTGGTGGCAGAGGTAATCATAGCTGCCCAGAGAGTGAGATAGACGAAGCGCATGCCCTTCATCTTCCACCAAGTCACCCTTGGCCATTCTCGGCCACCGAGAGTGAAGGTATCCTTTCCCATGGTGCGTATCAGTCGAACCTTGACACGAATCGAAAAAGAAGAATAGGAATGATCAAAGATGCGGCCAGTTGCGATCGCCTCTGTCAATCTGTGAAATCTGCCAGGATCTGGAGAACACCCTCGTGGCTGACATTCGCCTAGTATTTAACTGAGCGGGGAAATGTTTCGTTGCCACGAAGCTGCAGGACCGGTCTCTTCTAGCGGCAAAATAGGATAAATTGTCTGACTCTCTCCTCCTGTCAGGGCTCTAGATCTCCTGGACCCGGTCAAAAGTTCAAGGTGGGGGGGGATCAAGCTAGAGAGGGTTCCACTAAGCTTTGCCATGAGAATATGGCAAAAGCTTACGGGTCTTGCGCAATTCCATGGCCAACGGGATAGTCTTGCCAAGTGACTAGGGTCTCGCGACTGAATTCAGGCTCAATTGGAGGACGATATAAGCCTGACCAATATGAGGACCCGGTTTGTCGACGCTCAGCAGCCGGGGGAACAGCCGTCCATCTCTGGAAGGAACGAAGGCGTCGTCTGGGCTGTGGAAGTGATTGGCTCTGAGACCGGGCCAGGGTCTTGGTGACAGGAACCAGAAGAACCCTAGATCGTTTCAGGAAAGGAGCCCAGGCCCGATGTCTGCTTTGAGACACTAGCGCCGGCCTTGTCGAAGCGATGGCCCATCACTGGACGCTCGCATGGTTGGGCTCCACGGAACTGAACCTTCTTCCCCCAGATTATTACTTCCCCCCGGACGGAAGATGCCGAGGTCATTGGTCTGTCGAGAATCAGCCCCCACCAGGTCCACCGGGGGTTTCTCCATTGGATGAGTTCTACCGCACTAAATGACAGTCCGGCATGCCATCAAATCGTCAGCCATTCATTCTGCCGGCTAGTCAGCCCGAGGGTTCGTGCTCAAGACGTCAAGGCTGGAGAGAAGGAAGAAAAAGGAAGAGCGAAGGACGGCCCGAACAAAGCAGAAATGCTATTATCCAGAGACCCACGTGAGTCGAGGAACCTTCGAACGTCTCAAATAGAACAGTCATCAGGATAAACACGTGAGACATCAGCAGCTTGGAGCGAATCACATGAGGCACTGTCTTTAGCCTCGAATAGCAACGCACGTCCCCGGAAATTTTCCAATCAACACGTCCGTGTGTATAAGCCCGTGTTGCATGAGTCCCGCCACTTGGTGGCTAACGGACATGTCAGCATCGAGACGGCATAGGAGACGTTGTTCGTCTGTTCGCGCTAGGTATCGATCCTCGGCTAAAACCTTTTCAGCTCTTGCCGGGTATCACCAAATCTCCATCTCCACAGAAGCTGACGAGGAGGACGGCCAACAGCAACCTTGCCCTGGGGAAATCTAGTTGTGGTGTAGTCGTAGCCTTGCCATTATGTAGGAATTTATTATTTGGATGGCAAAGAAATCTGCTCGCGCGATGAACTAGGCCTGACTCGGTTGGTTTAATCTTTGTCCAAAGGTCTGAATTTAGTGATAAGAGAAATACTCTAGCTAAACATGCTTCGACCGCCTCTCTCTGACCTGAGCATCCTTAGAGTCTTTTGGGGTGTCTGTCGAATAAATTTAGATCTATATATCGAGTTATCTTCGGGAATCAATGAAGTTTAGGCTGAGAGCGGAGTACTGTACAGTCATCGATGGGGAATAATGCTGAGAGTGGAGGATGAGCTGTACTGATTAAGCCAAGTTTGACATGCGGGCTGACTTTTAGAGCAAATGAAGCTTGTGGGTCAAAGATGATGATAATTCTTGGCTACCTGAGCAGGTACCTAGCTAAATGCGGCTGGCCGACTAAGACTAGGCGGGCAGGCCATAGTCCTATCGGGCTCGCAAAACCCAGCCAGAGGAGATCAGTCTCCGGCTGAGCGGAACAAGAAAATAAGCAGACATGAGAATGTTGAATAACAATTCGTGATGAGTATGTGAATGAATCGTAGTCACGGGGCAAGTGAGCTTAGGGGGAACCAATGGGAACCCCGGCCGAAGATGTTATGCCTTACATTACGGAAGATGGGTCAACGGGGGCTTAGAGGATTCTATAATTTACACTGGAGATATTGACCGGCTCTTAAATGCTGGCGGGCCCCTGTGGTCTCAGCTTGGTCTGTTGTGCAAGTGATAAGCACCTTCCATATCCAGCTCTTCGGTAAAAAAATGTGGTGTGTATGAGTAGAAATGCAGAGAGAAGGAAGTCAGAATCAAGCAAGAAGAAAATTGAAAGGCAGGCAGGTCAGATGAAACTCACCACTGATAGAAAAAGAAATACCTAAACTTGTTTTGATCGGCACAACCTTAGGCAGGAATAGAGGAGGACAGGAGATCATGGCGTGTAAAGCGCCGAATCAGAATCAGATACTAACCAGATATAAAGATGTGTGGATCCAATATAAGTGCACAGTATAACTTTGATATCATCATCATTATCAAAAAGAGATGCATCTACCCCCAGTCAGGAACAATCCGTCAGGCTGGATTGCATCTGATGTATCAACCAGCCTATGAATATCTCAATTTGCAATCTAGCCCATTTGCAAAGCGGACAGCCTCAAGTCCTAGGACTGGGGCCATTTTCTTGACTCCATATGTTTTTTTTTTTTTTTTTTTTTTTTTTTTCAGCATGGCCTTTAAGTACGATGTCATTGTCTCATATCCTAGTTGAGACACTCTGTTACAAGAAGCTATATTAATTAATTATGCAGGAGTGAGCTCCATTTCCACACAGCTTGGGCGACTCCGTGCTGGATAGGATTTGAGAGACTGACAAGCCGCGATGCAAGAAGCATAATCTTGTCGTTCAATACTTGCGTTGCTAGTAAACCATACATGGTTCGTTCATTTTGTTTGTGATTTTTGCTATTGGGTAGATGGAAAATCTGTCTGGCTAGGTGCGTTATCAACTTGGCTTCCAATTTGGGAGGCCTAGAGTGGAAAGCAGAACGAAATCATCTATACCACTCGAACGAGGTGAAATATGCCGTCTCGAGCTTGTCAGCATTCCCTTGTCATGGCTGTGTTGAATTGTTGAATTGCCCATGATTGAACTCTGCCTATTGTTAGAGAGTGCTGAAATGTGCCTCGAACGATTGACGAGTCGTGTTTCTGCGTATCTACTTGGAAATGCAGCTATATCTGTAGTGATACAACAACATGAGGAAGTTCATTACACAGCCGTAGTTTGAAAGAGACGGGCTACAGCTATATCTTTGTAGTGCGCCTCACAATGCTCTATTTGTGTCTTTCAAAGCACGAAAGTGACGAAATTGGACTAAAACAAACTATAGCCAAAGATGCCGAAGAAAATTAGTCGCAGGTGAACTAAAAGACAACAATCCCTTCGAGGGATCCCGTAAAATATCCGGGAATATACATCGTGTGAACACCTTGATGGACACAGCAAACAGTGCTCATGTGGTATGTAATATCCAGGGATAAAAGACCCTTCAGCATCTCCATATATGCAATGGCAGGACGAGCAGAATGCACAAACACCTGGATCTTAAGTAATGTTAACGCGAGACTTGTTCGAGTATTGAATCTTTTTCATTTGCCGAGATGCTTTGGACCTTAGTCGATACTTGAGAACCGAGAACGATTAGCCTTGGGCGTAGCTGATCAAAATGCAACGAATGGAGCCGCATAATGGTGGCGCTCTCAGCCTCAACATCGTCCGAGCACAGCCAGCCGGTCATTTAGGCTCTCTAGAGGGCTACGAAGAAAAAGAGTTGATGAGAACCAGAGACAACTGGTCAGTATGAAAATCATGGAGCAGTCAGCAATATACCCCGGTCGAGGACTGGTAGGCAGAGCTCGACGAAGCTGGCGAGTAAGTCTGCATGTCTGGTCAAATCTCCAATAGCAACAACACGAGTTCCCAATCGAGATTATTAGGGCACGAAAAAACACAAGTCAGCCTGCCCAGTTTTCACCCAAGACTCGATAGCGGACAACAAGAAAATGAGCCATATGAATTTAGATCAAAGAATTAGGCGCACCCACGATTGACAGCGTTCCTGCGGGCAACATATCGATTGTTAGTGACTGTCAGCAAGCTCAGCAGGTCAACTAAGTATCAAGCATCTTGATAGCGGCTATGTCTATCAGAACCCCATCTATTGACCAAATTCGGGACACCCGAATAAGGCCGAGATGGAGCCGCCAGCTTCATGAATTCGTGGCAAAACCGTGAAGGGAAACAACGGAAGATGTCCATTTCAAGGCTCCTTGGAAATTCAAACCGGGGAATCCTCTAGACCGGTTCGAAATGCCGGTTCAAAATGGCTAAAGGATGATTGCGTGGCTAAAGCTTTTGACCTTCATCTGCTTCATCCGATTCATCGGTGGAAACCCTTGACGGGCTGTTCCTCGTGGGTCAAATTGGGGAGCTCGAGCCAGGTTGTCGGGTCCATCGATCTCAAGGATCTCGATACGAAGATGCATGTGACATTGGTCTCATCATCCACTGGTGGCGCGCCCAAGTTTCCAGGTCTGCCACCGCACGCCACAGTATGCCTCGAGCCAAGAAGAGCCTCTGAAAAGCCGTTTTGGATATCGAATAATTCCCCTGCTGGGAACCAACCAAAGGAGGATGCAAGATGATCCTGGATAGAATTTTCGCCGACCTTGTTGAAATCAACCTTGCGGTTTATGGAATCCGATATGGTCATCGATCTGGGATTGGTGGCTGGTCTTGCCAAAGACGGGACCAAACAGCCTTTGGTTCAAGTCCACACTTTGGGAGAGCATTGCTGGGAGCAAACCTTAGTCATGGGTCTCTTAGAAAGCTAAAGAATGGAAATCAGCTTTTGCGGTGGGTTCCGTTAAAAATGTAACTGGCAGATCACTTTGGACTGTGCCTGGCAGTGGTATTGGGGTTGCAATAACCCATGCTGAGTACCATGGAGTCTCGACAACACCACCACGGAAGGGTCGGCAACAGGATCACAAAGATGGATGAAGGGAATTCTGGTAGGCATGCCTCTCGTAGTCGAGACCGACCGGCTTTGGCAGCAACGCGTCTCCAAGGAGCCTGTGAAACTCCACGGGAAGGGGGCAAAGAATGATGGCGGCAAGACCGGATGTGGACGGATGGAGACTCGCGGAAAGGAATGTGATCTTTCCAGAGGTCGTACAACAATATTGCTCTGTATGGGTATGAATTACGGACGCTATTCT
The DNA here is from genome assembly GCA_001048715.1 of Penicillium brasilianum. Lineage (NCBI taxonomy): Eukaryota > Fungi > Ascomycota > Eurotiomycetes > Eurotiales > Aspergillaceae > Penicillium > Penicillium brasilianum. The sequence continues at coordinate 2,108,686 of CDHK01000003.1, forward strand.
TCCTCTGATGAATTTGTGAGAGTTGTAGTAGTATACCACGTACGCACTCAATGAGGATAATAGTGTAGTTCAGGTCCAACCATAGTTCGCATAACAACTGACTTGCTTTAGGCCGCGTCGTTGACTCCACCAAATAATCCGCATTCAAGGTAGAGAACGAAGTTGAGATGGGCGAAAATAGAATCGGGTCGGTCGTAGGCAGAAGGATAGAATTTTCATTATCTCCGAACTGCAAGACCCATTATTGTCGTAGTAGTGTATAGTGATATGTCTCGAAGAATGACGACCACCTGTATGCTTCCAATTATAGATACCTCTCTCTTGTTAACATGACCATTCAAGTCTAGGCTCGGCCACAACCAGCTCACAGTCATGTTGAACCCGCCTATCATAGCTATATGTGTATCCGATTAATTGCCTCGAGACTTCCATGAAAAGACCGTATTGTTTTTATTTTCTCTGAAATGATCTGATGTGCAAAATAATGAAGTGCAGCCTGAGACAACACTACGTAATCTCTTCAGTCTCTCCCCACAACAATAACGCATCCGATACCTACTATTGGTGCCTCTTTCAGAGCCCCTTAAGTCTTACTTAGCATTGTCATTCGTACAGACCATCTTCCAACCTGAACTTCGTCCAGGACCAGCATTCAACAGACTTCAATGACTACAACGTGAGCCACACTTACAGCCGGGCGGGGACAATGAAATCCGAAAAGGGGCCTCGAGAGCTTGAATCAAGGCGGATTGGAACCTCTTCGGGGCACCGGAAAGTCAAAGAGTTCTTTGACCAAAAGTCAAAATGGTGAGAAAGCAAACATAACGAACGTGAAATAGGTCCTTTGCAGTATCTCAGCGAAACCGGGGCGATGACGGTGTCTGCCTGCATGGCATAATTCGGGGCGAAGGTGAACGGGGGCTTGACTAGATTGTGCGTATGATTGGACCGTGCTGGGGGGTGTAAAGAATGGCAATTCCAAAACACCCAGCTCCATCCGGGCCACACCACGGATTACCCAGTTGATCACAGTTAATCAAATAATGATATCGACTTGTTGGTCTCTTTGATGGATATGATGGCGCCAATGAATTATTACAATATTCATGGTTCATTCTTGGTAGAGGTGGATCCAGTCAAAGTACGAGTTGAAATAGATATTATTCGGAGTGTACCGATCTACATACGAAAACTATACTCCTAACTCCAGGCAACCTTTCAAGAGCATGTACTTTGGAATATTATTATCGGCGCTACTGAGGGCCCCTGCGCGGCTGAAGCAGCCTGGAAGCAGCTTCTTGAACGGAACGTGATTAATCCACACGCCCCACGTCTCGAGCAGGTCTTTGTTGCCTTTTGCGACCCGCAACATCCAAAACAAGTCTATGTCCTTGTCTCGAAGCTGCAGTTCGGTCCAACCCCAGTGAATCGAGAGGCCAACTGGGTGTGTGCAATCAAACTTCCTATAGGTTGGAAAGTATGGTAATCAACACTCCTATCTTAAGACCTGTGACTGGACTGGACCGGACTATCTTGGGGCTAGACCCAGTCATGTCGGTACTTTTCCATTATCCCAGTTACTACGCCCCCGTGAACTGCATCGGCCATGAGGTCCAAAGTTAGACATTCTTCCTTGGAAAGCAGGGAGTGATACGATGGCTTGAGAAATAATTTGCAGATGTGCTCACGATTAGCCTCGCACCGAGTCATGTCATTTGACACACTCTGCTCACCACCCCCCCCTGCTGGAGGGGCCAGGGCTAGCTGCGAGGCGAGGCGAGGTATGAGTTGGGTTGACGCGTTCCATGTTACAACACGAACCCAGGGCCAGGGTTAGTTTGAACGAAGTGATTGGGATAACACCGACACTCTTCGCTTCGTCTCGTTTCTTTTTCTGGGTCGCCTTTAGCGCCCAAGGGGATCGATAAACAATGGCCAGGATGAAGATAGGAAACTCCTCCCTTCAAGGGTACGGTACAATCGCATTTCCACCACCGAGTCATAAGTTCGGAGTATATCAAACCGCCGTGCAGCCTCTGCAATTACAACAAACATTGTGCGAGGACATGTTCTCCTAACAATGAATAATCTGGACCACGATTTCCTGAACGGAAGAGTCGGAACCCTAGCAGTGGAGGATACAACGGCAGCGATATGATATCGTCTCATTATCGTCTCCACAAAGTGTGGATGGTCCGAACCACAGCCTGATACCGAGTCTGCGTCTTGAGGTTTGCGTCTTTGTCCAAACCAGATCTTACATCACAAGTAGCCGTCCCAGCAGTCCGTGGAAAGCGCACCCCGAATCTAGCCTACACACTACAGCCAGCAGAGATCGTTGGGGGGGGGAGGGTGTCCAGCCAGCCGCAAGGACGACCGAGACACAAAAAACAAAACAGACAACCTACCAGATGCAAGGAGCCCAGCCGGGTAAGAAGGACCAAGCGAGGCTCCTCTATCGAAGAAGTGGCCACACCCGCATGCGTGAAATCAGACAGCACGGTACAAGTTCCCGAAAGGACAAGGGAGGAAAGCTAGAACGGAGGATCAGGATTGATGAGCTGCTGACGCATGAGACAGGTTACTTCCAATGTATACGAAGCAGGAAATAGACGATTGATGGGTTGCCGTGACAAGTGGGCTCGGAGGCCCCGCCCGGACAAGACGGTGTTGTGTAATGAAGAAGGCCGGATCGCTCACGGATCGTAAAACCATAATGAAATTGAAGGGAAAAAAAAACAAAGGGCAATATTAGCTACAGCTACACGGTTTATCAAATTAAATCATTGAAACCTGATGCTCGGACCAATATTTATCATCATTAAATCAGTACTACAGGGGCAGCTTGGTTAGCGTGCACGGGGTACGTCTTTTTTTCCAGATGGACATGCTCAATGCGATCGGCTTCAGCTTTACCCTAACTATCATCCAACGCCAACGCCAACGGTCTCGTCTCGTGTACGCTGAGTACCGTAGGGTGGGAATTCTAAATTGGAATGTGCGAGGTTGATTTGAGGATGAATTTCTGAAACGTTGAACCACCCTTTTTTCAATGATCCGCCGTCATCTGGTCAGACATACCGAGTACTGCATCTAGTAAGTATGTAATTGTGCACTGCGGATTTCTGGGACATTATTATGGCTAAAGTTACGGGGTACCGATAATGACAACAATGAGGAATTGCTCGTATCGTGTTTCCTATCTACTGAATTGACCATGGTGATCATCATTTGACCAACAATTCCAATTTCCTTTAATCGTCTAGGATGATCACTTTTGCTGCCCGGGTTCAGGGCCAACTTTGAACACTGGACTATTGGGGGCGTCTGCAGGCTGACCGCGACCGCCGGGGTTGTGATCCTCTGATCCTCCTCCTCGATCCTCCCCGTATACTCCGTAATCCGCCATCACCAGATTGTGGTAAAGCGAAAAGTCTACTTTGAGGAGTCCGGAGGAGAGGGTCCGTCATCGGCATCGGTAATTAGAGACACTAAAAATTTCAACCAAGGATATTAAAACATTCGTATGTAGAAGATGATGGCTGTCCGGACGGAGTTCAAACTATCCGCTTACAACCAAGAGCGCCCCCTCCTCTGCAACCACCCCACGCCTCCTTCATCTGCACGCGGAAGAGTCACCGATCGTGGAAGTCACCCGAGTTTCTCTGGTCCTCGTATTAGTCCTTCTACAGTAGATTAACGATTCTGATGTCTCTGTTGTTTCACCGTAGCGCCAGTACCAGCGCTAGTTGGTTCCTGAGCCTTTTGAAATGCCCTTTGCCGCCCATAGCTTGGTGATTGGCCAACCAGTCAAGTCTAGGACTGGAAATCTACGGGACGGAGGTCTGCGCAAAGTACGGGAAGACTTGGTCCAAACACATAGTACCAAAGTAGCCGTTCTGTGCAAATCTAACACCGAGTCGAAAAAGGGAAAAGGGACCAAAAAAAAAAAAAAAAAAAAAAAAAAAAAGAAGAAGAAGCCCAGAAGGAGAGACTTCCATCCTCGCAGGGCCAGACCAGAATCTAGGATACGTCCTTATGACAGATGGTTTCATTTAATCTGCAGGTAGGACCGTGTAGGGGGAAACCATTGTGCGCCTTCTCACTATAACGGCATAGGAAGGAGATGGGAAGGTTTATTGATTACGGGGGGCGCGGAAGAAATTCGGCAAGGTTAGGAAGCGAGGATGATCGAGTTAGGAGGTGTGAACAAGTGTGGTTAGATGTGAGTGCTGAACTGTGAAATGTGGATATTTCCGTGCACCGGAGTCACGGCGTACAGACTCTAGTAGGTGACAGGGGGAGGATTCGGCGGTAAACGATAAAATTCCTTTTCGCAACCGTCGTGCCTTCGTGGTGGAGCACATAGATGGGTGCTCGAGGGGGTTGAGCGGGGGGGCGTAAAAGTGGTTGGGGTTCAGTTGATGGTGCGTTGGCGGTGACTGGGTAACTTGACTAGGGGGTGTGGAAAGGGATAACAGATCGATTCGGAGGCAGGGCAATACGGGACAAATCCGAGGACAAAGGTACGCAGTATAACTACAGTATGTACGGAGTACCTACTACATACTCGAAAACCGACCTGTGCTTCATACGTGCTCCATAGCGCAGGAGCACGGAGTCAGAATTCCATGTACGAGGTACTCCATAGGCCAAGTCACCACGACATCGTATTTGGCGATGACCTCCCGGGGTCATTTCGGTGAACAACCCAGCTCGAGGCGCTTTTTACGTGCCGCAACCGGGACGATTCGTCGCCTCGTGGATGGCCATCGGTGGCAACCTGCGGGTGCCGGTTGGATCCAGTTTGGAACGGCGTTTCTCGTTTTCATGTCGACTTCATTTCATCGGTCATCGTCATTCATCAGCATTCTCCCGATTGCCCCCACCAGGACGTACGAAGGAGCGGGGGAGCCACTCCACGGTTGATGACCGGGGGGTAGGCGGTTAGTATCAGTGAGCTAAGTTAGGGGAGGGCGAGCGGTAGGTTTAGTTGGGTCTTGCGAAAAGAGAAGTGAGCAGGTGTTGAGGTCAGCGAGTGTAGATCGGAAAGACTAAAAGCAATAATTCCTGGTCGGCCAGCCCGGAGGGGGTCGAGTGCAACACACTGCCCGAGACGAGACTCGTCGGGTGGATTGGTGGAGATGATGGTTATGGAGAGAGTACAGTAAGAGAAAGAGAGAGTACGAGGGTTGAGCACAGTAGCATCTGGTACTCTGTACTCCATACGGGCCCCATGTAACAAACCCGAAGCGAGGCTTGGACTCATCTCACGCCGGGTCTGACTGGCTGTATGAGATATGGAGGATGGAGAATGGGCTGTGACGAAAGTGCGCTGTTGCGCGTTAACTCCGTTCCTTTGCCCGTTGTCTTAGTCCTGGCGTTGGCGCTGTCCGTGAGGGGCGCGCGAGATTGCTCTATTTTCCGTGTCTCCATCGTCGGACAAATCAGAGGCCGGGATCGTTGGTGGGAAGAAAGAGATCGGCTCTGGAACTCGAGGACGGAGGACGGAGTGATGATTGGAGCAATAGGCCCATGCTGGTGATGACACAGGTTGCGCTGGTCGTGGTCCCTCTACGTGCCGGTCTTCCTCATGCGACTCCACATCTTCCAAGTCCATCTGGGGTTTCTGGAAACGAGACAGAACGAAAAAAAAACGCAAAAACTAAAAACCCATCCCAAGGACTCAAAGAACTCCACTTAACGTCTCCTCACCGTGGCGGTGGCTCAGAGACAATCCGGACCGTAGGGGGAAAAAAGGGAAACGGTGGAAACAGTGGACTCGGCAAGTCGACTAGCTTTTGGTCGTCCTATTCTCCGCGCAAACAACGCGTGTCCACTGCGAGCGAGTACAGGTAGTTTTCTCCGCTTGTCTCTCAATGTCCAGTTCTTCAGCTACAAAGCAACTATTCTCCGTAAATCTAGAATCTACACGAAAAGAGAAATAAAACAATGACAACGCCAACATCCCATTCAGGTTTCACATTATTTGCCTTGCAGTCGTCAAATAGAACAGGGCTAGCTGGGTGCAAATCTTTCGAGAGTGGCGTAATAGCCGAGCTTCCAGATGCTTTGCAGCCTGCTTTGTTCCCTCCTACAGTACAGTACGAAATAAGTCCCTTGAGGAAAAGTCTGAAAAACGCAGATGTTTATGACGTCCCGGAAAGCGTCAGTCGAAAAAGTAAATCATACATGCAATTGAGTAAATGAGTAAATTATTGGGAGTACAGTAAATATCGCTGCATCAGACTCATCCCCTAGTAACCTCTAGTTGACTATATCCTCGGCCCCGTATGCACTATGGGTTCGTGGGTGCGTGACATGGTACCGGGATTTTTGCATCGAGGTTTATTACTTATCAACCCTCGCTCATCACTTTTTGAGGCGCGTGCTCAAAACGCGACCGCGTCGAAGGGATCCAAGTGTCCGTCCTTTTTCGTACTCCGTCATCTCTTGGGCAAGATCCGACCTATTAGATTCCCCAAATCGCGGCTAGATCCGGTCCACTGAGAAAATGTATATGTGGATGTTAGGACCGAGGACAGCGTTTAATTGCCCTCCTGCAGGTGTACTATAGAACTCTGTTCGATATGGAGTACTTCGTACGTCCCATCCCGTCTAGAATCTAAACAGAATTCCAACAATCCGAAACTAGGCAAGATTGCTACTATTTCCCTGTCGGTCCGTTGGACGATTAGAGGCCAGGCTAGTTAGAACCTCGTCGCAGCACCGACCCAGGCTAAATGGGTCACAGGTGCAACGATGGATGAACAGGGTTTGTTCGAACCCAGTCATGTCAAAGGACCCCAAATTGGACCTGGAGTGGGCAGACCGGCAACGGCCAGTAAAGGCTCGCTTCCGGTTTTACATGGGGCGCTTGGAAGGTGTACTGTAAAAGATGCGAAGGACATCCGCGAGCGCAGGCGGAGGTTGCATGATAATCGGACGAATGAGAGGCCCGCGTGTCCGGTATTGGCATGGCCCCCCTATTGATTACTGCAGTTGGATGATGTCGCTTTGGTTGGCAAGGAGGGTGTACATCAAATACTTTGACCGTACTCCCGATAATTGGATTTTGATCATAGTTCGCTGGTGTTTTTCCAGTCGTGGTACGAAGTGCTTCCAGCTACTTGCAGGAAGAGCAAGAGCATGGACCACGTACGGTATTCGATGTATGGAGGCATGCTCTGCTCATTTTCTCTAGCACTTTTTTTCGTTCTCGTTCCGAGTGGCTGGGCCCGAACTATCAGAATGTGGTCCATCGACGCCTGTCCTGTCCTGGAAATCTACGTGATCGCCTCCTCTCTGACCAGGCCCGGATAGGAAGAAGAGGCAGAAAAAAAAAGCAACGAAAAGGTAAGTCGCTCGAATGGTTAGGCGAAGTTAACTTGGAGGCGAAAAAAGTAGAGAAGCCCGCGTTGGGGCTAGGTCGTAAGCTAGTCGCGATGTGCCCCCCCCTCAAGACCGAGACAAGGAAAAAGGTGACGATCCAAAAGTAAGTCGGAAGAACAGACTTCACACCGCAGTCGGAAATTACCCAAGGCTTGGTGATGACCAAGAAAAAAAAATACGGGAAAGCGAAAAAAAAAAAAGAGGCAACGCCTCGGGGGGAAAAAGATGGAGACAAAACCAATGAGCAGCGAGAAGTGAGCGGCTAACAACCTGTCGGGGGGTACGCGACTAGTCACCGGGTAACCGTGTCATGATTGCAGTCATCGGCATCATGGAAGAAGTCCCTGGGCTAGTGCGGACTGGAGGTAGCGATGGGAGACAAGACAAGGGAAAACGGACGATCGCCTCGGAAAGCGTAATGGCCTAACCATGGGATCATGACTCGGCCGTTGTACACGGACGGCTGACATACTCTCACTCGCACGTTTGGACCATAGGACCTAGGCTTCGGTGGTAAAGCCTCAAAAAGCCAGACCCTCGTGGGGCGAATTGGACTGATGAGCAAATGACGGGGCCAAGTTTGGCACCTCCGTTGGGTCTTCGGGGATCAGTCATCATCCCTGAAGGGCCATCTCTGGGCAGTCGGAAACAGGAAGGCCAGGACGAAGGCGGGTGGCTCGGATTATACACGGAAGCGTGAGGTGGTGGATCCTCACATCCTGGATTTCCGGCAGACAGGAGAGCCAACAGGGCCAGAGAGGCCCGAGACAGAGGCAGGAAGGACAGGATCGGGACCAGTCATCGTTGCCAGTTCTCTTGAGGGGGGATTGGCAGCGGTGTGATTGGTTGATGGTGAAGAGGGGAGACGGAATGATTGGGGGACGGGGTGGTCATGGGTAATGAGCGAGGAGGGAGGTGATTGGATGGGAACAAGAAGGAGGAGGAGTTGAGGAGTTGAGACCCGGTACCCTAAGAAAAAGTTTGGCTTACCTCAGCTCGTGGCATTCTGCCCACTCATTCGGGAGAATGTGACAATACCCATACCACAATACGATCATTCCTCCTGCCGATCAAAGAGAACCGAGACGCCTCGATTTCATCCCTTTCACGTACCGTCTTTGGGGTTTGCCCCCTTCTGCCTAACCCGGAAAGTGATCGTCTCTCGACACGAATGTATGGAGTACTACTGGTCAAGAATCCCACTGGCCGATCCCTCTGTCGCCAGCCCTCTCGTTGATTGGTAATTTATTACCATCTCATACATTTTCACCCCCCTTTCATGCTTTCCTCTCCCCGTTGACCCCGGTCCAGTCCCGTATGAGGTACTGCGTATGTGGTTTTACCAAAGTCAACCTGCCCCATTCCTTTCCTTTCCGCCTGGTGACGACTCCGACTAGTGATCAGCCACCATGCTCAAACCCTCATAGGCGCTTCCCGGCAACCTGTTCCCCCCCTCCCTTAGCCCTGCGTGCTTTGGTCTTGCTACCTGGTGCAGCAACGGAGGCGTACATACATGCTTGCGCGCCCTCACAGCCCAGGCCACTTACGGAGTACACCCGTTTACATCCTGGAAACCTATCGAACATGGACCACTCTGCGACTCTGACGGAGTACTACCATCGATAGTTATCTACGTTCTCCAGCGAGTAGCGATTCATTTTTAGTAGATTGCCGAGACCGAGTATATTACAGGTATAACTGCTATCTTATTCAGAGTATACTGTCTTCTTTAGAGAATCAAATTCTCTGTGCCATTTGCTCTTTCCAGCCCATCCACAGACCCCATGAGTAAGCATGTGCCCTGCGTACTCTCCAAAGCCAACGTACCAAGGGGAAGAGAGAAGAGGCATTGGGCCGACGGTTGCAACCACGCTAAACCTAACTGATTTATTGGATCTGATATGGGTCCTTCCTTGAACCCCAGCAGGTCTTGGATCTGTCCTCCGAACTGCTGAACCAGTTCCATATTCGATTTATCGGTCCTGCTTTTTTTTTTCCCTGCCCGCATTTTTTTCACTTTTTCGGTTGGTTTTTTATTATCGAATTATTTCCATGATTTTTCTTCTCTATTCTCGTTCTCTCTCCCTTTACCCACCCCTTCCCACCTTTCACCAGCCCCCGCTAACGCCCGACTCAGTAGGCCTCCGCCCAGCTCCGCTCTAGGGCTGCGCTGCCCTTTCTGCGCCCTGCGCTTTGAAGGGCCGGGACCAGTGACCTCCGTAGACATCGACATTACTCTGCGACTTACCCTTTCTAGGCTTTGCATCCACTTGTGACTCCCCGGTGGCTCTGACATCAACCGGTATCCTCATCGGTCCCCTTTCACATTGAAATTTAATTATTTTAATTGCTCACTGGTCTTCGAGGGTGGTGAACTATGGATGGCGCACCCCTAACGGTAGCAGTCCGAGAATTCTACACAATTAAGGGGGAGAGAGAGAGAGAGAGAGAGAGAGAGAGAGAGAGAGAGTCAAGACTTGTTCCGTCCGTTTATTGGCCCGTAGAAATCGGTTGCTGAGGAACAATCAATCTACTTGTAGATGGACTAAACCGGCATCCAAACGAGCCCAGAAAAAGGAGGATCAACCCTCTGGACCTGCGTCCGGGTCAAAACTCTGTCCCGTGTATGGCTACTCTGGCTTTCTCCGGATGGGTCCTTGGGTCCTCTCCCTTTTTAGGTCCTTGAAGTAAATGGACTTGGTCTGTGGTAAGGATGGAGATGATGCCTTGACTTCAGCCTTTCCTAAGGTCTTATTCCATTTTTTTTTTTTTAATTTCTTAAATTATTCCTTTTAGGGGATTATCCTTCTCCCTCTATCCCGCCTAGCCGTGACCGTTCCTTTCGGGGGGAGGGTGATTCCACCTTCTGGATAATTAATCGATTAATTTATCTTTTTTTTTCTTTTTGGAAATTTACAGAGTGCCACTCCTCTTTGAATGGGTGGTTCCCTTCTGTCTCCAGACGGGTTTAGTCTCCTCCTTATATGGACTGGTTCTTGACTATTTCCATATACATCATCTCGTTGCCCCTCTGGCCAACTGAACTACGCCGCTTTTCTTATATCATTTCCTTTCTTTCTCCGTAGGTCTTCGATCACGTTGTTCTAACGTCGCCTGCTTTTACCACCACTTCGCTTCTTGTTGCCTTGTCTCCCAATTGGGGAAAGGCTCTCTACGGATCTTGAAGAACTACCCACGAGTGGTGCCTGCCGGCCGAATCGGTTCATCATTTATATGCTGTCTGGATAATGGATGTTTGACTACCTTCTCTCGGTCTATCCTGCCCGAACCCACCAGTTCCTTGATCGAGAGTGAAAGCGCCCGGCCAGCTTTACTCCCACATGTTTCTTCGACTCGCTCCCCAACTTCGCTCCTCACTGTCCCTATGTCTTCCCGAACGCTGGGTTCTCGATCCTCCACGACTCTTGGCCACATTACTCCAACCGTCGACCTGACATCTCACACCTACCCATCAACGAAGCCGGCTTCCGAAACGACGGGATCTTGCTGGACCGCTCCCTTCCGGGACGGTCTACCCACTCCTCCCGGCGACATGACCGGCGTGGCCTACAATGCCATTCCGTCCGCGGCCTATGCAGGAAAAGCGCATGCCATCCCCTCGCACCTGTACGGCCACTCGCGCCCGCACTATGATTCCATTTCGTCGTCCATGGTTGCTTCTATGAAGTCTAACCAATCGGCGACTCAATCGGCGCCCGTGAAAGAGGTCTCCGCGACGGAACCTGCCAGCCACAGGAAGTCGACTGGAACGACGTCAGGCTCAGCACTGCGCATTCCCTCATCCATCAATAACAGCAAGGGCAGCTTGGCTGAATTTGCGGCTCAGGTATGAGTTCATCGCAAGAATGCCTCATTTTTTATAACAAGAACACACCAAGCTTACTGGCTTGGTTTTACAGATGACCTGTCTATTCTGGTTTGAGAAAACCTCCAAACTTCATGACATCGAAGACCGCCGCCATTCAGTGCCTTCTCTCGTCGCAGAGGCTATCCCTACCGTCGGCTTCCAAAAGTGGGTGGCTTCGATTCTTTCGACCACACAAGTCAGCCAGAACCTGATCATACTGGCCCTGCTCTTCATCTACCGACTCAAGAAGTTCAATTCCGGTGTGAAGGGAAAGAAGGGCAGTGAGTTCCGGCTGATGACCGTTGCGTTAATGCTCGGCAATAAATGTGAGTATTCTTGTTATCGCTTCACCGCCCTCAAGGTAACCTGGCGATAAGATAATGGAATGCTGACTCAGCCATAGATCTTGACGATAACACTTACACCAATAAGACGTGGGCCGAGGTCTCGGGTATCGCAGTGCAAGAGATCCACATCATGGAGGTCGAGTTCCTAAGCAACATCCGTTATGACCTGTTTTGCTCCAAGGAAGAATGGTCTCAATGGCACACCAAGCTGGGCCTCTTCAGCGAATACTTCAACCAGGCCTCGAAGCTTCCCGCCGAAGGCGATATTCACGTGATGCAAGTCTCGCCGCCGCGTCTCCAGGCCCAATCGCCATTGTCCAAGCTCCCTTCGCCCCCGATGGATCCATACAGACCACAATCCCAACCCTCAACTCACTGGTACACACCAATGTCCAGTCTACCATACCCAGGCACCTCCCAGCAGGGTGAGGCCACTGTGGGCGGAACCCGCAAGCGAGGCCGTGATGATGAGGATGAGCTTCACCCAGCGAAGCGTGTCGCGATGAGCTCTGCATACACCGCTCCTTCTATGACAATCCCTTCGTCAAACATGACCTCCGGGGTCCCTACTCTTCCACCAGTTCTGACACCGACCTCGGCTCCCGTGGCCCAGGTCCCCATGATGGGACCTGTTTCCCGTCTCCCACCTCCCAATCTACCTCCTTCCTCCAACCCTATGCCCCAATCTCTCCCTTCCACTGCGGTTTCTCAGCTGCCGGTGCCAATCTCGATGGGTCAAGCCTACAACCGGACTTCCAACTGGTCCCAGCAAATGCCATCTGTTGCCATCCCCACTACCATGGCATCTGGCGTCTACAACACGCCCTCTCTTCCAGATCTGGGCCGTCACCAGAGCCCATATGGAGTCACCTCTGCCACCGTTTCGCCAGCCGTATCCGCTTACTCTGTCCACACTCCACAAAAGCATCTCTCCCCATCTTACTTCCTCGCCAACCGCAACTCTCCTTACCGCCCCGTCCGCTCGGTACACACTTTGCTCATTCCGCCTCCTTCTACCTCCATGCAGCATCAGCGCAGTGTTCCCTTCGACCACATGCACTACCAGCCCCTGGGTAAAGGTTCCGTCGACCGCAAGACCGGGCTGCTGCCCTACATCCACCCGGAGACCTGGACCCAAACCCACTTCCAGCCTCTTTACCCCCCCACTCAGTTCTCTGGCTAGACTATCCTCTTGTCCTACACTATTCTCCTTGCTGACGACGTGACCGCGCTATGACCTATCTCATGAGAAAACCAACCCTATCCTTCGCTATGTATCTTTTACCACCCATTTTTCCCCCCCCTTTTCCATGTACACATATCCCGTTTCATGATCCTGGATTCCATTTTTCTCGGCGTTCCCCAGCTAGAAGGGGCTTTGGTGTTTGCCTCCTTACGAAAAACCGGATTCTTTCGTTGGGTATGGCATCTGAGGCGTTGTCTTATTGATTCTTTGCTTGATTCTACGAACAACCGGGTCATCGCTATGGTGCATTAGCATATTGTGGCGTTTTATTCTAGGCGACATAGTGTCGCAGCATACCAAACAACCAGATTTATCTAAATCATGATCTTCATCCTGCGTAAACTGAACAGAGTAACTTAATAAACTAATACACTAACTTCATTGAGGCGATTTTTTCCCATAATTTGCCTTCGCAATGTTTAAAAAGGCGCATTCGAGGTCCAACACTCAAGTCCGGTCCCTAGTTCGGCCCGACGTTTCTCCGCCTCATCAAAGATCTCCGTCCTCTTCCCGACCAACAAACCAACACCAGCGAAAACAACCAGCCAAACCGTCACAATGCCACCTCGATTGATGGCGCTGCCTACGCAGCTCTCGCAATTCATTGCGCGGCCCTTTACACAGGCCTCACCGCTAGCCTTCCTCACCCCGACATTCCAGCAATCCCGCAACGCCTCCATTCTCTCCTCGCTCTCCGATAATCCCACAGCGTACAACAAGCGCATCCGCCGTGGTCGTGGTCCTGCCTCCGGCAAGGGTAAAACTTCCGGACGTGGTCACAAGGGTCAAAAGCAGCACGGCAAGGTCCCTGCGGGCTTCAATGGTGGTCAGACAAAGGATATCGTCGTCTCCGGCGAGCGAGGGTGGAACAACATGTACTTTTTTTTCCCCTCCCCATTCTAATCACGCCTCAATTGGCTGGCCAATGCCTCGCCACACCTCGGGGTCATGCTTGAGAGAGAATCAAAGAACACCAGTCAAACTAATCCTTCCCGTTTCCCCCTCTACAGCTTCGCCGTTGATATGGCCCCCGTCAACCTCGAGCGCATCCAAGAATGGATCGACCAGGGCCGCATCGACCCAACCCGACCCATCACCATCCGCGAACTCACCCACTCGCGATGCATCCACCAATCCAAAGACGGCGTCAAAGTCCTCGGCGGCTCCGCCACAGCCCTCAAGCAACCCATCCACCTCGTCGTCTCCCGCGCCTCCAGCTCCGCAATCGAAGCCGTCGAGGCCGCCGGCGGCTCGCTGACAACGCGCTTCTACACCCGCATCGCTATCCGCCACATTCTCCGCATGGAGTCGCACCCCTTCATCTCGATGGCCTGGTCGCCCGAGAGCGGGCCTAAGGAGTTGCTCAAGGCGGACGGTGCCCCCGAGGATGTCTCCGAGGCTACCGTCATGAAGAACTTGGGCTTGAAGTATCGTCTGCCGGATCCGACGCGCCGTCGTGATGTTGAGTATTATCGTGACCCGGCGCACCGGGGGTATTTGGCTCATCTGCTGAAGCCCATGGAGGGTCCTAGTTTGTTCTTCCGTTCGCCAGAGGAGCGCAAGTCGGCTGCGGGTACGAAGAAGGAGAAGGTTCTCCCCGAGAACAGACTTTGGTAATTGGGTTGTGCTTTTGAGAGGGAACGTGTGGAATAGGATTGTACTTTTTTTGGGTAGAGTTTCTGGATGTTAGGATCTGTTGTTTGGTGCAGCATTTATATGTATATGTATACTATCTATCTAGCCTTGAATATGCCTCGGTTATAAAAATATTCTGCCTACCTGTCAGCTCATGGTGTGATATATTGGTTGATGTTAGGATGACAATACCTTGGAAAAGTTGGATTAGATTTGGATTTACAAGGAGGGAAAGTGAATTGAGTTGTTTTAGTATTATTCTCTGGACGAAGAAAAGACAGCCACCCAAGTTAGATAAAAGCACGTAATAAATCGGCAAGATTGGGTAGAAAAACATGACGAGAGCCAAAATATCCAGATCCGTTCATATAAAGTGTGCCATAGCGGAGAGGCAAGTCATCAAAAACCAATAGAGAGACAAAGACCAAAGTAGAGAAGTTAAAAAAAATGAATGCCCCGAAATAAAACGCCATGCTTGCCCATTGCGAGTAGAGTATCGTTGCCCATCCGGTCATATCAAGCCTAGTACCCTCCAAATCTCAATGAAAAAGCGCTAGAAACCGGGAATATCCAAAGTAAATCCGAAAAGTCGATGAATGAATCAAGAAAAAAGAAAAAAGCCACGACGCGAAATGAACATCGAGTTGCCAATCTCACGAATGGGGAACGAATGGGTATCATCATGGTGATCAAAAGTTCCAAAACATAACGCCAGCGCTTGAGCAATAAAAGCGCTAGATCAAATAGCAAGTAGAAGTATGGGAGGTTTTTCTCTCCCCAGGTGTTTCGCGAATGTGAAATGATGTAGACAAAATGGTAGTGGAGCACTAAAGGTTGTCGAAAGATAGACTGCCTAAAGCTTCCAGACTGTGTCGGGCGAGCTTTCTTCGGCACTATCAGCGAACTCTCGTAGCCAAGGGCAAGCTAGGATGTCACGGATGGTCCATCGCTTGTTGACGTCCATTTCAAGACAGCCAAGGACCAAGTCAAGAGCATCCTGTCGGTCCTTGCGCTGCGAATCGTCAATGGACCCGCCGAGTAGGGCTTCGCGATTCCACGTGCCACTCAATATGTTCGACTTGATACGAGGGGCAAAGGAGTCTTGGAATGGTCGCGATCCGACAATAACCGTGTAAACGATCACACCGAAAGCCCAAATGTCAACCGAAGGATGGATAACTCCGTTCGAAGATTCCAGCAACTCTGGAGAAGCATATTCCAGGCTTCCTGCAACACTGGTACTGGAGTCGGCAGGGCCCATGTGCTTGGGCGGCGGCCGATCCGCGACCTCGTCGTAAGGGTCAGGCGATTCACCGCCATCGTCGGTGGTCATCCACTCTGCCATTCCAAAATCACAAAGGACCAAGTTAGACGATGTTTTGCCATCAGGATTCTCAACGGGATCAAGAAGGCAATTTTCCAGCTTGATATCGCGATGAACGACCCGCGCATCTTCATGCAGGTAACGAATTGCACAGGCAAGTTGATAGGAATATTTCTTCGCAAGCGTGAGATCGAGGCCCTGACGATTCTGGCGGACCAGATCGAACAACGTACCACCGATGGCGAGCTTAGTGAAACAGAAGGTTGCAAAGTCTGTCTCATAAACGGCGTCAAGGGTCAAGACGTGAGGATGATTGAGATACCGCCAAACTCGAACCTCATGGTCAAACTCTGCCTGAACTTCCTCGTTCTCCCTCTCGCTTCGACTAGTGACATTCTTTTTGACAATTTTGACGGCAAGTCGCTTGGTAGTACCGTGCTCTTCGACCTTGTAAGCTTCCTTGACTACACTGAAGCCCCCGAAGCCAATCTGCTTCCCAAGCACGTAGTCTGTGCCCACCATCTGACCTTCATCGTCCGGCGATGCGGCCGGCTCGTCCTTGCTAGACCACATGGATAGGAACGCACTGGCGGGCGACTTTCCGCTAGAAGTAGTGGACCGCCGGGAAATGTGCCGGGTGGCAGAGCTGCGCAAACTACTGCTGCGATCCAAGGTGGACCGGCGAGTCTTGCTACCGAACGGAGTAATTAGGCCCCCGGACCATGAAGCACTACGATCTTCCGGAGACGCAAATAACTGCGTTGGTGAAGTGATGTAGAGCGGTGACAGCAAGGCATCCTTGACGCTGCCAGGTGGGGTACGTACTTCGTCCGCGATGGGAGATGCTGTTGAAAGCGATGTGAGAGATGTAGGCTGATCTAACTCAGCAGCAGGCATCGAATCACTTTCTGGGCTCCCCAAGTGTCGTTGGCGGGAGGCTCCGGTCGGGATACCCCGCTCTTCATGGGGTCGCTTGGAGTCATAACCCCACGGGCCAAATTTCCTGTTGGCGGAGTCATCATCTTGCGAGAGGGCGTTTCGGAGGCCTGAGGTCCGGGACTCGAATTTCAATGGGGAGCGATTTCTGGCATCGCCTTTGGCAAGAGGCTCTTCCAGCGGGCGCTGCAGGCCTGACTCAAGCGACACTTTCGGGTTGAAAGTGATAGAGGAACGACGCGTTTGTAGATAGTTGTCTAGTGGGGAGCCCTGTATATCATCCGGCCTGTCTGGATAAGAGGAGTCGTCCGCTGGACGACCATCTGGGCGAGGGACTGAGATGGGAGGAGTGGCTGAATGCATTTCACTGAGCACACTGCGGTCTTCATTAGTATCGCGGCGGTGCGCGTGATAGTCATGATTTAATATGGTGCGGTCGCTCTCGATACCATCGCCACCCGCCGTCGATCTCCTCCTCCCCGCATCATTCTGCTCCTGCCAGCATGATCGCTGCTGACGGAACGAAGTCTCGATCCTCAAGCCTGCCAATCCAGTTCTGTCCGGGTGCGCCATGCCCCCGACGAGAGCGTAAATACGGAGAACGACGTCGTTCTGGTTGCTAGCCTGCGAAAGGCTTGCAGTCGGGTTCTATGAACCCTCTGCCGCGCGAAATATAATGTTGACTTTTTTCGATCTGGCGATTCTGGGGGCGTAGTTGAGATGTGGGGCGATAAGCCTCTTGAGAAGCGGGGATGAGGCGCTAGTTCAGTATTGTTGGCAAGGCGGGCGATAGGAGAAGACGTAAGACAGGCGTACAGGGAGGTAATAGAAGTTATAAAGATTAGGGAGATCGATCGGGCGTCTGAAAAAATGGGGGAGTGAAAAGTAATACAAAAGAAGCAACGTGAGGTCAGAGGCAGAAAATCACCAGTGGAGAGATTGGTTGGAGCCAAGCAAGGGCCAATTCCAACGGCGCATTGGAGCATTGGAGAGTCGGAAGAATTCGGGTGATGACGGAGGGCGCGGTGTCCTCGAATGGGAATAGCGTTGAGTCACCTGATCTGATGTCAGGTGGTGTGGGTAACCAACCAAGCAAACATGACAAACCATTCAGATGCGGTCATAGACATAGCAATGCTGTGTTTGCATCACGTGAAATACCGGCAACCCTTTACCCTACTTACCATTTTAGGCACTTTGGTTTCAGGGGCTCCAAGTTCCTTGGTTACATGATTAGCCGCGCGCAAGGGGCGCTTGTTTGGACGCAACCTCCTTTTGGCCCAGGTTTGGGGATACGGATTGATCCCCAACTGTGACTCTTTCACGATTTGAGCCTTTCATTCTTCCTTTCAATGTCGCTCTGGCAGTAGTTTCTTTCTCCTTGTGCCTCCGTGCCTTCATTGCCCCGTGTTGCAATTGAAAGCGCAGCACCAGCCCCACCTTTTGTCCAGGCGCAGTCGTTCTTTTTGGGGCCATTGCTTCACCTTTGAGTCTCCTGAGAGATTCAATACTCGAGTTTCGGAGACCCTACCGCCAAGAGCTGAGGGGCTGACCTTGCTCGTCCCTTGTCTGTTCAAGGCCGATAGTGCTGGTTCAACAATCGCCCCTTCCATCGATAGCTTTGTGTCTACTGGCCACTCCACGCCAATTCCACGTTCCTTTTGACCTTCACCATGACGAGACCCCAAATGATTCGAGCCGGTACGTTCCATGAAGCCCCTTCATTCTTATTCGGAACTTCCTCTTTCCCTCTGAAGCAGTATGTACGAGTGCTGACCACGGCAACTGTTTAGATACCTTGGACCTTCAAGACCACGATACCCCCTCGGCCAAAGATCATACCAAGCAACCCGAACATCCTAAACCCCTTGGGGGCGGCCGGCCTGCCCCTCACCAGGAACTTTCCATTCGCCATGCCGAGCAAGACTCAAAGTCGGAGATTTTGAGTGGACCCTCGTTGAACGGCAATCATGAGTACCGAGACGGCGTCGATATGTACGGAGAGCAAGAAGAGACAGACGAGGACATAGGACGCAACGGAGAATATGACCACGAAGAAGATGGCGACTTGGCGGACGGCGAAAGCGACGATCTTCTCGACGACGACATGATGGACAAGCTATCTAGTTCTCCTTCTATCGATGACGGTGCGTTGATCAGAGACAAGTTCCCCAAATTAAGGCAAAAACTAAGAGAGTGCAGAGGATATTGACTTCGAATTCGTCTACGCACTTCACAATTTCATCGCAACCGTTGATGGGCAGGCAAACGCCGCTAAGGGAGATACCATGGTGCTTCTGGACGATAGCAACAGTTATTGGTGGCTTGTACGAGTGGTCAAAGACGGAAGTATCGGATACCTCCCTGCTGAACACATCGAAACTCCCACCGAGCGACTTGCTAGATTGAACAAACACCGCAATGTCGATCTCTCTGCAACCATGCTAGGGGATAACTCTGAAAAGTCCAAGAATCCCCTGAAGAAGGCTATGCGACGACGAAACGCCAAGACTGTCAACTTTGCCCCACCGACATACATCGAAGCCTCGGACGTTGAATACTCAACAGATGAGGAAGATGAGCATGGCGACTTCTTCAATGATGATGAAACTGTCGAGTCAGAGGACGGCGAAGCTCAAGAGCAAAATGAAGATATTGTTGTGGAGCCTCTCCGCACGAAATCTGAGAGGGAAAAGCTCACAGAACGGGCGGAGGGTACACAGTCGCCTGAAAAGCAAGAGCCAGAGCGAACGAGCTATGAACCAAGACGGTCAAGCGAGGAGTTCTTTGATCCGGAAGGTAAGATTGCACATCCGACCGAGGTGTCAATCCACGAACGTTGCAACCTAATTTCAATATTTCCGACAACAGAACCTACTGTTAGTAGATCCAGAAACGGCACTGTACGCAACACAGATTCTTTCTTCAAGGATGACACCGCCGAGCCCAAGAAGATTTCCCTCACGCCTAATCTGCTGCGTGATGAATCCAGCAGCACCACTTGGACCAGTGACTGGAAAGACGTATGTCGCGCAAGCAAGTCCAGAGCTCGAGTTTTCATTTTGACTAACTAATTTCCAGACGGGTCGCGGAAGCTTCGAATCGATCGACAAATCTACTGCCTCGCACGACAAAGGTAAAGACGACAAGAAGCGCAAGGACAAGAAACCTGGGATGCTCAGCGGTTTATTTAAACGGAAGGATAAAAAGAACAAGTCAATTGACGATGATTTCGAGGAGGCTGAGCGATCTCCAGCCGAGTCTGCCTTCCGAGCTTCACCTCAACCTAAGACATCCCTGGAGTCTTTGTCGCCAGAACTGCGGTCTGTCAAGCCACAGCGGCAGACCAGCAACAAGCTGCAGAAGCAACCGCCATCCATCGCGTCTTCCACCTCTCGGACTGATGGACAGGCCGATGTTGCAACAGAAGACACGACCAAGGAAAGGGAGCTCGTGAGCGGGAACCAGACGGCCCAGTCTATTCGACGAGTCACATCTCGAGAAACTGACAGCCGCAACGAGAGCCCAGGAGCTGCAGCTTCTCCTGTGAGCCATCGAAGTCCCTCGAAGGAGTCTTTTGCTACTCCGTTCGAATCTCAAGACACATTGGCTTCTCCCATTGATCGCCCATCCAGCGAAGCCCAGTGGAGAGAACCATACGAGTCAAATGAGCGGGCCCAGCCTTCCGTGACCTCCCCACCGCAAAGATTCACCCCGAAGATAGTGGCTGGCCATGCCGACTCGGGATCGCAATCTCCAGACAGCTTCTCTCCGGTCGAGTCTCATATTATAATCGGCGCGCCCGGGCTGACCAAGGAAGCCGTATTGAGGGCCCGGTCCATCTCCCCTGTCTCACCACCTTCGTCGCCCGAGGTCGACGTTAACGACCTCAAGTCCGGCGAGGCTACTCATATGTCACTAGACACGCTTTCCGTTGACACAACGACCTGGAGTGATGCCAGCCTACGATCATACCTCGACGAAGATAACGACATTCGCGACCTTTTCATTATTGTCCACGACAAATCCAATATTCCCCCAGCCGGTCCTGACCATCCCGTGACTGGTCGTCTCTTCAAGGAAGAGAGCAAACGGCTCAAAGAGATGAACAATCAACTCGACGAGATGCTTGTCAAGTGGATGTCTCAGCGCCAAAGACGCTCTAGCACAACGCGGAGTATGCAGAGTCCGGCTGTGTAGCCGCTTCGGTGTACATTTTGATCGTTTCCCAATGCATCTGTCGATATGTTCATCGGGGCTGTTACCCTTTTCTTCTGGAAGATTGATCAATCACGACAGGGGTTGAACTGTGCTGCGCACATCATACCTGGCCGATCCTCTTCCATTTCATATGTCAACTTCCATCTCCCTAGATGTATCTTGCGTTTATGCAAGCTCACTCCACGAATCTGGCTCTTTCGCTTGCCCTTTGTTTTTTTTTTTTCTCTTCCCTCACTCGCCAAGGCACAAGCGACCGGTGATTCCAACATTATCAACATCCAGCATGGCCTTGCAGTGGATACTATTGCCCTTCCTTCGTTGATTTCTCCTTGTTTTGGATCTTTGTTTCGCCGGAATACCCCGAGTCATCCGTATTTACTCGTCTGTCTTTTTTCATAGTACTGTTGTCTTGGAAAGATGACTTACCGCAATCTCAATCCTTTGAAGCTGCCTAAGATATCAGTGCCGTAGAAGAAAAGGATGACCACAGCCATTCTTGGGGAAGGAACTCTGGATTATAGTTTGCTCCCACACCCCTGTAGCGGTTATTGGCGTCAGCGCATTCCAGTGCAGAGGGTCGTGCGGGCAGGTCAGCCGCACCATGATATAGCGTACTCCCGTCAGCAGACTCCATGTTTACTCGATGCGCCGACATTGCTGATTTATCTTTCTTTTGCTTCGCATATAAGAAGGATCGCGACCGATCACCTTACTCAGTTTTCTCAAATCTCGCTACCGAGTCGCTCCTCACTGATTTCCACCATCATGGCCGATCCCTACAATCCATACACTTCATACTCAACGCCCACGCCGGGCGGGGTCGGTTACTATCCACCCGAGGAGCAAACTCATGCTCACCATCAGCCCGGCTATCAATATCAGCAACCATACGGTGGTGCAGAACAACAACCAGGTCCAAATTATGGATATACTCCGCAGCCAAACCCGAGTCCGAGTCCTTATCACCTCACACCAGAGCCGCATCAAGGTGGCGCGCCGCAGAGAAGTTACACGCCTGTAGGGCAGCCAGACTATCTGGGGCCGGTCACGACCACAGGAATGGCGCCGCCGGGCGAAGGCAAAGTTCCAGAGAACCTGGGCTACTAGTAAGAGTCATGCGCTCATGGTAAAGACGCGCATCAAGTCCACTCAACTGACATGCTTAGTGGCTATCCCGCCGACCAACCACGATACACTCCATCTGCCAGTCCCCACCCACCCTCTGTGCGTGTATCTGATGCAGATCAACAACATTATCGCGGTGACGAGACTCATCCGTCAAACCACGACGCCGACGCCGAGGGTGAACGTGGAATCGGAAGTTCTTTGGCCGGTGGAGCCGCGGGATATTATTTCGGACATAAGAAGAACCATGGCCTGCTGGGTGCGATTGGAGGTGCTATCGTGGGTAACTTTCTGGAAGATAAACTGAAGGATAGTGGTCGACATTCTCATGGGCATCACCATGAGCATGGTAGTGGGCATCACCATCATCACCATCACCATCGGCATAGTCGAAGTCGAAGCCACTCGCGGCATCGGGGGGAGGATGACTATTAGATTCGGGGTCGTGTATTAGATGGGCAGTCTGACAATACATGGATGTGTTGGGGGATTGAAATATATGATAGGTTACTTGGTGCTCTTTGTACAGAGATTCCACTAGGTATAAGCCTCGTTCCTGTGCATTTCACGGATTTCGTTGATGGTAGTCTGAGGCAGAAGTTATACAATACCAATTTCCGGTTATCCTGTAGCTACAACCATTTCACCCCATCGAAATTCCTCCTCTTCTAGCCAATTCTCTCCTGCTCATATGGAAGACAGTGAATGTGTGTATTTGCACATTATAATATTCGTGTTCATTAGTGCTAAGAACACACTGCGGAATATCTATATTCCCTGCGTCGATGTGACTCCTCCATCTCGTAAAACATCGAATTCAAACCTGACTTTTCCTGGTAGCTACCAGAGTGCTTGGTCCCTCGATCGGCGATGTGTGTCGTAGGAATATTGGTGACTGTCGAGACGGTTGAGAAGTTGGTTGAGGTGAAGATCGGCAAGAGCTAATGGAGGCATTGTCCGATAACGATATATCTGAGCTTTCAGGTTATCGCCTTGGATGATCATGTTCAAAGTCTCTCTCATCATCGAGGTTTGGTTCCGCGTGAGCTCATATGGTTTTGAGCAGGCGAACCACTCTTTCGTAGGGTGTTTTCGTGTGGGAGTTCATGGCAAGGGGTATAAAGGGAAATTGGGAGTAAAGTTAATAGTGACTTCTCCCACAATCCTGCTGGACAATTCCTTTGATAGTACATAAGTATGTACTCCCTGTCTAATGATAGTGGATGATACGGAATAATGTCCGGAGAAGGAGGCTTATGGAAATTGGAAGATGTTGGATAAACGAGCTTTGGGCCGAGCCAATCATAAAGAAGAAGTAAGCCAATGATGAGAGAAGTAGATAATATCATAGTCAACTTTATTCAGCTTTTCATTTGCTCAATATCTGTCGTAAGCATGCTATCTCGAAACCAAAATTTGGAGGAAAAGGGATATTTGTTGACATTCATGGACTTAGGTTGATTGAGTAAAATATAGAACAAGGGACAGAGTTCTCTGAGATTGATATTTTGTGTGATTAAAAATGAGTCCTTTCAGTATTTTAACCTCTGGCCTTTGCGTGGAGCGGTTCCCTTACAAATATAAGGTCCCCTGAATAGAGAGCTAGAACAGGGGGCCACTAGGAATAAGCACTCAGCGGTGGTTTCTTCTTTTCAAGGGTCTTGCAGAGAGCCTGATCAGCCAAGCGCCCTCATCGTTTAAACGTGTCAAAAATTCAAAACGAAAAGTTTGCCGTCCTCGTATTCAGCCTTCGAACCACCATGGGCAGCGCGCCCACCTCGTATATACTCCCGCGGAGACCCGCACTTGCTGATCTGAATCCGTTGATCCAAGGCCTAGGAATTTTCAAATAGATATTGAAAGGAGCAAGGTAGACAACACACTAGGCATATCGATTTCATAGTTGATGCCCGCCCACCCAAGAATACTTCGATATCTCGAGAGCGATCGTGCAATTTATGAGAGCAGCACGATGTTGAGGTACTTCCAGGGGCGTAGTGGGCCCTCCGAACTTTATCTGAGCTTAGACGATTCCACATTCAGGGTCCGATCAACATTATAGACCCTTCGATACGGGCGTTCATCTCCATCCGAGACCCCTGATTTCTCCAGGAATACGAGCCTCTTCGATACCGTACCCAGCGCGCCTATCCAGTTCAGGCATCAAGTCACGACAAAAGTTTGGTTCGCTAAATTCTTTCTAGAGAGATCCATAGCTGGACCCTTCCGTTCGATCAGGGTTCGCCGTGGTTCGATGAGATGAGGACCCTAGATTTTGCTTGGGCTGGCAACTTTGCCTTGGCGTGAAGTAAATGCTATCCCCTAGGCTTGGGTTTCGCCCCGTCGATTGGAGTTTAAATGAGACAATACGAGCCAAACTGGAGCCCTAGAGGCTGAAAGCATAGAGGATCCATCACCCTAAGTTCAGGGTCCACTGGGACTCAATCGGTGGTTCTGTTGCGTCCGACTTCCTTTATAAAGATGACCCTGCCCTGTGGTGGCCGGAGGCCTTTCGTTCAGCCATCGCTCTTTTTCATATATACCCTATTAATCGCCAACCCTCGTCCTCCATTATACCCTCTTTAAGATTCATTTCAGCCTTTTGTGGATCACTATGCATTCGAAGATCCTGAACGTTCTTTTCCTATCAGCCCTAACTGCTGCTGCTGCGGTTGAGGAGAGGCAATATGGCGGCTCCAACAGTGGAGACGACTACTATAACAGCCTGATGAGCGAGCTCAACAGCCTGTGAGTCCAGGTTCAACAGAGCTACATGCATCAGACATAATCCCGAATATCGTTGTCTAACACTTCTTTCAGGGCAACCGAAACCAACTATATGGATTACCTCACGGCCTACAGCGACCTCCCCACCGACTACAGTGCGTACTTGCCTGCTGCTACCAACCTTGGCTCTAACTCCGGCTCCAATGGCGGCTCCTCCGAAACCTTCCCCGCGGTGACCGCTGCTCCCAGTGTCAGCATTCCGTCCGGCCTTGGATTCGATATGCCTCCTCCCTCGATCGAGTCTGTGCTCGCTACCGCCATTCCACCATCCTACTTGTCACAGCTGGCAAACCCAACGGCCGCCTCCTCTATCATCAGCGAGATCCAACACGGCCACTATCCTTCCTGGTATCAGGAGCTCCCTAGCAGCGTCAAGGCATGGATCACCAGCCACTATGGTACCGGCAATACCGCCGTCGCGACCGGAGCGTCGTCTGGTTCGTCGGGCAGCTCTGGATCTGGCGGTGCTACTCATGGCAACGCTGCCTCAACTGGTCTGCTTGCCACTGGCTTCATGGGTGCTGTAGCCATCCTGGCCGTGGCAGTCATGTTGTAAATTTCACAGAAAGAAATTTGTCTCGTCACGTGGTCCAATTTTTGGTGGCTTCGTTTCACAGAAACGCTCGAAGGAAGGGTTTACGTTTTTACTCGTCTTGTAATTAGTATTAAATTTACATTGATCCGATTCTTTCTCATGAACACCTCGGGCGTGCGTTTTCAATAATGGTGATATCAATGAAGACGACTATGCGAGTAGATATACTTGATGCAATTAAAAGGCATCAAGAATACTTCTCCAAACATATTCATTGGTGTACCGGACTGAATTGGCAGGCCGAACCGGGAACTTAAAAATCTTAATTGTAATAGGCTCCGCGTCGCTTATCTGGTGAGTCACGGGGCTTATCTGCCGATATGCGCCCCGATCGGGCGAAGGATCGTCTGTTCAGCTCTCGTGATGTGTGAGGGGTGACTTGTCCTCGCGCTCTTCTACTCTTGGCTTATTGCTTTTTCCTCTCTCAGCGTCTCCCTTTCTCTCTTCTTCTCATCTTGGTCTCTCTCTAGACTCTCCTTTAAGACTCCAGTCTTTTCATTTGCTCTTTGTTTCCTCTCAACTCGATCTCTACACGTTCCCCGCGGCCCCGGATCGCCTGCTCACTTCCCCAGATCGGCTCTCTCCATCCTCGCCGATAACGCAGGTCGCGGTCCTCAGCCGCGTCCTCGTTTGAACGAACCCGCCGGATCATGACGGTGACTCTATTCCAGTCGCTTATATCAGGGTCGCTACCGGATCACTGCGAGCCTTCCTCGCCCGTTCTGACCGCTATCTCATCGCACCTCCACATCTGCCTCCCCACCCCACTCGCGCTGATCTCATCCGTACTTGGAACTCTCAGTATCGTCTCATGGCTGTTCGCCCAACTCCCGCAGATCTATAAGAACTACCAACTACAGTCCACTTCGGGTCTATCAATATTTTTCTTGGTCATCTGGTGTGCCGGAGACGCAAGTAATCTCGTCGGGGCAATCTTCACTCGCCAGGCAGGGTGGCAGGTCGTGGTCGCGAGCTATTATGTCTTCGTTGATGTCACACTGGTGACCCAGTTCTTCTGGTACACACATTATAAATCGCGCCGTCATGCGGGGTACAACGAGGTGCCATACTCGCACGACCACCATTCGCGAGGCGAGGTTCTGCAAGGTGTGGCTTTGTCCGGCGACGATGTGACCCACCCGCCGCCGACACCGGTCGACATGACGCACAAGAAGTCGGAGGTTCAGGATATGGGTGTGCAGACTGGTTCAACACTAAATTCGAACCTTGGTCGCACGCCGCCTTACAATACCGAGAAATTCAGCTCCCCACGCCGCTCGGTGCGTGTGACCAGCACCTCGACTAGCCCGCCGTTCGCGCTGCCCCGAACAATGCTTATCGCCTCGCTGCTCTGCGCCGTGCTTGCCAATGCCAGCCCTAGTCACCCCACGCCATCACCATCACCACACCCTCCCATTTCTCACGCCCCTCGCGAGGCTATACTCGAGGTCGTGGGTCGTATTTTCTCTTGGATGTCGACATTCCTTTATCTCGGCTCGCGGCCCCCACAACTTTATAAGAACTATTGCCGCAAGAGCACCGAGGGTCTCTCTCCATTGCTATTTATGGCTGCTTTTTGCGGAAACCTTTTCTACTCTTCCTCTCTTCTAACCAATCCCAACGCCTGGGCTGATCTCGCTCCCTACGGCGGCGGTGGCTGGGCTGATGAGCACGGCAACGACCGTTGGGAGTGGATTGGGCGTGCGATTCCATTCTTCCTTGGCGCATTTGGCGTGCTTGGATTAGACGGGTTCATGGGCGTGCAGTTCCTCATGTATGGTCCCCAGGATGTCGACGACGACAGTGTCATTGGCGCCGACGATGAAGATCCCAAGCGTGGCCGCGGCCAGTGGAGGCGTGTCCGTGGCTGGATGCGCGGCTGGATTCCTTCGGTTTCCCCTACACGCAGTGAGTGTGGGCGTGAGTCAGCTGCGCAGGAGGAGCAGGCTCTTCTGCGCTCAGACCGTCAGCAGTATGGGACTGTTTGAGGATGCACGATGCATATTTTTTTGCGTATTCTTTTTTTCTTGCAATTGTTCGTCCTCGATTGGAACGAGACGGATTATGATACATCACGATTTTGATGACCTTGTAATTTGATCACACCCACTTGAATTTTCATTCCATCGCATGTTGCTTTTATATTATTATCTCTGGTCTTTCTTCTCTTATCCCTTGTTGCAACTGCATTGTTCTGTGCTAGGCTACTTTGAGTCTGACTCATATTGTGATTATGCATTCCGGGTTTCCTCGAGTCGTGTTTATTCTTGGCGTTTTTCTTGATGGTTTTGGGCTTCGGGAGAGATGAATAGATACATGTGCTGTTGTACCACTAGACATTGGTGTTAGATCTCCGATCAGGATCTTAGTTCTGTCTGCCCTTATCATTATACATTCTAGCAATATAAATGTCGATTATGTTGAGAGCCTTCTGATGAAGCTATTCTTAGATCGTCCAGCGTTGCCGATAGTAACTAAGTCCCCGATAATCCAAGTTGGATAGAATGAGACCGAATCATTGAGATCTATTCACCTTAAATGATCAATACAAACAGAGATATGAACCCATGCAGTCGCTCCTAGGAAACGGTAATAGTCTCTGTAACCACCTCCACCTCAACTTCCACGCCAGGCCCAACTACCACGGTCGACTCCATGCTAATAATTTCTGTCACAGTATTAGGAGATCTAGTCATCGTACCAGTCGTTTTGATAACACCATCATGATACGCATTGTTGATAGCTTCGAACCAGACCTTGGCCATCTTCGCATAGCCAGCATCGCTGGGATGAGTATCATTCGGTTTACCATCAACAGTGTAATCCTCCGGCCACGAGAGCGCTTTTTCCATTTCCGCTAAGCGAATCTGGGTACCTTTCTTGCTCATTTCGGTCACCAGTTTGCGATATTGTTCGTTCACGGCGTCTCGGTGGGCTTTGACTTCTTTCTGACTTGATGGGATGAGGGTTGATAAGACGATAGTTGCCTTTTCCATGTCTTTTTCTTTCAGGATAGCCTCAATCATTTCCTTCATGCGGTCACCAGCGCCGGTGATGTTGAGATTTAATCTGCAGTCATTTGTACCAGCGTTGATGAGGACTATGTTGGGCTTGTTTGGGAGAGTTTGGAGAGCCTCGATGGCCGCTGTTTGAACTTTGGCGATAGTATAACCGGGATAGCCATCGACATTCTGTAAAGGTTTGGAACGTGTAAGTTTGCCATAAAACGAATTCAGCCTGATATAGGGAGATAAACGTACATCATCAGACATGTTTCCATGGTGCTTGGAGCCCACCATATCCACATCCCAGCCATCGGATACCAGTTCATCCCGAAGAGGCTTGCGATAACCATTACCAGATTGAGAGTTCTGGCCCCAGGTGATAGACGCGCCCACTGGCCATACTTTCAGTTCGAATTTCTTGTGGTCTCTTTCTAGCAGGCCACTAGTTTCCAATTAGCTGGATGAACGGCCTCGTTCCGGGCAGTCGGAGAATCGTACCTTGGAGAAGAGGCAGCGAGCGGGAAACTGTTGACACTTGCTGCCAACAAAGAAACGGAAAACAGAAGCGAAACCAGCGGTCGGGAGAAACTCCCACGAGAGGTAACCATGATTAGTGATTGTTAGACTCGAGCATGCAAATGGTCTCAGGACAAAGTTATCTTACGTCTAATATATGCTTCCCTCAACAAGGCTCATATCAAGGAACCCACAACTCCAGCGCTGGGGAACGGAACTAAAATAGATAATAAGGGTCCACGCTTATTTTAGGGCCGAGACGCCCGAAAGAAAGTTTTGGTTCACTTGGAGCCCATCTTGTAGGCTGTGCTGGATGCCCTGTTCAGGAGCTGGGCTCACAGCAGATGCCGTGCTTTAGCCCACGAAAACTTGTTAAAAGTTTATTTCCCTACCCGATGGAAGAATCCATAGTCTTATGTGATATTCTGGGATGCATGTTATCCTATCAGTTATCATACAGTCAGAATCATATGACAAAGAATTGCATCGAAATGTACCATAACCTATCCTAGCGAAGCCGCCCCAGTTGGGGCCGCTGCCAAGCTTCCAGAATCGAAGGACATGAGAATTTAAGGGTCCATCGATGTTTTAGGCAGAGCTTCTTAACTCCTGAAACTGACTCAAGTCCTTTTGAAATCCAAGAATGGCCTCAAGGGAAGCCTTTGTCTGTGAAGTAGGGGCCAAGATGCTAAGAATACCTGTCGTTGGTGGGGGCGATCCTACGAGGCTTTGGAATCTTACCTCGCAGCGTAGGTTGCCAGGTGGCCTGAATTTTGCAAACTTTTGCCAATTGAGGGTACAACTATGATTTACTGAGCTCTCCCCACTATCTGATTCAAAGGGATGGCTCGATGATCCCTACTACTGAAGAATATCCAGGCGAGGGAATGATGACTCCTCCCCGGGAAGGAGCGACATTATCGCTCGAGACTCCTGCTCTCGACGGAGTGACCGAGGATCAGATGGCAATAATCCTTGGACCAGTACTATTTCTGGCTTAGCTTTACATGCACTGATACCTTTCATGGAGGATTTGCGAAGGACTTTGCGAGTGCATGGTTGTCGCGAGGCTACAGGCGTCGTCTTGGGAAATTGCTCATGATATAACGCCCGTCCAGAGCTGAATAGACGACCATAATTATTTAAACCGATTTCTTACGTGAATCTATTTGAGATCAATGTATATTGAGCCAAGCAATGGGTCGTCGTACTCCATCTCAAGGAATGGATTACCGTTCACAAATATTCACAACCTTTGAGCCTTATGAGCTTTGAAGGGGACCAGAACACAGGAGCTGTCTCTCAGGTACAGCAGAGGCTTTACATTGACTTACTCGGGCCTCTAGGCATCCTGAAACCGCAATTATGATAAAAGATACAAGCGATGAGCATTTGATCTTCACGTTCCAAAATACAAAGTGCCTTTACATCCTGCTCTCTGCAATACACGCTCTTGTGGTTATTCTCCTTGGAAATAATAACAAGCAGTTGATTAAAGCACGTCCCTCTCGCCTTGAGGCTAGGGAACCCTGTAATGGAGGCTCGCCTACTCGAGTATATGTATCGCTCAAGTGATCCACTTTTCAGCCTCACTGATACGATACTTTCTTGCCAAGCAGCCTATTTCGGCAAATTGTTGGGAAGGTCGTCATCGTAAAGACACGCATAATTTTACAGTATATTGACTATTCGGATTTTCGATAGATATGCTCTGGTGCCGACATATAATCAAATCACGGGTATCTCTCGGATTCCCAATACGCAGCTGAGCAAGGCTGATTGATCACTCTGGCATTTCCCCCTTGAGATCAGGCTTGTTTCCACCGGCAGATGGCCAACGCACGTCGCCGGGGTGGTTTAATAATGATCATCGACATCAATCTAGGATACTTGGGGCTAAAGTAACACGCTAGTAATTACGTATAGCCTAAGTGCGGCAACGAACGTCGATGTGGATTCCGACAAACCCCTCGGCCTGTCTAGTGCGTCTCAGTGAAACGAGCGAACAGCGGAACGCCGAAACGCAGTAGATTAAAATAAATACACAAGAAGTTCTCATCCTCCTCTTATGTAGCTTCTCCTGTTATTTCCCTTCAAATTCCCGAATCGTTGTTCAATACTCATTGCCATAATGAGTCTTTCTTGGCTTCCATGGCCTACTCGGCGTCTTCATACGGCCGTTCAAAGCAAGTCAACATGGGGATATGTGATTTATCGCACATCGTACACTCCCGAGTCGGACGCTACATTCCTCGGCATTGTGGATCTACTCAATTCCTATATCAAACACGGTCTTTACTCGGAATGCACCTCTTCACAAAGCAACACCTCCAGGCACACGGACCCGACGCCTTACCATGAGATTTGGGCCCGCCATGATCCGGTCATTATGGATGACCCGTCTCAGTTCGATGGTGCATCTGCCGATGCTATCCAAGCACACTTCAAGTCTTGGACTCGTGCGCAAGAAAAGAGGGGTTGTTCTACTGCTTATCGGATGTGCATGGTGCTTGACGAAAGGTCTTTGCGAGAATTGGCAAATTTCCCACCCCCCGGGGAGAATCTGAATGGCGAAAAACCAATGCATCCGATCCAATATGTCACAGTCATTGAGACCCAACCGGATAGTGACGACGAATTCGATAGTTTCATGGGTGGTTGAGAGGAAGGCTGGACGTGAACTAGAAGATAACCAAATATGTCCCTGCTTTGTGATGATTCATGGTTCTGTGTAATTTATTCGTTTCTGAGGATGTTCAAAGGATGTCTTGCTAAGGATCCACAAAAGTGAATATCGTGTTATGAGTACGAGGCCCAAGCAGGCTCTCAGCCTTTCATCATGCCTCTTTCTACATGGCTGGTGCTTGGTCAGGGTGATGGGAGCTATCCAGCAGATTGCCTTTACGATTGTATGATATGAAAATCGACGATGATACTATAGACTATCCTGCTCAGATTGCAATCGAGAAGACGAACGGCGTCAGCACCTTTGTCCACACGGGAGAATGTTACTTAATTTGGTATGGAAAAGGGCTATCCTCGGCCCTGAGTCGAACCCTCAACCTTCGCATTCCCTGTATACTTCCCTAGAATGCTCCATCGCTATCCCACGATGCCGAAGTACATACTTCAGAGGCTGCCTCGGTCCAGACCCGACAGCATATCTACAAAATAAGCCCTTATATATATCTCTTAGAGCCTTCATATTTATACTTAACTATAATCGTTATATCATATATCATATAATGATTATATCAAACAGAAATAATTACAAAAAGAAGAAGTACCGCGAGTGAGGTGAACCACCTCACTCGCATCCCGCCCGCCCACTCTCCCCGCCTAGGGATGTGCCCGGTAACCCGTGGAGATCCTGCTCGACACGGGAGACCGGTACTGTGATTTCCCCTCATGGGGCACACCCAAATGGTCCATCCACTGAAGGTATGTCCAACTAGGCCATATGAAGGGGAAGAGTACCTGGAAGAACTGGAAGTGGGTGATAACCCTCGAAACACTGAGATTACATTTTGTTCTTCTCTACCATAATCTCGTTGGTTTTCCCTCCGAATCAAAATATCAACATAGTAATACATTATATCCACTACATACCATATTCGCAACTCTATACACTTCTATTCCATGACGGGAGGGTATCATCATCTCGACTCGTAGTAGGGAATGCAAGAACAAAACCGAGGAATGTAAACCGCGAGCACGCCTATCACTTTCTCGGGCTGTGATGCATCCGACTCTGAAACTGACCAACCTCGCTCTGCGCCCCTTCGCTATGTCCATGCTCACTGTAACCTTGTTCACTATAGGTTTGATCACTCGCGAGCTCCGATGCCGGTGAAAAGTTCCCGTGAAGTTCGGGCGTATACGTAGGTAGCTCCACGGGTTCCTGTCGAGGAGCTCTGTCGAACACGGATCCATCACGGGAGTAATCGTCCGAGGTCTGCGTTGAAGCCTTTTGGGTTCTCCTTCGTCGGAACCAGAAAAGTAGACTGAGAACGATCACGATAATGGCCGCTGCGGCAACGCCGATTCCGATACCCGCTTTTGCTCCCGTGGAGAGTCCGGAGGAAGCGCTGGATGAGCTTGGTGTCGATGTTGATGATGCGGAGGTCCCAGTGCTGGAGGTTAACATGACCGTGGCGGAGGACTCTACGACTGCGTCCACGCTGTCGGTGGATTGCCATCTGAGTTCGACGGGGTATGCGTGGATGATCGGATGTGTGTATGTGACGGCCGTCGTGGTGGTTGGGGTTACGCCGAGGACGGTATAGTCGATGACGGTAGTCGTCTTGCTTATCTTGGTGCATGGCTCGGGGGTCCACCAGTATTCCAAGGCCTTGGTGGCAAAGGCGTATCCCCTATACGAAAGCAACGGGTTAGCATGATACTTCGCATTCGCGTGTTGCAGGTGGTATTCCACCGGAGAGAGTCATACGAGGGACAGCATCTCGCCTGAGTCTCCGTTATACCCAAGCCGCTGGTGACCACATTGGTATTGTTCACGGTATATCCCGTCGGACAAAATAACCCCGGTGAGAACCAGGTAGCCGTCTTAGCCCATCCGGAAGGATAGCAGTCCGTGTCGGTGGTTTGTACAATGTTGTAGACACCGTCGCAGGTGCTTTTCTGGCAATCCGATGAAACCCAGTTCACACTCGTACACGAGGCTGGAGGTGTAAACACCGTTGTCAACGGAATAGCTGCCGACGTGGACGAAGTGGACGTAGTCATGTTGGGTGGTGAGGGTCAAACCGTTACCGCATCGCAGATGAAGAACTGGAAATGACGGCACTGAAAACGGATCATTCAGCCTCAAAGAACTCAAAGAGCTCGAAGAGGGAACGCACAAGGCGTAATTGACGATCTCGTCTGTCGCAAAGTCCCCTGGGCTGTGCTCCGAAAAAGAGTGATGGGGGCCAACACAGAGCCCTTGGCCTTGTAACGTTAGTACAGTATATCGACAAGTGGGCTGCCCTAGAGGTTTCGTGCGAGACTTCAATGCTTCATTGGACGAGCATCCTTGGTAAGTATGGAATCAAGCCCTCGCGTACAGCAAAGTACAATGCAACATAGTAATCTATAACTTGGTGCATCGTGCAGGCGCACGGCCGTTGTGGATCACACTTGACCATCGGGCCGGTTAGCTTCAACATCGTGCCAATCCATCCCCAAACAGGTAATCAGTGCGGTCCGCCCCGCTATGCAAGGATCCTCATTGGTTCTGATTGGGATCTTGTAGCAAACTCATTGTCTATCGTCATTCTATTTCTACGAGCTCAATGCTGCTCTATACCTAGAAGAGCATGGAATTTACGAGCATGGAGTGATCTCCTCGAAGATCAATATGGATGAATATTTCCCCCTGGCGATTTGTTCTTATTGAAACCTTATGGCAAACACGAACTTGGCTATAGCTTATTCTAACGTGGTTTATGTTTGTACCAGAGAACTGAGTACCCTCAAGCCTAGCTGGAGCTCTGGTGACTTAACAGAATTAAAATCATTTTGCATCGCCTATTTCCAATTCCTGGGCGTATTTGAGATGAACCATGCCAGTCTCCGCTGTCCATGCATCCTGGTCCACTCCATGTGCTCTGCCACTTACCGACTTGCCATCGGCCAGGCGATGCGGCCGACAGGGGAATAGGCGAGGTCCACCGAGTCGAATAATACAGGGTCCATGTGCCTCGCTGTATCGTCCATCAGTCACTCAGCCCCGAAAATGTATTGGCCCCCAACGCGATCGGCACTCGGCTCAAAGGTCTGAATGGTTTGTAAAATACCACCCTGTTCATAATGGTGTTGCCTTGTAGAGTCAACGGGGGTAATTCTCAAAATAGAAGCTGTCCAAATATATGGACCTTTCCTACAACATGCGCAGCCTATCGTCGACGAGACAGTTTGATAAGACGACAACAGGTCCGGGGGTGACGTGATAAAGCTTAACTTGGCCATGAGCTGCCGCCAATCCCCTTTCGATCAGCCTCCAACCGTCATCGAGCTTGTATACAAGACTCCACCTGAATCGAATAATGATTAAACCCGCAGGATATGGACATTTCAATCACTCATCTAATTATAAACAGAAGTATATCAAAAAACAGTAGTAGACAATAGCCCACCATAATGCAGCCCGGCCTCTTCCAGCAAAGAGAGAGGCCGAAAGTTGTGTGTGCAAGCGCCATTGCATGAAAGCCAACTGTCATCCTTTGGTTCTCCAGAGAGGCAACCGCAGAAGTAAAAGGCAGGAGCGAAATAAAACAGTGGGAGCTGGAACGACTCGTGTCTTTACCATCGAGTAGAATGGAATTGACACGAGACAGTAACATTTGAATGGAGAATGTGAAAGGGGGGCAAAGGCAAGAAGTGAAAGCCAGCCTGTACCAGAAGCAATGGGCAACAGGAACGGCAATATTAGGCAAGATTTTAAGCAACAAAAAAAGTGACAGTGAAAAGGGTAAGAGGAGATGGACTAAAAGAGGAAAAACTGCGTGCGAGGTCAATAAAATGTGGGATTGGTGATAAGACATCTCCCAAAGGGACCAAATCAGGATCATATGAAAAACGGGGGCATATTCATTCGTTGCTTGGTTCGAATAAGTCATGACCGGATTTTGGGTTTCTTTCTTCATTCCTTCACTAACACTGTCGCATTCTGTGTGAAATCCTCGGCTATCGACATACCAGAAAATTCCTGCGTCGTCCAGACTAGACACCGGGGGGGGGCCTAGAGCGTCCGAGCAAGAAGATACCGAGCAATCTAAATGAGAACCAGGCGAACAGGAAAGCAGAGGGGGCACCATGGATACTTATAACCGCGAACACGGCGTGACCAGCACCAACCGAGCTTGTGGGATAAGCTCCAAGAAAAAAGGCTCAACCCAGAAAACAATGCAGTTTCCAGGACAATATCACATAACGCAGAGGACGGACATCAAATAACTAATACAATGGCGATTTGACGTCCTGGACTCCACGCCGGATGACGTCCTCAATGCGCCACCGGGGAGGAGTGGGAGTAGCACTGCGCTTGCGGTGCCACTCCTTCTCCATCTCCGGTGGGGGCGCCATCTCCTCGACGGGAGGCAAAGCGCCACCAGCAATGCCGGTTGAGAACTTCAATTGCAGCACATTGCCAATCTCATCACAGGCAGTCAAGACACGGTCGAGATCGTCCTTGGTGTGAGCTGCCGAGACACAGAAACGAGCACGGGAAGAGACCAAAGGAGTAGCCGGATAGCCGACAACCACAACGGAGATCTTGCGCCGCAACATCTCGTGCGAGAAGGCGGGCATCTTAGCTGGGTTGAACAGGAGGACAGGAATGATTGGTGAATCATCATGACCGTATACTATAAAGCCGAGACGCTTCAATCCGAGGCGGAGGTATCGAGAGTTGAAGGCCAATCGCTGCAGTCGCTCCTCGCCCTGACCAGGAACGAGCTCACCGTTGATGATACGAAGAGCGGACGAGATCTGCATGAGGACCGCGGGTGCGGGAGCCTCGCCGTAGAAGTTACCGGAGTCGGTAGCCCGGAGCTTGTCAATCATAACCTTGTCCGCGGCGATGTATCCGCCGTTGGCGCCGAAGGACTTGGTTAGAGTACCCATCAGAACATCAACTTCGGCGGTGTCGATGCTGAAGTAATCGCAAACACCACGGCCCGCAGGACCGATGGCCCCAATAGAGTGAGCCTCATCGACAAACAGGTTGAATTTATAGCGATGCTTCAGGGCAACGAGACCGGGAAGGTTGCACATGGATCCCTCCATAGAGTAAAGACCTTCAACAACCACCAGGATCTTCTTCCAAGGGCGGTGAGTACGGGGTTGGCCTTGAGAGATAGCCTCACGAAGCTTCAATTCCAGATCCTTCATGTCGTTGTGTTTGAACATAGCAATTGAGGCACCAGAGAGACGAGCACCGAAGCGGATAGAGGCATGGTTCAATTCATCAGAGATCAGAAGATCACCTTTGCCAACCAGAGCGGGGAAAACAGTGGCATTGGTACCGAAACCCATGGAGAAGACCATTGATGCTTCCTTGCCAACAAAACGAGCAATCAGATCCTCGACCTCCACGTGGAGATCTTGGGTACCGGCCTCGGCACGAGTGCTAGGAGCAGCAATTCCATATTTCCGAACCGTATCCTCCGCAATGTCCGCACAGGGTCCCTCCGACTGGGCGAATCCGAGGTAGTTGTAAGAGCTTAGGTTCAGAGTGTCGGTGGTGGTGCCTGTCAGGTAGAAGTGATGGTTGTGATCATTGGTCGCCCGGTCAATCAGAGTGATAGTGCGGCCAGGAACACCGGTGACGGGGCGCTCGAAACAGTCGTTGATGCGCAATTTCAGACGACGCACGTAGAAGTTGTCGAAATCGCTGTTCAGGGCACCGTAGCCATTGCGAGGTTTCAGGTGACGGTAATTCTCTTCGCGGAAGCGCTTGCCGAAGAAATCACGAACGTGACCAAAAGCAATTAGGATTAGATAACTGATGTAGGTGGTGAGCAAGTAATAATACGGGGGTTCATCCATCACCGGCTCCGGGAAGACACCGCCAGGGTGACGACTGGAGTACCGATGGCTGGGGTGACCGATAACGCCGAATTGAGCATGGGCCTTGGCCTGCCGGCGGGCCTCCTCGGGAGTCGGAGGCTGAAAGAGTGTAGTCGGCATTTCGTCCATAGTAGGGTTGTCCGCAGTAGCAGTCGACAGTGAGATCGTCGGTAAGGACAGTGATGCCGAGCTAATCGGCGGAGAGGAGTTGTTAGGGTTGTTCACGCCAACCGACTGGGACGCCGTCAGTGTTGATTGAGTATCGGCCTTGGATTTGGGCGAGGAGAAGAGCTGGGACAGGCGATTGGACTTGACCGAAGGTGCCTTGATGTTGATACCGCCCTTTCCCGAGGAAGGCAAAAAGGACGGTGAGTTGGTAGTGGTGTCGTTGGAGGAGTTGTTGCTGAACCGGCGAGGCATCGCAGAGGGAAGCAGCGAAGCAGTTGCGGGGGGTGGGATTCGACAGGTTTTACCGTCGGAGTTGAAGGGGGCGGAGGGGGGAGGGCGCGTCGGTTCCCTTCGCGCGTCCAATCCGACAAACTGAGGCAGGTATTACCCTCGGTAGGAGTAGTATGAGGTTTTGTTTCCGTGAGATTTCCAAGCGGAAGCTCGACGTTCAGTTGGAGGGCGACAACAACCAGCGACGTAATCTGAGAGGCATAGGAGACGAGGTGTTAGTCGACAGAGCTACCAATCAGTGCTGATAATGACGATTGGTGGTTGACCGAGGATCGTGGTTTGGGAGCGCAGATTGAATTTTCAAGAGAAAGAGAAACAAGGGAGTAGAGCGGAGTAGAGCGCGCATAAGATTTCCCTGGGACGTACCTCGAAGTTGACGTCGCAGTTAGCGGATCCGAGGACCTCCGGGCAGGGCTTGGGTGAAAAATTGTGGCTTTGCACGTGGAATGGGGGGGCCAAGGAGAATAAGAGAGAGCGATGGGGGGGCGCAGGGCCTAACAGCGAACAGATAATTCCGTCAATCTCCGTTGCCCAGAGATTCACGTCGCTAGAAGGTCGAGCACAATTGAAGGGGAAGGGGAGGAGGAAGGAAGGAGAAAGCGTAAATAACGTCCTCGAGTGTCCCCATCATCATGCACCGTCGATGCGGACCTCCTGGTATTGATTGCAAACGTGGCTAATACAATGTTACGGGGAAGTCTCACGGTAAATTGGGCCAAATTCTGATTGTGACTAAGCGATGGCCGTAATATTACCAATACCATACCGAGAGGCCAGACTTTTTTCGTCCTTTGGGCACTTTGAGGATCCACTCAAAAGGGCTCCAATAACTGCAACTTTGAAGAGTTGGATCAGGGTCAAGTTGACTTCGTGACCGAAGCCTTGTTGATTATTGGTAAGTGGCCAGGCTGATCAGTTCTTGTCTTTTTTTCGTGCAGTACTCTGTATGTCACCCTGTGAGTCCACCAGCAACTCTACCGTGTTACATACTGTTCATGCACTAGACATACTAACTTTTTACCCCTGACAGTTGGCACATCTTGGCCACCTCTCAGCCAAAGCATAAGCAAACTGTTCGATGATTACCATAAATTTGCCTAGACGAGAAGGACGTGCATCATTTCCATCGTGGCGTTCAATATCACGATTGATATGGCTGTGCTACTCGCTGGCGCGGCAAAAAGGGGACTAGTAGCGTTCGGCGCTCAGTGCGCTTTCCCTAGTACAGGAGAACGGGGAGTACGAATATGGAAGGACGTCAGACTACGCATTGTGAGCTGAGTACTCCAGAGTCCACCTTCACCATGATTGCACAACATAGTTAGTAGGGTCGCATTACCAATGTCCGCCAAAGCTATGGCCGGGTTCGGGCAAGGGGAAAACCGATGATGTTGGACGATGTGTGGTAACCCCTACCAGACACACAGTCAAGGATAAAGAACTGTAGACACCGAGGCCCTGCAGAGAATCTGCAACCTCAAGAGCCGCGGTTCCTGAGATTTCGTGAATGGATCAGTTGAGACTCGCCGTTAGCAGGACGAAAACGGTCGAGACCGTATGACTGTCAATGCCTGAGGTTTCACTTTTCTGCCTGAGGCAGTATAAAGTTCTCCCGCAATCCCGCACTTAATCCCGCCAGGTCTACATGCGTTCCAGCCATGACCTCAATTTAAGGGTGGTTCAGGCGAAGGAGAGGTGAATAAAGATTGCATAGAAACACGCAATTCCTCATACAGACCTGACAAAGTTTAAGATCGTCAATCAACCTCTCATATAAAGTACGACAGAACCGTGCATTGTCTTCTACCCGCAAAGCCGCGGTAAACGGATAGCCGATTCGAGCCGCCCCGCGAACCCCCTTGTTGGGACAATTACAGGCTGTGGTCTGGGTCAATTCGAGTCCCACCCATGCACTGTCGTTTAAGGCTTAGACGAACCTGATATAGAGCGTTGGGGAAAGATTTTTCTCGGCATATCGATCGGGGCCCCTCCTACCCCAAAGCGTACTGCTCCTACCCTTCGCGGAGAACTCCTACAAGAAAAGTGTGTCGCACAAGAAACTTGCGTCTAGATTCCTTCTCTTAGGGCCCTCTCTTTAGTTTCTATTTTTCTTCTTTCACGGTCCCTTCCAATATTGTGGCCAGTCTTTACGGTCTGTGATATTGACACACTTCTGCTCACTCATCACGATGCCTCACATTGATGAAGCTATAGCGCCGGAGGCGAAGGAGCTCTGGCGCCCTTCATCCCCTGAAAAGACACAAATATATGATTTCATGACCAAGGTGAACAAGAAGCACGGCCTCTCTCTCAATAACTACAATGCCCTCTGGAAATGGAGTGTCTCAGAGCCTGCCCAGTTCTGGGAGGAAATCTGGCACTATACTTGCATTAAGGCTCACGAGCCGTACAAGAAGGTGAGTATTATTGTACTATCCACTCAATTGGAAATCTACAATAGATACTAAATTCATCCAAAGGTTCTCGAGTCCAAGGAGCTGATGTTCCCTCGGCCTACGTTCTTCGAGGGAAGCACCCTCAATTTCGCCGAGAATCTCCTTTACCCAGCCAATGCTCCGGATGAGGACTCCGTCGCCATCATTGGCGCCACGGAGGCAGATCGCGAGTTTATCTCGTGGAAGCAGCTTCGTGAGCGTGTTCGTCAATGCGCCAGTGCCTTGAAAGAGGCTGGTTTGAAGACGGGTGACCGTGTGGCAGGCTTTGTCGGCAATCATGCAGACACTGTCGTCGCGATGCTGGCCTCGGCCTCAATCGGCGCTTTCTGGACAGGTGTGTCTCCCGATACGGGTGTTCACGCTGTGCTCGAGCGCCTGAAACAGATTGAGCCTAAGATTGTTTTTGCGGATAATGCCTCGCTTTATAATGGCAAGGTGCATGGGTCATACGCCAAGGTTCGCGAGATTGTTTCTGAGTTGCCCGATCTAGAGCTTCTCGTGATATTCGAGACTGCCAAGTCCGTTGATTTCAACCTCGAAGGTGTTCGCCCCACAAATGGAAAGGTCTTGACTTTGGGGGAGTTCCAACTCACTGCCCGTGATCAGAATGCTCCTCTTGAGTTTGCAAGCTTGAAGCCCGAGCACCCTGTCTATATTCTCTATTCCTCAGGGACCACAGGTGCACCCAAACCCATTGTTCACGGATCATTGGGAACATTGCTTCAACACAAGAAGGAGCATCTTCTGCACTGCGATATTCGCCCTGGCGATCGGCTTTTCTACTTCACTACGACCACTTGGATGATGTGGCACTGGCTTGTCTCTGGTTTGGCCAGTGGTGCTACCATC
The DNA here is from genome assembly GCA_001048715.1 of Penicillium brasilianum. Taxonomy (NCBI): domain Eukaryota; kingdom Fungi; phylum Ascomycota; class Eurotiomycetes; order Eurotiales; family Aspergillaceae; genus Penicillium; species Penicillium brasilianum. The sequence goes on from CDHK01000003.1 coordinate 2,150,018, forward strand.
GTTCTTTACGATGGCTCACCATTCCGTCCCTTCGATGTTGAGGGCGGCAATGGAGAAATGGCCATGCCCCGCCTCATCGACGAGCTTCAGATCACCCACTTTGGTACCTCGGCCAAGTACCTGTCTATGCTGGAGCAGGCGGCTCTAAACCCTCGCAAGCATGCCCATCGACCTGTGACTCTGAAGACCTTGAGGGCTATTTTCAGCACCGGATCACCCCTGGCCCCTTCGACCTTTGAGTATATCTACTCCTCGATCCATCAAGATATTATGTTAGGCTCTATCACCGGTGGCACGGACATCCTGTCCCTGTTTGCCTCGGGATGTCCCATCCTACCCGTCTACAAGGGTGAAATCCAATGCCGATCTCTGGGCATGGCTGTTTCGGCCTTCGACTACGCCGGAAACGATATCAGTGACTCTGGCGAACCCGGTGATCTTGTCTGTACCATGCCTTTCCCAGCACAGCCAGTCATGTTCTGGCCTCCCGGTCCTACCGGCCTGGAGAAATACCGAAAGAGCTATTTTGACGTGTTTGGACCTTCCATCTGGCACCACGGAGACTTTGTTCGGGTGAATCCCCAGACCGGCGGTGTTGTCATGCTTGGCCGCAGTGACGGTGTGCTCAAGCCATCGGGTGTCCGCTTCGGCAGTGCAGAGATCTACAATGTCCTACTCAAGCACTTCACTGATGAGATTGAAGATTCTTTGTGCGTTGGACGCAGACGAGATGGTATCGACAGCGATGAGACGGTTGTCCTCTTCGTCAAGCTCGCGCCCGTGTGCCCCTCTGATATCAAGACCCTTTCTGCCCGGATTCAGGCCACTGTCCGCAAAGAGTTGAGTGCTCGCCATGTTCCTGGCGTGATCGACGTTTGTCCCGAGATTCCTGTCACTTCAAACGGCAAGAAGGTTGAGAATGCTGTCAAACAAATTTTGTGTGGCCTCAACATCAAGATTGGAGCAAGTGTTGCCAATGCTTCTTGTCTTGACTGGTATCGCAACTGGGCCGTGGAGCACCCATAATCATGTTTTTTGTTTTCTGAATTTCAATAGAATAATCTAGTAATAATGTGCAATGAACAATATCCTTCGTCTACCATATAGGAAATTGCGGGTCGGAATAAGAATATGTCATCATAGTTCTAGATTCTCGAAATTTGGTCAGCACCTCTAACCGGTGCTTGCGCTGTGTCTCGAGGCCTAGATCATGGTTTTGTGCTTGATAATTGCAGCTGGACACATTAATCTTCGTAAGATGAAAATTTGTTCAGATCACTAGGTCGATCTCGTCTACTAAACAATTCGGGGTAGCTCAGCTCACGTCGGGTACGCAGTTAACTACGCCGAGCGTGAATCTGATTAGATAATCGAAGTCGGCGCAGTCCTCCGGAATCGATTCTTCGCCGGCGCCGCATTTCCGCAACCCCCAGATCTCCAAGGAAAGCGTGCAGGACGCCTTTTTAGTATTCGCCAGGACCTTTACGCGTATCCGAGACAAAACGCAACATGCGCCGCTCTGCATTGCGGGCCATTGAGTCCGCGAAGCCTATCTCACGAGCTTCTCGCTCCGTGTCAAGAAGCTTTGCTACTCTGAATGACTCGGCCAAGGTATTTGGTTTCTAAACAACCCAGAACTGTCTTTTCCCCCTCCATCTAACGAGCCGTGTCTACGAATTATAGGACCCCGTCGACCTTGATCAGATCACCACGCTCCCAAATGGAATTAGAGTTGCTACAGAATCATTACCCGGTCCCTTCGCTGGTGTCGGAGTTTACGTCGACGCCGGATCTCGTTATGAAGATGCGAGCCTTCGCGGTGTAAGCCACATCATGGACAGACTTGCTTTCAAGTCGACCAAAACGCGCACAGCAGATGAGATGTTGGAGGTTCTCGAGTCGCTAGGCGGTAATATTCAATGTGCTTCGTCCCGCGAGTCACTCATGTACCAATCTGCCAGTTTCAACTCGGCAGTCCCCACAACTCTCGGTCTACTGGCGGAGACGATTCGGGATCCTCTAATTACAGAGGATGAGGTGCTTCAACAACTTGCGACTGCCGAGTATGAGATTGGTGAGATTTGGGCAAAGCCGGAGTTGATCCTGCCGGAGCTGGTCCACATGACTGCCTTCAAGGACAACACCCTCGGCAACCCGTTGCTGTGCCCAAGTGAGAGGCTGGGTGAGATTAATAAGGCGGTCGTTGAGCGATACCGGGAGGTGTTTTTCAACCCGGACCGCATGGTCGTCGCTTTCGCCGGTGTGTCCCATGCCGAGGCCGTCAAGCTCACTGAGCAGTATTTTGGAGATATGAAGGCAAGAGATACGAGCAGGGGCCCCGTACTATCAGGAACTGGAATCGACACCACACTATCAAACTCTCCCTCTGTCGCCAGTGAGGGCCAGTTGCCTACCGTTCCTCACTTCACCCCATCCTCGACCACGAGCAGCCCAGCCGCCTCGCAGCAAACGCACTCATCTCTCCTGTCGAAGCTACCTTTCCTCAAGAACCTCTCCTCCGCAAACAAGAAGGCCACCGTCGAGCCTCTACACCCGTCTTTGATCGAGCCATCGGCTCTGGATCTCCGCAGACCAGCTCATTATACCGGTGGTTTCATCGCCCTCCCGCCGATCCCACCCCCGGCCAACCCCATGTTGCCGCGGCTGAGTCACATTCACCTTGCATTTGAGGCACTCCCCATCTCCTCTCCTGATATCTACGCCCTCGCTACCCTCCAGACGCTGCTTGGTGGCGGTGGATCCTTCTCCGCTGGCGGCCCCGGCAAGGGTATGTACTCGCGCCTCTATACCAACGTTCTGAACCAGCACGGTTGGGTGGAGAGCTGCGTGGCCTTCAACCACAGCTACACCGACAGCGGTATCTTCGGTATCTCCGCGTCGTGCAGTCCCACCCGGACCGCCGATATGCTTGAGGTGATGTGCCGCGAGCTGCAGTCTCTGACCCTGGACACCGGCTACACTGCTTTGCAGACCCAGGAGGTCAACCGCGCGAAGAACCAGCTCCGATCATCGCTGCTCATGAACCTCGAGTCCCGCATGGTGGAACTTGAAGATCTCGGCCGTCAGGTGCAGGTGCACGGCCGCAAGGTCGGTGTTCGCGAGATGTGCGACCAGATTGAGGCCCTTACTGTCGAGGATCTGCGTCGTGTCGCCCGGCAGGTCTTTGGTGGCCGCGTTCAGAACAATGGACAAGGCACCGGCAAGCCCACGGTTGTGCTTCAGGAGGGCGAGCTAGAGGGTTACAAGCTCCGGCCATTCCCGTGGGAGGAGATCCAAGAGCGTATTTCTCGTTGGAAGCTTGGCCAGCGATAAATAGATTATAGCGTCCCAAGGATAGACTGGACCGTTGGGGCTTCTACTACGGGTAAAGTGTCGCATGGCCAGACAAGTCCTGAGAGAGATTGATGCATCTGCATCGGGTGGATCTATTGTATAATAGAAAGTACTATCAAACACAACTCTGTAAAATATTCTAATAGACTCCTCTCTTGCCAACTTGTAAGGTAATAATTCTCAAGTCTACCCGAGCCTGTTCGTCCACTCCGATGATGTCGCGCTCCGGCGGGTCCAAGCTTCCTCGCCGCTTTTGCCCGGCAAAAAAGTCGGAGCGCCAACTCGCCGTTCTTCCATCATCCATCTCCATCCCGGTCAATTATCATCTTTGAAATCTCCCACTTCCAACCAATTCACAACCGCCAAAATGGTCAAGCTTACCGAGGTCGAGGATGAGCACTTCACCGAAAAGCCCATTCCCAGCAAGAACGATGCCCTGCTGGTTTCCGATGACGAGGAGGATTACACCGACACTGGTAAGTGTTTGACGAACTCACGTTTGTTCAGTCCCTTCAGCCCCTTCGTATCGCGCGTATTATATCGCACCGGGATGCGGCATCAAATGCCATGGGAGAATTAACCCGACCCGAGTCGACATTCCCCATAATATGTCCCCTAAACCCGACCGGCCTCGATCCACGTCTCCGCAAACGCATTCTCAGAATCATCACACTTGGACACTATCATGCTCAATCTATCGAACGCGATCTGACTTTTATTTTTCATCAACACAGACTCCGAGATCTCCAACGATGAGGAGGAGGAGGACCTCGAGCTCGAGGAGGAGTCCCTCTACGAGCGTCTCTCCGCCTTGAAAGACATCATCCCCCCCGGCGCGCGCCGCACCGTCAGCAATACCGTCTCCACCGTCACATCCCTCACCAAGTCCAGCCTGTCCTTCAGCGGCAAGGCTCTTTGGATCATCAGCACCAGCGCTTTCCTGATCGGTGTCCCATGGGCGTTGGCCTACGCCGAGGAGGAGCAGTACATTCAGATGGAGCGGGAGCAGGGCATGATTAAGGGTGCCAACGAGGTAAGATTATAAAATCCCCTCGACCAGTACATCAGCTCGAGTGATGGAATGTGGCGCGTATCTGAACTTTGAGTTACGTTGATCGCCTGCATTCATCCTATTTTCTCTTGCTTCGGGATGGTGTGGAAAACTTTTATTGCAGTTTTTCTACCTGACCAGGCACTGCTGTGTCATTCCAGTCGTGAAGGTTTGGACTGTTTCACTTTGCTGACCACATATCCTTCCAACAGATGCTCACGCCCGGTGCCGAGCCCGAGAAGCAGGGTGTCCAGGCCACTCTGTAAATTAACTCCGCCATGAGAAACGGGATGAACGGGCAACACACCCGAATGACTTGATGGTCGATCACATAATTGATAGAAGATCGACATGGAACCAACAACATGGCGGATGAAATCCAGCCTTTGGCCCCGATAATCCTCAATTCCGTCGGCCTGTAGCAAACTCTTTCAACCATCTCGGATTGAAATGATCGGCTTCAACACCGTTGTTGTTGTAAAGTCATTCTATTCCCGACTGATTCATCCCTTTTTCTGTTCCTCGCTTCTTGATATGTCTTTCCACCAGAAATTTTGGCTCCGGCAGCTTATGCATGCATGTATTTGTACAATCACAACCATCTTCCTTTTCCTCTCTCCATATCCTCTATATACGCTTTTTTATTTCTCCTTTGCTTCTCCTCGTGATTTGTATGTCTAAGTGATGCTATTGAGTTGTTCGATCTCACCGAATTTCGTGCTTGGGAGTACATTAATCAAGGGAATGGCTCCCTTCACAGTCTTGAAGCCAGCTCAAACCAAGCCGCATCATGGCGCCAAATGATAGGTAATCGCTATGTACGTTCAAAGACAAGTTGTATGATAAGATATAGTTAAGAGCTTGGGTATCATTACGTAACGCTAAGACAAAGGCTTCATCAGCCGAGGATAGATATAATCCTCATGCGTATTGGAAGCTTCTCATGCAATATTTTGTAAGAGCTCCATAGTAGACTAGAATGATAAAGTACGTTAGCACGATGCCGACAAAATCAATCAAAGGTCAGCAAGAAAAACTTACTGTCTTCTCACGAGCGGTCTTGAGATGTATATGAAAGTCACGATAGAGCTTCTCGATCTCACCGTCTGCCTCCATCTTCTTACATGCATCAATCGCGTTTCGTGTCTTACGCTTCTGGCTCAAGTTCTCGCGTCGCAGGACCTCGGCGTCTTCCATATGTCCCATGCGTCGGAGGTAGTCGACAACCCATTCGTTGAGTTGAAATCGCCAGTGGGTAAGGATATGGGCCATATAAGCATTCGCCTTGCAGGTTCTAGTGACCTCTTAGCATGACAAATACCAAATGAGTTGGACACAGATTCAACTTACTTTCCCAGATAGAAGCGGGTGTTTTCATCAGGTAGAATATTTCCATCGCGATCGCGCTCCACGTCGGACACATCGCTACTATCATCATTGCTGCTGTCGCTAGAGTCAGATGCATCGGACGAGTCGTCATCGCTAGTTTCGTCGGTAAGAGGCTCTAAGGTCTCTTCGGAATACGCCTTGCCGTAGAACTTCAGGTCTGAGGATGCGGGGTGGCCGGCGCGATTGCAAGCATCACACGAATGCATGAAAGAGGTGGGAAACCCCGTGATCTCGAGATACGGCCTCGCCAACAGAACCTGGCGGAACTTGGGTGTCCAGACGGAAGAGATAAGCGAAGAGCCGGCGCGCGCTTTAACCTCGTCCCCAAGCTTTTGGAACGCCATTTGGTACATGGCGTCGTCGCGGGGGAATGCCGGATCAATTCGATTGTGGACCATCCAGGATACGACATCGCGGAAGTACTCCTTCGGCTGCTTGTATGCATGTCGAGTGAATTCGAATGGAATCTCTTCGGTAGGGACGCCGAGTTCATTGTCTTCCAACACAAAGTCATCTTCGTAGCGGTCCAGATCTTCGTTGGCGTCGATCGCGGATTCGACCTCACTGTCATCGTTGTCAATCCGTCGCCTGTTGAAGAAATGCTGCGTTGGGCTGGACCGTGGAAGTTCAGCTTCGGACTCCTCATTCTCTTCCTCTTCCTCGTCCTCGCTTTTTTCTTTCTGTCCGGCACGTCGGCGACGGAGAGTCTCCAGAAGCCTCAGCTTTTTATCTCTTGCAGACTCATATACCCCACCGCGAGTACGAGTGTTTTTAACAACTGTAGCATGTTAGTGGACAAGACCATGTTCGCATATCGAGCGTAGATGATGACTATACCGGAGTCTTGAAGATCCTTCACATCATCCTCCAGTTCTTGTTGGTCTTTATCCACACTAGAATGAGGTGTTTGGGGAGTCTCCGTAGGCGAGACCCGGCGTCTCCTCTTGACAGGCGACGACACCACTGGTTCAGAATCATCCGAGTCGCTCAATATGACCGAAGAGCGCTCGGCCTTGCGCTTCAATCTGCGACGCGGTTGGACTATATCTCCCTCGTCTTCCTCGGAAGAAACAATATTTATGACGTTGCTAGGCGGATCAGAGGGTGCTTGTGGTGACTGAGGGGATTTGAAGGGCTTCATGATGGAGAATTCGACATCTGCGGCGCGTCGCGCTTGCTTCAAAGGCCCAAGAACCACGATCTCATCATCCGAGGAATCTTCCATCTTCTGCTGAGCTGGTTGTACTTTCGTAGGTATCAGCACACAAACAACCAAAACACGAGAGTTGGCCTTGTAAACTTACCTTCGGCCTGTTGCTCGTTCGGTTTGCTCTTTTTCTTCTCCTTCTTCGCCTTCCTGTCTTTTTTGTCTTTCTCCTTTTCGTTCTTCTCCCTCTTCTCGTGCTTGCTCTCTTTCACCGAAGCAGCCTTCCGATGGGACGTAGTGGCGGTTAACGAGCTAGCTTCCACAGGCGGCGATTCATGTTTGGTTTGACGGGGCATTTCAAGTCGCACAGTAGGGAAGCTAGGATGCCCGTAGGACAGCCTGGCGAAGCGATCACTTTCAGTCTCGTTTGGATCGCCGGAGGGGACGGTTGGTGCAAAAGCAAGCCGTGTCTGCTTCTTATTCGTTTTGCGGGGCATCGCGATGACGTTCGTGTGGGTGCAAGATGATCCAAACTAGTGCTAAGGACTTAATTCATTGTAAAGGGTTTTTTCTCATATTAAGATCAGTTCTTGAGTAGGCCGATGCAAAGGCCTAAGGAAAAGGCAGGTTGATTGGTTCTGAGCAAGTGAGAGCAACTGGACTTTTTTCCTTCTGCGGCGCGCGGGACCGCGTTGGAGAAGCGCGAGAACACGTGACTCATAGTGGCCTCAATGGAAACGATTGTCAAGTTACCAGTTATGATCCGGATTCCAAGACAATTCGAGGAGAAAGAGAGAAAGAAAGCACAGGCTTGTTATATACAGCATAGAAATGTCCCCGGGAACCCCCAAATTCTGGAAATGCCAGGTATATGCGGTGAGTTCTAGACGAGGTTAACTATGGAGTCTAGAGTGGGGATATCGCTTGAGAAGATTAAGCTTCTTTGGGATACTTTAGAAAATCACTTTCATTTAGAAAAAACGATCGTCAGGTACTATCCGTTCCAGTACACATCGGTCATCCTTTCCTCTATATTCTGATGATCACTACTTAAGGTCGTGGCCTTAGCTTAGGCTAGCCTAACTATCTACAACGTTAATTACAGAATGGCCACTCCTTAATTGTCAGATTTTGGTTTCTCCCTACGTCTGAATAGTTCTCTAAATTTAAGCGAATGACAGGTGATCACAGAAAGCTAACTACGTTCAAATACAGTGCTGCTAAGTCCTCAATTAAGCGGGTGTTAAATGAAATACCTTTTTCAACGGGAACAGTAATCACATGCTCGAACAGCTTAGGAAAGGCGCTTTGTTTTTACCCATTCAGAGTTACCAAATCAAAAGCTAAGCTTTCAGTCTCTAAGGAGGCACACATAAGTCGCTTTAGTGATGTGGGTAGAAAACGCCATAGCTTTAGAGACGAGGTAGGTCTTAAGAATACCGAAGTCGATTCCTCTATCAACGGTAAAGCTTAAATACTTAGGAGCCTTACCTTTCTCGTCGAACTAGGTAAGAAGGTCGGCCGCAGGCTAATCTCTATTAATACATATTAGCCTAGCTAAAGTATCACTCTAGAGACGATCGTCTCTTATTGGACTATTAGCGTGGGTAATATTATAGTTACTTAAATTATATAAGAGAGTCTAGAAAGCCCGCCTACTCCTAAAGATGGGGTGACGATGTTGGCACGACCTGGGGCCTGAATTTGGCCTGAAGTACCGCATTACTGCCTGATTTCTTCTAAGCCCGTTAAGCCCGTTAATTGCAATTTCAACAACCTCCTTCTTACTTACTTACACGTATCCTTTCGAACTTAATTTAATTCAACTAGGCTGATAATATACCATGAAGCTATTCAGAACTCTCGACCTACTTCCCCCCACCCCTTTACTATAAAAACATTAAATTATATTAGCTTCTGACCGTAGAAATCGATCGATTATAATCAATCTAGGCCATAATCTATTGAAGGGCGCCTGGATAAACGCATTAGCTTTAGGATCAAGCCGAGGGTCAACCTGTAAGACCGGTTAACCTCCAATCCTCGGCCGGGAGGCTCGCACCAAGAGGGCTTACCATAAGGCATTCTTATCGGAGATACGAACAGTATGCACACTTTATACCGCTCGGGGCCGGGAAACACGTGTGCGCTGACACCGTGCTAACCCTGTTCACACATCGCATACACCACACAGCTGTCGGATAAGTAGGGATGTGGATAGGATTCTAATTTGACATCGTGACGAAGAAGAGGAAGAAACTCGTTCTTCTCGCAATCCTCGCAAGGGAGAGGGTCTTTATCGAAGAAAGGGTCGCACTACCGCCGGCTGCCAATAAAGAATTTTCTAAACGCCGCGTAGTCACAAAGAAAACCCTCCCTGGCTACTCGCTATACAACCGAGAAATTTCATCAATCGAGAGTCCTAGACGAAGGATGCCCTCGAGACGTCCCAATCGCAGTTACCGAATGGTCTCAAAACCACCTAATCGAACGTGAGAGACCCCTATCTCATAAAGAAGCAGCGTTGACCTGCAAAACGCGAAGGGATAGGAAGGACGGGCGTTTCACCTTCGGCCTACGAGGACGTAGGCCCTTCAGGAGGGGGGTAATGTTGCGACCCTCTCGGCCTAACCCTCGAAGGGACTGTATATGTGGTCTTTATGGCTCAACGTACTGCTGAGCAAGCGCAGGGAACAATACACACACCGTGCATAGTATTAGAACCTTAGCGATTGATTCACCCATACAATCGAGTCAATTGGTTTCCTTCACTCTAACTCATTCATCACCTCATAGGCCCTAGCGAAGCAAGGTCCTAACACTTAACTTAGGAATTAAATAGTCTTATTCCTCTTAATAACTACCCTGAATCGTATTTAATTTAAAAACATAAAATACCGTCTAGGAGACTTAATTAAGCTCTATATAACAGTAGGAAATCCAAATCCTTTAAGTGTCTATTATAGCTAATCTATTTCCCGCTATTTTACCTCTGGACATTGATCGATCAGAGTAAACTTTCGACAAATTCAATGAGATATATGGTCCACTAGCCCGCCATTAACAAGGAACAAAGTATATATATACCTGCTATAGCGGGAAGCGCAAGGTATTCTAACATAGTCGTCCAGAAGGCCCAGATTCTCGGTATGAAGGTTCTCGTCATGAAGAGGCTGTAAAATATTAAAAGAAGGACCACGAAAACCAAGACCCGAAATTTTGTTCGGCGCCTTGGATGTTGAGTTCTTGCTTGGGCTCCTCTCGTTAAGATCAGGAAGGAAAACAAAATGGCAATGACTAATATAAAAAAACTGCAAATCAATGTGAGGAGAGAAGAGGTCATAAAAAAATCAAGCCAAGAAGCGTCGAAACTGGGCCCTGTCCAAAAGACATATATAAAAAAAGCATCATTCATATTAGAGCCAGCGATAGTCAACACATTAGAGCCAACGACAGTTAACACAAGAATGGCTGGGAGAGCTGAGAGCAAGGTCCAGAGAGTGGGCATGGTGAGCAAGCCAGAGTCGTAGAAGGTAACAGAGTCTGGGTCATCGACCACACAAGCAGAGGAGGAAAGTGTTGAGAATGACGTGCTTGGTTCGCTATACCTTTGTAATGATGTGATACTTTGCTGCTCCCTCGTGTTATTCGAGACCAAAATTTGCTGTGTGGCCAGATCAGCTTTGGGGTCTGTTATCCTTTGAGTTAGTGGAGATCTTTCTTTTTGGGAAGACGCGAGAGAGAAGACGGTGTACCTGGATAAAAGTATTCAAATATTGCTACGAGTGGAATCGCTAGAAGGAGGACGGCTGTGACCTGTCCGAAAGTCCATTGGTCGTTTCCAGTCGAATGATGGTTGCGAATTACCATTAGTCTGGAGGTACCCCAGATAAAACTGATGATTAGCCACCATACCTAAGGCTACTTAGCATTTTCTGTTTCGAAGTGGGATCCAAGTCAAGTAGATAAGGGGCCTCACACTTACCTCAAAAAGCATAGAGGACCAAAAGTCGAGGAGGATGCGCATGGCCAAGAATACAGCCAAAAGTGGTCGATAGCACAATAGGCGCTTTAGGCTCTGTGAAGATCCATCTGAATGACACCACTGAAAGACAGTGCGGAGTAGACAGCGGGCAGCATTACTCAGCCTTCCCCGGACGCTTCTGCTCACAAAAGATGACAATGGTTGGTGGAGTCTGATTACCCGCAATATGTAACCAAGAGAGATGAGGACGATAGAAATCGTGGACGACAGTAACGAGATTAAAGTCTGATACTGACGGTCAGGCTTCAGGAAGCAGATGGCAGGACCTGTGAGATTTGGGGGAGGATGCACTTCGTTATCCGCCCAAAAGGAGTTGGCCCAGGCATAATTCGCTGTAGGAACAAGAGCAATGGAAAGCATGACGACGAGAACAAGCATTGAAAGAAGCCGCCAGGCGCGCTCTACTGGACGATTGCATAGGTAGTTCCGCAGAACAGTCAGACACGAGAGATGTGTGAGACTGGAGAACCATGCCAAGTTCACCAATATCTGAAACTCGAAGCAGGAAAGACCACATGGGAGCTGTGCCAGCCCGCTAATGAAGATGGCAATGCCAGTGATAATCTGGGCATCGCTCATGGAAAGGACAGACTGTACAAATTAGAGGTTAGTGTCACGGAAAGGGGGGGTTTGATATATGAATAATCTCTGCTTACCTTGGTGAATGCCTGCTCAAGCCTATGATGTGTCCTAGAGCTGATGCACCCACCCCCGCTCATCTTGCTCCCCATTCTGCGGAAGAACCCAATGACCATCTCATCCACGGGATTGGGTTTGAATTCGACTGGTTTGTTGGTGAGCTCTACGGCGTCATTGTCTTTACGAAATGGATCTTGACTGGGCTGGTATATTGCAAGGTAGTGGACAACAATAATCGCAACAACAATCCCCGCAGTGGCAGTGTAGCCAATGGTGACCTCAATGATCCTTAGCCCTCGTTCATGGTTCGAGACGAAGCTATGGGCCTAGGTAAACTCAGCCCAATCCCAGTAATGTCATTGTCAGGATTGATTTCACTTGGGGGGTTAGAGCAATCATAGCTGCAGGAAGGCATGGTGGCTGATAGCAGATGTGAAGTGCGAGGCTATGCGTTGAGGGAAAGAAGCCTGCGAGAGAACTGAGCAAGATTTGAACTGCCAAGAGTTAGAACCTTTAAAGGTTCGTAGTAGAGAGCCAACAGAAGAGAGTATATAGGAGGGAAATAGTGATGGCTGAGGCTGTGAAACTTAGTGGCAATTTTCCCCTGTCCCCTGGCAAATTCTAAGTACGAAATCAAAGCTAAGCCGCATGTGATCGGCCAATCTCGTGCGATGGGAAAGTCAATCACTGCCAGATTTCGCTGCTAAGCAGAGAGCGCAGTGCCCTGTTGGGGCTGAAACTTCAGGTCTTGAAGAATTCATGCAAGGAGAATACGTACGTACTACACTTACCGGTCTCAGAGCAATTTGCGGCATCAGGAAACCAAGTCTGCCTACCGGAGTTACAGACGACGAATACTCGCCACGACAAGGATCGTATCGAGATGGCCAAGGGTGGACTACTGAAAGACACGCATAACTGGAACCTCGACCATGCTGATTTCAAACGATGGCGCCATGAGCAACAGAGTCAACTGCTCTGGATTTAAAGGAGACCCAGGGAAGGGTAGAATAATGTTCTTATATGGAATTATTGATAAGTTGACAAAGTTTGCTCCTAAAACTACTACTATGTTCTTCTTTTCCATGTTAGGAGTATACTTAAAGCGGAGAATGCGATACTAGCGAAGGATGATAGATAGGAGGGGAGTATTACAGGTGTTCATAGGGATGTCAATTGCAATTTAACATTAAAGAAGAATCTAGATGGTATGGGATGTGACATTGTCTAGATGCTCAGTCGTAAGACTGGCCAAGACTGAATAATGAGGCCGGAATCTCACTTGGCACCAGAAACCCTGTCAATTAGGTAGGAGAGCAAATCACCAAGTCCAATTGTGTCAGAGACTGTTTCTTGAGGAGTTGAAAGCCTACTCCTCAAACATCATTTTAAATACAGTATCTTTCATGCGAACAGGAAACAAACAAGAAGAAAGGGGAATACAGTGGCGAAAGGCCACCGCATGCCCAGCGTGTACATCCTGTGGGCGCGGCCTGCTTATATTGAGGCTGTGATGCCGAGGGGGTGCCGATTGACCGCCGGATAGCCATCGCTTTGGCAGAAACCTCGGCCTAGAGGAACGAAGTTTAGTAAGCCATTAGGTGCACCAATTGAAATCGCAATAAGTCTGAATTACTATGTAGCCCCCTAGCTGGCAATTTAGATAGGCATTTTATATAAATAATACTGATGGATCTATAGCATCTCCTTTTTCGGGTATCCACCAATTCTACTGTTCCGTCACACCCCCTTGTCAGGCTAGAATGGAAGGATTGAAGGTGGTGAAGAAGGTAAGATTCTGAGAAAGAGACCAGAAGAGATCTATCAAACTCCAGTCACATACAGGCTAACTATCTGACTATCCCACAAATACCCCTTAGCGGCCAGCGAGTATTAAAATTCGCTGCTTCTAATCAACTACGAGATAGGCGCTGATTACAGCAGTCGAGTCGTTTGGTGGACTGCGTGAATCGCTCACCTGATCTGGGGTCGTCTGGGGGAAATCTGGAGAATGTGGGTTTCCTCTTTCTCCATAGCTCCATAGCTCCACTCTTTGCCTCTCAATCAGCATTCAATCAAGAACCTCGCTTCGCTTCACCCAATCTGCGTTTCTCCAGGACTCTGTTTACCCGGTGATTTGGGGGTTGGTACTTCGTATGTCTCTTTTATCAGCCCGCGATTGGTGGAGTCAACTTTCTCCCAGCCCCCGGTCCGGCTGGCTGTTGATTCGTGGAAATGCAAAGGACACCAGTCCCCACGGGACAAAATATCCTCGAACCCCAGATCACGGCTACCCCAGGTCTGCACCATGCATTCCAGCCATCAATAGTCCAATAAGCTGACTACAGTGTGCGTATGGCCCTTTGCCATGTGTGGTAGTCTCGAAATACCCCACCACTCAGCGATCCCCATGAGGACAGGACTACCGTTATCAAAATGCTCGCCGTGCTTAGCGTCGCCTGGGGGCGTCCCACGCGGACATGGGCTGATTGGTGCAGTGACTCTTCTTCTTGGCCTAGGGCGCTGGGGTTGAGCTATTCTTCCCCCAGAAAAATGGCGTGTCAGAGAGTTATATATCTGGGGCAGACTCCGCCCGTTCTTTCTTCCCCAAACTTGTGGGTTGCTGAACGTTTCCTCCTGGCCTGATCGAACTCCCCCCTCCCCTCTTCCCCTTGATTGGAATCGCATTGAGCGAAGCACTTGGTTGTCCCTCAAAATCCTCACCAATAGGCTCAGCCACCTGGTGTCCAGCGTCAACAGCGCTGCTTTCTCAACAATCCCCGGCGTTTATATAGTAGATTGATTTCATTCTACATTCGTCAAAATGGTTGGTCGGGTTAGCTCTAAGCGGGCTTACAACTGGTATGTCGAGTCGACTGCAACATTGTCAAAAAAAAAGGCAATTCTCTTATAACTATCCTTTAGGTTCGTGTCTTTGGTCGCCGCGGCCTGCATGGTGTTGTACGGTTACGATGCCTCCGTGTTCAACTCCGTCCAAGGCTCCAAGAATTGGGTGGCCTGGTTCAATAACCCCAATTCTGCGCTAATCGGATCCATCAATACTGCGTATACCGTCGGTGCTATCTTTGGAGGTTTCTTCTGCGGTGGTCCCATCGCCGACTATGCCGGCCGTAAGATCGGAATGGCGACGGGCTGTGTCCTGGTTATTATTGCTACATTCATGCAGACCTTTGCCCCCCGTCACAACCTTGCGTGCTTTATCGGTGGTCGTGTTCTCATTGGTGTTGGTCAGGGTATTGCCTTGAGTAAGTATCTCGCTGTAATGTTTACTGCAAAGCAAAAGCTAACTCTGGCATCGAATAGCGGCTGGCCCCATCTATATCGGCGAACTGGCTCCTTCTGAAATTCGTGGTCAGATCATGACTTTCTGGCAGATGTTCTACTCAGTCGGATCTTTCATTTGCTTCTGGATCAATTACGGTTGCACCAAGCACAAGCTCAGCCTGGGTGAGTGGGATTGGAAGTTGGTTGTCATCTTCCAGCTTATGGTTCCCATTTTGATTCTTGTTACACTCCCGACCATCCCTGGTAGCCCTCGATGGTGAGTCATTACTTCACACGGAACATATGAATAATCACTGACAATACCCAGGTTCATCAAGCATGGTAACAACATTGAAAAGGCCCGTGCCGCCCTCCGACGCGTGCGAGACACCGAAGAGGAGGTTGAGGACGAGATCTTGCAGATCCGCGAGGCCATCGAATACGAGAAGGAGGCGATCTCCGGCAACTACAGTGCTCTGTGGAAGGACAAGTCTCTTCGCAAGCGCATGTACCTGGCTTTGATCCTCAACGCTGGTCAGCAGATTACCGGCCAGGGCTCGCTCAACTCCTACTCTACCAAAATTTACTCCAAAATTTTCACCAGCAGCAGCCAGATTGCTCTCATCAACGCTCTCAACGCCACCTGTGGTATTCTCTTCACCTTGAACGCCATGTGGATCGTCGATCGCTTTGGACGAAAGATTCTTCTGATTGCTGGTGCTATTGGTATGGGAATTTGCATGATCATCGTTGCTGCCGTCGAAACCGAGACGCCGACTGGGGCAAACGGAGCTAAAACCGAACCTGTCGGTATTGCGATCGTGTTCTTGCTATTCCTGTTTATCTTCTTCTGTGAGTTTCTCATCTGTCATGACCTTAAAACCACAAACTAATGACCTCACAGATAAACCATCTTGGGGTGCCACCGTATGGATTTGGACATCGGAGATTTTCTCGATGAACGTCCGCGCCCAAGCTGTCGGTATGGCTTCGCAGACCCAGAACGTCGCCAACACCATCTTCCAGCAGTTCTTCCCCATCTTCCTTGACCACGATGGCTTCTACGCCTTTTACTTCTTCGCTGGTATCAACTTCTTGCTGGCCGTCTTCGTCTTCTTCTTCATTCCCGAGACTAAGAAGGTTACCCTCGAGGAGATTGATACTCTGTTCGGTGGTGCCAATCACGTTGTACAGGGTGAAGAGGTTCTGGCTCACCAGAAGGCTGCGGTTATTCAGGCTCCTCACGAAGTAACTGAAAAGCCCGGCTCGGTTACTGTTGAGAATGTTGAGCGCAAGTAGAGGCTGTATGACAATATGCGGAGTGAATGGAAGCGGCTTCATTCTTGTTTGAAAATTTTAATCGGAGATGATTGATTGCTGGACTCATACATAGTGGATTGCCAGTTTTAATACATGCGCTGAGCGCGATTCGGAGACATAACGTTTTCATCTTATCTTTTCCTAAACATAAAACTTTTTAACCAAATTTGTCTACAGATAAGACTGTGTAAACACAGGTAGATCGGAATAGATTATTTAGGCCTCACGGGTCTTATACCTCGAGACCCGTGATCCATCACTAAGACCCACAGCCACCAGATCAAGCTCATATCCAAACACCCAGGGGAACAAGATGAATCGCCCCACATGGTAAATGACTCCCATGGCTAATATCGCCAAGGAAACAACAGGAGACAACCAATATGGAAGACTCGTGCTTCCCTTTCCGTTGACTGGCGGGACAAAAGGCATGATCAGGAGGAACTAATACCGTTAGCTTGATGATCGCTCACCAAGTTGGGAACACTTGACTCACGGAATTTCCTGCCAAGTACAATCCTAGTATAGCCCAGGGTACTTTGAACGATGACTGGAAGTTATCATCCTTGTCAAGACGTAATTTGATCAGTCCAATCGTGACGAGAGTCAAGAGGAGGACCGTCGGATAAGTGCCCAGGCCAACGACGAAATCAAAAGCATCGCCTGCGGGAGGAGCGCATATAAAGATAACAGTGATTGCTAAGTGAATAGCAAGACAGAAAATAGGTGTTTTGAATGGGCGGTTCTGCATGAGAACGTTGGGGAAGGGGGTTATGCCGTCTTTAGCCAGTTCTTGAAGAACTCGTGCTGCCAAAAATCGCTCGTTAGAAGATTGGAATAAACATGAGGGACTGTCACTTAAGCATACAGACTGTGAAGGCAACACCGAGAAGATGCCCGATTGCAGAGATAGCCACTAGTGCTGGAAGGGCTTTAACTGCTGCGGAATGACCGAAGACATTGTTGAATAGAGAAGCTGCAATGGTAAGATCGGATTCCAAGAACTCTGCGCGTGAGACACCTGCGAACTGCTTCAACTTTAGTGAAGATGATCACCAATTATAGAATTTAACGAGGGGAAGAGCGTGGCTCACGTAGGCAATATTTGCAAGAATATAGAGCACAGTAACAGTGCCCATGGCCGTCGGCAGTGCAATACAGAGAGTACGCTGCGGATTCTTGACCTCCGAAAGCACCTAAAACAGAATGTTAGCCAAGTCCTATCAACCACGCATCAGCCTGACTTACCGCATTCATGTTGTCATATCCCTGGAACGAAAAAATCGCATTCAACAAAGCTGTTCCAATATTGTAACCATTGTTCGACGTGCCCTTGAATGATGTCGAGATATCAAAATTGTCAGGCTTAGTTCCTCGAACATGGCCCCCCAGTGCAGCAAACCCGGTGCAGACAATAAAGAACAGGATGAAAAGTTTCACTGCGCTGAGAATATCTTGCACTCCTCTTCCAAGTCGTGGCGCAACACTATGAACTCCAACAGCAAAGGACACCGCCACGATTGCTAGCCCACGCAGCTTCCATGTTGTTGAATTAACTGCTGCAGCCTTGAGAATATATGAGGAAGCTGTGATGGCATTGCTAGCCGAGGTCTCTGTGAGATGATTAGCGGTTACTTAAGAAGCAACAGGTGGACAAGGCTTGATTTCCAACTTACGTAGGATAGCACAATAGAAGAGGTAAATGCAAGTAAAAAGTAGCTTAGGAGAAAATGACCTCTCTAGATAGACTTTCATGCCTCCAGACCGAGGAATGCTGGTACCAAACTCTAGCATCACCATGGCTCCACATGTTGAGATGATACCAGCGAGAACCCAAAGGATAAGAGCCATACCCGGGCTACCACTTAATTTGAAGATAGTTGCCGGGGTGGAGAAGATTCTAATCCTGGTGAGTTATCATTCTATCGGAGCGTAGAACAAAGAGCTTACCCAGCGCCAATAATCTTATTCACGATAAGGGAAATAGCGCCAAAAACGCCAATTTTGCGCTCTTGCAAGATATGCGTCTCTTGGACCCGGAGGTCTGAGCTGGTCGCATTCTCGTCGGATGAGGTATATAGGTAAGGCTCTGACCAGTTAACATCCGGAGAGTCCCATGGAAGCTGCCTAGGTAAGAAAGAACATACTTTTGGGTGATATTTGTGCTTCTGCCATTTTGAGCTGATTTAGTTACTAACTTCCGTTTACGAGGCTAAAGCGCTTTAATAGAAGGACTATGTAGTGTGTTGCGAGTGGACTCCCGATGGCAAGTATGTAGCACAAATGGTGTGATTGCCTTGACCTCGAACTTGCATTGCAGATCCGCCCCGTGCTTGTGGAGAGCAGCTTAGCTGCCCCTCGCCTCGATTTTTCACGATGCTATTGCAAATGGAGTGATTCAAACGAGTATTATTTTCTCCATTTACTTGTACTTCGACGAATAAAGACTGAGAAGGTGCTGAAATCGAGAGAAAACTACAACGGTTTCCATGGTAACAATTTGAAATGAGAATATGAGCATGAGCGCTGAATAAGGTTAGAATGTTGAGACCTTATTGAGAACAAAAAATCAGGTTCAATCTTGAGATGCTTTTTTAAATCGATCTCACCATATAGCGTGATACCGTGTGGGAATAGAAAAGTTTCATCGAAGTAAGACTTTCGGAACCTCGCCGACCTGTTCCACTTTATATCTATTGAGATACGCCTAGCCTCCCCGTCTTGCTTAGCAATCATAACGGATCTAACATAAACCCCGGACCAGATAATGTGACGATTTATGCGACGTGGGTGAGCTCGTCGTGGGTGGGGCCAATGTCGCGAAGGACAGCGAATGATTACACTTCAATTAATCAAAACTTCACCAACGGCCAGCATGACGCGATCAAACGCGAGTGACAAGGTAAATAGCGTGAGTAGTAGCGCTCTGTCACACTGGATATTTAAGTGCGTTATATTCTGAATATCCTCTACTTACCCCACTCCGATCATCATCAAAGCCATTATGTCTGTTACTGCAACCATCACCCAGCCCGTGCAGCCTGATATCCAATATCACCCTGACTTTGAGAAATATCAGGCGCGCACCCGCCATCGCAAGGAGACAGAGTCGCTGCAAACCAGTCTACCCGCAGGATTCCCTCAGAAGCTGACCTCTCCACTTGTCTGGGAGGGAAAGGACATTGAACAGACAAGTGACTGGATCTACAAGTTGAGCGATGACCAGCTGGACGAGATTGATGCAGGACTGAAGAGTTTCAAAGGTGAGAATATTCATATTGATCCAATCTCAGTTTACAATTCTCATTATCATTTCCGTAGCTCTGAATGAGCCTTTGGGATACATCAACGAGTCGACATTCCCGCTACCAACCCTCCGACCAGTCCTAAGGGATCTCTCAAAGGACATCCATCACGGCAGGGGGTTCTTCGTTCTCCGAGGACTGCGTATCGATGACTACTCGCGGGAGGATAATATAATTATCTATACTGGAGTGTCTTCTCATATTGGAAGTATTCGCGGTCGCCAACGGGATACGAGATTGCAAGATGGGAAGTCTCGGATGGTCGCGCATATTAAAGATGTCACCAGCACCGTGGAAGCAGAGAAGATCGGTGCACCCTCGAGTACTGCCGATAAACAAGTCTTCCATACCGATGCTGGAGATATCGTCTCTCTTCTTTGTCTGAGCCCATCGGCCGAAGGAGGCGAGAGCTATCTTTCAAGCAGCTGGAATGTATACAATATCCTTGCCAAAGAGAGACCCGACTTGATCCACACTCTTTCTCAGGACTGGCCGAACGATGGGTATGCACACCGATCAGACTTCCAGATGTTTCGAGCTAACGGCCTTTCAGATTCGGTAATCCTCAGAAGCCATATACTCTTCGTCCGCTTCTATATCACCAACCCGCAACCGAGACTAGCCCCGAACGTGTACTCATCCAATATGCTCGCCGATTATTCACGGGCTTTCTCGCCCTGCCTCGTTCCGTAGGTATACCTCCCATCAGTGAAGCGCAGGCTGAAGCCCTAGACGCACTGCACTTTTTGGCAGAAAAGCATCGTGCTTCCCTGGGCTTCCAGAAGGGTGACGTCCAATATGTCAATAATCTGAGCATTTTCCATGCGCGGAACGGCTTCAAGGACCAGCCCGGCAAAGAGTTCGTTTTCTTTTCTTGCCTGTCCCTCGATATCAGATTACGCTAACTATACTAGACGTCATCTACTTCGCCTGTGGCTTCGAGACCCGGAGAATGCATGGCCCACCCCCGAGCGACTTCAGGACCGCTGGGATACTCTGTATAAAAATGTGACGGAGGAGGAGCAGGTATTCCCTCAGGAGCCAACCTTGTGAAAGAATATTGGGTCTTGAGTTACTGGCAAGCAATTTTTGAAGCCCATCATATTTGGGACTCACAGTCTGGTCCTTCCTGTTAGTTCAAATCCACGTCTTTTCAAGGGACATATACAAATATCAGAACCATTAACCAAGTCCACACCTTGGCCGGCACTGTAGATCTCCGGGGAAGCGGGGTAACTGGGGTAAATGCCGAGTCTCTGGAACCCCACAGGCTGACGGGAATTTCCCGGCCTTGAGATAACCTGAAAGGGTGAAAAGATGGGATTTTCAGAGGCTGTCTTAGTCCCGCGCCCCAGCCCTTGAACTGCGGAATAGGGTTCCGTTGCAACGAAATCATTGATGATGTTTGGCCTTGGCCAATCCAACTCTTTTGCATGTAGCCTTTTTTCAGCTCCACGCTCGAAAACTTTGTATCCCTATTCGGTGGCTAAATTGTGCCACAATCAATTCCAGTCCTATACTCTCATGTCAACTCACATACAAATGAGCAGAGCAGAGCGAGCTTAGACCTTTATCAGCCAAGCCTGGCGCGTCTTGGCGCCTTGGTCTGCGGAATCAAGGGCCTCCTGGATGTATACAGCGGAATGCAGGCTGTTCAAGATGTGCGGGGGAAGGGGGATCACCGCGGCCCAACTTCCCCAACCAGCTCGTTCATGTAGCTGTTCAGAGCGCTGGAATTGTATTTAAATCGCACTTTCCACTGTTCCAATCTTGCTCCACGTATTTGGTATCAGCAACGGCTCTCGACCTTGCTATCTTCTTCCCGGAACTGCGTTTGATCCTCGTTTAGCGCCCTGCAAGCAGCAGCACTTACAAGTCCCTGCCAACCCAAACCCCAATAATTCCTTTGAATCCAAATGGAGGAAATCGAAAAAGCAGGCGATCATGAAACGATCGAACATGTCAAGTCGGACAATCTCGCCGAAATTGATCGCACCGCCGAGAAGCGTCTCCTCTGGAAACTCGATCTTCACGTCGTTCCCATCCTCATGTTCCTCTTCCTCCTCGCTTTCCTCGACCGAATCAATATCGGCAATGCTCGTCTGCAGGGTCTAGAGAAGGACTTGCACATGAAGAACCATGACTATAACCTTGCGTTGTTTATTTTCTTCATCCCGTACATTCTGCTTGAGGTTCCGAGTAACCTGTTGTTGAAGAGGATTGCTCCGTCGTGGTGGATCAGTGGGATTATGTTCGGATGGGGTATGTTTCATTTCAGGTTACTCTGGGTGCAACGGTGCTGATACAATTCTTCTCAATAAATAGGGATCATTACCGTTTGTCAGGGACTCACTCAAAGCTTTAAAGGACTGGTTGCTTGTCGGTTCCTGCTAGGTGTCTTTGAAGCTGGATTCATGCCCGGTAAAATTACTGTTTCAATGATTATTTCTCCTGAGAGACACACTGACGTTCTCAGGGTGCATCTACATCATTGCAATGTACTACAAGCGCCATGAGCTGCAATGGCGCCTGAACGTGTTCTTCAGTGCCAGCATCCTGGCTGGCGCAGTTAGCGGGGTAGGTTATTGATTCTCCTCTTGAGTATTCAAATGACTGAACACTAAATGAACGTTGAATCAAAGTTCCTGGCATACGCCATTGCCAAGTTGGACGGAGTTGCAGGATACAGCGGCTGGCGGTGGATCTTTATCATCGAAGGCCTTGTCACCGTTGTTGCTGCCATCGTCTCCAAATTCCTCATCGTTGACTGGCCCGAGAAATCCCGTTTCTTGAACGACCAGGAGCGAGCGCTGCTGCTGGCTCGGCTTGAGAGCGATCGAGGCGAAGCGCGGATGGACCGACTGGATCGTGCAGCTAGGGGACGAGTGGTCCGAGATATCAAGATTTACCTTGGGTATGTGTTTTCCTGGGATAATTCTTCATGGGTCTGGCCACTAACGTATCCAGTCCGTTGATGTATTTCGGCATCGTCAATACCGGATATGCCACCTCCTTCTTCACTCCGACGATCCTGAAACAGCTGGGCTGGACTTCGGTGCGTGCTCAAGTCATGAGTATTCCCATCTATCTTGTCGCGACCGTCATTGCACTCGTCACTGCCTTCGTGAGTGATCGCCTGCGCCATCGTTTCGCTTTCACGCTATGTGGATGTGCCATTGCCACGGTTGGCTACGTGATCCTCCTCTGCCAGAAGTCCGTCCCTGTCGGAGCACGGTACTTTGCCCTGTATGCGATCACCGGCGGCGGCTATATGACCCAGCCGATCTTGATGGGCTGGCTCAGTAACAATATGGCCGGTCACTATAAGCAATCCATTGCCTCGGCGATGCAGATCGGCTTTGGAAATTGCGGTGGCTTGGTGGCTAGCAATATCTTCTTCGACTCCGAAGCCCCAACGTATCACACTGGGTTTGGCGTGAGTCTGGGAATGGTCTGGATCTGTGGGTTTGCCTGTATGTTCTTCTTTGCCTGGCTGGTGCGAGAGAACCGTCTGCGAGAAGCTGGGAAGAGGGATCACCGGTATGAATGGTCTCAGGCGGAGTTGAGTAATCTCGGAGATGATCATCCGAGCTTTAGATTCACCTATTAGTGGAGAATAGGTTGGCCAGTTGAGTTTATATCAATGAACTGAATTGTTAACCCATTTGGAATTGTTGTGATTTGATCTGGATTCCTGACACGCCAGCCCGTTCAGTTGACGCGATCGAGTCATGGTTATTTCTTTTTCTTTCGTCATCTCATCTCTTGAGGACTTTCTCTTCCTCGCACCTCCCGACCTTCCCACAACCAAAAAACAGTCTCGTCTTCACCATCTGGCTTCATTCAATCTCCCTTGAGCCATCCCTTCTTCTCTTCCTCCATCCTTTTCCATCCTCATACCTCATCCATGTTACGAATCAGACATAACACTAGGCACCAGCCTTGAAGGCTTCACGGATCATGAATTGCATCCATGATGAGGTGAATGGCTCTGAATCAAGGTTTGTTGACAGACCCATATTGACGCATTTCTGCCAGATCAACAGATCAATAAGCCTGTCTGGCAGCTTCATGCCGTCATCAACTAAGTCTCATCATCCTCCCACGTATGGTGAGCAAGTGGGATGAGCAACAGGTGTCCACCCTCAGTCTAAGTCAACTATCATGAGCATACTCATCCAAGCCAGCTCAGTACGTTTCACCAGTTGAAAATTCACCCCTCCAACCACTCCGACGGGCATTGCGATCCTCATGGAGCGCAAGTGGCCTTCTCCTCATCCGAAAGAACAATCTCACCCTCCCCGACATGACGAACCTCCGAATCGAAGCGGTGTGGAGGCACAAGCCGCAGGTCAAGGAGCCCAGGGGTGAAGAAGCACCGGGCAAATTTGGAAGACTAAGTGGCGGAGAAGCGCCAGCCTGTCACAACCTTGAGCCGCAGAAAACTCCAACGAGGCAGCCAAATGCGAGAATGCTCGTTGACGAAAGACACAAGCCACCTACAGGCCCTATTCGGAAAGGATCCTGGCCAACTGTGGTGTCAAGCTCATGTGCCCTTTAACTACTTATGGACGCATTTGGGCATCAGAACCCGATGGGCGTGCATGAACCAATCGGAAGATCAAAGTGGGATGATATCGTCCTCGGACAAGTATTCCGACTGTCTCCTTTTTTTTCCGCTCCACCAAAAATCAAATTCGTGGCGCTGTGATCTGCTGCACTTCATTGCAAAGTTATTGGGTGGGGGTATTCAGTGGCAAATCAAGCAATGAGCATTCTCGTATACCTAAACATCTCTCTAGGCGGGGCCTTGGGGCGTTTCTCATCCACTACCAGGTGCGCCAGCCGCTGACACCTCGCGGGGCCCCATGCATGCAGCATGTGTCGCTGACCGACTG
The DNA here is from genome assembly GCA_001048715.1 of Penicillium brasilianum. NCBI lineage: Eukaryota > Fungi > Ascomycota > Eurotiomycetes > Eurotiales > Aspergillaceae > Penicillium > Penicillium brasilianum. The sequence continues at coordinate 2,174,451 of CDHK01000003.1, forward strand.
ACCGAAACTGGCATCGAGGAGATCACATTAACCAAGCCTTCCACAGCCAGGTACCATCCTGGCCCAACAGGTCTTACCGCTGCGATCATCGCCTTGGCCGCAACAATGATTCCTCCAGCCATATAATGGGGAAGCGTGGATCGCCCGACTCCATCCAATCACGGCAGTTGCTGGATCGGCATCACTATTCCGAGATGACGTAACTGACCGCACTGAACGGGCAATACAATCATGAGCGTCAAAGGTTACCTCATTCAGCATGAGGGAAATACAACAAGCTGATGGGCCACGGGTTTGCCTACTAAAACTTTACCACCACATGTGGCACACGCCAAACCCCCGAAGCCGCCTTGAGTCCCAGTCCACGCCCGCTGCCCTATCGCATAGCGCGGCCCAGCATGCCCGTACCGTGAGAGGGCATTGAGAACCCACCTCCTACACCTTAAAACTGCTTGGTTCCAAAAATCACAATCCAATCAGCCTGCGCGTGCCGCGGAGACATTTTCAGCACTGGCCTCCGTGCCCCCATCTGCCCCCATCTGCCCTCATCTACCCCCATCTACTCCGTACTACTTAATCTACCATCTCCCCCGGTCTTCGGCTCACAAGGATCAAGGAGATCCCCTCGTCCCATCCGCTGTATCTCGGAATACCCTTCATCGCCATGGCCAATCTTCGCTCACGCAATAAGCACTCCCGTTCCATCGCTTCCGAAGTCCCATGGTGCAACGACAATCCCTTTGGACCACCCCAGGTCTCTCGCTCATTTCCCAACGGTGGGATTCGACGGCTGCGCAATACTCTCTCCAAGCTGTCACCCTCTGCCTTTGCCGAGAAAGAGCTTCTCCGCAAAAAGAATCAATATAAAATTCCCCTCACGCATCGGAATGTGGATAATTTCGTGACGGAACAAGAATGCAATGAGGCCTGCCGACCCAATCAGCGAACTCCAGAAATCCAGGTCGTCGAATGGCTGCAACATGTTGCTTGATAGGGACACTTGCAGCAGGACACTCTAACTCGGCTATCAGTCCGAGTAGAGTTCGACTAGGCTTTTCTCGACCTCTTCGAGATGCGTGACCCCGCACGCTAGCTTGCTGTCAAACCACATCCACCACCTTCAATCTTGAACTATGTCCGTGCTGGACGCCTCGAAGGGCAGCTCAATCGGTCGGGTCACACTGTTGGATGAAGGCATCATGGATGTACCGGTACTTCATGGCCAACCGCTTCAGATGGAAGGCTCTCTTCATTCTGGTACCCCCTGGCTGGGCAAAGCCTTGGCACTGCCGTCATGGCGCAAGGCGCACTGGAAACAGTTATGCATGCCGAGACGGCCTACTACTACCGTCGGTAATGCGGCATCGCAAACGAACGCCCAGGTATGAGCAGGGATCTTGGCAATCATTCGAGACGCCAAGACCGAGCCTGCATGAGCTACCTACTTTACCTGGATTGTTATGATCACTATGCCTTTAGAGGGTGATCTTGCTATCGGGCGATGGGTTTATAATACTTTTGGCATCTTATCAAAGCCCGTCTCTGTTCATCTTATTGGATATAGGAGATACGACCAAATAATATTAATATCTATCGCGAGACATTTTGTAAAGAGAGGAGAATGCTCATACTTGACCTCAAGTCTTGATGATTAAATTAGAGCTGGCGGGAAGGCGTGACACCTATTTCTCGCCAATCTGAAACTCCCTACATCGAAAGATAGACTGTGCAGGAGGAAGCAGAAATGGAGTCAATCCAGCTTATCGCATCTATACTAGCCCAGTCTGATCTGTCGAGGTCCCTCGCCAAGATCGATAGTTTACTCTCGAGTGGGCATACGGGGCACAACTCGCGCGAGAGGCCACACGGTATAGGAAACGTACATGGGTTGTGGAACGGGTGCTCTTGGCATTGCAACAAAAGAAAGGTAGGTGAGGCGGAGGTCTTGGAAGTTTCTCCGACTGCAATGTATTAGTTACTTTGCCACTTTAGGCGCTGAAGGATTCTGCGAATGGCTGATAGGCTGATCAAGATATTCAACGATCGCACCTATTCCTACTGCAATGATAGTAATATGAGAATAGTAAAGAAAACTACATCCAACAGTGCTACAAAAATATCATAGATGTCACGCTGAGTATATTGTGTCCGTACATATGTATCGCCGGATGCCCCGCCGCGGGGAAGACTTGACCCAGTTGGGTAGCGAGATCAACTATCAACACCGGCCTTGTCAAACCACATGGCTCGCGTGTCACGGCCACATGACATCAGAACAAGTCAGAAAGGGCGTATTTTCAAGAATGCGATCGAAGAAAGTCGCCATCATCGGCAAGAACCCAATGTACACCTCCGGCAATCCCGAACGACCCCGCTAACGAGCATCTCACATCCAGGAGCCGGTCCCTCAGGACTTGTCACCGCAAAGACGCTTATACATGATTATCCCGGAGGCACATACTCGCCCATTATCTTCGACGCGCGCCATGAAGTCGGGGGCCTGTGGCCCACTGGGTCTTCCGAAACCCAAGATCGACAGAGCACGGATTCGCGGGGGACACTAGACCCTTTCATGAGAACTAATCTCGGTCGATTCACGGTGGCGTTTTCTGACTTATCGTGGGAATCTGCTTTGAATATTGCAGATGGTCCGATGTTTCCGCAGGCGCGACAGGTCGGACAGTATTTAGCTGCTTATAGTCAGCGGTATATCCCGAGGGATGTGTTGAGATTGGGACATCGAGTTGTTAAGACGGAGCGTTTGACTGGCTCAGATGCCACTTTCAAGTGGAGGGTATCCTGGGTGAAAGGGAGGTTAGTACAAGATTGATGGATTGTCCACACTTTCTCGAGTGGAACTAATATTGTTCGAACAGCGCACAAAATACCAACCAAGAAGCAACTCCGCAGACCAGGATTGAGTCTGAAGACTTTGACTTTCTCGTCGTCGCATCCGGATACTTTGCTCGTCCATATTTTCCAGTACTTCCGGGACTAGGGCAATTCACGGGGCAGGTGATCCATAGCTCTGCCCTGGAAAAAGGCCGCACCGCTCTCTCCACCAATGCAGAAACTACTCCTCGAGGAAACACAGTCGTTATTGGCGGTGGCATGTCGGGAGTCGAAGCTGCATCTGCACTTGCTCTACGAGAATCGTCACTGCGTCTCTCTCGAGGCCCTGTTTCAAACAGCCCACCAAACCACGGCAAGGTATACCACGTCCATTCTCGGCCTTGCTGGACTCTACCCACCTATCTCCCTTGCGAAAGCTCTGGGAATACTGTATCTTTCTTACCTCTGGACTTGGCAATGTATGATCTGAGTCGCCGGCCACCAGGTCCGGTGGAGTATACGCTAGGTCCCCTCTCGGAGGAAAAGATTGCGAAAAGCAACAATTATTTCCGGTCCCTGCTTGGCACCGAGTATGAAAGATACGGATACTCGCCACAACGACCTGGTTTGGCAAACGCGGACTGCCAACCAGAATGGGTAGCTATAGGGAATGACTATGCCGAGTTTGTCCGATCTGGCGAGATAGACACCATCATGGGTCGAGTGACTTCGATTCATCCGCAAACTGACACGAGGATTGCCTCGATTCGGATCGAGACAACTGAAGGCCCTCAGATATTTGAGGATGTGACTTCGATCGTGATGGCTACGGGATTCACCCCTTTCGATTCGCTATCTTTTCTACCCGAAGATGTTCTGTCTAGCCTGGAGTACAACAAAACCGACCCATTCTTACCCCTAATCCTGGATAAAGGCGGCACGCTACGCTCAGAGATACCAGATATAGGATTTGTCGGATTCTACCGTGGCCCCTACTGGGGCGTCATGGAAATGCAAGCGAAATTCCTCGGCAAGGAATGGGTAGATGACCAGAGTACCCCCGCCGGTACTCAGACCAATGCCGATAGAGAGAGGGAAATTCTTCGAATTCTGAGACAGCCCAGCGCGGATGTTCGCCGTGCACAATTTCCGATGGGTGACTATGTAGGGTTGATGGAAACATTTGCCAAGGATCTGCAAATAGAGCGGACAGCTTTGTCCGATGACGAAAGTCAAGCTGGGCCCGTGATACCTGCACGATATGCCCGTGGAGAGGATGATGACGAGGTACGCCGCACTTTAGATAGCTTGCGAGCTATCTCATGTCAGGATCAATCTACGGCGGCCCAAGCCGCGGCATCGTTAGCCGTGTTCAGGGCTTTACATGGAACGTGGAGGTATATCCAGACTTCGGGGCCTGGGGAACGGGTGGAATTTGGCGCGGCGGCGTTCAGACCACGGTATCCGTCGAATCCGAAGTATGACCGGGAGTATGTTTTGGAAACAGGTCCAAATGAAGTTTCATCAGCGGAGTGCCAAGCATCATCAGTTGGGAGCGCAGTTTTCTGTCTGTCGGAAGCTGGTACCGGGGAGTCAAACTCATGGATTGAAGTATACGATGTCTCTGTGGATGGAGACAGAGAAGATCGAGGGTCTTATAGATTAAGTTTGACGCCGTTTTACCGGAAGGACGGAGCTGGAGAATATGTGATCTATGCCAAGAGCATTCACGCCAATGCTGCTGATGAGTCGACTGCAAGGCAAGTCAGATACACCTTCCACTTTCAGGGTGTCTCTATCCACGAGTGGGAGTGTGTCCAGCCCGGAGATCACAACTCCGAAGCCACCACAAACTCCAAGAGTCGATCTCAGCCTTATCGGCGAACTGTTTACAGGAGATAGAAAGTCATGCTGAGATTACCGAATACAATATGAGACAATGGCAACGTGCCGATTCTCAGACATTGCTGCCAGGCTGACACCTTGACAAATGTCAGTGGGGCAATTGAGCCAGAAACCACATGTTCCGATATAGACTAACACTAGTGTAATGCTTTGGCATCAATATGTCGGGTTGAGACCGATCCTCCATCGAGAAGATCCGTTATCCACTATCCCAAGCTAAAAGTCTAATATCGACTGACAGACCAGTCCACCGATCCGTGGGTTCACAAATATCTCTGATCATGAGGTCACTTTTAAGTGCTGATCAAGACGTAGTTTAACTCTATCTCTCGCATTTTGATCCTCCGTCCAAGTTCTTACTACTCCCCTGCTCTTTTCAACCAATTAAACGCCTGCAGGTATAGCTCACGCCTTCCACTTTCGGTCTTCAATGATACTTTCGTCGGCCTCGGCCGGATCGCACGGTGCAGCTTCGGGTCCCGTGGATTTGATCTTTGAACCCGTGAACCGGGGTTGAAGTCTGTCGGGATCACCGGGCCGGCCGTATTGTGCCAATGAATTCAAGAAGAAAATGCCAGAGTTTGGTTCCAGATCATGTTAACGTTGCATTCAGGAAGCTCTCGGGAACTCCGTGCATCGCCACGCAAATAGGAAGAAAAGCTCTTGGTCTGGATCCGATCAGTTGTGAAGATTTTATCTGCTCAAAATCCGATAGAAGTATTTGCGTCTGGGGTAAAACCGCCCTGTTGCGGCTCTGCCGAGGATGTTTCGTCGGCCGAAACTGTTCCTGATGAAAGATCCAATTTTCAAGGTTTCTAGTTATAGTTTTCCTACGATCGATCGTCTATTTAAGATATCTCAAGTACGGTCGATCACCTCGAGCTTCTGAGTTCCAAAATCACAGGTCTCAATCCATCCTCAAGAAGTATATACGAAGTACACGAAACGTATCATTCTTCTCCCAAATTCAGCCATCTATACCCACCACTTGTCGAAGCCGCTATACTTCTTCCTCCTCAATCCTCAATCCTCAATCCTCACTCTTCAATCACCAATCATCAATCCTCAATCATCAACAACCATGGCCCCAACCACCCAAACCCAACCCCAACCCCTTCCACCACTCACCCTCGACCCAATCTCCGAATGGCGCGCCTGGCAAACCCTCCAAATCTACTTCACAATCCTGCTCAACCGTCAACTCCACCGCCGCTTCCAACTCGAACAAAAATCCATGCACAAGCTCGCCGTCACCCACCGCTTCCGACCAGTCCTCCTCCTCGAACCAGTCCCAACCCTCACAAGTCCACCCTCCACCATCTCCACCACCAAATACTCCCAGGCCACGATAACCCGCATCCTGACAAGCCTGAAAACGAAAGTCCGCCTCCTCCGCGCGCGCGTCGAAAAGGGCAAAGAAATCGCCTCCGAAATCGAACGGCGCATGGAGCACCCGCGTATCACGTTCCCGACGCATTTCTGTCATACGTGCGTGGTGGATGGGGAGCAGGGTGGTGTGGAGGTGTTGCTGACGAAATGCGGGCATCGGGTTTGCAGGACTTGCTGGGGATTTGGGGGTGGGGAGGATGGGGTTTATGAGTGTAGCATTTGTTTCCAGCCGGCACAGTTGTTGGTGAGGGATGGGTCTAGGTCACCGTTGAGGGTGGAGAGGCAGATTGCGAGTGAATCGAGGCGGTTTGTTCATGGTGGACCTGGTGGTGGGAGGCAGGGGTTGATGAGGCCTTTGATTTGTCCGCAATGAAAGGGGGATAATCAAAGATGGAAATATGACGAGTTGTGTGCTCTGCTTTTCTTTTCGCATCAGCGTGGTAGTATTTCGGTCTTCTTCGGCGGCATCTGCTTCTTTTTTTTTTTTTCTAATCATCTTATAGAGTACGTTAGAATTTACGAAAGCTTCAAGAATGCAATTCATCTCTATACAGAACGTTCGTACAGATTCATCCAACTGGGTCTGAACCGAACCCAAATGGAAAGCAAGTAAAAGCAACAACGGACTTGGATATCGGGATCTAGGACCGCTAATTACGACACCGGCAGAAAGAAGAAAACACCATACAAAGAAAAAAAAACATTCACATTGAGACATCAGAGGGGGGTAAAAGGGAATATGCATCGTAACAGCCATGGCCGGCTCCAAGGCCATTGAACCAGAATCAGCAAAACGCCTTCTTTACACGTAAGGCCGAAAAAGAATAAACGGACAGATAAAAACAAAAGGGTGGACAGGGGATGGATGATAGTATATGATGGGGGGTGGATAGAGAGACATTATACAGGGAAAAGAGGTGGGCGGATATAAGTAGATGCAAAGCGCAACCATGCAAGGTAAAGCAGTGTCCCAATCAAGCAAGGGAGAATTGGGAATCGAGAACCGGGGAAGGAATTGGAGGGGTATAGTCATGTGCATATGTTCTGTCGCTTTAGCATTTGTGCAATATGTTGTGGTCCAAGATCGGCAGACCGATTTTCTGATGCAGCTTCGGCTTCGTCTCTTCACCGGTCTTCTGCATGCGCCCCTTCGTCAATCACCATCTGTACGTCTTTGACAGGGTGAAGGAGCATGGGGGGCAGACACATGCGGCCCTCACCAGCCAGCTCCTGCTGCTCACCGCCATCATTATCAACGCGGAGACCAAGCCAGCGGCGCCAGAGATTGGGCGAGAAGCCCGCAGAGTAGAACCAGGTCGTGCCTTTGAAGTTGTGCTCCCGATCGCCAAAGACTGATGTGCGGGCACCACCAGATGCGCCGTTACGTCCTGCGTTGAACACGGACTCCAGGTAGCGGGTCGGCCAGCGACGATCTACGTAAACGGCATGGGGAACGTACACGGCCTTGAAGCCGTGATGCAGTGCCGCCGTGGCAGGCCACATCTCCGAGAACATGCTGTGGTGGCGGAGACTGGTTTCGCGGTGCATAGTAATCAGAAGCTTGCGGGAGAGACGAGAGGCAGTGATAATGGCGGTGCGGCGTGGCGGCATCGCTCCGTTCTCGCGGTTGTACCCGGTCACATCATCCCGGAGCAGCCAGGTTGTACCCTCGGGATCGTATAGCGGGTTGAAAACGATCAGATCTGCGTCTTCACCGACACCCCACTGGTACTGATCCTTGTCCGCGGTGGTCGGTGGGATGCCCTCACCCTCGACCTCGAAAATATCCGGCTCGTCGGGTCGCTCGGGGCCCCAGACGGCCTTGTCGCCCTGCTGGTGCAGACCATGCGAATTCTTCTCGGCACTTTCAGAGCCTGCCTTGTACTTGCTCCACATGTTATTGGGGCTATTGGTGCCAATCTCAGTCTGCACGCGGACCATCTGGCGGAAGTCTTCCCACGACCCGTGCACCGAGGGAACATAGAAGCGCGCGTTGCGCTCCCAGAGACCCTTGCGAGGCTGCGCTTTCGCCCAGTCGCCCGCTTTGTCGAACAAGTGGTACCAGTGGCCCGTGTAACGAGCATCCATCTCCCAGTTCCAAAAGTAGTCATACTCGGGATGCTGGTAGGCAAAGTACTGCATCGGCATGTAGGTGCTGCGGTAGACACCGTGAACGGGCAGACCGCGTGTGAACGTTTCTTCGAGCCCGGGGTACACAAGAGACATCTGGGCCTCTGTCCAAAGTGTCCCCATGCCACGGAACTCCTCGGGGAGCGCGTCATGCAACACTTTCTCGTATGTCTCGTCGTCCGACCAGATCTGGAGATCGTTGTTCTTGACGTGAATGAGGAAGTGCACTGTATATTCGCCACCGGACGTCAGCGCAAGCTCCGAGATCACCGATCGAAGATAAAGAATGTCCTCGGGAGTGTAGTTGAAGTCATGCCAAGTGCGAATGACAATCGCAGTTCGAGGCAAGCGCTCCGACCCAATCTTGGGTTGGGTTTTGTGGTCATCCTCGAGAGATGGAATTTCGACCTTGGGCACACCCACGGGCATAGAGACAAACCGGTTGAGACGTGGCTCGGGCAACTCCTTGAAACGATGGCGATTGGCCGCAAGACAACGCTGCTGCGCACCAGCCCAATCCACCTGGCGGAAATCCACCGGAGGCACATCTTCCCAGACACGATCAGCACCGTCACGGTGGCCTTCCAGTCCAGCCCCGCTGCCGCCTTTCTTGACTCCATATCCCATTCCATATGGTCCCAATCGCCCAAAGCGGTCAAAGCACATGTCGTCACGAATTCCCAACATAGTATTAGAGCCAATTGCCGGGTCAGGGAAGCCTTTGGGCACACCGGGATACGACTGAACGGCGGGGACCCGAATGGAGTTGTCCTGATCCAAAAAGCATTCGCGCTTTTCACCGTACTTCTGAATGTACTCCGCAGAGTCATAACTCGGATAAGGGTTGAAAACAGTACTCGACATTGAGGATTTCAGATCCCTATTATTCAAGCGATTGGCATCCTCTTGAGCGACTTGTTCCTCAGGTAGCGCCAATCCATCCGCATTGTCGCCGGGGTACTCAGGTACGTTCTCGCTGCGCTTCACCAGAGTGGTGAGCCCACCCTCGTAGCGCTTCAAGAATGGGAAGCTTTCCCATAGTGGGGGCTTATTCGGTTTCACTTTCGGTAGCTCGACATTAACCTGGGAGACGGAGGAGGAAATTGTGAAGCGGAAGAGGGTGAAGATGAATAGCACGAGCGACGCGAACAGAGCGAAGCACAGCCATCGCATAATCCGCTGCGGCACTCTGAAGCCCACGGGTGCTCTCGCGCGACGTGAGCCCGCGCCGCCAAAGGGCGGGTAGGACGTAGAGGAGTGGTCGGGTCCGGAGTCGGAGGTCTCGTCATCGCCGTCGCTCAGATGATGGTGGTTATGGTTCTGGCAATGTTGACGGGCATTGTGAGGGTGTTTTTCAATGTCGCTATCTTGTACTTTTGTTCGCACAGAGTACGGTGAGGGTTTGCTGTAGGCCGCGGAGGATCTCCTGGCCTGGACGGTCATGATGCTAGCAGACGAATCGTCAACATTGACGTGTGGGAGAACGGGAACTAGTCCAATCAAGAATTGCGCCAGCACATCTGTCGCCCAGGACCGACGTAGTCACCGGGGGAGTAAGAGGGTGCAATAAACAGAGTAGATAATTAGGGGGGAGGGGGGAACGGAGGATTGGAGAAAAACGCGCGATGGCAAACGGCGTGGAAGTTGGCTTGGTTGGCTCGGAGAGTTGGCGGATTGTCGTCCAAGCAATTCCAGGGTTGAGGGGGGTCGAGGCGTCAGGGGAAAATAAACACGACGACGCAATGGCTCAGACCCAGGGTTGGAGGACAAACACTACAAGGAGTGTGCAATTGATTCAGAATGGAAACTGGAAATGTATCCAAAAAATTACTCCGAGCAAGAGACCGGCAAAAGAAAAGAAGACAACAAACGAGAGAGTCTGGGCGAGTCGAACGCCAAGGCCGAGCCCGCGAGCCCGCAAACGGAGAAGAGGGAGCGATTACGCATGTCCGCCGCTAATTTTGGCCGCAGATGATCGCTCCCTCCTACCTTCTTTGGGGCAGGCTATGACTGATCTGTTAGATTAACTAGGGGCATTCCTCTGATAGTTCATAGAGTCAATATAAGCCCTGAAAGCGGGAGTCTTTAACAAGGCTGTTTGCCTCTTCTCATACTTTCAATCCTCTCCAGTTTATACCGAGGCCTCTCGTACCGCCCCCCATACTCCTCCCTTCTCTAGACATCTATACGGAGTATTCATACGCTACTTGCGATTTAGATGGAGGAATCGTGCATCGAAATAGACTCCATATGATACTCTGGTATAGTCATAGCACCGGGACTGTGAGTACTCCAAGCATATCGCATACTCAAGGGCACATGGTGATAGATAAGGGGGGGTTAACCAGAAGAAACCCGCAATTTTGACGTGGCGCCAGGAGAAAATAAAAACAAATGAGGCTAATAGCATAGCGAAGAGAAATAGAGCCATGGAAAGTTCAAACACACAAAGCACCGAAAGAAAAAAAAACCCCCTCCCGAGGAGATTTCACTGGTCCATCCGGGATTGGCCTCGCGCAGAAAACTCCCGCCGTAGTCATCATCAATCCATCATTTGCAGATTTGCCGTGGTATTTCTCTCGTCCTGCTACATACACGCATCCCGCTTTCGCCAGTCGTCCCCTCAAATAAAAAAAGTGGAAAGAGGATTTGGAAACTCGCATTCACCATATTATACCCGCTTAGTCGCGGTTGGTTTTCCGGAGAGTGTCGGCGAGCCACTCCAGACCCTCGTACAAACCGTCACCGGTGGTGGCACAGGTAGATTGGATGAACTAGGAAGGGGAGAAGGTCAGCAACATGAATCGTGTCGAAGAAGCGGGGAGCAAAAAGGGATGAGGGAATATGTAAGACAACTCGGACGGGGAATTGAACGTACCCAAGCACGGCGGGTCAGGCTCTGGAGGCCGAGCTGTTGGGTAATCTCGGCGGGGCTCATAGCGTTCTAAAGATGCGATCAGTATTCAATCTCATGCACGTTTGTTAATTGGAAAGGGTGAATGGCAGGGACATACCGGCAGATCTTGCTTGTTGGCGAACACCAGGAGCAGAGCATCCCGGAGCTCATCCTCGTTCAACATGCGCTGCAACTCCTCACGGGCCTCGACAATACGGTCGCGATCGTTGCTGTCCACCACGAAGATGATACCCTGGGTGTTCTGGAAGTAGTGGCGCCACAGAGGACGGATCTTGTCCTGACCGCCGACGTCCCACACGGTGAACTGAATGTTCTTATACTCGACAGTCTCGACGTTGAAACCTGTCACGTTCTCAAGTCAGCCTCGGTCGCCGGATACATTGCGAATGCGGTTCTAGGTCGGATGCCTCGAATTTCTGGTATGTCGATGGTCGAAATAATACGGGGCGGAGCGGACTAACCAATGGTGGGGATCGTGGTGACGATTTCACCGAGCTTCAGCTTGTAAAGGATGGTGGTCTTTCCGGCGGCGTCGAGACCGACCATCAGGATTCGCATCTCCTTGCGACCCCATAGTCTATCAAACAGCCTGGAGAAAGTGATACCCATATTGATGGAGCCTCGAAGCCTAGCACCAGGAGCAGAAAATAGAGTTAGATATGAAGAGGAGAGGGGGGGAGGAAACAAGGGAAGTTTGGAGAAGGAGAGGGGGTAGGTGGGTGATCCTGGATGGAGGTGGTAGTGGGAAAACGTGTTGTGGACTCTGCGGTCAGGGGTGTCGGGAGTGGGTTTTCGGAGGGGGCGAGGCCAGCGAGTAATGCGGCAGGGGTGATCGACGGGTACAGACTTACCTGCAGCAAAGAGGGATGGATGTAGAGAAGAGTGGGTTGGTCGGAGAAGAAGAGAAGGAAGAGGAAGATGATGGCGGAGGTTTAGGCTGACTTTAGAAAGAAAGGCGCAAGTGGAAGGGGGTGTTTTTTTTGGTTGGAATTGGGAATACCAAAATACGGCGGATAGCGGTGGGCGTAGTCTGCGTCCCTAAACAATGCGGACGGAGTGTGTATGGTATGGTAATGAAGGGTCTTGGCTGGTATTTGAACTCGCGCTGGCCAGCTCTAAGCAGGTTTGGGGGGGTTCTAAACTCTGTATTTATGCCGATGGGCACGAGGTAACTGCCACGTTGATCTAAGAGACATGAAGCTTTTTACAAGGCTCTCAATAGGAGTAGGCAGCACAATAACAGATGACTCTTTCTGGGAGTGACCTCTCCAGTTATCTGTAGAAAAACAAGCTGGTCTGTACTTCAGAGGTGGTTGATACCATTCTCTCCAAGAGGACACGGTGTTGCCCGTATGTGTAATACGGAAAGAGGCGAAAGGGGACTCGCCCCCGTCCAAGCCTTGTCCAGTTCACTGTACAATACTTTGTACGACTCCATACTCCATACAGGAGTTAGTCAGCCTCCCAACTTCCAGTTCATTTGGCACTTCTTTCTGGGACCCTCCACTCTCACCCACCTCATCCACTCATTTTTCGACCTGGACCCAGATTCAATTGCCCCCATATAACCCCCTCTGATAGGCTCGTGCCCGACTTAATCGGTCCAGTCTCGTGCCTTGCACGGCGCCAACACTGCTCTGCAATGCGCCGCAAGCCATTGCACCGGGCGCCCCAATAGGAGAGTGGGACAGTGGGACCACACATGGGACCGAGGAGTCCACCGCCGCGTCATGACACCATGGCGATCGCGTGCGCTTCAACTTTATCATGGAGTGCTTGTACACAAAACACATCTCCATTTGAAGATTATTGGAGCCCTTCTGGATCAGTTCTGCCGTCCTCCACGCCCAGTGATCCGTTGTCGTGACTTTCGGAAAAACGTCTTTACCAACGACCGGTAGATCGTCTTCCCTTCCACAGTGTCGCTGGCAACCCCAAAAAGGACTAAGACCAGAACGGTCACCACGAAGATTACCACAAAGGCCACCCAGTATTCCGCCTGGCTGTACACGCCCTTAACACCCGCGAGCTCCGTTGAGAAATACGCCGTCATAAGACTGACGGGCAGGAACAACATGGTGGCTTTGGCGAGCAAGATGGTGATCCGTGTCAATTTCTCCACGGCCTGGGAGTCCTTGAGTGCGATCAAGTTAAAATTCTAACAAGGGGGTGTGGTCAACTTTAGCACTACAATGATGGATGACGGCCTGCCAAATCCATTCGGGACGAGAACGATTCTTACCAGGAATGTCAATGATTCCTTTTCCAGGAGGCAGGTGTCAATCTCGCTTAGACAATATAGATTGATACGGTCAACCAGCCGCTCAAACCGAGCCACCGCTGCCGAGCTCAGAGCGATACCGACCGGCTTATCGTTGGTTCCAACCCGGTTACCATCGCTGAGGATACTCGCTTGCCGGAGTTCGGCAAAGTCGGCTTCTGTGAAAGTATTTCCAACGGACATGGGCAGAGCATTGGAGGAGCGGGCCTCGTCACGTAGCAACCGCTGTCGCTGCAGAAGACGTCGCATGATGAGCTCGTAGCTCTGATAGAGTCGCTTCAGAACACCGAGTCGTCGTCCCAGCCAGTGGAGTTCGTCGACGAGGTCGACCATGGGCCGATCGAGCATTTGTGATCTCTATCCGAGGGTCAGCGGTCACAAAAGCCAAACTAGGCGGATGGTTTAGCTCAGTCCCTTGTGATACTTACCAATTCTTCCAGGGACACCCCGTACTTGTGCTGACGCTTCGCGATCAACCCAAAGCTTGACACCCAGTCGTCGAATAGATAGTAGAGCAGCAAACTCGACCCGTCCTCCGGCTTGATGTTTGCCTGATCCGGTCCGATATCAAGGAAATTTCGTACTCGAACTGTCACCAACGACTCGCTCTGCGACTGATTGGGGTGCTGCTTCGAGATGCCGGAGAAGATGAACCGAATATTCCGACGGACGACGGCTAGCACCGCGGTCCGATCTTTTTCGGATAACGTCTGGATTTGGGGAAGGGGGTTTTCCTGAATCGAAATAATAGTCCCTGGCAGCAATCAGCAAATGTCCAGGCTGGTCAGGCTTTGATATGGCATGACATCCTTACCATCATCGCACAGAATCAACCATGACCAGAGCCGTGTGCCTTGAGGCAAATCCTTGCCATTCTCCACTGGTACATCAGGCGCTACAAATAATGTGTTGTAGCCGACGCACGTATCTGCTTTTCATCAGTGGCCGAACTATATCGCTGTCATGATCAGTTACTCACAACGCGGACCGTAGTCCACGGAAGAAAAATGCCAAATCTGGTCTGTGACCTGCCCAAATGTAATGTCTCCGAATGACGTGGATTGGTGTTTCTCCACCACGGCAGGTGCACTCTCAATGTCGTTAAGTTCAAATTCAACCGTTTGGGCAGACACTCGTTTTGTCTTCTTGGGCAGGGCTGTAGCCGTTGGCGGCACGGCATGGAAAGGCTCCGTATACATCATGCCTTGCAGTCGTTCAGAAACTCCGTAGTTGGATGTAATTGTCTAGACATTCGGTCAGTATCAATTATTTCTGCAGATACTCAGAGATTCCCCAATATACTTTAACCGTCTCCTTTTGTTGCTCTGGATTCCAAATATGACTGCAATTGAGAGTTAGACCATCCTCCTGCCTAGTATAGATCATGGAAGTCAACTTACATCCACCTAGTCCCAAAGCACTTTGCTCTCTTCAAAATAAAATAAAAACCCCCTCTATTAGCAATCATCCCATTTACCAATCTCTCATCTCCAGGCTTCGCTTCCAACTTACCGGTCTACTCAACAAGCCCCGCAGATCCGCCGTATCCAAATCCGTTGCGCAGTACGCATGGTCGTTCCCAAAGTCCAACACAAAGCTCCTCGTCAGCGGATTCTTCAGCCGCTGCATATAATCCTCAAAATTCGTCTTGTCGTCGATACTGTTGAATTTGGACTCCAACGAGCCCTGCGTGCCTTGAAGGCTGGCATAGTATTCTTCCGGGCTGTCTAGGCCATAGATTCCTTCCGCCATAACAGAGAAATCAGCGGGAAGGTATGTAAAGCTTGCAGATACGGGCGCAGTGGTTCGGGTTTAGTAGTCAAAGCAAGTCAATCGTAAATACGGCTGGGAGATCGAGTAGGGCGTGTGTTTTGCAGGGAAGGGAAAAAGGGGAGGCTGAGGAGGAGCCTAGGTGGTAATTATTGCAGCGTTCTGCGACGAAAGTAATCCAGCTGAGGCAAGCTCAGCTCCTGCAGGACTAGGCTGGGATTTATACGACTCGTGCCCCACCCAAGGGCCGCCCGTCATCTGAGGCCGATCTTGCCGCTGGTCACGCTTAAGCGCCGGGCATCAGCTGCAGCGTGGGGTCCCGCGACAACCCGTTTCGTAGAGGCGCTCGACCCCCAATTACCATTTATAGTTCTCCTGTGGAACAAACACACTGCACCCGCGGGTGGTAGACTAGTCTGGTTTGACATGTCGGGTGCATCTTGCTTAGCGGAAGCTTGGTCACAGGGCTGTTGTTTTCTAGTCTCTCCCGTCGCGGATATACGTGGCGAGTGCTGGTCAGATAGGGTTATGAGAATGGTTGGGATAAAGACCTTGTTCGAGCCTGGGTATTGTGGTGGCAGGCCTTGGAATCAATAGAGAACTGATACAACTTTACATATAAAGTAGTGAACAGCCCTTCCGGTCAAGTCCGATACCTGTGTATGATTGCGCAGATTTTTTCCCTGAAGCTGTTGGCTTTTCTCCATTGCTCGAAAACAACGCGGAAACTATATATGCTGACACTGCACTTTCAACGTGCGACCAGGATCCTCAACTCATGAGTTCGCTATCACTCCTTCTTTCGCAATTGTATTGAGCGTAACCTCATGCAGTCACAACTGACATACGATTATCTTACACTCAGCCCGCTGACCGTCTCGTCTGCCTAACCCCTCAGCCAATGATGTCTGGTATTGACACTTGTCGGTAAATAGCCTAGCGCAGGAACATGTGACGTTGGATCTTGGCCTGATAATCAAGGCTCCCAATGAGAGATGTATCCCTACCGAGTTTCTAGCCTACACTTCCCCGCGGTATTCCACCACGTTTGCATATGAACTTTGAGCCTCACTGGTACTCAAAATGGTTGTTTCAAAGGTGGAAAAAGCTAGTCGAGCTCCGGCTTCGTGCACTGAGTGCCAGCGGCGCAAACAAAAGTTAGGTTACCCAGTATCATACGTCACAGTCGTCTAATGTCCAAATAGTGCAGCCGCCAATGGCCTTGTAACCATTGTCAGTCACGGAAGATCCCGCATTTATGTAGATATCCTCAAAAGCAAGTGCCTAATGGGTCAAAGGCCTTGGTGGAGGCTCCGAGGTATGGACAAGCTCTAGTTCTGCCCGAGCGTGACTGACAAGTTTCCACAGAAGGCTATCTTCAGATAATATTAAAACTGATGTGAAAATGGAAGAGACTGAGCTGGAAGCTACCGATTTGCCAGCTCTCGCTGCAAAGGATGAGCTCCGTGGCTTGGGATATTTGCCTGATGACCAAAATCTGTTATTTGGAAATGCGGCACCAACGGTATTTGTTCCTCCCTGGAAATTCTGTGGAGTATATCATTGAGTTTCCAAAGACCTCCAAGTCAGCGTCAAATCAAAATACCGAGGGCATGTCTCCAGAGATGAGAAACGTGCTACGACCTTTGCCTCCAAAGCCCTACACAGGTTTGTCAATGCCATTATGACAAGTGAAACCCTTTCTAACAACAGGCCAGACATCCTAGTAGAGCGATACCTGGAAGTCACCAATTATGGCTACTACTGTCTATACCCTCCCACCTTCTCCCAAGACTACGCAGCATGGTGGTCCGATCGAGCCAAGGGCAGGACCCTCACACCAGAGTTCACATGTCTACTTATTCGGGTCTGCGCATGCTCAGCTCAGTACCTCAACAGTGAGATCCAGCAGAAATTAGAATCCGAGTTGGGTGAATCTGTCCAGAGCCTTTCAGAAAGCTATCATCACGCCGCTAAGCAACTTGGCAACACGATTCCTCCTGGAAAAGGAGGACTGGCTCAGATTCAGCAACTCTTTCTTACGGCAGGTTGGTACAAGGCCGAGTCATTATTTGTCGAATCCTGGCATGCTTTGAGTTGTGCAATACATGAGGCTCAGGAGCTGGGTATGCATAAGCGTGCTCCACGGGCAGGCTTGTCAGAATTCGACGTTGAAACGAGACGTCGAATGTGGTGTCTCTTATATGTCTGGGATTAGTAAGAAATTCATGACCCTTTCACATTCTGTACGAATATCAATTAATGATGATTCGCCTAGGCAAATGTCTCTGCTGCTTTCTCGTCCACTGATTATCAGTCAAAATTACTAACTACCCTCCCGAGCTCCCAAATATGCAGCTTGAATGTCACGATACCAGCACGGGTCCGCCCTCACCATGCTCCCATATAGCTTCCCAGTGTGAACTTGGCAAGATCATTTTGCGGGTCCCAGATCTCGGAGAAGTGTTTGATCCCATTCAAACCAACTCCATCAAAGTCGAGATAGATCAGTGGTTTGCGTCGTTTCCACCGGCCTACCGAGAAATAGATCCGGATACGCAATGGGATACGACACATCTCCACGTGCCACTTCAACGTCACCACATGCATGCGATTGGATATATGACAATGCTACTACCATTCAAATCATTCCTCACCAAGACATTCGACAGTCGAAGCTCCAAGACGGAGAGGGCAATACGAAGCACAGCCATCGATATTGCCGTACACTTAATGGACATTTCTCACGGACTATTCGATCATGTTTACCCGCTAAATGCCAAATTTCACCTCGTCACGTTTCTGATCTTTGATACGGCTGCGTTCCTATGCTCGGCCATGATCCACGACAAGGATTGCAGTCTCCCACAACGGGAGAATATCATCCAAAAAATCAGCCTCGCCTGCTCTCTCATGCAGAAACTTGCCCAGGTCACCAAAACGGGCGCAATCTGCCATCCAGTTCTCGTGCAACTCGCGAAAAGCCTATCAAAATCCTCCAAGAGAGCTGCCTCTGACCTAGAAATCACCGGCGCTGGTCCCTCGCCAGAGGCAGAAATGGATGTGTTCCATTCCTCAGAAGCTATCTCTGCGGAAATCCCATCTTCGTCGTCGGAATCTTGGAGTCCAAATGAGATTTTTCTGCCTGCTTCGCTAGATCTTCCGCTTCCAGGAATGGACACACCTCCGGTTATTGGGCTGGGCGACTTTTCGAATTTGGATGTTGGTCAGTTTGACCAGATATGGGACTGGCAAAACCTTGACTTGACGTTGTTTCCCGCTTGAGGGGCCGCTCTCATCCAGATGCGAAGAGAATGCATGAAATGGACATGAACACTTGGGCCACATTGCTGCCCGGGGGATATCTTTCACACAAAACGCCATGATTGACATTTCACGAGACTCGAAATATCCATCGCCTCAATTATCAACACATTCCCAGACGACCAAACTTCCCGAAGTGGTGCTGAAATAAACGGAGTCGTGGCGCTAGCCAAATAGGTGACAGTTTCCAAAATTGATAAAACATCTACTTTTTTTTGGCAAATTAATATGGTGGAAGAAAAGTCTTGTGCGACTGCTGTTTATTAAACAGGCTTAGGCCGCCCGCCCCGTGAAAACGGAATGATCTACCCCAATGTCGTATCATACTGTAGAGTTGACTCACAAACTGCTATGACTCTTCCATGGACTATCTGTGATTTATCCTTCCGAATTTAAATACTTCATTTTCAGCCTCTGCATGGAGTCAAAGCGAGCCAGGTAGCATTTACAGCATCATGTTAAGTCCGAACGCGATGACAGCCCCTCACCTTAAATCGGACGAAGTCATCCTCTTGCCTAAAACTGTTTCGCCTGCAACACTCGAGCAAGAGATTGTAAAGAGATACAAGCAGCTACGACTCCATGGTCTCAAAGTCGATCCTCGGTCATTCTCCTCAACCTACGAGGACGAGTCCAAGTTCGAAGACGACGTATGGTTATCCCGGATACACAACCCAGTTGGCAAGACTTTTGCCGCTGTGGCCGACTTCAACGCTCAATCACAAACCATCCCGGCTGAAACGCTTGTTGAAGCCAATGAAGCCGATGATGCGCTTGAAAGGTTACTACGCAAAGAATGGGTGGGCATCGTGTCACTGCTGGGACCGGGGGTGTTCTCCAGGCCAAACGAGGGCGTCGCGACAGGGCTGAACCAGCCTTACGAAGTGTTCATACAGAACAACAAGTACCAAATTCCAATGACCACATCTGAGCTGGGTGATTTGAGCGGTGCACATCTGGTTTACCTGATTGTGGGCATGTTTGTTTCACCTTCAGGCCGGCGACGAGGACACGGACAGCGTCTCATGGAGGCGGCAATTGCGGCTGCTACCGAGGAGGTTCGCGCGCTTGGAGGAAGCAAAGCGAGCATCACTGTGCAGGTCGAGTCTGGCAATCTGCGTGCACAGCGTCTATACGAGAGAGTGGGGTTCAAGGTGGTCGATGAAGCAATAGTAATTGAGAACCGTCAGGGGGCAAAGTCGGCGGCAGTGTGCTTGGAGCTGGAAGTTGATATTTCGATTTGAAGTCAGGATCTCGTCAACATGATATCAAGACCGACAACAACTCAATTACAATGACAAGCAAATAATATCAAGTTCTGTGTCTTCTTGTCTTTACGATTTCCGCTCCAGATTATGAAGGGAGATTCTCAGGCACTAAGGCATGAACATAGAAACCCATGGTTGCTGAGTCATCGGCTCGTTAGAGGGCACGGCTAAACCACTTTGGGCCTAGTCGCACAATCTCCACCCACAAGCGGAGAAATTCGCGACTAACATTTTCTTCTCTTCAAGACTTCAGCGTAGAGCCACACCATAAGTTTACCTTTTGGAAGACTGTCGCCATCATGTCGAAGATCACAGTCGGTATGTTCTACGCTCTGTCCCTCTTATTTCAATCCTGAGACTCGACCGCTAATACCCTTCTTAGCCGGAGTGCGCCAGAATGTCGATGAGCTGCTCAACTACTCTCTCAACGAGAAGAAGCGTAACTTCCTCGAGACCGTTGAGCTGCAGATTGGTCTGAAGAACTATGACCCCCAGCGTGACAAGCGTTTCTCTGGCACCATCAAGCTGCCTTCCGTCCCCCGCCCTAACATGAGCATCTGGTGCGTTTCAACAATCTCTGTCGTCCACCCCGAGTCGAGTCGAATCTTTGCTGCAACGTTCTGTGACGGAGCACCGCAGAAGACTGACCAGCGAGGGGTGGAGGAGAACTTCTTTTGAGTGATTCCTGACTTACTGACTGGCAATTACAGCATTCTCGGTGACCAGCACGATCTCGACCGTGCCAAGCACCACGGCATCGATGCTATGTCCACCGATGACCTGAAGAAGCTGAACAAGAACAAGAAGCTCATCAAGAAGCTTGCTCGCAAGTACGATGCCTTCCTTGCTTCCGAGGCTCTGATCAAGCAGATCCCCCGTCTCTTGGGTCCCGGTCTGTCCAAGGGTAAGTCTTGCCACAAATTCTGAATTCCGCTACGGACCTCCCAGATCCAAATGCT
The DNA here is from genome assembly GCA_001048715.1 of Penicillium brasilianum. NCBI lineage: Eukaryota > Fungi > Ascomycota > Eurotiomycetes > Eurotiales > Aspergillaceae > Penicillium > Penicillium brasilianum. The sequence continues at coordinate 2,195,226 of CDHK01000003.1, forward strand.
AAACTTCGACCTCCTACAGCCGGCAAGTTCCCTACCCCCATCTCCCACGCTGAGGACATGGCCGCCAAGGTCACCGACGTCAAGTCCACCATCAAGTTCCAGCTGAAGAAGGTTCTCTGCCTCGGTGTTGCCGTTGGCAACGTCGGCATGACCCAGGAGGAGCTCGTCGCCAACCTGATGCTCGCCATCAACTACCTCGTCTCCCTCCTCAAGAAGGGCTGGCAGAACGTCGGTAGCCTTGTCGTCAAGGCTACCATGTCTCCCCCCAAGCGCGTCTACTAGATGTTCCGTCGCTTCGTTGCGCTGGATCTCTAGTTCGTGTTTGAGAGAAGTGAGGGTGTCATAGTTTAGTGACCACCAAAAAGAAAATATGAATCTCACGGTCTCGAATGATATTCTCTCGTGTAATTGGTAGACTATCTAGGTTGTACACGTAACGTTTCTAGAGGCTATGCGTGCAGTATTACACTCTAATATATTCAGGCTATATGATGGTAACAACATGTAAAGGTGACAGACAGTATAGTACAAAAGTTCCTGGTCTACTGCATGCCCTCCATCAACTCTGTCTTATCCAGAATCATGCCCCGCATACCAATAAACTCGCGAAGACTATCCCATTCTTCGCCCGTCTCCTCTCCATGCATGTATGGATCCTGGAATCCCCATGCACAAGCGACCTTATCCAGCGCAGCGCGCTCCTCCTCGCGCAGCCATCGATGCCGCAAGGGGACACCGGGCAACCAGGTAACGCGCTTCATCTGGTCATTCGCAGTGGTAATGGCCAGAATACCGATCGAGGAGGTGCCCGCAACATAAGCTAGTGACGCGGCAAATGCTATACCAGTTGCCGTGCTGGGATCCATGGTATTTTGGAAAGTCGACGCCCAGGATGCGAGCGTAAAGCACGCGGCCGGGGCAGCAGCCAGACCGACCAGGGGAACGGCAGCCTTCCGGAAGACCTTTGCGCGATGGAAAGCCGGGGCGCAGAAGGTGTTGTCGATCAATGCAAGCACCAGGGAAAGATTCTTTTGCTTGATGGCGACATCAATAGCCTGGTTTGCCAGTTCTGCAGAGACGGCACTATTCACATCCTTTGGATTGGCCTTGTGGAATTTAGGTGGGCTACTCTTCTCCTCGGGAATCGGCTTGTTGGCATAGAGATGGAAGACCTCTGGCAAGTGTTCCGCTCGGTTCAAGATACACTGGGCGTGGACGTAACACTGCAATGCTGTAGGGGAGATGAATACCTTCTCATCCTTAATGATCCGTGTCATGATGTCCGAGACACGGTCTGCCAGGCCGCGCAGGACTTCTTCCACCTCGTGCCGCTGGGTTGCAGATCCCTGATTTTCCTCCATCTCCAGCAGCGAGGAAATCGCATTCCCTTCACCACTTGTCGAGTTGTCATCACGTAAATCCCAGTATGGTGAGAGTGATCGAGCTGTCTCTTCACATTTAAGAAGAGCGTTCTCCACGTCTTTATTTTCAGGTACTTGACTAGACCCTAGCAGGCCGAGTGCCGTTGCTTCGCAATCCGTTGTCATATTGACGAGTTCCTCGAGAGAACGGTGGGAGGCCTCGCTGGTGCCATTAGCGTCTTTCGCGCCAGAAAGCTGCTCTGGGCTCAGATCGTTTTCCACGGGCTTGTCTGCTTTTCGAGAAGCTATACGTGACTTGTACCGTGTGGCAGAGACCGAGCATGTTAGTGGCCGTGGTACATTCGGTCGCGACGGTTGCAATGCGAGACTGCTGCTTGAATCCCGACTCTGATGGTGCACGGCAAATCGAGCGAGGGGAAGGGCTCGGCGCGATGTCGAGGAGGAAAATTCGCAGAGTTGGCAAATCGCAGCTCTTTGAGACTGAGTGCCCCGATGGGCCCTCAATGGAATTCGGTTCATGTCAATTGGCGAATTGCGGGGGCGCGCAATAGGTGGCTGTGGCTGCGATGGAAGCAGGCGGCCATCTTTTTCTGATAGGGAGGCTCCAAAGGCGGAGACTTGGCCCCGGCCCGTTCACTCGCCCAGCACTGACGTCTTTGCTTCTGCCTTACACACTGCTCCTTCTGGTCAAGGAGACCACCCTCGTTCCTTTTTGATATCTTTCCTTTATTACATACCGCATCTACCTCGACTCTCGCATTGTCACTGGCCGTGCAGTATCATCGACATGCCTCCCCCTCCCCCTCCGCCTCCTCCGCCGCCGCCGCCGCCCGGGGGTCTAGGTGGCCCTCCCCCACCTCCCCCAGGTGGAAGCCTGCCTGCTAGGCCATCCAAGGGCGAAGTGAAAGGTCGAGTAGGTTTGCTTTATCATATCGCTTGCTATCCGTGATATACTTGACCGTCCGAGCGAAAGATGCTAACAACAGAGTAGGGCGCGTTGCTATCAGATATCCATAAAGGCGCTCGGTTGAAGAAAACAGTCACCAATGATCGATCAGCACCACAGATCACAAGTTCGGGAGGAGGTTCGACTGCACCACCTGTTGGTGGTGCGCCGCCGGTGCCTGGAATGAAGGCTCCTTCAGGGCTTGCACCACCTGTCCCGTCAGGTCCCGCTGCCAATCGGTTGCGAAGCAACAGCGAAGGAGTATCTGGGTCAGATGGAGGAGCTAGCGGCCCAGTAGCGCAACTAGGCGGTCTTTTCGCAGGTGGAATGCCAAAGTTACGCAGTCGTGGTGGAGTCGACACTGGAGCCGTTAAAGATTCACCTTACATGTCCGAGGGTGAAAGCACGCGACCTCCAGTTGCCCCAGCTCCTAAACCTCCCTCAGCTCCTCGTCCTCCTGGCGCACGCCCACCACCTCCGCCTTCCTCAGAGTCGCTACCCGCTCCCGCTATCAATCCATTGATTGCCAATCTAAAGAAGCCTCCTCCACGCCCGGCCTCAAGGCCATCATCTACAATCTCCACAGCCTCCGCAAAGGGCGCGCCAGACGTCCCTCCTCCTCGGGCTCCTCCACCACCTCCAGGAACTCGCAAGCCTTCCGGGGCCCCGCCGCCTCCTTCATCACCTAGCCCAGCGGCTCCTCCCCCTCCTCCCCCGCCTGCTCCTGCTTCGTCCCGGGCTCCACCACCTCCTCCAGCTGCTCCTGGTCGGCCAACACCACCACCTCCCCCATCTGGGGCTCCTGCATCAATTGCTGCCCAAGCAGCGCGCACTGCACTTAGCTCCGCCAGTTCTCCAGCAGCTCCTCCCCCTCCACCACCCTCTGCTGCTCCAGCGGCTCCTCCACCACCGCCTCCGCCAGTCTCAGCTCCCGCCCCTCCACTAAGCGAGCCGCCCTCACACCCATCCCTCGTTCATTCACGCCCAGTCTCACATGAGCCTCATACGGTACTAGATCCCAGTGCTTACACGCTTACCAATGGCGGCTCATCTGCTGCACCTACCTTGCGCGCGGCTCCTGCGCATGGTCCGGTCCGAATAGACGACAGCCGGTTTAAGTTTCAAGGTGACGGGCTACTCCCCAAGCCTCGGCCTTTCATCGGTGGAGTACGTAGGTATCGGGCTGGGCGAGGGAGCAGCGTGCCGTTGGATTTGAGTGCGTTGAGTGGCTAAGTGCATGGGACATTGCGGGCGATATCGTGCACAAATAGTGATTACCATACATATAAATTGTTTGATACAACAGAGTATTTCTGGATCATTTCTCTATATAATCGTATTTATTGACTTGCATATCATCTACTTGGAGTCGTCCAATATCAGATTAATTTCATTCCAAGAGCCAGTCGGTCTCGATGCGATAGTCCATGAAGCTTAGCTCTTGCACGTGACCCTTCAATGCCAATCAGTGCAAACAACCCCAAAAGACCTCCGAGATAATCACCGCCAAATCCACCGTCAATTAAACAAAAGCTTTCAGTCTTACAGTTCAGTGCTTGTGACCTTGGATTTCGATAGCCTTAATACCTTCACAGCTACCAGCCTCATACATCCGGCCTGGTGATAACATCACCTACATTTGAGCGTCGCGGATTTCGGCTTCACCTTTACACGCAGAGACCGCATTTGCTGCATTGAAGCTCGACCTGGACTCCATTTTTCCTGCCAACCTCTATAGGTCTTCATCTCGAGATCCTGCTTGTCTTGCGAACCGGTAGCAAGTGCGCCGAGAGACAGCTACGATCTTTGCTGCAGAAACCTGCGAAATCGGCATTACGGTCCGCAGTATAGACCTGCGCAGGCGTGCCTCGAGCTTCAATTGCACGGCAAATCTACCTGAAGATCTCGCTTTCTTGTATCAGAGACCTCATCTCACCATCATACAACCCCGCCCATCATGTCTCTCCCTCTTATGTCCCTGATTAATAGTACGTCGCACGCCTACTCCCCTCACGTCAGCTGCAAGCGCCGAACACTAACTCATCCTCTTATCTGCACCACAGAAAAAGTCCTGATTCTCACCGTGGACGGCCGGACACTTCTCGGCACACTCCTCTCCACCGACCAGCTCACCAATATTGTCCTTACCAACACGGTCGAGCGCATTATCCGCACCCCAGACGACGACGAACCCTCAGCACAGGTCGAGCATGGCCTGTACCTCATTCGGGGTGATAACGTGGTCGTCTGTGGCGAGGTAGATGAGAAGATTGATGCGGATATTGACTGGTCGAAGGTTAAAGGGCAGGTTATTCGGGATACGAAGAATGCATGAGCGGGTTGTGCATAAGGAGCTTTTGATTTGATTTGCGCGCGTTCGGGCGTTGGTTGTTTGGGAAATTCTCTCTATTACTTTGCATGAGATGGGCCGGGGAGATGGGATTTGGGAAGCATGCGCCGGGGCCTTGACAGATGTCTGTATCTTTCATTTGTCCTGTCCCTCTCCGACAGACGGCCAACTTCGTCTCGCCTATACCCGACTCCCTTTGTTTCATGTTCGTATTACTAGGCTGCGCCTGGCCTGTCCGGTCACAAGCAGACGACAAGCAACTCGTTGGCGACGACCGAAGCAAGCATTTGATTTGGACATGATTCAACGGCCCGAAGATCTACAAGACGACTTCACATGTGGGATGATGCCCTGTCCCAGGCTCCTGGAGCTCGGTATTCACGCGGTTGGCTACATGCTTGCGGGGATCTACGGTACATTGGGGCTTTGGGCACGGGGTAAAGGCGAACAACGGCATAGACAAAGGCGGATTCAATTGGTTCAATCCTGGAGACAAGATCACTCATTCAAGCCTGTGGGAGTTTGCGAGGGGCACATTCTTTGGTTCTTCAAAATGGGGCGAAGAACGACACTCCGGGTGTGGAATGGGGCTCTTTTTGAGGAATCTCGAAGATACGTGTACCCCGAAGTATGGGAATACTTTGTACTTACGCATTAATACTGCTTGCCCAGCTTCCTGTCAAGAGCCTTGGTTGGTTGTACTCTCGGACTATGAATTCTTGACTCAATGTAGATCATGTAATGCATTCTCACTACAGACCAGGGGTATAAACTCAACTCACCGCACACAGCGGGGTATTCGTTCCCTTTACAGTATAGGCAGTAAATGTGGATGGAACTGATAGTATCTTCTGTGGAAAGCCAGGCCTGACAGCTCACAGCTAAGCCTGATACGAGGCCTGCAACAGTACATTGGGGCCCAAGTAAGACGGCGCTAGAATGACACGACATAAGCGGAGCACAGGACGTGGTCTAAAATACACAAGAATAGATTATCTCGTAATGTATTACCCACCAGGAAAGTATTGCACGCTTACATAGCATTTCTGTCAACTAAGTTAGTACAATTACAAACTCTCCAGCCCCTTTCCATCCCGTTTGCGGCGCAAGCGCCCCCACACGCGGGACGCAGGATTGATGCCAAGCCCAATCTGAACATCAAGTTCTCCATATAGGGGGGGAACGGTATAATTCTGTAGTTCCTCCAATATATGGAAATATTGAGAGAGATCCCGCTCGAGGAGAGGGGTTTCCAGACAGGATATAGGATTTGAGATCCGGCCGGTCGAGCTGATAGTTGTGTTGCCCGATCGCATGAATCGTACAGTAGCGCTATGCGGGTTCTTGGCGCCAACCGGTCGTGAGGGGATCTCGTTGCGGTCAATTCGCCGGTTGGTAGTAGATTAGTTGGTTGGAAATTGAAAAATGGGTTAGTCAGGCCGACATGTTCGGTAATACTCATCACTAATGGTCAATTGAGTTACTTGAGGATATCCAAGTGGGATGGGTCTAGTAAGACGTAGAATTGACGCAATTCGAATGCAAGAACCAGTCAGAAACCTTGAGACTGAGTGTCTGGATAGGCCCAACCGCAAACAGGATCATCATATATAGTCAATAATAGTGTACTGTACTCCATACTCCGTATAGGATACAGACTAGGTGTACTGGAGTCCTTAGCCTAGGTCGGGTACCAAAAGTCACGGTAGTATGGGAAGTACCTGGGGGAACCATGGGTGGCGGTGTATGTACGATACGAATAGTATGGAGGGATGGACTTGTGCTAGGCACCCGGTTTACTGCCAATTTCGGGCGGAGACTCCCGCATCTCTACTCGTCACCACTTCCCCAATATATTACCCGTAATCACAGTACACAATACCATGCCCAAGGTAGCCCGTTCCCCTCAGAATCTACTCCTGACCGTTTCATCCTGAATCCTCCCACCCCCCTGCCACACCCTTACCCTCATTCTCTTCCCCTCTTACTCTCTTACTCTTTTACCTTCTACCCTCTTTTCTCTCTACGTTCAACCACAAACCCCCTCCGCTGGTCGTTGGGTGTCCAATTTCTTACGACTCTACCTGCGCCACTCAACCCTTCCGTCCGCCGCCCCCCCCCCCCCCTACTATCCTCGATTTACCTCAGCCCTTCATGTGGACTCTCGTATCACGACCAAACAAAGATCCAATACCGGGCTCGACTCGACACTTCTCCCGGGCTGAGACCCCGTTGTGAGCGTGTCCGGACTATATCGCCAACAGAAAGTACCACACAAAAGGGCATCGTTACAAAACATAAAAGAAAGGGTTAAAATTCCCCTCCCCCGCGTCGGCGATGTGGCTCTATCGGGGCGCGCAGTCCGCGGTCTTCTACTACGCGACTTGCACACCATGTGCCATGAGCATCGACCGGAGGAAGCGCAAGAAGGATGCTGCACGAATCCAGCGTCTCAATGAGAAAGCCGCCGCCGACCTCGTTACCGATCAACCCCGGCCGTTTCCGCAGCCGACCGCGTTTAGCACCAACGACGGATGGACCGAAGAGATATCATTAGGACCGGGACCTCCGACTCGTCGAGGTGGAAATCGCAACAATGCGAGGACGAACAGCTGGAATACGGATCGAAGCTCGGAGTTGAAGAAGGATAAGAGTAGTGGCCTCATGCAACCTCTAAACGACCGATGGAAATCTATGCGATACCAGCGTGAAGACGAACCTCTCTGGGGTCAGGAAGTTCGAGGCTCGTCGATTGGGTTTTCAGGTCGCGGTCGCACCGATCATCAGGAGCCGCCCAAGTATTATGCAGGGCATGTCCCCCCTGTCAATGATCTACATCCGCCTATCGTGAGTGGGCCCCGCAGCCGCGCCGAAACCAGATGGATGCTCCAGCCGCCACCTAGTGCAAAGGTCATGGCTGGAAAAGAACCATTCGATATGTCGTCTCCTCGGGACAGTATGGGTGGCTTCAATGATTGGCCATCCCGCACAGTCAGGGGTAACCCCATCCATGAAGAGGAGCCCGAACACATCAGCAAGGAGACTGAAGACGGTATGGTGGATACGACCGCAATGCAGCAACAATTACCTCGTCGACCATCCACAACACGCGTCCGGGCAAGCTATGAGAGTGCTATTCACGACGACTTTGATCGACTTCGGGATTCTCGATCCGACTCCATGTCCTCCGTGGCCGACGATCAATCCTTCAGCACTTCATGGAGGTATCCCGAGACCCCGACGACACGGCCGGCTTCCAACTCCACCGAAGGCAGCATCAAGGCACCTCGTCCACAGATCTCAAAGACGTTGTCTACCTTGCAACGCGGCGATGGCAACAAGCACAAGGTCCACCTGCTGCAATTGGAGATCAACGATGATCGAGACGAATTTGGTGTCGGCCAGCTAGAAAACGTTCGCCCATGGCGCTGGAGCATGGATATATGAGAAGCGCCCTCCATTTTCCCATCCTTATTCACCTCATCATCATCCTTCCACCCGCAACTTTGAACCTGACCTAACCTGTCAACCTCATACTCTCCGACCACCCACCTCCTCCCCCCATTCGACCTCTTTGGATTTTTCTCCGGCACCAAGGCGTTATATTCGAGCGAAAAGTCACAGCGCATTCCTGGATTATCATTTGGTTTTCTCTCCCTTTCACCCCCCACTCCAACAGACCATTCCTCCATTGGGCTCAAGCGCACGGCTGGACCAGATGCCCCCAAAAGCGATCAATCGCAACGAATAGTTCTGATTGGACTGCACAGTGCGGCGAAAGAACACTACTTTACTCTTTTCCATTCCTTATTCTTTACTACCACCCATCCCAGTCATTCCTTCTTAAGCGTATCTCCAGCATACCGAGATTATTCTTCTCCTTACTCTTATCGTTCACCCTATTGTTATCGGTATATCCGTTTTATCTTTGCCTTGCAGCTTCTCGTCACCCTCCTTTGATTGATTACCCACTAGATCCCCCTCGACCCCCTTCTTTTCTCCTCTTGTATCATAATCACTTTCCACCGCCTTGGGTACATACATAGCGCATACATCGCATGATGGATCATTGAAATTGGATTTTTTTGGAATAACTTAGGCTCTATGTTAATTGACACTGTAGAGATTTTAAAGCTAGTACTGAAGGCTGTCCGGTTTCCAGGGCATGCCAGAAATATATCTTCCTATGGATGGATGCATTCAGGACCCTTCTAGCTACATTAGGAAAGCATAAACTACAGATACCCTACAAAAGTCCAAGTCCTAACAGAAATATATACCCAACACAATTTTTTTTGAATAAGTAGATCATTGATTGCCGAAATTTTCCAGAATACTCGAAATCATGTGTCAGGGCTTCGTCGCCCCCCAACGTGATATGCGCTGCGTAATAGGACAACCCATAAGCTCCGTCATATTGAGTCATTCGGCCTATGCAGCTAGTATGCCTGGGCACGAGCCGTAACACGTAAATAGAACAAGTGGGTAGGCGTCTTTACCCAGCGGAGCCCTAATACAGAGGCGCGCCTAATAATCATACGCAGCTCGACAGAGCTCAGAAGAATAAATAAACTCATGACTTCAATGCAACTTATCATTCATGATAGATTCGGCAGTAGTCCATGACGATGACTTGTAACCATCGCATGCAAGGGACATATTCTTTTTGCGGGGGGAAAATAAAGGAAAAATGCAGAACGGCCCGGAAGAAAAGAATATGGCGGGGAGCATGATGGAACACCAATTTGATCCAGTCCCTAGTGGTATGAGGAGGAAACTGGCAACACAAGGAAAAAGAGAGAAAATCAGAGAGACAAGTCATGCAGAACTGTGGGAGAGAGATGTGACTTTGATGGGGGGCTCTAGGCAAATCCGAATGGCAAAGGAAAGATTGCAGTACAAGAGTGATCGACTAACCTCCTCGCGCGGGTTTTGCAGAGGTGGTGCGTGTAGTTTGCTTTGCGGGCAAGACTGGGAGGTAAGATGAGAGCCAGCTTTTTTTGACATCTTCCATATCTGATCTTTCCAAATCTCCACTAATTGCGGGATGTAACAGCCCGTGGGATATATAGAGAGCGGTATAAGTGTCTTTCTCTACTCCACACTAGTAGACCTTCTTCTTCTCGTCCATGCTCAACTGACCGGGGCCCATGTTGACTAAGAGAAGGAGACCACCACTAATCCCAAAAATTAGAAGACTGAATAAAAATAGCTTCAACAGAACAGGAGACTTACACAATTGACAAGATTTGGAAAAAGTCGTACTTGGCAAAGTCCTTGTGTGGGTGGTGGGGGTGCAGCTGTTTCATAGTCAGTCAATCTGAGACAGATTCCAAACCCCAAATTAAGGACATCCCAATCTTACCGTCCAGAAGTTGTTGACCAGCACATTGAAAACGCTCAGCAACACCACCAAAATAATGGCGCTCCACTTGGCCTTGAAGCCGACAATGACCATCACGCAGGCGACTAGACCGAACAAGCTAACCAGGACGCGCCAGAAGCTCCACTGACCGGAGAAGACGAATCCGATGAACAGGAAGATCAGTAGCACACGCCCAGCGAACTGCACATACATCTTGCGGTCCTTTTCGTCGAGTTGGGGCAGGCCGGCGGGCACGAACTTCTTGCGCACCCATGAGTCCGACAGCACCATCAGCAGACCGCCGACGACACTGAGGTTGCGTAGGAAGAAGTTTAGGTCGAAGATGAGGCCGTATCCCAGTCCTTGGGTGATAACCACGGCCAACAAACCGGCCACGGCGTACTCGGTGCGCTTGCGGGCGATGACTAGGACCGAACAGACGGACATGGCGATGACATTGGTGATGAGGAACATGTGCGTAATTCCCCAGGGAACTATAACCAACGAAGACGAGTTAGATAAAATTGTCGTGCTGTGAGTATGGATTGGTTGATTTGTTGGAGGGCGCAAGCTGCCCACAAGCCACCGGGGGAAGCTCGTGCGGGACGAAATTCAGGGTCCGAGGTACGAATTCAGGGTTTCTTACTCTTGCGGAAGTCACGAAGGTAGGTTAGCTGGTCGCCCCATTGTGTAAGAATACGTAGCGAGTCCTCGATAAACGTAACCACAATCAGGAACCGGCCGATCGCAGGGAGGTACCTGCAGAGTAAGAGAACACGGTGTCAGTGCATGCCTGAAGATCCCTTGTTTGGGGGGGGGGGGGAACAGCTGGGTTTCGGGGTGGCCGGGGAAGCTGGGCGAACAGCAACAGGACAGCCGTGTTGAGCCCATATTAGATCCAGGAGCTCACGTACGGCTTGACGGGGTCTGCCAATGAATCCAACCAGTCTTCAATCTTGCTAGTCTGCTCGCGGATCGCATCGAGCGGGCTAGGGTCGTTGGTAGCATCTGCGCTGCCGGGTCCGCCGAACGGGTTCTGGTGGCCGAGGTTGTAGCCCGCGGTGCCACGGATTTGAGCCATGGCGAATGGAATCGGAAAGGAGGGGAGGTTTTGAAATTCGAGAGTAAATTGGAGCCTGTGAGAGGGTTGGAGAAGGTCGAAGGTCGGTGCAGGGAGGGAGAGATCCGAGGGAGTAAATACAAGGTGGAGTCGAGGTATACAAAGCGGTCCTCTTCAGGCCACGATGCCCGGAACTCAACGCTAGTCCCGATTGGGCGACTGTGACGACAACGGAAACCAAAACCCAAACATGGGCACATTCTATACAACATTCTTCTACATTCTCTACTCGATCAACAGTTCTCAATCAAATGCTACAAAGCATGCTTCCATTGTGATACAGTCGAAAATAGAGAGAAAAAAAAAGGGAAGACAAGATGCCCCAAGTGTGCTTTTGCGCTCCCCTCGCGCGACCCCGCCGAGGGAGAGCGGCGATTTCACCACGATGAGCGCGAGAGCCAATCGTGCCCACCCCGAAATACAAAAGGGGTGAAGCTGGGGAGTCCAAGGCGGAAATTGTGGGCCACACCTCCGAAACGCCAAAGCCAAGTCAGTGAGTAATAGGTACAAGGTCGAAAGTGGGAGGGAGAAAAAAAAATGTCATATAGACGAAAGTGGAAGGGTTGGAGGAGCTCGTTCAAGCGGCCCAGTCCGAGTCCAGCGGGTGGCCCTTCTCCCGAGAGCGGAGAATGTCAGGAAGATAGGTAGGGGTCACAGTCACACGAGGCTCAACGGGGACAGGAGCCACGGGAGCGGGCTGGGACTCGGAAGCGCTGGCCTCGCTAACGCTCTCGTCAGCCTTGCCACCCTTCTTCTTGTTGACCTTCTTGCTAGAGACGGTAGTCCAATCATCGTCAACGCCGGAGGCTCCCAGGATACGGAGCTGCTCCTCCTCAGAGGGCAGGTTCTGGTCCCACTTCTTCAGGGCAGGGGCAGCGGCGGAGGGCTCAAAGGTGTCGAGGAGCTGCACGGGCGCCGCAGCAGCAGGAGCTGCAGCAGGAGCAGCAGCCGGGGCAGGCTGGGAAGAGCCGTTGACTGCAGGCTTGGCGCCCTGAGTCTGCCAGGCGTTGGTGGTGGGCGGCTTGGAACGAGCAGCCTCCTGGCGCTCGAGGTCGCGAGCGGTGTGCAGCTGCTTCTCCAACAGTTTCCGGCGCTGCTCCTCAGCCTCCTGGACCTGTTGCTTGCGCGCCTCATTCTTGAGGCGGTTCTGACGCTGTTTCTTAGTCTCCACCTGCTTGAAGTTCTGCACCTTTTGCTTCTTGGGCTCAGACTCGATGTTGCCGGTCACACGGAGGACGGAGGCACTAGGCGCGGGGGCCTCCAGCATGTCTGAAACGTATCCAGCGGATGGGATGGTGGCGTTGACCTCGGGGGAGGCAGCGGGGGAGAGGTCGTCATCTGCGTCGGCGCCGGTAGTAGAGGAGGCGTGGGAGCCGCTCTCGAGCTGAGTGGCCTTTTTTGCCTTCTTCTTCTGGCTCTTGGAAGATGGTGCCAGAGCGGGGGAGGCGCCGTTCTTGATGGCAGCTAGGCGGCGAGCCATCTCCTTACGGTCAACATCCTCATCCGGCTGGTCATCCTCGGTGGTCGGGGGGGAGACCACAGTCTTCACCTCGGGCTTCTTGGCCACAGCCGGCTCGGGTGTTTTGGGCTTGCGCTTTTGCTTTTTGGGAGCTACCACGGCCTCCGTTTTCTCTACGGCAGTTCGGACTGCTGTCTTGGCCTTCGGGACTGAGCCATTGGTGTAGTACCAGCCCAGGCCACCTGCTACCACGAGCAGGATGGCCCAGCTGAGATAGGGGTTCATGGTCATGGAGCTATTGCAGAGGTCAGCGTCAGTGTCTGTCAACCATGCCCGCCACCCACAGCATCTGAATGCAGAATACAAGGTGGGTGTAGAACGTACGATTGAGAGAGAAGTCGTTCAGGTAGAAAAGTCAAGGGTAGTAGGTGTTCTAGTGGCCCGCGCGGGTGACAAGTTCCAAAAGATTGGGACAAAGATTCACGGAGAAGGCCGTCGGCACGCGCGCAACTGTACGGCGAATTGATGATACGCCGCGACGGTGGAAAAGGGGAGCGGGTGTCGGAGAGGGGTTCGAGGGGGAGATTCAGAGTGTTCGGTCAAACATCGAAGTTGTCGGGGCGCTGAAGCATGGGTCGGCAAGGTGCAATCGGGCAGTTAATTGCACTGCTAGAGAGGACACAGCTCACAAGCCAAACTCAGGTCGTTTGCGATCAGAGATGGGCGAGTATGTCGGGGAGACGGGGATCCGAGGAGGCCACGCTCAATTGGGGAAATTGGGGGTGGATTGCGCTCGGACGGGGAGGCGAGAGAGGAAGATCACGCAAGAAGCTGTGCTCAGAAGGCAGATGGCATAGATACCGGAGCTGCGCGGAGAGCGAAGAGCGTTGGGAAAGAAAGGAAAAGAAATGCAGCGCCAAAGGAACGTTTGAGGGACAGGAGAAGAAGAGGAAGGAGGTGGTGGAGTGGAAAAGGACACGCTGAACCATTCGACGGTACTGTACTGCCGGGTAATCCCAGTTACGGTGGCGTATGGGTCCTTTGATGGGGACGGGGCTGAATACTGCTCGCTTGAAGGTTACTGAGCGACAGAATTTTGAAATATGGACGAAAAAGATTAAAAGATTCCTTGTCAAGATACGGTAGATCGAACGCAAAGTTTAGATGCATTTTGACCTTCTATAATAGCTTCAAGATTGCCCAATATCACCCAGTCCTTGACCATATACATCTACGTCCTTGTCTGTGATACTCGGTACACCGCTGGTAAAATAAAATACCCGCCCAGACTCGCTCCCCTGGGGTGATCCGGGACTCACCCACCAACCACCGGAATAACCTGTCCCCTGATTCCCTAGTGGACTACGGAGTTAATTGACTAGCGCTACCGAGAATTAACCAGACTGGCCCTGAGAAAGCTCAGAGCTCCGAATCCAGCCACGGGTGTGGAGAGTTGGAAAGCTACAACTGGGGGGGGGGGAACTGTGAACAGGCCACGTCTCCTCCACCGATTCTGTCTCATTTCCACTCCGCTGGGCGTCCCCATAATATATGCATCTTATTGGGTTTTATACATCCTACAGGCTGCTCCGAGTACATGCTACAACGTACACAGGTCCTGCTTTCTGCACCCTGAAATTAAACCAGCCCAGTGACCCCTGGACGTGACGACGAATCTCTTTTGTTCGTCCACTCACCGTCCATACTCCGCCCACCGGTAGCTCTCGCGTCGATCCGGCAGGAAATCCCCCTGCCCCTTGCAGCCCCCCCTCACGCCCCCACCACGAGGGGTGGAAAGGAAGTGCCGACGGTATTCATGTCAAGCCATATCTGTTCACTGCAGAGGGCTCGAACTATCTCTTCAGGATCTGTCAGACATTGATATATAGTATGGAGCACAGTACATATATACAAGGTAGATACAACTAGTCGTACTAGACACCTTGTATACGATGGGAGTGGAGCTCACGTGCTCCCGCGTCGTTCGATTCACGAAACCATTGAAAAGGTCGAAATGTTTCCTTATCTCTTCCATCATGCTTCGATAAGATTCCTAGCAACACCAAAACAACCAAACCGGAAAGTTTCGAGGTCGATTAACCCTAAGGGTTTACTCGAAGTAAATCGTCCTATAGTCATGGATGATCCCCTATTTCACTTTCTTAGACTTATCTCAGGTTGTCTTATTGTGACGAAGTGTATTTTTCCGGAGCCCCTGATTCTCTCTGTGCATCATGCACTGCGGAGTACCGTACTGCCTATACGCACAACATATGCAAGATGACGGGTGGCTAGAAACTGACCGATTGGCCTTTTCTATTCTCGAGTTTACAACACGAACATTGTAAGTGATACCATATATGTTCTTTCACAACCCAGAAAATATGTACTTTCCTTTTATCTATTCGGGTGCGGGGATATTAGCAGCGTGATTTAGACCGGGGCCAACTGTGCCTCCGTGTAGAGCCGCTAGTCACGTTAAAGATACGGGTGGGGCTAATGCCTCAGGAAGCAGCCCTGGCGATAACGGCGGGCAAGTTTGTTTCCACCGGTGATAAGCGTTCTTTCCCACTTCCACCATCCGAGTAAATCAACATATCCCACCATGGCTCGCAAAAAGATCATCATTGATACGGATCCCGTAAGCTCATCTCCTCTATAGACAGGGGAATCGTGACCGGATATTGACATCTCTAGGGCATCGATGACATCCTCGCCCTGCTGCTGGCCTTGTCCGCCCAGCCAGAAGAGGTCGAGCTGCTGCTTATCTCGTTGACATTTGGCAATATTGAGGTGAAGAGGTAAGACTGCCTGCAATCAAGTGCAATAAAGCAGGAACGCAAATATCTAAATAAATTGCTATTAGCTGTCTACGTAATGTGGTTTCTATGTTCCACATCCTCGAGCGTGAGATCCAATGGCGTCGCGAGAATGGCCGCCCTGAAGGTTTTGGGGCTATGCGTGCGTTCCGTCCCGTTGTCGCCGTTGGTGCAGAGGAACCGCTAGAGGACCAGAAGATGCTGGCTGATTACTTCCGTATGTGATTCTTTTTGTTTTGCTATCTCCATTACCTTCCTGGTCCAATCGATTTCTAATGCTTACCCCGCAGATGGAACGGATGGACTCGGCGGCATCCATGCTAGTGTATGGCTACATCCCCAATTTGCACAGAGTTGTGCATTCATGTCACAGGAAATGAACTAACTGATGTGTATAGCACCCCCACCTCACTCCTAGTCAGACTTGGGAGCACCTGTTCGACCCGGCGGTTGATCCCCAAGGTATCGAGACCGTCAAGACTGGCGCTGACCTCGAGGACCACTCCTTCATTCCATCCAGGCTGCCTGCTCACAAGGAAATCTTGCGGGTGTTGCGTGAGAATGAATCGAACACGGTGACTTTGGTTGCCGTCGGCCCACTCACCAACTTGGCTTTGGCATCCGCCGAGGATCCCGAGACCTTCCTTCGGGCAAAGGAGGTTGTTGTTATGGGCGGTGCGGTGAACGAGCCCGGCAATGTGAGTTGAACCTAAATGGTCCCAGTATGATCTTACCTCTGATCTGTATTGTAGGTCACCCCAGTCGGTGAATTCAATGCCTATGCGGATGCATTTGCCGCCGCACGGGTATTTGCCCTCACATCGCCTAACCCCAACTCGACTCTGCCGTCTAGCAAGACCTCTCTGCTCCCACCATACCCAGCCAAGCTGAGTCGTCAATTGACCCTCCGCTTGTTCCCACTGGACATCACTCTGCGGCACAACCTCTCCCGGGGCGAGTTCCGCACCGCCGTAACCCCCCTCGTCGAGGCCGGCTCTCCCTTGGCCGAATGGGTCTCCGCTTTTATGGCACACACTTTCCAAACCCTGGAAAGACTGCACCAAGGCCACGTGGGCGACGATGCCGAACTCAGTCTGCACGATCCGGTCTGCGTCTGGTACGCTTTGACATCCGAGGACCCGCGCTGGGCGCCCACGGCCACTTCTCCTGAGGATATTCGTATCGAGACGACGGGCCAATGGACCCGTGGTATGTGCGTCGTTGACCGGCGTAACAGGTACCCGATCGAGGGTGACGAGGAAAGCTCGAGTGACCACGGCCTTTGGTTGAGCCAGCGTGCTGGTAACCGTATTTATCGGATGGACGCGTCGCCTGTGGAGAAGACGTTCGGAAGGCTCATTATCGAGAAGCTCTTCAATTGAAGTTTTATTTGACCTTTAGCTAGATTGCTAGCTAGAACTTGATGATGACGAATATAGATCGTGTCTTCTTGACCTTATTCACCAGGGCGGGGGCGATCACTGGAGCATAGCTTTCCCCGCTTGGATGACTGCCCAGCCGGGAATATCTTCTAGCCCGCCGCAGGTATTTAAGAAATGCCATGGTTATCCCGGGGGCTGGGTACCACATCTGAATAAAACTCCCTGTCATATTGAAATGGATCCACAAACTCAAGCACGCTACTCGGCACTTGCACAAAGCCAGTTTCGTGCTTGATCTATGATGCTTAATGCTGATTGGGCTATGGAGTGGAGGCATGCCTGTCTGGAATGTAAGTTGAGCGCGACTCCCGTCTTTGTATACAACTTGACCCTCCTTATTTTCTTTGATAGTGGCAACGTAGAAGATCAGTCAGTCAGTCCTGCAACACTATAAATATATTTTCTACCATCAGCTGCAGCAACTCAGAAGAATGAATTAATTAATCAGCAAATTTCACTCTATAGTGGATAGAGACCAGAAGATTCCCCGCCTACTGCAGGAATGTGGAATGCCATACCCAGGTGATCGGCCGTGTCATTGTCCACGATAGGGCCCATACTAACGCCGTACAGTCCCAGAGGAGGTTTTCAAGCTCATGGAGAACCAGATACCAGCCACAGGAAAGCCTACACGCCCATTATATAAACCATCAAGGCCCTGTGGTCGATCTTCTATACCTCCTAGCATCAATCTCCACCTCCAGATCCTGATCAACATCCGATCAATTCTCCGAGTTAGATCAACAAGATCATCGATTCCCTCAGAAGCAATTCTCCACATCTTTTCCTTCCATCATGCAGCTCACAAGCATTCTCGGCCTCTGCTTAGTCGGTCTAGCCGGTTCCGCCACCGCGATGCCCAGATTCGCCCGTCCACACAACGGCCAACCTCTCGCAATCCACGTCCCCATCAACGTCACGACTTCTCACATAGCAACAACTACCGGCACGCCAGTGAAGAAGCCTTTGACGACGGGAACCCCAAGCAAGAGCAATGGCACACTCCATTCCTCCAAAACTCAGGGCTCGGCCAGTCTCCCCAATCATATCAAGCACATCAACCACTGTTCGGAGTTGTGCTCTTTGGAGGCGCAGACTTGTAACGTTGCCGTGCCGGATGATGATAAGTTCTGGTAAGTAGGACAATCTGAATTCTGGATATTCGTGGATTACAAAGGTGCTGATTTGATTTTAGCTGGCAAACGTATCTGCGGTGTATTGAACGATGCCGACCTGATGATTTCCAGTGAGAAGAGATCACCAGGTACTGGAAGTTATGTGAATTTAGTGTGAGGTAAATAAGTGATAAAATGATTGATGTCAATGATAATATGGGAATTTGATAATCTATATCTCAAATTAATCTCTTCATATAATTCTCTTATAGCCGGGAGGCTAGAATCGAGCAAAGGCCTACAAGAATCTCACCTCTCGTAACTAAACAAGTCACTCCCGATGGGAACACAATGGAATGACCTTGATTTCAACCGCTACGTGTTGGGTATCTCAAGCTTAATTCCGGACAAGGAACAAGTAGATAGCGAAGGCTCGGCCTTCTGGAAGGGACACGCAATTCGACTGAGGAAATACTGCTTAGTAAATCTTACTACGCACCAATTGGAAATCAACCAGTCTGAATTGTTATAATGCCCCTAGCTGGCAATTCAACTGAGTTAGTTATGTGGGCATAATAACGACTAATCTAAATGGGAGATAATATTTCCGCTCTCCGTTCTCCACTGCTGCTGTTGTTCCGACAGACGACACTACATTGTGGCAGAAATTTCAAGTGTCTACGTGTTGATGTTCTATCACCTGACAACTTAGTCGGCCCTTCTGAATAGGGGTATATAATACGGATACCATTCCTCCTTGCCTCACCTCAGCTACAACCTCTGGCTTCATAATTCATCATATTGAACAAAGCAACCTGTGCCCACTATGGCTACCAGTGACCTCGCATACTCTGTTGACCAAGAAATTGCAAATTTCTTCGCGAAGACGACAGTCACTCGCTCAGCCTGTGATAACTTTGCGAGGAAGCATGTTGGTGGAAACATCGTTCCGGTGGCTGTGCAGGTCGTGTGCAGCTATACCGTCTATGCGGGGAACAATACCGAATTCGTCGTGCAATTGCGCCTTGCGTCCCTCCAACTAAGTATGGAGACTGCGAAACTTACTCGCAGCATCTACAGCTACTTTGCACCTGAAGTGACTTTTATGGGACAGATTGGAGTAGCTATAAAGAGCAAAGAAGCCCTTTCCATCTACGTCATGAGTCGACTCCGAGGCATTAGTTACTTGGATTTTATCCTTACACATAATAGCCAAGTGCCCGAAAGCTTGCCCGAGTTTTCTTCATAGCGCAAGAATCTTGTAATTGACCTTGCGAAGTATGCTTAGTGTTCTCGTTCCAAATACACCGAATTGCTAATTGACCGCCCTGTTAGATTCTTTGCCCTTTCGTGGAAACGTCCTCAAGATGTTGGTTAAACGTACCGCGACGACTTGTACAGTCGATATAAAACTAAGCTAAATTCGTTGCTTGCTTCTCTCCCAGATCGCTTCCTCCCATTAATCCAGGAGTCTCTCACTCATTACCCACCATTTTTTCTCTTCCTATAGTACTAGTCCACAAAGACTCTGGTGTCTGCAATATTATTGTTAACAAAATGTCTTGCAATCTTATTAGGGTTGTGGATTAGGCCGAAGCAGAGATTGCACCATTTGGCTTGAATCTCTTTTCTCACTAGCGACTGATAAGTAAGGTCCATCTTAAGAAAGGCTAGGTCCGGTATGACGATTACGTCGTTTTGGAGGATATATATTCTGGAGCACTTTCAGATTTGAAGCTAGAGGGTTACGCAATAACACAATTAGAGCCATTAAAGCAGCAAGAATTATGGGACTACTGCTATCTCGTGGCTTCACAAGTCGTCTCGCAAATGAGCCGGAGCCAGTACCTATTCGGGATGATGAAAGTGGAGCATATAACATACGTGATCTAGATGGGCTGTTAATCAACCCGGCTACAAGGTTTACGGATTTAGCATAGACGATAGACACTGAAATACGATGGAAAGAAACTTGGGATAGGAGATAAAAGGGGCAGTAATAGAACAAATCAAATAACCCCAACCACAGCAAGAGCGGCCTTCAGATCGTCGACATTTTCCAGTTTAGGAAGAGGCTTCCCTGCATTAAAGACTTTGTGATTGCCTGAGGTCATAACCGCATGAGTTTCATTTGCAGAGCAAACACGCGGCCTACTACCACTCGCCTCGAATTTCCAGCCAGTGATAATAGGATGAGTTACCTACTGCGGAGTAAGAAATTTTAGGGCAAAATGTCTAGGCTTCGAGGTAACTTGACTAGAGCAAACATAAGATCTGCCTAGTATTCTACTCCTACTCAATATATAAGCACCACCTACTTTGGTCATTTTGCTATGATTTCGAGGAAGTTTTGTCTATAAATCTCGGTTATATCATGAACTATCCTGTCTTACTTAATACTGCGTTGTTATTGACTGTTCCTACTCCTATAGGCTTGTGTAAATCAGAGCGGATAGATACATTAGGATTAAATGAAATTCTCTCGACGGGAATCTAACGGCTTGATTTATGACTTCGCATTTTCATCTTAAACGAACCAGAGAATGCTAAGTATGAATGCCTAACTTGGGGTGGGATCGGGCAGTCTTAGTAATCATGTATTCTTCCCCCGCCTTCTAGGTTCCCCCTTTGGTCCAGACTGTTATAATAAGTAACGAGGGGTCAGGAAGAATCGTGCTTAGTTACAACGGATGGTAATGACAAGATCAATTTTAGAGTTGGCACGTGGGCGGTTTAAAGACACGAGAGCGAAAATAAGAAGGAACGAACACATGTGCCAGCTCCGGTCAGGGTCGCATTACGATCCCAACGAATCAATGTTGCTGGGTACGGTTCCGAATCATCTTCTTCGTAATGGTGTCATGGAAGGTGTATCCCATGGTTCTCAGGGTTCTGGGAGGAACACAAAAGACTATGGCGAGGTGGAGGGAGGGGAAAGTATGTTGGTCGAGTCCCCCACGCAAACGTAAACCTCGACGATCCCTCCACAGATACTCGTTTGGTCGTCCGTGTGTGAGCACCAGCAATTGCCTGCGAGTCCAGGGCGCACGTGCTGGGCTACCACTCTGGATCGGAGGAGGGAGAGACGGGGTGGAGGTACTCGGGAGTGCTTCGGGGGGTACTTACGGTGGTTGAGCATTCCCGCATGTGCTGGATGTACTCCCCAAGTACCCTTGGCCGATTCTACTGGTGATAAGCTCTTAGCCCCACAAGCAGCAACCAGCAAATGCCCGTCGCCCCTTGGCCCACGGGGATCCCCCGCCAATCAGCGCGCCCCGTTGCGGCTCGTGGGCGCAAAGCACGCGACACCAGCTTTCTATAGGGACAATCCGCCTTCATACCACCAACTCGACCTTATAATCATGTCGATTCCTCTGCTTGTTTCTCGCTGGTACGGAGCGTGTAACTTTCCTCCCCATCCTTATCTTTCTTCGCCCCTTCTTCATTCCTCCCCTGATGTCTCGATCCCGCTTTCCGCCTACACCAGCCATGTCCGGTGAACTGATCATCAAGGATCAGCCCGTGGACGGCTCCGATGCCTTTGCTCTACCCCCGGCAGCTCTGAGTCCCGCCAAGGGGGACTCGGCCAGCCGACGCTCCTCGCGGTCAGACCCAACTTACGTCCCCGCTTCCCCGACATCCCCCGAGCTCACTGCTCGCGGACGCTCATCCCAACATGCTCGGTCGGGAACTGCTACCAAGCGACCACTAGAGGATCTGGATCTTCCTCCACCACCGACTCGCACTCGCAAAATCATCCAGATGAAGCCCAAATCGCCCGCAACTTCCAAGTCTCCTGCAAAGCCCAAGGAATCTGCGAAAGGAGCAACTCAGACTGTATCCGAGCCCGCCAATGCTATTGCCTCTAAGAAGAAACAGCCAAGTGCGACCAGTGCTGCTGGCCGCAAGATTGCACGCAAGACTGCCCATAGTTTGATTGAGCGCCGGCGCCGGTCCAAGATGAATGAGGAGTTTGGAACTCTGAAGGATATGATTCCCGCCTGTCGGGGCCAGGAGATGCACAAACTGGCAATTCTTCAGGTACGTTCTTCTATACCATGTCCCTTCTCCTCTCACATGAGAATCCCAATTCAACAATCTCCCCAGGCCAGCATCGACTACGTCAACTATCTGGAAAAATGTATCCAGGATCTCAAATCTACCGGCGGTGCCCCCCCAACAGCCGCACCTCCATCTCCCACCTCCCCAGATTTCATTGCCGAAACTGGTACAGACACGATCATGTACCAAGCACCCCAACGTCCTCCTTCTTCTACATACTACTCCTCCGCTTCCTCTGTCGCTTCCTCAGAAATCCTACCCCCCAACACACACATCTATGACGCATCCCCGTCATTTTCTCCCCGCACGAGGATGCCCTCCGTCCACACTCTCCCAGAAGCCCCCTCAATTCTGCCTAGTCCTGCTCTGGGTCCTAGCTACCCGTCCATGGATAAACTTCATGAACTTCAAGGCATTGACCA
The DNA here is from genome assembly GCA_001048715.1 of Penicillium brasilianum. Taxonomy (NCBI): domain Eukaryota; kingdom Fungi; phylum Ascomycota; class Eurotiomycetes; order Eurotiales; family Aspergillaceae; genus Penicillium; species Penicillium brasilianum. Next base: position 2,217,708 of record CDHK01000003.1, read on the forward strand.
CGAAGCATCAGCTGCCCTGCTGATGTTGACACGAGACCGCCGTGGTACGGCAGACTCGATCAGCGAGCACTTCTCTGGCAGCACCGCTCTGGCAACATCAGAAGACGGCCGGATGAGTGTCGACTCCCAGAGGAGAAAGGGAATGAGCGTGCGGGATCTTTTGATCTCGTAGACTGAGGGGATGTGTCATGTGTCACGTGCTTGGTTTTCTGATCTTCATGTTCATGTTCAGATTTTGCGGGCGTTTTGGTGGTTTCATAAGATCTCTGGTGGTAATAGAGTCTAATTGGTGCGCCTGTTGAGCGATTATATCCTGGTGGCTTTTTCTGAATTTTGGTAATTTGTTGGGTATTCAAAAGAATGAAATGATCTCCACGCATGACAAAGATAAAACACTGGTTTATGTAGGCCGATCGGGTCAGCCTAGTCGACTGTTCCTTTGTAGTGCTTCGTTCGTGTGCAAGAGGGGGATCCATGTGGATTGGCAATGCGGATGATCGGCGCTAAGACTTCTGTATAGTTCTGCTGTCAAGGTGGCAGTTTCTCCTACATCCAATCGCCCTATGACGTGTGGGAACGGTATACCCTTATCCTTTCTCAGAACCCCGGCCCGTATCCAAATCAATAAAAGTCTCCTGTCACCATCGTGCACTTCCCCGGGTTTTGCAAGGCTTTTGCGTGGCTTCCCTCGCGGACCCTGACCCAGCCAGACCCACTCTAGAGTCCACTTCATCCACATCACCGTCCAACCGATTGGACGGTGTGAGCGGCCATTCACCAAACTCCGAGCTCCGAACGGCCGAGCTTTTGTCGCGTCGATTATTGATCGTCTCCACAGAGCAGCGCAAATCACGAGCAGACACCACGCTCTGACGAGCGGAAGAGCGCGAATACCGAGCTCAAAAAAATTACGGCTGGCCCCCCCTTATATTATCTCCACAATCCTCTTAAGCGGATGAATCAATTTCTGAACGACCGAGCGAGCGTGCACTCGTCATCATCACCATGGAAATGGAGCATGTTCGCCGCTACAATGTCGAGCGCTCATGTCTCCGCTGCCATGAACGGAAGGTCCGTTGTGATAAGGGAATACCGTGCAACAAGTGTGTGCGCCTCAATGTGCCCTGCCATTACCCCGGCCCTAGACGGGCTAAGCGCCGCCCACCCAAGACGACGGTGACGGATGTCGTGGCGCGGCTGGAGGAGCTCGAGCGCTCGATCACCACGTTAGCGGGGAATAAGATGGCTGGCGCCTCGGCGCAGGTGAATCAAGCACTTACGGGGTCGAATGCTCAAATTAGCCCAATCTCGGTGTCGAGTCAGTCTGCACCAGGTCCGAGTGGCCGATCTGGTAGGGATGAGGACTCGCATCATGGATTCTTGTCGAGAGATGGTTCTTATATTGATGAGCCGCTGTTGTCGAGGGTTCTTGAGAAAGAGAAGGATTTACAAACTGCTATGGGATCGCCGAATCCGGGCAATTCTTCTTCGAGGAAACCGCCTCCGCTAAGGGTGGATGGGATTATCACCAATCCTATCTTGCTACAAACGGATTTCAGGGCATTGTTTCCTTCTCGGTGGCAGGCTACACTGCTCTGGCAGATCTTCTTGAGCCGAGTGGATCCCGTCTTGAAGGTGATTCATGTTCCGACGACAACGCCACGCATCTACACGGCTATTAATCGACCTGATGCGGTGAAACCGGACGTGCATTGCCTGCTTTTTGCGATCTTCTTCGCGGCTACTACGACGCTGGTCTCGGACGATCCTACCAATGAGGAGACTCGGGATGATCTGCGTCGATATCAACAGGGTTTGGAACTTGCAATGCACAACTCGTCGTTCCTGGACTCTCCTACCGTGACATCGCTACAGGCGATGGCTATTTACCTAGTAAGAACCATCAGTCTCTTTTTCGAACTAGTTCAAATGCATGTAATAACAATATATCACTCAGACATGCCTCCGCTATACTAACAGCGGACGCTCTGGCTTCACACTACGCGGCCTGGCCATCCGTGCTGCCCAGTCCATCGGCGTCCACCGCGACGGCAAAAACTTCAAGCTTCCCCCTCTAGAATGCGAGCTCCGTCGTCGCCTCTGGTGGATCCTCTACACAACGGACGCCCGCATGGCCGAAGACCACGGCATCAGCGTCTCCGCCCAAGACTTTGGTGCGGATACCGAATTCCCCACAAACATCGACGATCAAAACCTGACAGAAACCCAAACAACACCAGCTCAGTCCCTGCCCCGCTGGACAGAAATGACCTTTATTCTCATCATCTCCGAAATAAATAGCATTTGGGCAGCCATCTCTCGGGCCAACACCAACGCCGAATCACTCATCACAGACCTTAAAACACGTCTGCACGAGCGCTACCTGCAATATGCGGACATGAACATTCCCATCCAACGACAAGGCGTAATGGTCGCCCAAATCCTGATATCCAAATTGGAAGTCCAAGTGCATCAAAAAGCCCTGCAGCGCCGATCCGGTACAGATGCGGATGCAAACGCCGAGGCTGCCTCGTCCTTACTAGCAATGGCCTGCCACGCGCTCGAACTCGGGCTAGAAATTTACGCGGACGACTTACTCCGTGGAACGCGCTGGCTAACCTCGACATATACCCAATTCCACCTCCTCACGTATATCCTGTGGCATCTGTGCGTGTACCCAAGTGGTCCACATGTAACCCGTGCCTGGCGCGGTGTCAATCGCCATTTCGATCTTACGGAGAATGATCCCTCGTGGCCGGATCCAGGTCCCAAATGGCCCGTTCTGGTTGGACTGCGAGCCAAGGCGTATAAGATCCGCCAGGCTCATGCCCCGCCCGTAACGGGGGTGGAGGTTATTCCCGAAGATGGTATGAGTGCGATGGGGACTGTGGCTGCGAACGGGAATGGGATGGGGACAGGGATTGAGAACACAGTTGCGATGGATGCAGGGTTTGTGCAGAGTGCGGAGGCGTTGTTTGAAGTGAATGGATGGGATCTCAACTGGGTGGATTTTCCCGATTGGGATTATTTGGCGCAGAGTCTTGCGGTTATGGGGCAAGAAGGTGGGAGTTATCCGGGTGGTTGAGAAGAAGGATGGGCGTTAGATGGGATGAATGGGGAGTTTCAGACTTCGTTGCTCTATACCCTGTTATGAATTTATGATCTTTATATTCCAGTCCTTGAACGGAAGGGTACTCGGCGTGTAATTGAAACCAATGATATGAAGAACCACAACCTAAACTATCCCAGATCCACTTGATCGAAAGACGAGCGCATTCATCTCATCATCAATCTAACATCTCAAGCACGAACAAACATCAATATCAAATCCAAATCCAAATCAAGAATCGTTCATTTCTTCCCCCTCTTCAAAGAAATCACAGCCACGATCCCAAAAATCATCAAAAACAACGCAATAGTCATAAAAGTCCGCGAAACCGTAGTACAGCAATGCTCCTTGCTGCGCCGTCTCTCGCGCCGCTCAAGTTGCCGATCACATTCCTCGCAGTGAGTATGCGGTTTGTAGGAATTGTTTGTAGCTTCGTTTAGTCCGAGTGGGGTCGGTGCGTCGTGCTGATGTGCGTCGCGCTCGAGGTCGAGGTCGGGTTCGTCGGCGGCGGCGACGCGGGTGTACTGTTTGTAGATCAGGATATGAGATGGGCATTGATATGGATTGATTTCAAGTGCAGGAGAGATTGATCTTGCGGTGGGAAGGGAGATGTGAGATGACGTACCCCCGTTAGTGGATTTGATGGTCGCTGGGAGTATAGTTCTTCGTAGGGCGGGGCGACTTCGCTGGGAGTTGAGGCTCCCATGATGATCTGGTGTAGGTAACACTAATAAATGCTCCTTTCGTTGATTGAATGGATGGAGATGGAGGACGTAAGGCGATGTCGTTGTCTTCATGCGCTCAGGTGGTTGTTATGCTGACAGCCTTGAACGGGCGCTGTCGCTAGGCATCCACCATCCTGACTCGTGCTGATTGGATGCTTACAGTACGGGGCACTGTACTAGTGACAGCCCCCGAACAATATTTGCACTTGCAATTGTTTAATAATTTGTTTGATACTTGATAAAAAAGGCTTGTACAGTGGTTGATCGGTTGGATGTATTGTCTCCTCAAGTAATCGATCCCCGAGTATAGATGACGGCTTCCATTCCGCGCTTTGCCTTTCGCGCGAACCGTGAAAAGGAGATTGACGTTGCAGGAAACACAAGCACTCTATCACACTATTGATTTTGAAAAATACTCTATCTTCATCGCGGCGCCAAAGCCTAGCTGGGGGCTTGGATTAATCGTCACAGTGGAGGACGAGCCTGAGGAGTGCTCTTTTGAAGACAATCCGACGATCTGCGATCCAGACTCGATGGAGGCCCGCTATAAACTTCCTGGGTTCTTTTGGTCCTAGTGTTCTGGACGGACTCGTGGCCAAGATGAGCCTTGTACTGCTGGATGGCATAAGGAGATGGAAGGGAAAAATTCGTACAAGAGAGCTCGTGTAAGCTGTGGGACAGTGGCCTACGCATGAAATTTGGGTCAACATTCATGTTGTCAGCTTGTGTACGCAAGAAAATCGACTTCTATGTTTATTACTTTTGAGCCCCATCTGGCTGTCAAATGACTATACAACACTGGGTGAGGGCTGTTTCAAATCACACCAAACGAGTCATCGCTCAAAACTTGGCTCTCAAAACTAGTCCAGTGTTGTAGAAGCGGGCAACTAGGATGAAACAGCTACCTGCTAGAAGGAAAACTCCAGCAAAGACCTTCATACCCGTATATGATCCACCGTCCCGGGATAGGATAGCTCCTGCAATAGGATTGGTCGTCAAGCCTCCAAATGACGAGAACAAGAACAACAAGCCAGTTCTATATCCGATCTCTGGAAAGGGCGAGATCTTTACCACCAGCGCAGCTGCGAGGGAGACATAGGCACCAGACGCAAATCCGAAGAGAGTTGCAAAGACGATAATGGCGGCATTACCGGTGGCAGGTATCCAGAGAGCGAGGGTCAGTATACTAGCAAGCATGCAAGCGCTGACGAGAATATTGTAGGCGCCCAGCTTATCGGAGCCGATACCAGCACCCATACGACCGAAAAGACTGTAGTAGTGCACGTTAGTCTTCGGAATCCACGAGTCAACAAGCTACACTTACCTTGCTGCGTTCAGCATAGGAACCAAATATTGGGCGAGGTCATAGCTCATACCCGCATCCATGGCTTGTATGACCAAGTAATTGATTGGAATAAAAATGCCAAAAGTCAACAACAGGAATCCCGCAATAATAAGCAACATCTTGATCTCGGTGAAAGGCCGAATAAGACTTGCTTTCTCCAGGTTCTGAGGCTTGGGCGGCACTCGCGACCGGACTGTTAGGATCACAATTGCCAACAGGAAGAGAATGATAAATGCAGCAGTTCGCATGGCCCATGCATATCCCACATTGGCTATCATACGGCTGACCATAATCGGGAAAATCACGCCCCCTAAGCTGGACCCCGTGGAGACAATTCCGTAGGCTGCACCGCGCTTTTTGTCAAACCAACTGGGGATACAGTTCATCGATGGCTGGAAGATTGCACACACTCCCATGGCGCTGCAAACTCCTTGGGACAGAAGCACTTGATAGTATTCTTTCGAGATGGATGCCATCATGAGGCCGAAGACGTGTAGGAATGAGCCACCGATGAGGACGTAGCGCGGACCGAAATTGTCGTAGAGCCGGCCAACTATAGGGCCCTAGAGAGACAATCTAGATTAGTGACTTGTGAGAAACAGCGGTCGTCTCAGTCTATCCACATACCATTGCAAACATAAAGAAGATCTGAAGCGAGGGGATCCATGCAATCGTACTCGCGGAGTACTTTGAGAGGAGAACTGTTTCATAGTAGCTTTGGAATTGTCCAACACCTGTAGCATGATATTTGGGGTCAATAGTGCATCTTCAAAATGTTCGAACATCATTTGGTAGGTTGACGCACTGTTGATCCACCCGAAAGTGCAGAACAATGCACACCATGCGCCAAGCACCATCAGCCAAGCTTGTAATCCTCCATCAGGAGGTGAATCTTCGGAAGACCAGATCTTAGGCGCTTCAATATCTTGAGCTTCAAATCCAGCATCCGATTTCTCCATCATAGTGCTATGGTCGGATGGGGCAGCAGAGTGTAGGTCAGATGGCGGGCTCTCGGCGAGCGCTGTGTTAAATTTTGATGTGGACATCCTTTGCGATGAAAAAAATTCTTTGACAATTAGTTTCCTTTCAGCAAATTTCACTTTTGCATGACTGTTTCTAGCAAAAGTAAATTCTCCGATATTGGGGAAGGGATACTTATGGGCGCTGAGCTCGACGGTCTCGGCCAATCGTGAACCGCCGCACCGCCGCACTTAACTCACAATGGGCCATCTAGAGCCCGAACGACCGAGAGTCTAAAGGGATTATTCGAGCTTTTGGGGCTGGATGTAGAAATTTCATTTGATGGCACTTGGTAAGGAAATAATGATTCATCTTGAGGGTATCCCGTCGATACTAAGAGCTCGATTGGATATGTGGTGTGATGTTCTATTGGAAGGCGGGATAGCGGATATGACCAATGCATTTGCATGCAGTCAAATCAAAATAAGCCTCTTCGAACCACGTGGCTCCCACGCGCTAAGCTTTGCTCAAGATGAAGTTGAAAGGTATGAGTCGCGACTTCCTTGCAATCTGTGTTCATGGCTCATTGAATCCAATTTCGTACCCACTTAGGGGCCTTCACATGAATTTCCGTGCTTGGTCTGGCAAAATTGATATGACCGCGTAGCCTCTTCCTTCGTAAGGCAAAGTTTTCCTGAGAGTTCAGCATCGCATATATCACGGGTTAATTTCGCTTACAATTGAATAGTAGGTCTCTATACTTACGAACAGTGACCATGCGTGATTTGATAACTCTTTGTTGTCTTGTCCCTCGAGTGAAAACCTTCATGATTACTCGTGGATCGAAATCATTGAAAAAAAAAAGTTGAAATTATGATGATTTATTATGTACAAGAATTTGACCGTCGCGCGGACAGGAAGCATCACTGAGGATGGTTCTTGTAGCGAGACATTTCCACCCAACCTTCCGGGCCTCCGGTGCTGCTAAGAACTGTATGAGGGGCCTCGGCCTCTTCCTCATCATATCTAGAGAAAGAGCCCGTTGAAGATGCCGCGCGGACGGGCTCGGCAGAAGAAGAAGGCCCCTTGGTCGAGGAGATGGAGATAGTGGTCGTAATGACAGGACCAGTAATCGGCGACGTGAGATCTCCCTTAGACGAGGCATACTGATTGTAGTTCTTGTATTGGGGCAGACTATGAGACTGGCCGTTGGACTTGATGAAGCGGCGAGTGAAGGGTCGGAAAAGTGGCCAAACAGGTGGGATCGACATGGAAATGAGGACGACCCATTCCTCGACCTCACCCCAGCGGAAGAGGATACCGACACCATCTATCAAGAATATGATTAGCATGCGTTCATAGCCTGTCCTAGAAGGACGCAAAGGTGACTCACACGACGGATCGTCACCCAGGATGAAGCTAGCTGCCCATGTTCGCACAATCGCTGCGGCACCGGCAAAGATACCACAACCCATGAGGAAACTTAAGCCCCATTTCAGCTTGCGATCAATTCGGAGTGGAGCCAGCATTGTAACTGGGATAATGGCCAAATAGAAGTCAGACAGGGCTGCAACGGCTCCTGCAAAGTATGTATAGTGTACGCTCGTTCGGTGATCGCATTGACCCTGTCGCAAGGGGTCCCAAAGAGCGTTCGGAGGGCTGCATTGGAACCAGGCAAGCAAGATTTGCGGGATGTTGAGAACGATGTTAAGCGCGGCAACGGCGATCAGACTGCGGCGGATCTTGGGGTCTTTGTGAAGCAAATAATGTTAGTTTAGGCATTGGTACACTTTGAGATTTACTTGGATCTTGGAAAAGCATTCCATTTGGCTTCTGAATAGGAAAGGGAAACATACTGCCTTGGGCATTCATCTCAATCAGAAATGCTGCCACGGCGATCTTTCCCGTTGGAATGGCCAGGTTGAAAAAGAAGACCGTCATCCAGGTGTAGAAGAGATAATTGCCCAATTCGCCGACTTCCTCCACGGCGGTGATATGGTTTCCGAGTCCATGGAGAGCAGAGATGACACCCAAGGTCTGGGTGACCGCAGTGAGGAGCTGTTACTCATCATTAGTACGAGACAGTTCAGCTGCTCCAATATCATTGTGCGACAGAGGCCCAGCTCATACCCAAGCTACAAGGGACAAAATCAATGCCGTAGTACCGAATTTATTGACTCGTAGTCGGACATAGACCCGTAGGATCATAAAGATGGTGGCCACAGATCCCAGGCCGAGTCCTAGACGAAGATCTCCTGGGCCACGGCCCCCATATGCTGGGTAACTCTCGTGTAGGCCCATGACGGGGAGGATGGCGATGGTGATAGAAAATCACCGACAGGGTTGACAGGCATATTTAGGTACCCCTCGCAGGACTTGTTAAATATGGAAATTCTCGGTTCCAAGCGACCTTTGGCCAGCGATCTGGTTTCAGCATGTGAGTGGAGAAGCTAACCACCAGATCCAAAGGCTTAGTGCTCCAATTGCAATGGCTAGGGCATGCAATTCGACCGAGTGGAGTCGGAACCGCCGAACGATCCGGCTGGATCGAATGGATTTACCAGCGGGGCCGGGCCACGCTTGCGCATTTCGGTATTTGCTGTCCTCGAGGCTCTCGGGGCTGTTAACCCTCGACGGTCAGAAACTCGTCAGGGGGCTTTTGGCTCGTGGCGAATTTCCTCGGTAGCTTCAAGGACGTGCCGCGGCAACCACTCGGCACTCTTCTTTGGAACCCCCTGCTAATTGCATCTCACCCGCATAAGAGGACCGTCCAATTATGCTGAAACCAGGGCAAATATTGCCGCGTCGAAGTATTATTGCCGATGCCTTTATCAGCCACCAAAAATCGAAGAGTGGGGCACAAAAGGTCCGTGTAGTCCGTGGGAAGCTGATCGCGTGTGCAATGACAGTTCAAGATCAGGTCCCCGCACGCAAGCCCCCTCGCTAAACCACCACCAACTATCGAATTTATTACCGCGTTTCCCTGGATCGCGAAGTGCATCTGTCTGAAACTTCTTAGTCAACCTCTTCCTCTTCTGTGTTAGCGCGTCCATCTTCAGCCTTCTATCGGAGGAATCGCCTGATTCGTGCGACCGAGGATGTTTCCCATACAAAAGAACCTCGATTCCCCGCTCGTCTCATCTCCACTCGGAAACTTTGCTGCAGGTTTTGTTCCTACTTCACGCACTACTCCTACTATACGGGAAGGCCCCAACACATACACTCCGAAGTTGATAATATACATAATGCAGTACTGGGTGCGTACTTCTCAAGTCCGATGCGGCCGAGAAGCCCGAGGAGAAGCACATAGGACCACCATGCCTCGGTACGGCTTGCTTTTGAATGCACTTGCAACTATTAACAAGAAAGAGGACGGGGACGAGGCGAACCATATGATGATTTTTGGTAGAGATTTACTTTGGGAACTATTACAAGATCTAGAAAGAATCTGCATCTCTAGAGTTTCATCGAACATTAGGAGAGGAAGCCAAGGATAGAGACAGAGAGTACATGCACAGGAACACATGGACAGTCGTCGCAGCCCGGGAGTTCCTCGAGCAACTATTCGACCATGACATGGTTAATAGACTCAAGTATCGCTACCATGTAGTCTAGCAAAATTGACTTCAACCAAATCGAAGAAAATTTCTTTCTCAAGGGCTTCAATTGAGCCAGGTTATAGTTGCCGGTAGGTAGGCAAACAACAGCGCCCTCGCCGTTCTAGTATTAGGTTTTACGCCTTTTTAAGGCAGCAAATCTAGAATAGGCTCGGACTTCAACCTCTACGCCACACGCATCAAAGAGTTTTGTTCTCAAACATTTTTAAAGTCTGCACCACTTTGCACAAAAAGAAAGATTTAATCCGAGTTTCTTGTTTCCGCCGTACAGTAGTTTTCGAAATCAGTTTGACCTGAAACTCTTTACACTTGATTACCGGAAATTGAAGACTAGGACAGAATCGTTCTATCGCGTGTCTTCCATGGTTCTACGGACACCACTGTATTCGAAGGCTTTATAGCTCAACAGCTCCAACATTGCGGACTATGGCCTGAGCCTTAGTCTGTCCTGGTCATGGACAATGCGTCATTTCACCGGTCAGAGGGACTGGAACAAATGTGTGCGGACGCAGGGGTAAAGCTAGTGTATTTGCCACCGTCTTTGCCGGACATAACCCCAATTGAAAGGGGGTTTTTTCCAAGCTTAAGGGGTTCATTAAGCGTAACTGGGACTACTACGAGAAAGACTCAGAACAAGGCTTTGATACTTTTCTTGAATGGTGTATAAATGTGGTCGGTGCGAAAGAAGAGAGTGCCAGAGGCCATTTTCGACATACGGGCCTAAACACAGAAGTTTTTGATGCTTGAAACCCCTTCTGACCCTATCCAAAGCATTTTTCCCTTTAGTGACCATCAAGTATTAGCTCTGGGAGACTCCTCTAAGTCCAACTTCGCTTTTTCTGCGTCTACCTTCTTAGGATCGATAACGTATTTTGCAAGGATCCTGTAGCTGTCCGTTTGAGCGGATTTCAAAGCTTGCGATTAAGAATAAGTTGTATAACAGGAGAAATAGCGGCGGAGACGGAGTTTAAAAGAAATCCTGAATTAGACTGGAGAGACAACATCACGCTATTCAAGAAGAAAAAAAGCAACCTTAGTAGCTTTCGATCATTCTGTTGTGTAACAAGGATTATCCCAATAATTTGAAGACTAGTTACGTTACAACAATAAATTAATACAATGGCGGAAGTAGATCAAAAAGGAATAGGGACTCTTCCATATCCTACGTACTTTAAGTAATCGTTTCTTACCAAAAAACTAATTATTATAGTGAGAGCCTAAACTTCCCTTTCTTCCTATACATCATGTAGATTCGTTCAGGTGACCAATTCTGATCGATAACTGGTCTAATAGTGTAGTTTATTCGGAAATCGCACTGAATATACCGAGGGATAAAACTCTCACCTGATTTCAATGTAGTACTAAATACTAGATTTGGCAGATTTTAGTGGTATGACTTGTATTAACTGAAGAACTATTCACGCTGTTACGTAATAAGTGGGGAAACACTCACTAGGTACAGTAGATCAACGCAAGGATAGCCTAACGAATTAAAATAGAGGGACCGAACCACATAATACTTAGGGCCGGAGCATCGGGAGGCAAAGCCCAAGAAGAATGTACGTGCATAGAACAGTAAGTGGTAGTAGGTTATAGAGCGTCACGGCAAAAATAGAGTGCGAGAACAGAGCGCGTAGCAATCAATATATCGTCTAGAAAACGCTATACTACATAAAACAAGCCCCGTCTAGTCTAGAGTATCTTATATATAGGGATCGTTTTCTTGACTTACTCGGCCCACTTTCCGATGTCCTCGACGAAGCGTCGAGTGATGCCTATTTTTATCCCTTTCTCAATATAGAATTTTGGATCCTAGTCCTTGTAGACCTGCTTAAGGTCGAGACTTTTATCGAGCATCACATTATATACTTGCCGAAATGCGGATTTGAGTGTGTCATTTTCGACATTCGACATTTGCCACTCACCGTACTCTTTCACCGCTACGTCTCTAGGACCAGGAATGTCTGGGGTTCTTTTGAACGACCAAAATCGGACCATACAGAAAGGAAATCGGAGGAAGTGGGAGTGACGAATGAGGAGCCTCAAAAACGGCACGGAACGTATGCGATATGCTTTGGGTACACATCAGCATAATATGAATAGTTATGGAGACCCGCCCCCATAATACAGGTGTTAAATGGTTATTCTGAGCTATTTCTGCTTTGCTATGTTCTAATACCAGTCATTTGTTCTTTCAGGAGTTCAGGCCAAGGTGGAAAGTAGAATTTTGGCGCTCACATAATGACGAATTGCGTATGCCTGGTATGTCGACGGTCACCAGACATCTAGATCGACTATGACCAGACTGGCACGGACGTAATTGAACAATGGTCTAAGGCCAGCTACTTCTCATATTTGATATGGGGCTGTGAAAAGCTGAAAATGATTGAACGCAAAAATATTGCACAACGCTATTGATCCGGCAGGTGTGAAACGTCAAGGAAATGACAATTACGTTTAGGAGTGTTACAAACGCGAAACGCGTTCAGTGGGCCTAAAACGATTCGTGCTTCAGCTATCATACTCGTTCAACAGTTCTGGACCGCCACATCTATAATTAGTGCATTAATATATGTAGAGCTAAGAAATACTAGGGAGTGAAGCATAATTTACGTGTTAACGACAAAGTACCTTGAAGTTGAATTAAACATTAAATGAAAGTTATGCCTATGGTGTTTAAACCGGCAACAGGAATCCCTGAGAGTAACGTTTTCATATGCAATGTAAATGCCCAGCGTAAATGCAAATTAGCAAGCAGCTCGTAGTCTCATCATGTCATCGTTGAAATAATGCCCTAGGCCTCCTCGGGTGTTCTCGTTCCACTCGACTGTTTGCTCATATCCTCTTCCAACAATCTCTGACAAAATGGGCTTCGCTTCCGAATCGAAGGACCATAATACAACAATGCAAAAGGAATCGGAATACACACCATGCTGGCAAACCCAAGTATCGAGGTTGCCCACGAGACTTCAAGTTTGGTGTATAGCGGATCCGCAGCGAGAGGGAACAATGCTCCCGCGATACTGCGCATGATTACTGAAGACGCCAATGCACTGGCAGAATAGATTTTGTAGGCATCGGTGACGTATGTGAGAAGGGAAATGAAGGTTGTCTGGTATGCGAGTCCGAATATTGAACCTGACAGTACAGGGACAATCCAGTGGACGCTCGGTTTTGCCGACCAGGCCAGCCAAAACATGCTGATAGATAGAAGAGGACCGGCTATGCACGAAATTGGGAGCCTGTGATACTCGGGGCCTGAAGCCCAGTGTTTTCCGAGCTTCTTAGCTTTTTGAAAGATCATGTCGTAGTATAGAGCGAAGAGACAGGATGACGCGGCGCCAACACCCACTATTCAGGATTAGACTCGTGGCGACCTTAGTTTTGAGAGCAAAATGACGACTTACTTGGAAGGAATGTGAGAGAAGTCATCGCAACATCGAAACCATATATCCCTTTGCTTTTTTAGCTTCGATTCATTTCGGGGCACTGTGTGAACATACCTTTGAAGATTAAGGGATAAGCTTGGAAGTAGAAGAATACCATGGCCCATGCCAGAGAAACATAGATAGCCGTGAAGAGGATAATTGGTTCAAACACAAGCATTGTGAGTGGGCGTGTGATTGTTTGAGTGATAGTAAAAGTAAAGGCCGCATCTGACTTCAGTTCTTGTGGAGCATAATAACGGTAACGTCCCGTCTCTCTGCGTAATTTCCTAGCTTGCTTCTTCAGCAAAACAGGCGTGAATGTTTCTGTACAGTACGATTCAGCTTTATTCCTTGCGAGCAGTAAATCCGCTCCTTACCTGACAAAAATAAGAGAGCCGTCCATGTAAGACCACAGATGATCAGGTCGATACGGAAGGTCCATCTCCAACCATATTTGACCGAACATCCAGAGATGATAGGTCCAATAATTGGCCCAAAGCTGGAAGCCTTTTGGAAAGAGTCAGCGTGGTCTGCATTGAAACTTCCCTACGATGCCATAACTTACCGACATGTACAAAGCCATTGCGCGACCGCGACTTCGCATATCAGAGAACATATCCGCGTACACTCCACCAGAAACGGTCTGCGGGGCAGCAGCCATTGTACCACAGATCACACGGAAGATCAATAGGGCTGTCCAATTTGGGGCAAGAGCACAGCCCAGTGTCCCAAGAACGAAGACAGTAAAGGTCCAGAAGAGTACTGGTCTCCTTCCGACGGTCTCACTCAACGGGCTCCATACCAAGGGTCCAACGCAATATCCTATGAGGAATATCGCAGTTGGCAACACCTTTTGGCCGTTCCCTGAAAGACCGAAGTCCTGCATAACAGTGGGGACTGCATTGCTAGGCAATGAGGATGAGACGCCACTGTTGAGCACGATCAATAGCCCCACAACTGCATTGTATATTTTCTTTTTCTGCGCCGGATGTCAGTTATGGATTCTTTTGATTGGCTCAGACGTAGAATGTTCAAACTTACAAGCGTCCAGTTGGTGGGGTCTGCGGTTGAGTCTTCTGAGAACTCGACCAGTGTTTCTTCAGGGGTCAAATCAATGAGTGTATAGTTTTCATCTTTCATGGGGCTTGTAGAAGGTTTATTTGAATGTGATACAACTTTCTCATTGAAGCTAGGCTTCTTGTCTAGAAGTAGTTAGAGGCTGTGTTGGCAAGAAGGAATTATGCGGGGTTCAATCGCACCTGAAGGAGCAAAGAGACTCATGGCTCGTGATAGCAACGGACGGCCTGTGTCCAACATTATTTTTATGTGCAATAGAGAAAGAGATAAATGATATAATTCGTAAATGAAAATTCGAATGCCACGTTCATAGATTCAGAAACTCGCTCGAAGGTAGGACCCAAGCGTTATATAAAAGAAATCCTTCATGCCTCGCTGCAACTGGTGGAGCCCATGATTTACTGAAATTTCATCGGAAAATTTGAGTCACAATGTCTGAAATCCCGCAACCATGCATAGCGTTGCAAGCTACTATGTTCGAGTCCCTTGAACAAACCAATAAAGTGGCTACTATAGTTCAGATTCTGAACGAGTGGGTCGGGGCCGGATCGGGGCCGGTGTTTAGGGTCAGTTGGCATCCGGCACCGGCCTGGGACCGGTTTGTTGACGGGCGATGCCGACATCTGGATCTCCGGCCATTGCACGTTTTTGATCGTTAGCGTGGGATTCCATGTGGATTGTGACCGATAGACATGGTTCTGCGGCCCAATTGTGGGATCATCGCTTGTTGCCCCTCCATCTCGTGGTCTGGCCCGCCGATACTATCCATATTGGACCAGCTCCTGCATGTCGGCTTTGTACAAGAACTTATTACTATATGAACGGTTTCGTAGCTATTTAATGGATCTTGGATATCATTATGCTATATGGGTATTCTTGTATCAAGGCAAAGAAGGCATCATAGGCAAAAAGTCAAAGATATCGTTCTGGCCTTCCTCGAAAAGGCCAAAAGAGTCTGCGATTGAGTTAGAGACCGTCCATGTAGGGGCATCCATCGTGTCAGGCAGCCTTGGTAGAGGAGGTCTGGTTGTTGCAGATGCATCGCCACCTGGCATTGGAACCATGTTTGTATCTTTGTCGCTTGAAATGGTCGTACTGGCTCTGTATCGAGGATCATCGAGTGGTGCCAAAGGCGGGGCATTCTGCATGGGACTGTCTGAACCCCTGTATGAAGGCACGGGCCCATCGCCTGGTTCGGACGTCTGAGTTGGCTCTCTACTGCCATTGCTCTGTCGATCATTGCTGAGCGGACGCTGACTAGCGATCAGAGCGCGAGCATAATTAACGAAGATGGAGACAGTGCGGTGGATATCGGGATATGGTGGTTGTTTCAGAAAATCACAAATCTTTTCCGCTCTTTCGAGAAGAAGATCTTGATCGATCAGATTGGGACGCCAACGAGCGATTCGAAGCGCGAAAGTGGCTAAGAATAGTCAGCTCCTACGTCGAGAAAAGCACGGCAATGAATGGTACCAACTTACTGACAAAGGCAACCGTCAATGCAGGATATGTGGGCGCCCATGGGAATTGGCAGCGATAGGCGGGCTCACCGATCAAGAATGCTAACTGATCCATGATTGTTGCAACTAGAGATTGCCATAGGCCCATGACATTTTGGTCGATTCTCTCCGACTCGAAATTGGACGAACCGGGTTCTAACTTTTGAATGCGCGCCAAAGAGGCACATAGTACAAAGATCCTTGCGTAGAGTAGCATGAGCTTCAGACTGCTTCGTTGGAAAGCTCCAGCATGGAAACCGTTGTCTTGTTTCGATGTTAGTCAAAGTTGCTTGGCTTTCATTGTGGCAGGTACCGAAGCTTACTATTGTGAATTTCATCCCATGTAGTCCACCAATTCTGTAGCTTCGTCATGATAGCTGGCAATTCTGTGGATACTATCTCTCGAACCGAACTCGAGTTATCAATAACTATGCGCGAATGGCCTTGCACAAAATTAGCCATTGAGCCGAGAATGGAATTAGTGATGCAAACCTCGAAGTTGATGAAGCTCGATAATACAAACTGTTCGCATATCACAGGGTAAAGAGAGAGGGTAGTCTAGAAATCTTCGTAATTTCATGACATCCACCTCGCCGATGCGTGATTTGCGGCCTGTCCCGGACGCAACGTCCAGTTCCAGCGTAAAACTAATGAGCCAAGTTCGTGTCTCCCATACTAACTGGCGCTCTTCCATTGAAGCGGAAAGTGAACTG
Organism: Penicillium brasilianum; assembly: GCA_001048715.1. Lineage (NCBI taxonomy): Eukaryota > Fungi > Ascomycota > Eurotiomycetes > Eurotiales > Aspergillaceae > Penicillium > Penicillium brasilianum. Next base: position 2,234,181 of record CDHK01000003.1, read on the forward strand.
CGAGGGAGGGTCTCCTGGGATAGCAATGTATCTAGCGATTTCTCCAGCCCTGAGTCCAAAGCAGTGCGCAAAATGAGCGCTGTGGAGAACCATGTTTTCTCCGAGTAAGCGGCGAGAAGGATCATTGCTTGCACGGTCTCCAGTTTGGTGGGGCGTTCGAAGAAGCTGTCTTCTGCCAGTCTCTGCGATTCGTCTTGCAAGACGCGCTGCATATGTGTATCGCCACGTAAGTCCATCACGGCTCGACTCGCGAGATAAATTATCACCGTGAAACAGAATAAGGAACGTGATCTTATAGAGTCAAATGTGTCACGTATTGGGTCAAACAGTGGTAGAAAGTTCTTGCTTCCGCCGACGAATCTGCCACGGGTGCGTTAGATTCTGCTTTGTTGTGTGTCCAGTTTGGTTAAGGCTTGATTTCTGTATTACCTTTCATACATCACTCTAGCATTTTCTTCACTAACGATACCACGGGCAATAACATCGCCTCTTCCATCGCCTTTAGCAGAGTTATCTAAAAAGATCTTTGACGTCGGTCAGTGGAGGCTTTTCATATCCGTCGACGGTTTGTTTGGACCCACATGGTTGTTGTCGAGGAGGTTCACGGACATAGAGTGAACTGCCGACGCCGGAGCAATCATGTCGTTAGGGCTTAATTGCTGCGATTCAGGCCCATGATGATCAGCCGTTTGAGACCTGCGCAAATCTCCAAAGGCCGATGAATCGGGTAAAGAATCAATCGATGCATCAAAGCTAGCATCACCTCCCGCGATTGGGGAGTATTCTTGCTCCCTCGATACAGGTGTCTGTAGCCCACTTCGCTGATCAAGTGGCGACGGCACTGCGGAGCCGCTATATCTAAACATGATTAGCTGCTTTCTAGAACGAGCCACAATGTAGTCGTAGTTAGGATGCTTACCGGGCAGGTGTCGCAGTCTTCCTCCGGCGGTCACTGCGCCTTCTGGCATCTTCAATAGGGTCGAGAATACAGTCGCGACCAGTCGAGCGGCAGCGAAAACATGGGACTTGTGTACGCGCATCACAGCGCATCTTCTGCCTGCGACACCACCGGCATGCTTTGAAGAAGCGGATCGGAATGTTCTCCGCCCGAAACACAATCTCCGAACCTCGCTCACTCATGATGGCTGCGATTAGTGCTCTCGGATATTTGATTCATTGGCTTAAATATGAGGACTATCACTGCTGGCATTCTCTCTGTTCCCCCGTCGGTGAACAGCTTCGGTGACTCTGGCGGTGTGAAGCTCGCTGGTCATCTCGGGATGAGCCGACCAGTCGGGTAATACTTCGCCGGTCACGTGCAATTTAAGGTATCTACCTCAAGTTCTCTCTCTTAATAGTTTCGTTTACATCATATGCATGTGTATCCGATACTAACTATCCCATCGTTAGTTTCACTGACTCGTATCCTTCATCAAAGCGTCACATCTAGGTAAGCAGTCCACACTGCTTCTTAGGCTGCGCCAGCAAGAACTGGATATCCTTCTCATGCGGGTGAAAAAGCTCCAGATACATGCAGATGGCTTGGCATTCTAATCTGGCCCGCCTGGCTACCCACCACAGAGAATCACTCATCGGCCCGTACCAATAAGCGAGAATGAGGAGCGCCCGAGGGTCTTTCTCGTGTAACAAGGACTTGAATACCGGATCCATAAAGCCTAGGAATTGCATATACCTCGTCATCGTGGCTTGGGTGCATTTCAGATGCCACAGTCGAGTCAACAGGGAGACGGCAGTGAAATATGGATTCTGCGTAGGTTCTGCCGTTCTGCCCAACTGACAGAGCTCGACAAAATCTTTCGGCATATCGTGCACTTCGCACAGTGCTGGCTTGGTCATAAGAGTACGATAGTCATCCCTCATCGCACGGAAGATACTATCCGGTCTCATTGGATCGGTTGCCTGCCATATTGCCTTTTTGCCGTGAGACATATCCATCCAGCCTAAATCTGACGACTCGGTGGATTTGAGAGGCCATGCTTCCCAGGGCGTAGAGGCTTCAATGTCGGCAATGCTCAAGAGTCCGAGGATGGCAGCGGCAGCCCAAAGGGCGTCGCGATCCTGAGGCCTAATCGGAGCTGAAAGCTTCCGATTCAGCAGTGCAGCACCTTGTGACCAGTGGTACGCCTCGGCAATAGAGCGCTTTGTGTGGTCTTTCGGCGAGGATAGAAAGCGGTCGTGTCTCGCAGTCAAAGTCAGAATGACATGCATCAGGAACGGGTTCTGTACGGAAACGTGGTCAGTATTGGCACTCACGATTGAAAGAGATTCTAGCAGGAACGAAAGTCTATAACTCACTTCGATGGCGATACTGGTCACATGGTTTTGGTAGACTGTGTAGTTGTGATTGCCAGCAAATGTGTAGACCGTACGCCGGAGGAACCGATCTAAGCGACCGATACTCTTTGAGTCCAATTGGAAGGACCCTGGGCCAGATCCTATTACCGTCGCCGGGCGCAGCAATATTGATTGAGGTCGGGGTTTTACATTGAAAATGACTTCACCAAATGAGCCTTCCGGATGAGCCCTGCTGGTTTTATCAAGCGATTTCGGCTGCAGATCTTGGCTATGGGAGGTGTTGTAATTGCAAACGACGCCAAACGCTAAGCACTTTTGGCATTGAGGATGTCTTTCATCGCACTTCAAAGAGCGTTAGCCTAGGGATCCAGAGCGAAGCCAAGTTTTGCCGATGGACGAGTCTCACTTTGACACGACGGAGTTTGCAGTTCCGACATCCTCGACGCGATTTAGTGTGCGCTCGGCGTCTCCGAGCACCATTTTCATCTGGACCTAGCCTGTTCGAACCCATTTTTCACATCATCGGTTTAGAGAAATGTTCACTGAACAAGATGAGAGGAACAAAGGGAATGTCATGACGGGGTTGAGGCGGACCCACTGCTTAACTCCGGAGGTTGGCCCGAGAGTGTCTCATTGGCTGCCCTCAGAATCGCGCTAACCCTCCGTCGTATATCGGCGGCCCGGGGCGTTCGATCGGGCTTGGATCTTGCTTGGTTCGTCTTGGAAGATCCCCAGGCCTGTGATATGCGATACGGCGATTGCCTCGGATCGTATATTCGGTTCAACTAATGTCCCACAAGAACGGAACCGGCTGGAATCATGGAACTTGATTCTTTATGTCCGTCGGGATTTAGCATCGATCAATCCCACTCATCACAATTATATAATGACCCAATTCGCACATTCGATGAAGGTCTTCATTCCATTCATCCAAACTGATCTTTTGAAATAACTCTAATAGCATCACCACTACCTTCAAGATGCGCGTCTTTGTCACTGGTGCAACCGGCTTCATCGGCCAAGCCGTTGTCCAGGAGCTTCTCGATGCCGGCCACACCGTTGTCGGCCTAGCTCGTTCAGAGGCATCGGCGGCCGCCCTAGAGGCCAAGGGTGTTGATGTAATCCAAGGCTCTCTGGAAGATGTCGAGGCCGTCAAGAAGGGTGCCTCCGAGTCAGACGGTGTCATCAATCTCGCTTTCAATCACGACTTCACCAAATTCGCGGAGAATGCCAAGATCGAGCATGCGGCTATCACGGCCATGGGCGAAGTCCTGGCTGAATCGAATCGCCCCATTGTGCTTGCATCCGGCACTATGATGCTGCCCAAGGGCGAGCTTGTTACTGAGGATACGGGCCCCGACTTGAACTCCCCCGTGAATGTTCGCGCAGCGACTGAACAAAAGGTGACCACGCTTGCGGCTCGAGGTGTACGCGCCTCTGCCGTTCGCCTTGCTCCCACAGTCCATGGAGACAACGATCACGGGTTCATTTACTTGATTACTCAAGTGGCGCGCGCCAAAGGTGAATCGATCTACATTGGCGAGGGGCTTAACCGATGGCCTGCCGTTCATCGCCACGATGCTGCACGCCTCTTCCGCCTCGCACTCGAAAAGGGCGTGGCAGGCACTAGGTATCACGCGGTGGGCGAGGAAGGTCTGAAAATGAAGGATATTGCGGAGGCCATTGGCAAATCGGCCGGGATTCCAACTTCGTCCAAGACGTCCGAGCAGGCTGCCGCACACTTTGATGGTGGCTTCATGGGATTTGTTGTCGGTGCTGACAATCCATCGTCTAGCAAGAAGACTCAGGAGCAGCTTGGCTGGAGCCCTACTGGGCCGACCTTGCTCACTGATATTAACGCCGGGGTGTACACTCGAGAAAAATTGATTAGCCCCATCTCTGTCTGATGAGAGCTCTTCAGGGGAGTGCTTTGTTCCTATTGATGAGCCCCAATGATTCTCTTTTAGTCTCTAGAAATTCTTGCGGATAATAATACTCGTATCTATGGCATTATTGAGACTTCCCTACCCACTACCGTAATCTTGGTAATTGTCAAACTGCCGCCTCGGGAAGTTTATCGGTTTGCGGAACGATGAGACGGAGCACTCCGTCGCCCTAGGTACCGGATTTCCTATGCCACGTCTTGGCTTTCTCCTTCCGGATTAGGGCTCAGACATTCTAACTAAACTCAGCTCGGGGTATTTGCCTAATCCCCTCTTCTCCTATCTTAATTATGATTAATAGGTCTAGAGGGGGCAGATACACTAACTAGTATATTATAGATGCTACCTTAGCTAGGCTAGTACGAGCGAGGGTACTTCTAGGCTCTATGCTAGCGACTGGCCTGCCTAGATTTATAAGTCTAATAGCCGGATCAAGTAATAGAGAGGCTTAATCTATAGAGCACGGTGGCTAATTAACCGTACTCTCTGCGACGCGAACCCTTTACTATTACTAGACCTAGCCTATCTTTCACCTAACCGGGTTTATACTTCTGTCACACGTAATACTTGTCAGCAGCTTGCCTGTCTAAGGTGCATTTTTACCGCTAATGCAGTGCAGTACTTAGAGGTCACATCTATCATTACGATCGGGTCATATCAGGTTCGAGCTGGTTGCGGTCTATCGGAGCCTGTGTGGTTAGTCATCATATTCTCCAGACACTTGGCTTATTAAGACTATGATATTTCACTCACGCTAATAGTTACATAGCATCAGACCGCTATCTATTATAGACGTGCAGATACGATATTGTCGTTGATGCTGAGTCCGTTTTAGCGGTAGTAGTGATGCTCTTGGCTTTTTAACATCAGTAGTATCGTACGCGCCTCGACTTATGTTAGAAGTGTGAATGGGTAAGATTATATCAATCAAAAATTAGTAAGGATTGAATAATAGGTGGGATATTTCTTAGAGGGCGGTGCTTTTGAGATAGTAGTAGAGGTGACATAAGACTATTTAAGTTACTAATATTTTGTCGCTAGTCTAGTTAGGGTCCTTCTTAAAACACTATAATCTCGACTAGATATAGCAAGTACTATTAACGATATGATACACCTACTATAGGAATATATGGAAATACTAGACCGGAATTATACCTATACTTTAGGAACGAGATCGGCCTTAACAGCTACGGATACGAGGGGGCGGCGGAAGAGAACTAATTACGGCAGTATGTCTGTTCTTCTGTTCTCGACGTTACTTCAATTTAGTTCGAAACACTAATGCTAGGCAATAAATAGCATAATTATCTTTAAGTATTTTAACTGTTTAGTCAAAATAGAACTAAAAACCAGGTCTAGACACGGAGTCCACGCATGTTATGGCCTATACCGATACTTAGGGTGCATCTTCATTATAGTTCGTTTAATTACTAGGAAAATTAATAAGACAAACTCCTTAAATTAGAGATTCTAAGTGGTGATGTGAGTCATATAAGGACTCGGGAACGTAAAGCCTAGTCTAATCCCGTAGCGCTTCAGGTTACCGGGAGCTAGTAGTAAAACATGCCCTAAGTTATGCTCTCTATTATTCCCTTTAGATAAAATCGACCAGTTCTCGGAAGCTTAGTCGATGGTCCACAACTAAAGGCAACTAAGAAGATAAAACGTGGGAATAAAATGAATTCCCACTAAGCAGTAAAGTGGGACATTAATTTAATTAAAGAATATTATAAGGAGTATACTTAAGTGACCGGACCTCGTGATGTAGATAATGACGGTATAGGGGTATAATATATAAATAAAATAGGGGCGGATAGAGTATCTATGAGGTGATCGCTCCAATGCTTGCTTCAGTCCTATTTTGACTAGCGCGGATTTTCGTGGACAATTCGTGAGGTATGATTTTCCAGGAGAGGTAGGGTGATATTAAATCCGCTAATATTGTGAAGGTCGGCTAATTTCTCGCTTAGAGGTTCATCCTCGGTAGGCTATCTGACTAGAACCCAGCCTTGCCTTCTTTTATGCTCTTGAAGCACATAGACAGGGAAAGGAGTTATGGTTTCGTGTGCGGTATGAAAGTCGTAGGCAGAGTTATTAATGTCAATGATGATGAAGGTGCGCTCGCTCTATATGTCAATTGCGAGGAAAAGTATTTGAGGGTTGTTGGGCTAGTCCGGAAACACCTGGCTAACGATGTTGTACGCGGAAGTACGGTAGTCTTCAGGGTTCGTAGTTTTCGTTTTCACTTTGATGATAATCCGCTTCGTGATATCATCTCTAAAAATCTCGTTCCGTATGTTGGAGGAGGTAGTCTTATTAAACAAGAAAGCGTGAGTTTGGCACTCACTTCGAGAATAGTCTCTCAAGGAAGGTGGATTACTGGCAAAGGGTTTGACCGAACGAGCTCAAAAGTTGTTGAGAGAAAAGATGAGTTACCCCTTGCGCTTTAAATCTCGTGTAACCACGGCAGGAAAGAAGCGGTAACTTTCTGCCATCACAACAATAATACTTACCAGTCAGAATACCTCAAACGCATGGGATCTCCTTGTCGAGGGCAAAAGCCACAACCAATCTTGCGAGCGGCGTAAATTCTCTCGAAGATTTTCTATGCCTATGAACCCTTATTAGTGCTGCGATTATAATCTGCATAGGGATATATAAAGGGCTTTGTGCCGTCGTTGTCCTTCTTGTCGACCTCGCACTAGTGGCGGAAGAGGATACTAGAATATGTAAAGACCTGAACCTTATCGTAACTAGATTCGTAGCACTTATAAGGCCGCTTGTGTCTATCTATATGTTTGCTAATAATAGCGAGTTAGTATAGAGAAAATCTAGCGATAACCGCGTTAGAAGTGAATTGAACTGACTTAATTCTATTTACAAGGCCGACGGAAGGTAGGCGGCATAGCCTGATAGTTGGTGTGGTCGCAATCGATTGGGTTTTCGGCGAGCGCGCGCACGCGACGATTAGAGAGGCGTGGCGTGAACTTTCCATATCACTAGAACTAAGCGTAGTAATTTGTTCGTTCATGCTAGTAATAAAAGATAGAGATTCCGTTACTGAGACGAGGGTAGTGGCAATAGTAAATCACACGCGCAGCTTCACTTTGCAGACCGCAAAAAGGGGATATGGATTTTGAAGCAGAAGTAATTGCTGAAAATTAGGAATGAGAAGATATAAATAAAATTAAACGAAGTCGAGGGAATAGGGAGCTAAAGGTGAAGATTAAGGGGGATACAGCATACTCTAAGATTTCTACACTTTTATTACGCCGGTAACTATGCCTCTACAAGTAGTCTCGTCTACATCCCGGATTTACCTTCTTGATTGGGAGGGGTACGTTTCACTAGATGTGACTTTAAGGATCATCTGCCCCTCTTTTAGGTAGAGCCTTAGTAACTCGCTTACCTGATCGTCGTAGCTTGGTAAGTTAAAGAGTCTATAGAGCTGGATAACCATATAAAAGCATAAGGAGGCACCTAAGTAGGTCCCTGAGTAACATGATCGCTCACCTTGATGCTCGGGCAGATCGTCCTATTCGATCTGGTTTCTTCTATGCTCCGGCGATAACGGCGCTGGCGTCAGTGTACGAATTATTGCCAGCCATACTGTTGGCGTTTCGTCTAAGTTTGTATGTGTGTACAGAGTACGATTTCCAACCATTAAGTACAAGGTTTCCTGGTCAATCGGCAACTAATATTCATCCTGACTAATGAGTGTTTCTGACTCTCGGATTTCGCGATAATATCTCTCCAAATCACTACCGTAATGACCTTTCTGCCGGGTGAAATAATGCCTATTGCCCCCTCAAGCAATCAAGATATCGCGTAGACCGCTTCCGGTCGACGCTGACGTTGATCAGCCGTATGACCAAGTGTCGGATTCGCCCGTTGCTACAAAGGGCTCTTAGTAATTATTTCAGTGTCTTTAGTGTCTTTAGAGCAGCTCGATGAATGGATATCTACCTTGTGGCCCTTCTCTGTAGCGCAGGGATCACAGTACATCTTGGTCACCCGGGTAGGGTCTTGAACGTGGCCATGGCTAAAATAGAGGGAGTTTGTCGCTGTAAAGATGCGAGGTGAAGTTGTAGAACAGATCTTTTTGAACTGGCCTCGTCAAAATTCTGAGTCCAATCGCTCATCCTTGTATTCTTGGGACCTCGGACTTTGTGGTGGATAAATGTTGTTTTCAGACACTACACTACAGTATAGTCCATTCGGGCCAATCATCTTGTTCCGCCGCCAATCGCCATTATCTCCGTGGTATGAGCACCTAGAGTTTCAGGCTATAATTAGCTTTTCTACAGCAGAAAACAGCGAACATTAGAGTAGAATTCGGTGGTACAATATACATGAGTGATCTAAAACGCAGCACTACTCAACCTGAAGGTCTAACACCTGGTCGTTTCTATGGATACTAAAAGAAAGGGTTGTCAATACGACATCAGCAGCATTCTATTTCCTCTATTTTTCAAATTCGAATTTGAACATTCATATCTTAGTCTGCTGGGTCTATATGTTGATCCCAGATTCAATAGCCTTGATCTGTAGCGCTAGAAACTTGGAGTATATCCGGCACAAGGCAAGGTTGCCGCCAAAATACCAGAATCCTGGATGCCCGCTTGGGCGCCACATCTATAACCATCATTAGCATTCCAGGGCCCAGCACAAGGCCGAACACATCAAAATGGACTTACAGCACGGAGTTCCCCCTCGTGATCCAGATCCCATACATCCAAGCACCGGTCTGCAATCTTATCACCCAGTACCTTCCGCACCGTCGTCCGCATGTTATCATATCCAGTCGCGAGAATAACAACATCAGCAGGCAAGTCAGTACCGTCGGCAAGCTTCAATCCATGCGGGCCAAAGCCTGTGATCCCCTGTGGGCAGTGCTTCATCTTGATTTTACCATCGATAATCAGCGAACTGCAGCCAACATCGATGTAATAACCGCCGCCACGCGTGTAGTATGCTCGGGCGATACCAGCCCCGTCGGGTCCAAAATCTAATTGGAAGCCCGCACGGCGCAGGCCATTCAATGTTTCTTTCTCGGCGTCTGCAATGCGACGGGTCATATCCACGCTTAATGCAAATTGAACCGGGAATGGCAAGCTCTCAGAGACTATGTCAGCCTCTTCTGTGGGCGGGCCTCCGTCCTCGTGAAGCCCCTTGTGCATCATAAAAACACCCTTATCGGCAGTGATCACGTATGTACCGCTGCGTTGGAACATACTTACGTCTGCGCCATTCTCGTAGTAATTCTGAGCAATGTCGTGACCACTGTTACCGGTGCCGACGACCACAACCTTCTTTCCTCTAACGTTATATTCGGACGCATCGGTGTGCTGGCTCCCATGATACAATGTGCCTTGGAATGAATCTTGTCCCGGAAAGCTTGGAATGCGTGCCTCACCGGAGTGACCCGTACACCAAATGACATGACGAGGCCGCAGTATGCGCTGGGAACCGTCCCCACGGGTCACATTTACCGTCCACTGGGCAGTAGAATCATTGTAGTCGGCCGAAATGACAGAAGTCTTCATCCAAACATTGAGTTCCATGATAGTGGCATAGGCTTCAAACCAGTCACCTAGCTTGTCTTTGGGAGTGAATTGGGGCCAATTTTGTGGGAAGGGGAGATAGGCCATGTGGGTGAATTCGACAGGGTCATGAGTGACGAGTGTCTAGAGAATATACCGATCAGCATCAAGATATAATTGAGGCTATTGATAGCTTTGAAACAATCATTGCTACTTACGCGATATCGCTTGCGCCAATTGTCACCAATCCGCTCATGCTTATCAACAAGCAGACAAGACAACCCCAGATTCTGTAGACGAGCACCCATGTTCAGACCAGCTTGGCCTGCAGGGACCGGGTTAGTATCACATATGACTACCGCTATCTCACTGCAAGCAAAATAACTCACCAGCACCAACAACCAAGACCATTGGTTCTGCATCCAAGAACTCCTTCTGCCTCTCCCTCCGCTCAATCCACGTCCCACCCGCAAGCCCACCAGGCATACTCTCCGTCGTCCCTTGGGGCCTTTTCTTCCCCAAGGACTCCTCACTCCCATTCAACTCCTGCAAAGAGGTATACATCGCATACGCTTTCCAGCAGCCATCGTCTCCCTGCGTAAGCCTCACCATCCCGGTACCACTACCAAAAGCGGTCTTGAAAAAGAACATGCTGGAAACCCAGCTCAACCCTTCAACTGCCTGTTCCCAGTGTGGCTGAAAATTTCCTTGTTCTTGAAGTCGAAAGCTTGACAGTCGAGCCTTGCTCTGGTGAGCGCCAATGAACTCGGAGATTTCAGCTGCGCGGTGCAAAGTGCGCATATCCCAGTCCAAGGCCAGCATGTCTCGCCACCATGATTCTTCGTGGAAAAGCGAGCCAATTTGAAGTGTTGCTGGCTTTGACAGTGCACTCTCTAGAGCTACAAGCCACTGTTGGATCACTGCTCGAGAATCTGGTGGTGCACTGATAGTTGTTTTAGGGAGACTGATAATATGCGGGTTCCCACCCGTCAGCGTTGTGGCCATTTAGATAAAAAGTCGCGTCAACTCTGCAAGAGAAAAATGCAAAATGTACAAGATGTTGCAGGTTTCTTCAATCCCTATATTTTCGGAGAGCACGAGTCCCTATAAATAACATTTTTCTCCCCTCATAGTAAAAGTCACATTGAAGGGACATTATTCAGCCAAGTTGGTAGGAGGAGGGGCAACGTGGGGAAACATAAGAGTCAGAAGACCCCAAATGACTGCAGAAGCTCATCATCAGCCAACTTTCCAGCGGTTAATTCGGGTGATTTTATGCCGTGGGGAAAGAGGTCGGCTTGAACTCCGAGTTGAAGGCGGGGGAAAGTCTGCCGAGAGTTATCGCTCACTCAATTAGGAAAATCTCACGGTCGCTCGCTTGTTGTTTTCCCTTTCTGAAAAAGTTCTCGTTCTCATCCTTTGGGCGACTAGTACTCCATCTTAAATTCCACGATTGGTAGTTTCAGGCACTTTTGCCGCTTTAGGGTTCCCGAGTGTGCGTGGAGGTGTCCGTACTAGGAAGTTATATCACGGTCCCGAGCCCTTGGGAGCAAGACCCAGCCATGCGCATAAGGACCAGGAGCACTAAATCAGTAACGCCCATCGTAGACACCTAGGTGGCCAGCTACGGTAGGTAGGACGGTCGTCATCATTGCCTAGAGGCGAATCAGCGGGGCAAGTTATAAAAGGCCCCTTCATCGGCGATTATAGTAATAAGGTCTTCGGCGTCCACCTCTAAAATATAATCGATAATTCTATACTCTACGAGCGAGTCAAATCTCATTCTACTTCTATTGATTAAATTTTAGCGCCAGTGCCTTGGTAGTGGGTCCGGAAGAAAGAAAAGTGGTCTTCAGGGAGGAAGCAGATTTCGCCAGTGACTATATCGAAGGAACGGTAGCACTACCGCACAAAGAAACCTCTAAATGCCGCGCAGTCACAAACGAGAGCCCTACCCAGCAATTCACCACCGAACCGAGCGTAAGAGATCTCTATGCCATAAAGAAGCTGCTTGAACCTACAGAAAGTGAAGGTATCTACAGGACAGAGGCTTCACCTCGGCCTACAAGGATGCAGGCCGTCGAGGAGGGACGTAATATTACGACATTCTCAGGCCGGCCCTCGAAGGACTGCACATATAGTCTCTATGGCTCAACGTACCGCCTAGCAAGCGCTGGATTAGAAGCTTAGCATTTAGTTTACCCATACAATCAAGTCATTGGTTTCCTTCACTCAGTTCATCCAAACCCCATCAGGCCTAGTCATAGCCAGGTCCTAACTTAACGGGCGGCACCCAACCGGTGCTACGACAGAAAAGGAAGTCCAATAATAAATGAATTTGCCCACTCCAAGCATAATAAGATGCGCTGGTAGTGTAACGGTTATCATTCGACCCTTCCAAGGTCGAGATCGGGGTTCGACTCCCCGCCAGCGCAAACAATTTATTTTTTGTCTCGCTGAGAAGCCTAACTTATTGACCAATAGAGGGGTCAAACGGCAGAAAATAGTTTGGTTAGTTAGGTATTGAATATCCTCCTACCATCATGATGTTCTCTACTAAATTATATGTTACACTCTTTGCGGAGGCGGCCATTAGTGTGAAGGGCTGAAGCAAGACTTGATTCAATCTAACTAGGCCAACATGCTGTTTACAAAAAGCTTAAGGAGGGGAAGTTTATCCTGCGCGTTCTCCACGTCAATATGCCAAGGTCTCGTGATACACGTGACCTATATCGGGCACTGGCCCGTGACAATACCCCCCTCCTAGTCTTAATCTCATCAGGGGCACGACGGCATGGGCTTCGGTGCCGATTTGCTGGCGAATCACCTCCGAAACGGTGCCGTGCTGCTCCTCAAAGGTATCTAAGGCGCTGCAATCCCGCACTGAATCTAGCGTTTCCCACGTTTGCTCAGCCCATCCTCTCCATTTCACCAGCGCTTCGTCACGATATCCTCGTCCGATCTTCCTCCGTCGTATAGCTAGGATCTGCTCGACTTCGTATTCCTCTTCTCCGTCAACTAGTAGTGGTGGTGGCTGCGAATCGTCTACTAGCTGAGATGGGAACGGGTCCGTTGCTGCCGGACGAACTAGTTCAATATGGAACACTGGGTGTATGCCAGTAGGCACATTGAGTCGGACGGTAAACGGTGACGGAACGTCTACTACTCGGTATCGAGCATGTAGCCAATCCAACTTCTTTGACGGTCGTCGTGTGCGTATGTTCCGAAGGTTTAGCCAAACCCAATCATCCTTTTTATAGACAGGCGCAGCCTGTCGACGTCGGTTCGCTTGCTCCTCTTGAAGGGCCTGTGCGGAAGCGATAGCGGCCTGGGCCCAATCGGTGGCTTCTCGTAGGCGATTCACGAACGTTTCGCCTGCCTTTCGTGGTGGGGTCAGGGCGCCTTCTAGCTGCCCTGCTTCGTCAATGCCAATCGGGTCAACGTGGTAACCGTGGGTGAAGAAGAATGGCGAGATTCCAGTTGAAGCGGCATCGCGATTATTAATCGCCACGGCGACTATTGGTAGTAGATCCTTCCAGTTATCCTGTGAGTACGTAGTGAACAAACGTAGAATTCGTTCGATCTCCTGATTGGCACGCTCTGTTGCACCGTCGGTCTGGGGGTGAAATGCCGTGGATAATCGGCGTTGAATCGATAGCCTTTCGCATACCCTTTCCCAGAAAGAACTCACGAATTGGGGGCCGCGGTCGCTTACAATCGCTAGTGGCACCCCATGATGCATATAGAAGTGTGTGAAGAACACCTCTGCTACATCTTCTGCCGTCGTATTCTTCATTCCGATCAGAATCACGCCCTTCGTTAACCGATCTGTTATCACCATGCAGTTCGTTGCCCCCGTAGGTCTGGAGGGTGGCAGTCCGGTGATAAAGTCCACTGATATTTCGGCCCAGATTCGCTGAGGAATAGGTAGGGGTTTCAATAGCCCATGCTTTGTGTCTCGCCATACTGAGCTCCGTCCGCAGATTGTACAATTCCGAAGGAAGCGTCGTACATCCTTCGCTGCTCCTGGCCAGAAGAACCGTCGAGACAGTATCGAATAGGTAGCGTCTCGCCCAGGATGCGCCGTGACGTGTGAATCGTGGATCTTTTGTATGATCCCTGTGCGTAGAACCTCGTTATCAGGAATCCAGATTCGTTGTCTGAAATGAAGCACTCCTCGATCGTCCAAGTGGCACTCTGATAGGCTTGTCTTAATGTCTGTCTCGGCAGCGATTCGGCGCTCTCCCGTTAGCAAAGCGTGGGAGATTCGTTGGTAGATCGAGTCAGACGCCCTTGCCCTTTTCCATTCTGCCTGGAGTTCCTCTTCTTCGAAGAGGGGAATATCCCTTTCAAAGTCGATCGCTTCGTTTGATTGGTGGTCGGCTGGTTGAGGGTCTAACCGTCCTATTTTGATCTTGACCTTTTTGAGCAGGACTCGGAAGCGATTCGATAGCCTTTCGTCGGTGATGCTCTGTGGCATATCCTGGCTCCGTCGTGATAGTGCGTCCGGCCTCACTGCAAGCTTACCAGGGCGATAGCGGAGGTCAAAATCGAACTCTGTTAAGAGATCCGCCCAGCGCATCTGCCGTTCATTCAGATGTTGTGCTTTACCAAAGTATCGGAGGTTCTTATGGTCCGTCACGATAGTGAATCGAGGCACCATTTTCAGCTCAGGTCTCCATTCGCGTAGGGCACGTATAATCGCTAGAAGCTCCTTATCGTGGATCTCGTAGTTTGATTCTGCTGGAGATAGCTTCTGGGAGAGATAGGCGCATGGCCGTAGTTGCCTATCAGGCCCGTATTGCGATAGGACCGCCCCAGTAGCCCAGCCAGAAGCGTCAGTTTCCACGACTGTTTGACGATCCTCCTCGAAATGAGCTAGGATCGGTGCGTTTATAAAGAGTTCCTTTAGTTCCACGAAGGCCTGTTGGCAATTATCGTCCCATTCGAAGATAGCGTCTTTCTTCATAAGCCGTGTTAAGGGTGCCGAAAGGTCGGCGAATCGGGGGATAAACGGCCGGTAGAAGTTCGCAAAACCAATAAAGCTTCGCACATCTCGTATAGACTTCGGTCTCTCCCATGCCCTAATAGCCTCTACCTTCTTTGGGTCAACATGGATCCCCTTCCCGGCTTCGACAATAAAGCCAAGGTATTTCACCGATTTCTGCTCAAACTCTGACTTCGCGATGTCACATTGCAGACCCGCGTCTATTAGTTTCTGTAGAACATCGCCGACCTTTCGGCGGTGATCCGCTAGCGTTCCGTTAGAGTAGATTATTATGTCGTCGACGTATGCCGACACAAAATCATCGAGGTACTCTCGTAGCGTCTGGTTGATATACCTCTGGAACGTTGCCGGTGCGCCAGTTAGCCCAAATGGAGTCACGTTCCACTCGTAGAGCCCGTATCGCGTCCGAAATGCTGTCTTCCATTCTTCTCCAGGGTGAATACGGATCTTATGAAAGGCCGCGATGATATCGAGCTTTGTGAACCAGCGGGCGTGGCCCATGTTCCGTAACGTTTCTCGAATCAGCGGTAGAGGGTAGCGATCCTTCACTGTCCGTTCGTTCAATCCTCGGTAATCGACACAGAATCGTACGCCTCCACCTGGCTTCCTCACTAGCAAGATTGGTGCTGCTGCGGGCGATTGGCTCACACGTATGAAGTTCTTCCCAAGTAGGTCCGTCAACGTCTTCCGTAGGTAAAGAAGTTCTTCCTTGTTCATGCCGTAGAGAGGACCATATGGTGGTGGCTCTTCGACGCCGTTTCGGTCGCGTTTCAAGGGGATCTTATGATCGACCCCTGGTCGGTGTGGTGGTAGCTGATCAGCAAGCTGCTGGCTGAAAGCCGCTATCCATCGCCAGTAGTGTTTTGGTAGCTTATCCTTTGGATCGATGTGCTTCTTAGGACGGAGTGCTCTCTCGATGTCGTCTAGCGAGACCCTACCGATTCGCAAGCGATTCACATCCGATACGCTCTGCATAAGTTGCTGGATAGATGGTGCCTCCGCTTGGGTAACACGTAGTGCCTTTACCCTAATAGGCCTAATAGTGCGATCTACACGATTCCAACACCTCGTCCGCTCCCCAGACTTTGTGAAGATGTCCAGGTATCCTTTCCTTGCTGAGTATCGCCCTTTCACGTCATGTAACCATGGGTCTCCGAGTATCATACTGTCGCTTTGTGGTCCGATAATATAGGCGAACACACGGCCCTGTTGATGGCCGTGGATATCGAGGTCGAAGTAGGTGGCGTGGGTGATTCGGTACTGATTTGGCACGACTCTGTCGAGGATTCGTGGCTGTATCTTAATGCGCGGGAGGTCGAGCAACTGGACTAAGGACTCGTTTACTGTTGCATAACAGCGGCAGCCGCTGTCGACAAGAGCTTATGTAAATTGAATTCCATTCACTCTAGCATCGACTATAAACGGCGGTGTCTCACGTTCCAGTAGCTTTTCGACCCCCTTTCGCTCCTGCTCGCGGCTGAGAACAGGAGCTACTCTTTTCCCGATCCATCCTCGGTAGTCATATCTTCGTCGCCAGAGGCTGTTGTGACGGAATCTTCGTCGCTCACAGGCTTCGATTTCTTCACTTTGACCGTACGCTCCTTTCCCTTCTTGCTCGAAGCGGACGCAATTCGTGCACTACCCGGCCGTTGTGCTGGCAGTAGCGCGTACGTCCCGATAAAGTGGCCGATCTTTCCACATCGTAGGCACTTCCCATCGGCCCGCCGCTGCTCTAGTACGTCCTGGCTAACCCATTGAGCCTGCCTCGGCGCTCCAGTCCTAGATCGGTGGTGTTTCGTGTGGGTTTCGGTTCGGTTTACCGACACAGTAGGCGTCCAATCCATTTCGTCGTCGTTCTGTCTAGGCGAACGCGGCCGACGCGGCCGTTCTGCCTTAGTGATATTAAGGGCATCCATATCGGAGCTTATCTCGTGTAGCCGAGAGATCAGGTCCGAAAAGGTGGCGGGAATGCCCCGATTCATCAACGAATTCGTCATTGTCTTATTAAGTGCTCCGAGGAGAATCTGTCGCTTGGCCTCGTCATGCCATTCGAGAGCGTCGGCATCAGCGAATTCCTTTTCTAGCCGTGGTAGGAACCTAGAAAAGCTCATATCTTCCGGTTGCCGAATCTGGTGGAGTCGCCTAGCTGCGCGTGCTTTGACATTCGGGTCTCCATAGATATTCTCGAGGTAGTCGAGTAAGGCCTGTGGTTCGCCAGTGTCTCGGCGGAGTTTCACAAAGGTTCCGGTGTTCTTCCATGCAAGCTTCTCTAGTCTAGAGAAGACATATATGAATTGGTCCTGAGGAGAACCAATAGCTTCGCCGTCTACACTAAGCTTGTTCTCAATCGAAATTCGCCAGGTTGGCCAGTCGCTCGTGCTTCCACCGAATGGCTTTGGGTCCGGGAGACGGGGCTTCGGTCGGTGAATAATCTCTGTTCGTGGAGGAATCGGCACCGGTTCGGTAGCCGATCGGGCTGGTGTCGCCTGTCCTTCGTTCATCGTGGTTGTCGTCGTGGCCAGTGAGGCTTGGCGCTCTAACATTGCTTCGAGACGACGCATCCGTTCTTCTTGTGCAGCTTCCTGTTGGTAGTGCCGCTCTCGTTCTTCGTTCTGCATAGCCTGGGTCTGTGCTAACTGCTGCAATAGCGTCTGCGCCCACCCAGGAGGGCTCGTCGATTCCTGGTGCTGCATAGCTGCCAGGGGTTATGTAGCGTGCCGGTAATGTGTCGGTCGCTTTTCGTCCAATGTTCTAATATGCCTAGGAATTGCGATCTCCTAAGGCTTTCCAATACGTCTCGAGCGCTAAGAGTTTTATGCGCGAGGATTCCGTTCCAATCGCTGTTCGTCACTGAATCACTAGAGATTCAGGGGGCTTTCCAATGAGTGCCTAGGTCGCTTTCCTAGGGCTTTTCCAATAACCAATGATACTTCTAAGTGTAGAAGGAAGCTTTTTGTATGTGAAGGGCTGAAGCAAGACTTGATTCAATCTAACTAGGCCAACATGCTGTTTACAAAAAGCTTAAGGAGGGGAAGTTTATCCTGCGCGTTCTCCACGTCAATATGCCAAGGTCTCGTGATACACGTGACCTATATCGGGCACTGGCCCGTGACAATTAGGTAGGAAAGCATTTTGTCCAGCCTCTGCACCAGAAACACAACAACGACCAGTGATACTAATTAAATTACTTCTACTTGAAACAAAATAATGACCATGTCTTCTGTAGAGCCTCAGATATTATTTTGTTGGACATCTGTGCTTTGACCAGCAAATCACATGATCTTTCAAGCCAAAAAAACCGAACGTTGCGCTGGCGGGGAGTCGAACCCCGATCTCGACCTTGGAAGGGTCGAATGATAACCGTTACACTACCAGCGCTTTTTGATGTAAGAGCAGTCTCAAATCAAATTCATAGACAAATGTGGAGTTTGACCAATAAGTACACAGGCCCCTTCGACCCACAGAAAAGAAACCGGATCAAAGTTTTCGAGACAGCAGACTAAAGAGATTATAACAGTATCATAGTTTATCTCCTTCTCCAGGCGCATTACCAACAGTATTGCTATAAGTACACCCATGCTAGATCGACACTTCATATTGTAAGTGCCCAATTACATCCAGCTTAGCGTGATAGTTGTAGGGTGACATTGAGGGGCCCGACAGAAAAGTTCATGGCACGACGAGGCTATTCCTAATGAGGAAACCCCCCCCTCCCCTTTCAATAGAAAATGCTACATTCAAACTTCACAAAATACACCCCTATCAGTAGGTTTGAGGACAAACCACTTTATCTCCTAAATTTTATATGGCAAGGATTATTTTTGAAGGTTAGATCTTATAGATAATTAGGAAACAACTGACCTTTACACATAAACATTTTGAATACAAAATTTCTGTGAAGAGAAACTCGGCTTAGAATATGTAGTAATTGCGAGCGGATGTATATTTATTTTAGAGGCCCTATATAAAAGATACCCAAAAAATTAGTAGAATCCGAGTCTACCTTTCTGATCACGTATATTATCACTAGAAAACTTTTAGAATTCTTAAGAAAGATATAATAGAAAAAACATATCTTAAAGATATCTGCTATATCAGAAAATAGGTCGTATCACTCATAATCAATTAGGACCAATAGCCTTCAGATTACTTGGTAAAGTTTTCGAAAATTCGCTATTAGAACATCTCTACGCTCTCAAGACGACGGATTTTAGCTTCGAAAAATATTACTAAGACAGAAAGAGCTATAAATATATACTAGAAAGTTGTTTGAGTACATAATTATCGGTCGCTGTTTAGTAATTGTCGATTGAAAGGGCGGGGATTTGAAGTGTCCTCAAACTTTCCGCACCCTTTGTGTTAACAATATACTACTTGCAGGGTAGAAAGCCTATCAACTAGGTAGGAGAGCAAAGCACCAAGTCCAATTGTGTTTGAAACTGTTTCTTAAGGAATTGACTGATGGCAACTTGGTTGCCAGCGCAAGGAAGCAGAAAGCAGGGAAACAGTTAGGTTGTGATCTAACTAGAGAACTGTAAGGAAAGGGAAACAGGAAAGGGCCTATAGGTCGACCAAAGAACTGGTCCTGGAGACATCCGGCATCTCCTGCAACAAGGAGAAGGAAACAGCCGGCAACAACCTCGAGGAGATAAACGGCAGCAGACTCGATGCAATACTCGATGCATAAGCACTCGATCCCTCGATCAAGCATGGCGAAAGGTCACCGCATGGCCAATGCATGGCACATACTGTGGGCGTGGGCTGCATCCAGTGCTCCGTCCGTCACTCCCCCAGACCAAAAGTCGAATCTCCTGTAAAGTCATTGGGTTATGGGGCCATGGCACTACTTCTCATCTATTAGTGAATGAAGCAATTGCTGGGCTCGGTAGATTTAACGGCCGGCCGGGAGGGATGAAGTGGCCGTGAGCTCAGTGCCCACCAGAGAGCGCACCAGCGGCTGGGGCAGGCGATTCCACCCCGTACTCCCGTAATATGTATCTTGAGTCCGACCCGAGAAGTCCACTGACATGATTTACAAAACTCCACTTTGCTACGCCCAATTATCGCCTCCCAGGGGCGATTTGACTGGCTTCGATTTCCCTTATTGCGGTCGAGAGTACCCAGCATGCTCAACAATACACCGGGTACATCCTCGCCACCAGATCCGCAGATCTTCAGCTACATACATATGCCCACAGGCATGATTATTACTTACCCACTCATCGTTCCTCCACGAGTCCACACACTCCGTATATGTAGTGTAGATCTCGACTTGGCACTATGTACACTCTGTTTTACCGGTATATACGGAGTACGGTCAGCGTTCAGAAGTTTTTGGAGCACGCCACAAGCCGCATTTAATTTTCTGCCAATTAAACCACCCAACTCATTCAATAGTTTATACGCCATCTCATGTATCTAATGACCTACTCTACTCCGTACACATTGAGGTATTGCTTCAGCTGGACTAACAAAAAAGTGATTCCTTTTAAGCGAATCTACTAGATACGATCGCTTGCCCGATGACGCACATTGCTACCATAGGTAGGCGGTGTAGGAAAGCCAATGTGTTCCAAATACGTTTGACCGGCCACTGTACAGTACTAGTACAGTACAACGGTTTCGACTGCCAAAGCTCTAGTGCGGCGGGTCCTATTCAGGAGAGGGTCCTTTTCAGGGAACAAGGAAATCCTCCTAAAGAATTTGGCGATCGCATGACGGAAGGGACCAAGTCTGTCGGCTCTTTGAAGGGCTCCTGAGCCTCGCTCGCCTTAATTATTACGAGCTAACTGCAGTAGTAGCGCCTAGCCCATCATACACGCACCCTCTACAAATGGAATTGCACCACGACTGGGCGCCCATTTCTTGGAGGGTCCCAGCGACCTGGTTCCCGCCACTCGGAGTTCCAATCATTCCCCCCGTAATGTCCTCCTACACCAGAGATCCGGGAACAACTGATTTATACGCCGTGCTAGTGGTTCGCCCGAACTCTTCAAGATTATAGGGCCTGTACTAAGCACAGAAGAGGTAAATGGCCTGAGTCGAAGACGATATTACTCCGTTTTGCAACTTGGAACCAAATAGTTCATAGCTAACGTAATTCCCGCTTACCCTGGCCACCCGCTTACCCTAGCCACCCCATCCAAAATCGCGTCTTCCTACTCACGTACCAACTTTAACCACCTACAATGCCACCAATTCGCTCTGAATCCTGGCTAAAATCCGCCAAACAAGAGGGCAAAATCCTATTAGCCCTTTCCGATTTAAAAGATGACCGTATCAAATCTATCCGTGCGGCAGCGAAGCTATACGAAATACCACGCGCTACACTACAAACACGCGCTCATGGTGTAGTCTCTATAGCAGAGAGACGCCACCCACGCCATAAACTGNTCGAGGTCGAAGTAGGTGGCGTGGGCGATTCGGTACTGATTCGGCACGACTCCGTCGAGGATTCGTGGCTGTATCTTGATGCGCGGGAGGTCGAGTAACTGGACTAAGGACTCGTTTACTGTTGCATAATAGCGGCAGCCGCTGTCGATAAGAGCTTGTGTAAATTGAATTCCATTCACTCTAGCATCGACTATAAACGGCGGTGTCTCACGTTCTAGTAGCTTTTCGACCCCCTTTCGCTCCTGCTCGCGGCTGAGAATAGGAGCTACTCTTTTCCCGATCCATCCTCGGTAGTCATATCTTCGTCGCCAGAGGCTATTGTGACGGAATCTTCGTCGCTCATAGGCTTCGATTTCTTCACTTTAACCGTACGCTCCTTTCCCTTCTTGCTCGAAGCGGACGTAATTCGTGCACTACCCGGCCGTTATACTGGTAGTAGCGCGCACGTCCCGATAAAGTGGCCGATCTTTCCACATCGTAGGCACTTCCCATCGGCCCGCCGCTGCTCTAGTACGTCCTGGCTAACCCATTAAGCCTGCCTCGGCGCTCCAGTCCTAGATCGGTGGTGTTTCGTGTGGGTTTCGGTTCGGTTTACCGACACAGTAGGCGTCCAATCCATTTCGTCGTCGTTCTGTCTAGGCGAACGCGGCCGACGCGGCCGTTCTGCCTTAGTGATATTAAGGGCATCCATATCGGAGCTTATCTCGTGTAGCCGAGAGATCAGGTCCGAAAAGGTGGCGGGAATGCCCCGATTCATCAACGAATTCGTCATTGTCTTATTAAGTGCTCCGAGGAGAATCTGTCGCTTGGCCTCGTCATGCCATTCGAGAGCGTCGGCATCAGCGAATTCCTTTTCTAGCCGTGGTAGGAACCTAGAAAAGCTCATATCTTCCGGTTGCCGAATCTGGTGGAGTCGCCTAGCTGCGCGTGCTTTGACATTCGGGTCTCCATAGATATTCTCGAGGTAGTCGAGTAAGGCCTGTGGTTCGCCAGTGTCTCGGCGGAGTTTCACAAAGGTTCCGGTGTTCTTCCATGCAAGCTTCTCTAGTCTAGAGAAGACATATATGAATTGGTCCTGAGGAGAACCAATAGCTTCGCCGTCTACACTAAGCTTGTTCTCAATCGAAATTCGCCAGGTTGGCCAGTCGCTCGTGCTTCCACCGAATGGCTTTGGGTCCGGGAGACGGGGCTTCGGTCGGTGAATAATCTCTGTTCGTGGAGGAATCGGCACCGGTTCGGTAGCCGATCGGGCTGGTGTCGCCTGTCCTTCGTTCATCGTGGTTGTCGTCGTGGCCAGTGAGGCTTGGCGCTCTAACATTGCTTCGAGACGACGCATCCGTTCTTCTTGTGCAGCTTCCTGTTGGTAGTGCCGCTCTCGTTCTTCGTTCTGCATAGCCTGGGTCTGTGCTAACTGCTGCAATAGCGTCTGCGCCCACCCAGGAGGGCTCGTCGATTCCTGGTGCTGCATAGCTGCCAGGGGTTATGTAGCGTGCCGGTAATGTGTCGGTCGCTTTTCGTCCAATGTTCTAATATGCCTAGGAATTGCGATCTCCTAAGGCTTTCCAATACGTCTCGAGCGCTAAGAGTTTTATGCGCGAGGATTCCGTTCCAATCGCTGTTCGTCACTGAATCACTAGAGATTCAGGGGGCTTTCCAATGAGTGCCTAGGTCGCTTTCCTAGGGCTTTTCCAATAACCAATGATACTTCTAAGTGTAGAAGGAAGCTTTTTGTATGTGAAGGGCTGAAGCAAGACTTGATTCAATCTAACTAGGCCAACATGCTGTTTACAAAAAGCTTAAGGAGGGGAAGTTTATCCTGCGCGTTCTCCACGTCAATATGCCAAGGTCTCGTGATACACGTGACCTATATCGGGCACTGGCCCGTGACAATTAGGTAGGAAAGCATTTTGTCCAGCCTCTGCACCAGAAACACAACAACGACCAGTGATACTAATTAAATTACTTCTACTTGAAACAAAATAATGACCATGTCTTCTGTAGAGCCTCAGATATTATTTTGTTGGACATCTGTGCTTTGACCAGCAAATCACATGATCTTTCAAGCCAAAAAAACCGAACGTTGCGCTGGCGGGGAGTCGAACCCCGATCTCGACCTTGGAAGGGTCGAATGATAACCGTTACACTACCAGCGCTTTTTGATGTAAGAGCAGTCTCAAATCAAATTCATAGACAAATGTGGAGTTTGACCAATAAGTACACAGGCCCCTTCGACCCACAGAAAAGAAACCGGATCAAAGTTTTCGAGACAGCAGACTAAAGAGATTATAACAGTATCATAGTTTATCTCCTTCTCCAGGCGCATTACCAACAGTATTGCTATAAGTACACCCATGCTAGATCGACACTTCATATTGTAAGTGCCCAATTACATCCAGCTTAGCGTGATAGTTGTAGGGTGACATTGAGGGGCCCGACAGAAAAGTTCATGGCACGACGAGGCTATTCCTAATGAGGAAACCCCCCCCTCCCCTTTCAATAGAAAATGCTACATTCAAACTTCACAAAATACACCCCTATCAGTAGGTTTGAGGACAAACCACTTTATCTCCTAAATTTTATATGGCAAGGATTATTTTTGAAGGTTAGATCTTATAGATAATTAGGAAACAACTGACCTTTACACATAAACATTTTGAATACAAAATTTCTGTGAAGAGAAACTCGGCTTAGAATATGTAGTAATTGCGAGCGGATGTATATTTATTTTAGAGGCCCTATATAAAAGATACCCAAAAAATTAGTAGAATCCGAGTCTACCTTTCTGATCACGTATATTATCACTAGAAAACTTTTAGAATTCTTAAGAAAGATATAATAGAAAAAACATATCTTAAAGATATCTGCTATATCAGAAAATAGGTCGTATCACTCATAATCAATTAGGACCAATAGCCTTCAGATTACTTGGTAAAGTTTTCGAAAATTCGCTATTAGAACATCTCTACGCTCTCAAGACGACGGATTTTAGCTTCGAAAAATATTACTAAGACAGAAAGAGCTATAAATATATACTAGAAAGTTGTTTGAGTACATAATTATCGGTCGCTGTTTAGTAATTGTCGATTGAAAGGGCGGGGATTTGAAGTGTCCTCAAACTTTCCGCACCCTTTGTGTTAACAATATACTACTTGCAGGGTAGAAAGCCTATCAACTAGGTAGGAGAGCAAAGCACCAAGTCCAATTGTGTTTGAAACTGTTTCTTAAGGAATTGACTGATGGCAACTTGGTTGCCAGCGCAAGGAAGCAGAAAGCAGGGAAACAGTTAGGTTGTGATCTAACTAGAGAACTGTAAGGAAAGGGAAACAGGAAAGGGCCTATAGGTCGACCAAAGAACTGGTCCTGGAGACATCCGGCATCTCCTGCAACAAGGAGAAGGAAACAGCCGGCAACAACCTCGAGGAGATAAACGGCAGCAGACTCGATGCAATACTCGATGCATAAGCACTCGATCCCTCGATCAAGCATGGCGAAAGGTCACCGCATGGCCAATGCATGGCACATACTGTGGGCGTGGGCTGCATCCAGTGCTCCGTCCGTCACTCCCCCAGACCAAAAGTCGAATCTCCTGTAAAGTCATTGGGTTATGGGGCCATGGCACTACTTCTCATCTATTAGTGAATGAAGCAATTGCTGGGCTCGGTAGATTTAACGGCCGGCCGGGAGGGATGAAGTGGCCGTGAGCTCAGTGCCCACCAGAGAGCGCACCAGCGGCTGGGGCAGGCGATTCCACCCCGTACTCCCGTAATATGTATCTTGAGTCCGACCCGAGAAGTCCACTGACATGATTTACAAAACTCCACTTTGCTACGCCCAATTATCGCCTCCCAGGGGCGATTTGACTGGCTTCGATTTCCCTTATTGCGGTCGAGAGTACCCAGCATGCTCAACAATACACCGGGTACATCCTCGCCACCAGATCCGCAGATCTTCAGCTACATACATATGCCCACAGGCATGATTATTACTTACCCACTCATCGTTCCTCCACGAGTCCACACACTCCGTATATGTAGTGTAGATCTCGACTTGGCACTATGTACACTCTGTTTTACCGGTATATACGGAGTACGGTCAGCGTTCAGAAGTTTTTGGAGCACGCCACAAGCCGCATTTAATTTTCTGCCAATTAAACCACCCAACTCATTCAATAGTTTATACGCCATCTCATGTATCTAATGACCTACTCTACTCCGTACACATTGAGGTATTGCTTCAGCTGGACTAACAAAAAAGTGATTCCTTTTAAGCGAATCT
This sequence comes from Penicillium brasilianum, assembly GCA_001048715.1. Classification (NCBI taxonomy): domain Eukaryota; kingdom Fungi; phylum Ascomycota; class Eurotiomycetes; order Eurotiales; family Aspergillaceae; genus Penicillium; species Penicillium brasilianum. The sequence continues at coordinate 2,259,659 of CDHK01000003.1, forward strand.
ACTAGATACGATCGCTTGCCCGATGACGCACATTGCTACCATAGGTAGGCGGTGTAGGAAAGCCAATGTGTTCCAAATACGTTTGACCGGCCACTGTACAGTACTAGTACAGTACAACGGTTTCGACTGCCAAAGCTCTAGTGCGGCGGGTCCTATTCAGGAGAGGGTCCTTTTCAGGGAACAAGGAAATCCTCCTAAAGAATTTGGCGATCGCATGACGGAAGGGACCAAGTCTGTCGGCTCTTTGAAGGGCTCCTGAGCCTCGCTCGCCTTAATTATTACGAGCTAACTGCAGTAGTAGCGCCTAGCCCATCATACACGCACCCTCTACAAATGGAATTGCACCACGACTGGGCGCCCATTTCTTGGAGGGTCCCAGCGACCTGGTTCCCGCCACTCGGAGTTCCAATCATTCCCCCCGTAATGTCCTCCTACACCAGAGATCCGGGAACAACTGATTTATACGCCGTGCTAGTGGTTCGCCCGAACTCTTCAAGATTATAGGGCCTGTACTAAGCACAGAAGAGGTAAATGGCCTGAGTCGAAGACGATATTACTCCGTTTTGCAACTTGGAACCAAATAGTTCATAGCTAACGTAATTCCCGCTTACCCTGGCCACCCGCTTACCCTAGCCACCCCATCCAAAATCGCGTCTTCCTACTCACGTACCAACTTTAACCACCTACAATGCCACCAATTCGCTCTGAATCCTGGCTAAAATCCGCCAAACAAGAGGGCAAAATCCTATTAGCCCTTTCCGATTTAAAAGATGACCGTATCAAATCTATCCGTGCGGCAGCGAAGCTATACGAAATACCACGCGCTACACTACAAACACGCGCTCATGGTGTAGTCTCTATAGCAGAGAGACGCCACCCACGCCATAAACTGACCCAATTAGAAGAGAATTCGCTTTGTGAGTGGATTCTTTCTATGGATGCGCGTGGAGCAGCGCCTAGGCCGGCTACTGTAGGAGAGATGGCCAATATCCTACTAGCTGCGCGTGGTAGCCAACCTCCGCCTACCGTTGGTAAGAATTGGCCATCAAAGTTTATTGAACGACGCGATGAGCTTCGAACACGATTCTCAGTACGATACGACTACCAGCGCGCATTAAACGAAGACCCAAAAGCCCTACGAGCCTGGTTTGCGACCGTACAAAGCGTGATTGACGAGAACGGGATACAACCGGAGGATATCTACAACTTTGATGAGACAGGCTTTGCAATGGGCCTTATATCTTCGCAGAAGGTAGTAACGCGAGCGGAATTCTACGGTCGAAGACGTCTCCTACAGCCAGGAAATCGCGAATGGGTTACTGCAATCGAAGCAATTTGCGCAGATGGCTATTCGCTACCGCCATGTATAATCTTCAAAGGCAAAGTGGCTATGGCGGATTGGTTCAAAAATCTACCACAAGACTGGCGATTCGAGGTCTCTGATAATGGCTAGACTACCGATAAGATTGGCCTACGTTAGCTACAAAAGCTCTTTATCCCATCAACAAATTCGCGCGTACGCGGCCGGTTTCGGCTATTAATCCTTGATGGCCATGGTAGCCATCTTACGCCCCAATTCGACCGAATCTGCGCAGAAAACGATATTATCCCTCTTTGTATGCCTGCGCATTCATCGCATCTATTACAACCACTAGATGTTGGCTGTTTTGCAGTGGTTAAACGCGCGTACGGTCGCTTCGTAAGCGATCTTGCGCGTACGGGATATAACCATATCGACAAGTGCGATTTCTTAGAGAACTACTAACACGCGCGGCTAGAGGCCTTCCAAAAGCTAGCTATTATTCAGAATAGCTTCGCAGCTAGTGGCCTAGTACCAGTCGATGCAGAGAGAGTGCTTTCGAAACTTAATATCTCTCTCCGAACGCCTACACCACCAAGCAGCCGGCCAAGCAGCAGATCTAGCCAATTCACGCCAAAAACGCCGAGAACCGTCGTTCAGCTACAAAAGCAAGCTTCGATGCTTAAAGATCTGCTAAAGCAGCGGTCAAATAGCCCTCCGAGCCCATCAAAAAATATATTAGATCGCATTATCAAGGGCCACTACGAAGCGCTGCATAACACTGCAATACTTGCGCAGGAGAACGCGAATCTCCGCGTAGCGAATGAGAAGATCGTTAAGAAGCGTAATAGGTCAACTAAGCAGATACCCTGCGAAGAGGGTTTGACCGTCGAAGAGGGCCTACAGCTAGTTGAACAGCTAAACCAGCCGGTAGAAGATGATAGGATGGTATCGCATGGGCAGAGCGAATTGCCTAGTCAGGCAAATGCACCACCTACTAGGGCCCCGCCTAGGTGTAGTGGTTGCAGGGAGATTGGCCACAGGATTAATACATGTAAAAATCGCTATATTTAGTTGAATTAATCGGTGTTGGTTGAGTTAATCGAATTTGAATTTTTCTAATGGGGGTAGGTGGCTAGGGTAAGCGGGTGGCCAGGGTAAGCGGGAATTACGTTAATAATTACTAAGTACGGAGTAGCTAACTATGGGCGTAAAAACGGGGCGAGAATATGGGAATGTACAGTAACCACCTCACGTGCCGATGTGGAGCCGTCTTTTGAGTTGAGCTGAGGGGGAGATTATGTCACCTTAATCGATGCTTAATCTTTCCTCTCCCACATCCGGTCGCTCCCAGCGCTTCGAGATTCTCATCTTGCTTGCTTTTCTGCCGACCTGAATATCCGATTCCCTTTATTCACTCTCTCACAATATGAATTCTGTGCCTCACCTTTTGATGGTGAGACTGCCCCACGGTCACCTGTAAATGGTGTACGCCCCACAGATACATCGGTCTACTCCGGAAGTTCTGCTCGGTCGCAAAACCCCGGATTTTTGATCAACATAATTCAACTATCCTGGACGGTCACCAACCGGAGCATCGCTCGGCTCGAATTCTACATTTTAGAGCATAGTCATACGTGCAAAGCGGGGGATCCAACTATGCGTCATCCGATCTAGACCTATCCTGTCATTCGACCTCGATTCCGCGCCACACAGTCGCACAACGGCTTATCCCGCACACAACCTTCGTAGCTGGCCCCTGGCATTCGCAAACTCGAGAAACGTGACCGCAACAAACTTCCAAAATGGAGGGCGTTCAGACTGTGGATGTGAGCTGGCTTCATCATTCACAAAAAGGCAAGTCGCAAGTCCCGCTCCGCCCTGTGTGCTGGCGGCCTGCGGGTATATCCCCGGGGGTGGGATCCGGTGCCCTCTCGTGGGCAGTCGGGCAACAACTGACTTGCTCTCGCTAGATCATCTTTCGCGAACGAAGTCAGTTTCGTCGACGATTAGCGACAAGTCCTCTTCTGATAAAAGTTCGACGACCGCCACCCCCAACTCCCACCGAAGATCTCGTTCGAATAGTAGTCCGGCTGTCCCGCCTTCGGATAAACCGCAACCCAAGCGCGAACCTCAAAACAATACTGGAAAGGTAGAAGGGAAACGGGAGACAGCCGAGAAGACTGCAGAGCCATCGAAGCAGCCGTCGTCGACGCCCTCCCCCGCAGTACAAAAGAGTAGCCCAAAGCCTGTTGGCGGGCGGCGAAATTCATGGATATCTAGTCTAAGCTCAAAGTTTTCCTCTGGGTCAACACCTCCGTCACAGTCGAGTCTGAAGGGAAGCCCTGCGAGTCCCAAGGCAACTTCCCCCCTGGATGCCCACAACCCCTTCGGTGCGGCCTATTCACCCAAGGACCGCGAAGAAGAGAGGAAAGATGACCCCAGTCTATCCACCTCTACCTCGCCAAAGGGACCCTCCTTCATCCATAATGCGTTGCGCAAGTTCTCATCAAACTCCTCTGGAGGCCTCCCCAAGCTACCTTCCAATGGTGCGATTTGCCCGCGACGGGTGATGAACCTTGATGAGGGTCGAGACCGGTGCAAAATTACGGAATTGAACCCAGCAAAGTTGAACCGCGTGGCATTCTGTGTCGATGTGGAAATTGCAGGCATTTCACACCGGGATTCCGATGAGGATGCGCCACCAACGAACCAACTGCGACAGCCTCTACCCGAGTCTAATCGTCAAAAGTCGAAAAAGGCCGATGTCAAGGAAAAGAGTAAAGAGGAGGCTGCGGCGTTGAAGACACCTCAACCGACCGTAACTAAAGAGGAAGCACCGCTACCGGCAATCCCTCAGGAGACCGGTTCCGCGGATGCTCAGGCTACAATCCCTGCAACTGAGGCTACTACCCCGATAGCTTCCGCCGATGCAAAGCCCAACGGGGAAACCAAAGACCCGACACGCAAGCAAGAGAAGAAGAAACGATCGGAGGAAGAAAGAAGAGAACGCAAGGAACGCAAGCGCAGACAAGCCGTTGCCAATGGTTCGGTTCCGCTGCAGCTCGATGGGGAGAACGACGAGGACGAGAGTCGTGCCCCGGCAGCTGGCATTTCTCGTTCGAAAACCCAGAGTCACCCTACCACAGATCCCGTGCGGATTTATCGCCGCTGCTGTCAACTACGTGAAACACCAGTTCTCAAGAGGATCGTTGATGAAATTTCGTCTCCTTCCTCAACGCTGGCTGAGTCTCCTGGTACCGTCGCAGCTTTGGACCTGAGTAATTTCCCAATGACTGCACAAGATATCGCAACATTCAGCGATTGGCTCGCAGTAGTACCAGTGCGCAAGCTCATTCTGGAGAATTGCGCGCTGACTGACGACTCTGTGCGAGCCATTCTTTCCGGGCTTCTTTCTACCAAGACGGTTGAACAGATGCGATACCGGCGGAGACGGGCCCGGAAGCCAGACTCGCCTGTCGTTAAAGATGTGCGATGGGGTGTTGTGGAAAAGCTCTCGCTCAAGAATAACCCAAAGATTGGGCGTGAAGGATGGCGCCACATCAGCCTGTTCATCCATTTGTCCAAATCTCTGAAGGCTATTGACCTGTCCGGTGTCCCGTTTCCCAAGCCCCGATCATCGTCTGATAGCTCCACCGGCTCTGCAGGGCACCCTCAGGTCCCCCCTGTTGATGTTTGCACTGTCTTCGCTGACGCTCTAGGAGAACGCTTTGGTGGTGAGCATCTTGAAGAATTGTTGCTTAGTGAGTGCATGCCGTCAATGGATCAAGTGAAGAAAATCTGTGTTGCTGCCACCAAAATGAAGTTGCGAAGATTGGGTCTTGCGAACAATGGTATCACTCGAGAAGGCCTCGAACATGTGGTTGAGTACCTCAAAGATGGCTATTGTGAAGGATTGGACTTGGGCGGAAACCTTATCAAGGACGATCTTGATCTCATCGTGTCTGCCATTGAGCCTGAGCAGCCTCTCTTCGCACTCAGTCTTGCCGATTGTTCTTTGACGCCGGCTGTGATCTGCCCGTTGCTCCAAGCCCTTACCAGACTTCACAACCTTCGCTTCATGGATGTTTCTCATAATCCCGCGCTGTTTTCATCGCAACCGAGCTCCCTAGGAGCCTTCCGACGATTCTTGCCGAAGATGCCTTCCCTCAAGCGCATCCATCTGGCAGATGTTGACCTTTCACCGGATCATGTAATCGGGTTAGCCGAAGTTCTCCCAGAGTGTCCCAGCCTCTGTCATCTCAATATTCTAGAGAACCCTCAAATCGCAGATATAGCTTCCAGTACGGATGCGGCCGCTCAAGAGGAGGCATGTGCAGTCTATGCTTCCATGATGGCTGCTGTTCGCGTTTCGAGAACAATCATCGCAGTGGACATTGAAATTCCCACCGCAGAGAATAATGAAGTTGTCAAGGCTCTGGCGTCTCAGATTGTGGCATACTCTCTCCGAAACCTCGAGGGCGGTGCAATTGCAGAGGAACTGTCCGAGTCCATTATTTCCTCACCTTCTAGGGATGTTCCTGTGCCTGATATCTTGCAACATATTGTCGGGCATGCAAACGGCTCTGAAGAGCCTTGTGACGAGGAAGACGATACAGCTCCCGACGAGGACTATGTCATTGGCGGTACTGGTGTTGTTAAGGCGCTCGGTGTTTGTCTTGGCAACTTGAACCAAGATGGTAGCGATGCTCTGGGAGACCAGTCAGCGCCACCCAGTGGTACTACGACTCCCAGACGCCGCAAGTCTCGAGGCATTGTTGCCAAGCGGCCTCGTGACATGTCGAAGAACCTGTTGGAATCGGCAAGGAACATTCGGGCTCGGATTCAGACTGCCCTTATTCGCGAGGACCGAGCTGGCAATGATGCCAACTATAGTGAGTACATCGCAGCAAAAAGTATTCGAACCTTCTCTAATCTCTTCTCCTTACAGGGCGTCTGCAATTCTTGGATTTTACTCTCCATAGGATGATTCAACGCTTCGAAGACGAGTACCCGGAGACTCGTATCGTCCCTCAGCCCGCTCCTGCATCAGTTGCTCCCGACAACGCCTCACAGCTTTCTGGAGAGGATGCAACTGGACCAAGCGTGGTCGGAAACTTGAACGGCAGTGCCATAGACAACGAGAACGCGATCGATGACGAGGAAACAGATCATTATGCCATTCATCTCTCCCGCACCAGCTCCATAACCTCCCTCCATGCCCGCGCCATGACATCAGAAGAAGGCCATGTTCACCGACTCGGCCAGAACCTCCGTCGTGATTTCCTTAACCCACCACTTAGCCAAGGTGACCCTGACGACGACAATGCTGCGCATCTCGTCGCTCTGCGAGAGAAGCTGGAACGTCTGCACGAACAACAATCCCAGTCACCATTCGACAGCGCCGAGGCCGAACAGGCTTTCGAAAAGCTCGGCTCTACTGTCGACGAGCTCTGGGCTGCTCAGCGGCAGGATATCGAGGGCTTTGAGCGCTTCAAGCAGTCCCAGATTGCGGCACAGATTAACAGTGGTCTGCGCTCGGCTGCATCCGTGCCTAGCGCCAGCAAAGAGGAGTCTAAGACACCCCCCCAGTAACGACACTCAGCAGAGCTCTGAGAGCAAGTCTCTCACGCCTCCTTAATTCCACATCTCAAACATCCCAGCTCTTATCAATACGCATGGTTTATGGTCGTTGATATGTCCTCCACACTCTACTGTCTCTTACTGTTCGAAAGCGTTCCTGTCATACATATTGCCTGTCCATGTTCGAATATTACCTTACTTTATCCTCGGCATTATCATTAACTATTACTATTTTTTCATGCTTGCTGCTACCAATTTGATTTTCACAGCCATCAAATGGGTCTTGTACATATGTGACTTACTTGGTTGGTTCAGCAGCGCTCGCCAGATCTTATGGCTCAACTTCCATTTCCCGGTCATCTTCAACTATGTTTGTGACTTTTTTCACAATTCAATCTAATAGTATTTACGGGTATCCTATCAAGCCCTAGGCATACCTCGGGAGCCTCTATTATAGTCAGTGTTCAAGGTAGAGGTGTACTTGTCCCGAAAGAAGTATTGTTGATTATCTTGCCTACGTGTTTCGTGCCTATTGAAGAAAAATGGTAGTAAAAAGTCTATCAATGATTCGAATCCCTAGCATCCCGCCGGGACACTTGAGATAGCTACTGCATAGACAAAACCCAACTCCAATTATGGCAGCTGAGAATCAGAGAAGGGGAAGCGAAGGAAAAGAGCGATCATCACGGCATCCAAAGTCCAACCCGCCAGCGGGAATTATGCAACAGAAACGAGAAGTTATTAATACAGGTCATGAAGGCATCCATCATCCAACTGAAGGCAAGTATCCGGCACTGCAGTCTAGTTTTATTCCGGACTAGGAACGTCCTTGAGGATTTCCCAACCATATTCCTCTTCTGGTTTCTCAGGCTCCATCCCCAAGGCGTTGCGGTAGGCCCGGACTTCATTCTGTAGACCAGCAATGATGCGGATGGGGACCTCCTCTTCATTCGACCTGATTCGGTGTGCATTGCGAATCATTTGTGCGCATTTCATTGTTTGTGTGTGCCAGTAGTCCCGGTCCAGACGGCTCTCCAGGTGTGCGTCTCGCTCTGCCTGTAGGAGGTTGTTGTAATGAGACTTTTGGTAGAGGAAATGCAAATTGTTGTTTTGGCAATAGTTGCGGATTTGCTCCACCATTGTGCCGACGCTGGCTTCGTATTCACCGATCAATTTGGTGTTTTCGACTTGTTCCCGTCTAAGATCTTCGACTAGCCGCTTCTCCTTGGCAAGGGCACGTTCGAGCTCTGAAATGCGGGCAGCTATTGAACTAAACGTTAGTGCCATGAGCTTTAAACAGGCAGCTCGAACTTCGAACACATACCAGATATCTCGCCGTTGACTTGCCGCATGACGGCACTTGCATCCTCAGAATTGCCATGTTTCTAGCTCCAGTGTTAGCTCAACTTTTCTGTCAATTCCTGGTGTAGTCAAAACCAACCATGATCTCCTCGGCACTTGTGACAATACTCTTTGTGACCTCGCGGTTGTTCTTCAGCACCTCACTCAACTCCATCACCATCTCATAAAGATGATGCAAATCCATTTGATGCCCCGCATTCATAGGCATGCTGGCATTCATCGCAGCAACCATCCCACCAGCACCAGCACCACCGCCATTGACTGGCGGTGCAGGGTGAGGATATGCGGGGTTCGGGGATTGTCGTTGCATACTGCCCATGTTGGAAGTTGGTGAATTCTCCGTGAAATTGGAGTACATGTTGGGTCCTGGATTGTTTCCGCCAGCCATTCCACCGGCACCGCTGTTCATAGACATATCGGCTCGTTCGAAAGCGAGATTCAATTCCGAGAGCTGGGGATCGTAAGGGTTGATGGGGACCGAGGAGCCGTTTTCCTCGTCGTACCAGGCGGGGCGGTTGTCAACGCCCAGGACCTCCTTTTGGAACTTCTCAAGGTCACGGTGAGTAACGTGGGTGGAACGACGGCGGTGCCCACGTGTATAAGGTGCCTTGGAAGAGGAGGAAGAGCCGGCGCCCTCGATGATGGCGGCGCACGAGTCAGGGAGGGAGGGAGGTTCGGCGTCGTGGCCAATCGCAGGGGAATAGTCACGAAGAGGCTGGCAGAGGGGCTGGTTGGGTTGAGCAGAGTGAGTGGGGTGATCGCAAGGCTGTCGGTTCTCAGATGGAGCCAAGTTAAAAGCACTGGTTGTCAGGGCGAGATCTAATGTAAGTGGTGGTTCCCCGACGAGCTGGCGTTGTTCGCGGGAGTTGGCGCCATCCCCGATCGAGTTAGTCATCTTCACCACTGCAGGCCCGTTCTTGCTGGAAGTCCCCAAAGCCACTGGAGTGTGTTGTGAACTACTACCCCCTTCTAACCCAACCAACCGTTTCATCCGATCAAGAGCGTTCATTGATGCATGAAGATTGGTGAATGTATGGGGAGATTTCTCATGGATAAGCTCAGGATCGTTCTCCTAAGTAGACCGAACCGTTCCGAGACTGACAGGTGTAGGTGTAATGGATGACGGAGAAAATGGAGAACGAAGCTTCAACATGGAAACTTGCAAGGAACCGTCAAAACCTGGCTTTCTCCTCAAATAATTTGTAAGCGTTCCTGCTACAAATTAAGATTCGTTACCTTTGGGCGGTTCTTGCTTCAATTGCCGTTCAAGTTGGCCACTAGGCGCCTGCTGTCCCCTGCACCGTTCTGGCCTGGGGGTGGGAATCTATATAGGTCGGGCGGCTTTATAGTCTAGCACCCTCGCAGGATCTGCATGTACACGAGGAAAAACAGTCAATCAAGTAATCGGGAAAAAAAGACTACCGGGAAATGCTACGACTGGCTCGCAAGTCTCTTACGGTGCTGCAGTGCGAGAGCTTTCTGTCACCCAAGTCGTATGGACCAGGGCGGGTTTCAAATTTGCTGTGGATGCTCCATGTATATTTGTGAGGTCGTTAAAAGTCATGACTCCGTATCTAGTAAGGCTCCTAGTCTTGGGCCCGACCCTGGTAGTAAATATTCCTGGCTCTCCTGGGTATTGAGACGGCCTTGTTTCTGTTGAGAGATTCGTCCTCCAACCCGTGCAGCCAGCATTCGCATCTTTTCCAATTCCTGGACAAGCTCTCCATCCCGAGTGACAAGATTCGGCTGAATGTCCTTCTGAGGATCTTTGAAAGGTCCGAGCAGGCGCTGTAAGTGCCGTAATTGGTCGAGTCTTTGTTGACGATGCTGACGCTGCTCATCCAGCGTGACGAGTCGTTCTCGGAGCTGTTGGTATCTGTACAACGGGGGTTAGGCAGGCGGAACTTTAATTGAAAGGCGCTCGGGCGTTTTTGAGACCGACCTGTTATTTGTATCATCACTCGCACTCTGTGATTCGATATCCAATGGTAGTTTTGTGATATTCCTGAGGAGAGTCAGCAGGGATCCGCGCAAACCGAGAGCAGTGTGGAGGGACGATTGGGGAGTTCACATATGCCGGGACAAGTCCTCTGTCTTCTCCACTCCATTGGCAAAAGATGCTTTGTTTTGGGTTTCTTGGTTGACCGAGTACCAATAGAGACTGGCAATCTGATGAGCTACATGATGAATTGCCTGCGACGAGTAGACCACGCGATTGTGTTGTTTGGCTTCCATGTTGACTAGTGATGGGTTAGCCCAAGCCTGAAGAGTTATGGGTAGACGGAAATTATAATCAGGCCATTTCTTGGTTACAGAGAGAGAATTCTACCTTTGTGCAATACATCCCCAATCACCTTCTCAGGCAGATCGCCTTCTTCCGTCTCCACTGCATAGTTCTTCCAGTCCTCGGGAGGCTCGAGACTCTCGGAGAGGATGCGAACTTGGCCGCGGATGAAAGATGATTTTATTTCCGAGATATTTCGAGCCGAATCCATTGCTTTGACGTTGTTGTAGGATACCGCATTATTTGTATTCGATGCTGGAGAGCGGCGTGCTCCTCTTCTCTTGGGACGCGTTCACTTGCAATCTTATCGATAACGAATCACGTGGTACCCCACGGCCGAGGTGCATACTGGAGGAGGATTGGACTGCATTCGCAGGCTGCGCTTTCAAATTCGATCAATAGAAATCATGGTGGCTTATATGATGAACGAACACGCCGCATATTACTCTTAATATATGATAATAGTCTATAGAGTGGTTGTTGACAAAGGCTCATATCGAAGCTGGTGAGGAACACTCCCTCGGTCTCAAACCGCTCAGTGCCTCGGCAATCCAGGGTCGACTTTAAAGGGCCTGGATTTCTCCGCAAAGGTCTTGATAATACACGCGCTCAACAGAGTCATCTTCCAAGCTACCCTATACATTGCAAAAGTCACTTCTCGTCATCTGCTGCTACACCAACCACATAATGGCAGAGACCAAGCGGCCAGTCGGCCTTCTTTTCGACATTGGTGGAGTTTGCGTAAGATCACGTCGAGTCACTTTTCCCTACGATGAGAGTATCGCTGACCACCCTCGTAGGTTGTTTCTCCATTCCAGGCGATCCTGGACTATGAGGTTGCACAGAACATCCCACCAGGCTGGGTAAACTTTAGCATCTCTCGCACGTCGCCAAATGGCAGCTGGCACAAGCTCGAGCGCGGTCACATCCCGATGGATGCGAAATTCTTCGCGGGTTTCAACGATGATCTCAAGAATCCCGAGCTATGGAAACTGTTCCATGAACAATTAGCGCAGAAAAAGGGCCAGACCCCCGGCCCCGTCCCCCCACTGCCAAAAGTGGATGCAGAGTGGCTCTTCTGGGAGATGATGAGGGTATCCCGCAATCCGGACCCATACATGTTTCCGGCACTTCAGAAGTTGAAGGCATCGGGGCAATATCTGATGGGGGCTCTATCGAATACCGTGAAGTTCCCCGATGGTCATGAATACAACAATGACGTATCCGGGGTACGATCGCAGTTTGATTTCTTCATCTCGTCCGCACATACCGGGCTTCGCAAGCCAGACCCCAAGATCTACCAGGTGGCTATCCAAGAAATGAAGGCTTTGGCTAAGCAGCGCGGACTTCCCGAGGTTCAGCCTTCGGATATTGTCTTCTTTGATGATATTGGAGAGAACCTGAAGGGTGCAAAGAAGGCTGGTATGCGTACCGTCAAGGTTACCCTGGGCAGGATTGAAGATGCTGTCAAGGAGCTCGAGAAGATCACTGGTCTATCCTTGCTCGAGGGCGAGGATAAGGCCCGGCTGTGAGGCAAGATAGCCATGTATAGAGAGAATAGTACATATGAATAGAGTGCTAGTGATTACCCCGAGTCAATTTTTGCTTTATGCCTTTGCTGTTCTTCTGTCTTATCAGTAGTTTATGGTAACTATCATACCGTTGCATATCAGTCAGACCATATCCCAAAGAATTACATTTTTCTGTTGGCATTATGGCCCATAGATATGGAATTTGTAGAAGGCTGGGTACTGTAATTTTCAAAATGCTGGCCAATCTCCCGTGTTTACCAAGTTCGTACGGTACTGTAAGTTTGCCCCCTCGTCGCCCACCCCAAAAGTCTGTTGTCGCCAACCGCACTTTTGGTTGCGGGATGCAGCCCGCTAAGCGAAACTCCCCACAAAGTCACCGCCAAAATTTCTCCCCTCCCTCTCTCTTCCAACCGACGACCACCAGGCTTCAGCTCCGACAACCGTCAATATGGTGAGTGTGTCTACTATCGCAGATGGTTGAAATTGTCAACATTCTGCTCCCACGCCTTCCTCCCTCCGCTCGCTCGGAGCCGGGTCCCTGCAAGATGCTTCGGACGAAATTCTGAAGCGCAAATTGCTGACTCGCGATGTCTTCTTGTACAGCCTTTCACCAAGCTTGTCAAGAACGATGCGTACTTCAGGTAAGTCCATTCTCCCATTTTTGAAACTTTTACCAGTCGAGAATCATTTGCTGACCCCCTCTTCTTCATTTAGTCGCTACCAGACTAAGTACCGCCGCCGTCGCGAGGGTAAGACCGACTACTACGCTCGCAAGCGCCTGATCACCCAGGCCAAGAACAAGTACAATGCGCCCAAGTACCGCATGGTCGTTCGCTTCACCAACCGCGACATCGTCACCCAGATCGTCTACTCTGAGATCTCCGGCGACAAGGTCTTCGCCTCTGCCTACGCCCACGAGCTCAAGCGCTACGGCATCACCCAGGGTCTCACCAACTGGTCCGCTGCGTACGCCACCGGTCTGCTCCTTGCCCGCCGCACCCTCGCCAAGCTCGGTCTCGCTGAGCAGTTCACTGGTGTCGAGGAGGCTGACGGTGAGTACACCCTCACGGAGGCCGTCGAGACCGATGACGGCGAGCGCCGCCCCTTCAAGGCCTTCCTTGATGTTGGTCTCGTCCGCACCTCTACCGGTAACCGTGTCTTCGCCGCCATGAAGGGTGCCTCCGATGGTGGTATCTTCATCCCCCACTCCGAGCGCCGCTTCCCCGGTTACGACATCGAGTCCGAGGAGCTCGATGCCGACACCCTCCGCAACTACATCTTCGGTGGCCACGTCACTGAGTACATGGAGACCCTCGCCGATGAGGATGAGGAGCGCTACAAGTCCCAGTTCGCCAAGTACATCGAGGAGGAGATTGATGCCGGTGACCTTGAGGAGCTCTACCAGGAGGCCCACAAGTCCATCCGTGAGGACCCCTTCAAGAAGGACGAGGACGAGGGCTCCAAGAAGACCAAGGAGGAGTGGAAGGCCGAGTCCAAGAAGTACAAGGTCGCCAAGCTCACCCACGCCGAGCGCAAGGCTCGCGTCCAGGAGAAGATCCGCCAGCTCGCTGCTTAAGCGCGTCGCGTGGCTGTTTCTTAGCTGGGGTCCTTCGGTTCGCTGCAAAAGCTTTACAAAAGTTCCTTTACCCAAAATACAATGAGGGAATTGGCTTCTGCCAGTCGGCGTTTCTTCTTTAATGCGATGTAGATGATGGGATTTTCATGGCACATACCACTTTTGTTGCGGTTAAGGGGTTTTCTTTCAAGGTTTTTCTTCGGAGCAATTAGTTCGGTGTTTCATTCAAGGCAATTTCCTTCACAGTTCTAACTGCTCCAAATGTCCATGCAATCTCATCGTTCCCTCAAGCGCTTTCTCAGTGTCCTTGATCTAGTATAAGTAGATGGGGATCGTAGTTTGTTGCCCCCACATGCCCACATGGCGGTGACTGGCATATTGCCGGGTTGGGGAGCAGGGCATGACCACGTGACTACCTATCAACGGAAGCGATGATGGCTGCATCTCGGTTCTTTGACATCAACCATGTCGGACTCTGACATACTAACTGCACGTGTCTGAACAATGAGAGTGTTTCTCATTCGGCATGGGGAGACAGTCCACAATATCGCACAAGCTTGGTATGAAGCCGTCTCCGTGTGCCACTATCGCCCTTGTGCATGCACACTGACCCACACCCTAGGGCAGGGACGACCGACTCAGCCCTGACAAACCATGGGATGCTCCAAATAGAATCTCTTGCTCATACATTTGCAAGCAACTCTATACATTTTGACTCGGTGTTTGCGTCAGATCTGAGTCGAGCACGTATCACCGCAGAGGGCATCTGTCGCCCGCAACCTCCTAAGAAAGATGGCGGGTTAGTGACTCCCATCTTAACTTCAGATCTACGAGAGCGGGATTTTGGTTCATTAGAGGGTGTACGCTGGCAGTCACCGTCTACACCGTCTATCGATGCGAGCGCCCCACCAGGTCATTCGAGTAGGAGCACGTCTATCGAAATCATCGAAAAAGAAACCACAGTCTCGATGCGACAACGTTCTCTCTCGTTCCTCCATAGCCATTTCTTACCGCTTTTATTCGATGATCCAACCGCGAAACGTAATGTTGCCATTGTTGCTCACGGAATCATTCTTCGGGTACTGTGGAATTGCTTTGTGGAGCTCTTTGACCCCATGAGTATATCTCTGATGCCGGGCATCGCTGCGTGGGAGGGCGGGCCAGCTGCCCTCCTCTCTCCAAGTTGGTCCAATACAGGCTTTATGGAATTATCGATCCGAATGAAGCAGTCATGGCCATCGCCACGGCCACAGCGACAAATTACCTCTCAAGAAGTGCGCGTAGCATCCAGCTCGATTGTCGACAATGAAGGTCCATCATCTGGCAGTCTTCCTGGAGACATCCTTCTGCAAGGATGGTCTATGAAGATACTCGCTGTTGATAATAAGGAACATCTCGCGGGCCTGCGCCGTACCCGTGGTGGCATAGGGAGCGCTTCATATGACAATCGACAGAAGAGGATTGACCAGTTCTTCAAATAGCCTTTTGAACATGAAATTTTTGCATACCTATTTGCTGCTATATACAGTTTGGACCTCGCTTGATCAAAAGCCTTTACTCGGTGTAGAAGACCTCGTCCAGCACCTTCCACCAGCCAGGACCCTCGGCACTACCGACAGCGCCCGGGATAGGACTCTCCTATTGAGACCGAGCATTAATAATTCAGATATCTGAAAAGGTTCAAGGCTGTCATACCTGCATGCCATCAGTCATGGCCCACCATTCTCGAACCTTAGGGTTCGCTCGCATCTTCTCCATATCGCCATCAAAGTCCGTACCAACATATTTGAAGGTAGCGAATAGAGTACGCTCATTGTCGAAGAAAATTGAATCTGTTGGAGTAGGTAATGTCTTATTAGCCATTCCATTCTCAAGTCCATTGGAAAGCTGGGATCATACAGTCTATGATGTTACAGTCCTTGATCTGCTGCAAGACTTCGGGCCAGACATTGGCATGACATTCCTTGTATGCCGCCACTGCAGATGGCTTGAGGTGGACGATCTGAGCAATACGGCGAACCTGAGGCATTTTGTGTGCGTCTACAAGAATTCACTTTGCGAACAAATGTGGTTTAGGCGGGGTCTGCGGGGTAGTGGTCTGGGGAAGGAGAAACAAAGGTCACGAGGCAGAGGAGATAGCAGGTTGAGGATAAATTGAGTATGAAGAAGGGAGACCAATCACTGAATTGAGTCAATAAGTAACTTGAAAGAGGCCAAGTATCCCCACGCGCTTGTCGTCTGCCCCTCGTTTGTCGCCGCAGTGTTAGCCCGCGCTCGGCGTGTGCTAACCCGAGGCCCCGATGCATCGGGATGCCGAAGGCTACAATACATGATTTGAAGTATAAAGACTCTGATCAATTTTGGGTAAGAAATATAAATAAATTAAAGACAGAGAGAAAGATAGTCGCCCAAAGAAAAAGAACTCCTCGCTAAGGAAATAATGGTCTTATGTAGTCGTAACAATGCTCGTTTTCACAACCTTCACAAACTGATCACTGGGTTCTTAGAGACCGGGCGAATCCAGCTCACAGCAAAGTTGGCCCCCAAAGAGATCGCACCAATGATCCATAAGGATTTACCATAGTCGTAACCTTGGTATCTGAAGATAATGGCGAAGACAATACCACCCAGGTTGCCGAATCCGCCCACAATACCGGAAACGATACCGTTGGCATAAGGGTGCACATGGGGGACAACTGCAAAGTTGGCACCGTTGGCAGCCTCTAGGAACAAGGCCAGACCAGCCACAAGGCCGAACATGGTTCCCTCGCTCTTGGGGTTGGTGAAGCCAATTGCCAGCTCGAAGGCTCCCATGATGAGTCCCAAAGAGGACAGAAGCAGCTTCTTGGACCAGACACTTCCAGTCAAGCGGTAGAGAACATCTCCCAAAAGACCACCGATGGGACGGAACACGACGTTCAAGAGGCCGAACATAGCTGCCCACTGACCGGTCTTGGTTTGGCCCATGTGGGGGAAGTTCTTCTCGTAGTAAGTTCCAAGGATAGAGTTGATAGCGAGCTCAGATCCGAAGGAGCAGGCATAGGGGATTGTGACAGCCATGGTAGAGAGACTGAATATAACGCGGAATGCTTCCTTGCGTGTCGGTGCAACGACGGTATCCTGACGGAGAGTGTCGATCTGACCCATTGCCGAAGCGTCCTTGTCGACGACACGAGGAGAGCGAGCGCCCTTCTTTTCCACATCTTCCAGGCCCATGTTATACAGAGATGGCGTTGTCGATTGTCCACTGGAGGATAAGCCGGAGTTGATGTCGATAATGTTGCCTTGAGAGGTGGACTCGGTGGATGACGTCTCCTTGGCCCAGAGGTGACGCTCCGACCACTTTCCAGTTGGGGTATCCTCGCACAGGAATAGCATACCTAAAGCAACGAAGACAATGATGATGAAGGGAACGACGTATGCGACACGCCAGGCCTTGTGGGCAGTCAAACCCTGGTTAGCGACGAGAGAGTCGAAGATGGCGGGCATAACGAAGCTAAAGCACAAACATCGTTAGTATATGAACCCTAAAACGATTTAGGGGTGAGCATACTATGTGATACCACCACCTGCATTACCAAAGCCAGCAGCTAGCGAGTTGGCTGTGCCGACGATCTTCTTATCGAAGAAACCGGTGCACCAGACCTGGCATGGGACGAATGTACCACCCAGAATACCAACGAAGAAGCGCAGAGCGATCAAGCCCTTAGGAGTCGTCACAAGGCCTGCCATGGCGGTGGGGAGAGATCCAGCGAGCAAAAGTCCAACGAAGACCAAGCGGGGACCAAAGCGATCACAGAGTGGTCCAGCAATGAACCGAACGAGGAAACTAGAATTCCGTTAGGTCATGTTGACAAATTATAGCGAATCAGGTATCTTACGTTGCAAGAAGCGCGACAATGTTTGAGTTAGCTACATCTTGCTGGCTCATGTGAAGATCTTTTTTGATAGTGACAGTCAACTATAGAATTAGTTTAGCGGACAATTGCGTTTGATACACTGCGAGCAGAGATTGTACAACTTACCAGTGGAGGAAACGCATACCACGACAGGAATGCGACCATGAAACCCATCCAAGCAAAGAAGAAAACTCGACCATATTGATCGTATGGGTTCAGAATAGGAATAGAGATGGCTTTCCTGTTGGTAGGGTTGACCTCTGGCGAGGCATAGAGGACTCTGAGAGAGCTAATAGCCATTGTGGGCTCACAAAGCGTGTCAATACGCCTTCAACAAATATGGTGATGGCTAGATCGGTCTCCAATGAGAATAGCACAAAAGCTTCTGTACCAAGAGGGAGGTCGATTGGTAAGTGTCTGATCCCAAGGCTAAAGTAATGAGATCGAATCGTTGAAGTGTGTGATGTTCAAACTTAACCGGCAACCGCTAACATCTATATAGACAAAGACGTTCGCATCTAGGATTGATACTCGTATACTGGGCCTCTATTCATTGTGACACATGCCGAGCCACAATCACGGTTATCGCGGTGCCTGGGAGAATAACAAGTAGCGCACGAACTAAAATCGGGTAGAGTATTCACGGCCAAAAAAAGCAAAAAGTCAGATTACATCCACCCCCGCTGATTCGACGACGATCTTACTCTATTAGCAGATCACTCGATGGATAAGGCAAGAACCCCAGACACGCACAGGCTTGCCCAAGACTTGAATTGGACAGGGTGGTCTGGGCCATAAACCCGGTAAAGATAAGGAATGGATCGTAATGGCCTATGAAAAACGCGGCCCGAGTGCCGAAAACCCTAAGTGACCAGTCCCGATAAGAAGACAGTTTGGGATTTCGAATTTCACAACTCCGCGGGTTTAACAATGGGAATGGAAAAAGATCATTTCATAGCCTCAGTTGAGCATGTCATACAATCTTAATGTCTGGGGCTCGAGGCGGTTCGCTGGAGCAAGGGTTGTCAGGCCCACCAGGCCCGGCATTGATTAACGCATTGCCTCTCATTGGATGTCGAACTTGCAACGAAGATAGGAATAGGGGTGCGAACCACTTTTCTGTGGATCAGGAACGGCCTTGATCGGGTTGATCTGACCTCCGCGGAAATAGTTAAATAAGAGTTCTTCCCTGGCAAAATTCCTCTTTCTCCTTGGAATTGCTGGAAGACAACTATGACTGTGGCCCATCGCCCCCTTGCGGCGCAGAGTACTCCGGATGACTATCATCATATCTCACGTACATGAGAAGATCGGGAGGAAAATCTTGAATAAGAAGAACGTTCTCCGAGGAAGTCAAGAGCCCAAGAGCCCAATGGCTTGCAGAAAATGTGGGATACAGTTTACCTCCACGTGATGAAATCGCAGTCAACGTGGTTGCGTGCGTCTGTGTGTGCGCATCTTTTGAAATGCTGGAACCATAAAATAACTTCGATAAGCAAAAGAATGAAAAACTACGATCGGTGATGAGCTCCCACGCTCATTACTTCTCCATGCTGAGAAGCCGGTGTTGTATTAGCTTGTTTACACTCTGCCAAAGTCCATCATGAGGCCAAGATTCGATTAACTATGGCATCTCTTGACCCAATTAGCCATGACTGGATTATTTTCACTAACTTACAGTAAGTAATTAACAGACTACTACTGTAACTGTGGTCAATTAGACCAAATCGCAACAGTTTCTATGTCGATTCCCATTGTCCATTTTAATGGAAGATTCAATCAACCGGGCCGTTTCTCAGATCTATTAGAATGCATTGATGTAACTCAAATTGTGTAATCTCACTCTGAGGCCCATGAGGCAATAAGGCAACCGCAAATACAATCCAGCCCAAACGCCAAAATGCAATACAGTCGTTACACTAACATTCTACAACCTCTACCAGTCAATCCCCTTGGCTGGTTGAGCTAGTGATTCGGATACACCTTCACCCTCGGCAACCTTCTTGCCCTTCATGCCCTTGTATCGCTTGTCCAATTTCTGGAACGGGTCTGGAGCTTCTCCCTTCTTGACCTTCCACTTCTCCGTTCCAAGAACGGAATCTAGCTCCTCGATGGGAGGTAGCTTGACGTAGACCCACCCATCGTCTCTTTCTTCCACGGGGAAAGTAGCGATGTTCATGCTCTCATCGTTGGTGCATCGCCCTGCTTGTTCGCCGTTGAGCTCGAAGTTGCGCTTATGGTACGGGCATGAAACCCAGTACTTGCCAGCGTCGTCATCGCCGATCAGACCGTCCGAAAGAACGAAAGCTCGCTTGTGGGGACACATCTGCTGCGTCGCGTAGTATTTACCCTTGATCTTGAATACGGCGAGTTGAGTATCGCCTCGTTTGACATTCGCCGATGAGACTTGTGGAGGCTCATCCGAGAAGTGATCCGATTTGACCACGGGCTGCCATGCAAGGCTAGACCACTGATGACCCTTGAAGTCTTCTTGCGCTGAGGTTGCGGGCCAGTATGTGGGACGGCTCTGGGCGCGTTCTTTGATCACTTCGACAGTTTCAACAGTTTCATCCGTGTTGGCGAATTGTTGGAAGGTCTTTCGTCTCTTTGGATCTCGGACGGTCTCAGTCCATTCGCAGAAATAGGTATCAACAAGCTCCTGCATTTGTCGCTCCATGTCGGCGCAGATACCCAGCTTGTCGTCGATGATGACTTCCTTCAGATAGCTGATGCCACCAGGCAAGTTCTCGATCCAACGGGCAGTTCTTTGCAGCTTGTCTGCTGTGCGAATGTAGAAGATCAAATAGCGATCGATGATGGGCATAACCATCTCGGGGGGTACATCCGTTACGAGGAGCTCAGAGTGCCGAGGCTTAGCACCACCGTTACCTCCGACATAGATGTTGAAACCTTTGTCAGTTGCGATAAGACCGAAACTGTGATTTTGTTAATGTTTGAAGTTTTTAATCGTTGGAGAGGAAATTGGTGAATAGGCTCACTCTTTGTTCTGCGCCTCGGCACACTCTCGCACACAGCCCGACACCGCGGCCTTGAACTTATGAGGTGCGCGAATACTCTTGTATCGCTCCTCCAATCGAATAGCCATGCCGACACTGTCGCCAACACCGAAGCGACACCAAGTAGTACCGACACAACTCTTGATAGCACGGAGAGCCTTGGCATACGCATGACCACTCTCCATACCAGCGTCCACAAGCTCAGTCCAGATGGCCAGAAGATCCTGCTTCTTTGCCCCAAACATATCAATGCGCTGGGCACCAGTGATCTTGCAGTAAAGTCCGTATTTCTTGGCGACTGTTCCAATGGCAATCAGCCTGTCGGCGGTGATCTCTCCACCTGGTACTCGAGGCACGACGGAAAATGTGCCGTTTCTTTGAATGTTGGCGAGGAACTTGTCATTGGTGTCTTGAAGATCGTTATATCCTTTGTCCATGACGTGAGGGTTGAACAGACTGGAAAGGATTGAGCCAATGGCAGGCTTGCACAGTTCACAACCCAAGGAATCGGGGTTCTTGCCGGCACCTCTCATCACCTCGGGGAAGGTCTTCAGTTGCTTGATGGCAACAATGTTATACAGATCGGCGCGGGAGTAGGGAATGTGTTGGCACACTAATCCCGTCAGTATTTACCACATCAAGCCTGTCAGTAAGAGCTCTATACTCACAGTGGTTTGACACCTCTTGTCCCATTTCGAGCATAGTCTTGTTGAAGATGGATTGCACCAAAGGCATACAGCCACCACAACCGGTACCAGCCTTAGTGCATGACTTGACTTCACCCATGGTCTTGCAAATTCCGCTCTTGACGGACTCAACCACATCGCCCTTGGTCACGTTGTGACAAGAGCAAATCTGCACGCTATCATCTCTAGAGTAGGATGTTAGTGACGCGAAAATCAAGGGAATCCAGAAGGCAGCTTACAGGTCATCGGCATTCTCCTCGCCATCGCTCTGTGCCCCAAGAATGAATTGGCTTGGTGGTACCTCCAGTTCCTTCTGGCTTTTGACCATCGTGTTCAATTTGAGGTAGTCCTTGGTGTCCCCGATCATCATACCTCCCAGGAGGAATTTGCCATCCATAGTAAACAGATACTTCTTATACACTCCACCAAATGGATCCTTGTATGTCAATGCTTTTACAGGAGGTTCCTTTTCACGAGGTGCTTCTGCGTTGACCCCGTCGATGACCGATGGACGGCGACCGGGGAGGAACTTGGGCCCATCTCTGTCGGCAAAGAAATCTCCAAACGAGGCAACATCAACTCCAAGTAGCTTCAGCTTCGTGCTGAGATCCGGGCGAGTGAAGCGCTTCTGCTCCTTGTCAGGGTTTGTGAGGTTGTAGGCGAGGACATCGGCCATTTCGATACCGGGCGCGATGATACCGAATGTCTGGTTCTCCCAGCTGGCGCATTCCCCGACGGCGTAGATGCCAGGTACGGATGTTTGAAGGCTGAAAATGTTAGTTGGACATTCTCTTTACAGAAGCAAAAGCATCGAAGAGTCAATTTACCTTTCGTCAATGACAAAGCCACCTCTTGAAGCTAACTGGATACCCGCTGATTGGCCCAGTTCGTCTCTCGGTTTCACACCGATCTATAAGAGAACAATCAATTGCTGCCTCCATAGGGCTTACAACATAAAACCAGAACTTACCGCGAAGCAAATGCAGCAGCAGTCAATCTGCTCACCATCCTCAAACGTCATACCCACCACGTGGTTATCCGCGTCCGTGTTCACGGCCTTGACCCGCTTCTGGTGGAGCACATCGAGACCCAACTCCCGAATCTTGCGAGTGACCAAAGAGCCGGCGTCAGCGTCTAATTGCCGGGCCAAGACCCACTTGTTGCGATCAATGAGTTTGACGTTGCCGAAATCTTCCAGATCCGTCATAGCCTTGGCTGCTTCTAGGCCAAGCAGACCTCCTCCGACCGTGACGGCCGTTTCGCCCTTGTGTTTGGATGCAAAGTCAATGAGGGATTCGAGATCTTGGATTGTGCGGTATACGAAAACGCCCTTGGCATCATGGCCAGGGGTGTTTGTGGGGAGGACGGCATCGGAGCCAGTAGCGAGAACGAGAATATCATAGGAAATCGTTTCTCCGGTTGATGTTTGAACGGTCTTCTTGTTGGAATCGATCTCGGTGACTCGGGTGTTGAGATGGTGATCGAAAGCGCGCTCTTTGAATGATCCGTACTATACGATCGCATTAGGATGATACCATTTCTTCCAAGTTTCACGGTTGGTCGCAGTCAACTGACCCATTCTTTGGGATTAAGGTAAAGGTCCTCAATCTTGCGGTGCTCAAAGTATGTTGAGAGTCCTACACGGTTGTATGCGATGTGCGGCTCTTCTCCAATGACCAAGATATCGAACCGACGGGCCGTATCCTGCTTGATCACTTTCTCACTGTATTTTGTTAGCGCGAGACGAATGCGCCGATGTCTGTCTGTAAGACCTACATCAATGAGATGGCCACCATTCCCAATCCTACAATTACAATCTTTTGTCGCGTGGCAGTTGGCTCGGTATGGATACCGGAGCTGGCGCTGCCGTCGACCGGCTCGCCATGGCGAAGCCCGTCTAGAAGTGGCATAGTAACGGATTACAGTGTTGGAGAGTTGAAAACAGAATGATCCGTACCACGCTACAAAGATCTGGCTACAATCTAGTTTTAAGAAATCAGACTTTCCGATCATTTCATGCAGTCCGGAGTACAAAGTTGCGACGAACAAGCAATGAGTAGGGACATCGGGAGAAGCAAGGTCCACATCGGCGAGTCCATTCGAAGGCGATCGTTGATAAGAAAGTGGACTGGAACTGGCCTTCCGCGGAGATCGTCGCCCCAACACTAATGGAGATCAACCAACTCTATCCTGATAACAATTTCCTCGCGCTGATTGGTCCCCAGCTATGGTCCGATAAGGGCTAAGAACACCCATGTTGACGAATTTCCCCCTAAGGTTGTACTATGGGTCGGGTTAATAGACGCACACTCATATCATGTATTGTCTTATTTAATGTCGTAAGAACTGCTCCTGCGGACCCGCGGAGATGCTTACAATGGATGCTGACGGATGTCGTGGGCGGTGGGCGATCTCGGGGTCTGATATCGTACATACGTTGTCTTATTTTGCTGATGGACGGTATTCTCGGCAATCGACCGTTATGACATGATTTGGCATGAAATTTCTTGGAGTATCTGACCCTTATTATCAGTTCAAGAGTCCATCGTAGATACCGTCGATTGTCACTACGACATCGAAAAACATTCTACGTGTCACACGCGTGTACATTCGCTATGGCAATGACCAACACACAAGTTCTTGTCAATAGTGACAAGTTGTCATTCAAGAAATCACTCATCACATTCCATGATCTACCAACGCCACAAGAAGTTGATATCCCTCTACCACCGCCATCCTTCACCCCGACCGAGATTCTAGATGTCGATCGAGGCACCCCGGATAACCATGTGCCCCGCGATCCAAGGCTTATTCGACTGACCGGCGTGCATCCTTTCAATGTAGAGGCTCCTCTGACAACGTTATTCAACCAAGGTACTATAATTTAAAACGCTTCAGCCGTTCAGGACATCCATCTGACATTCCCATAAGGATTTCTCACGCCACCAGAACTGTTCTATGTCCGAAACCATGGCGCGGTACCACAGGTCCGCGACGAAGACATTCCCGACTGGAAGCTGAGCATAGAAGGGTGAGTGGTGTTATTGTCGGGCATTGGCGAATACTGATTGTATCTAGACTCGTCGAAAACCCGATCACTTTGAGCTTCCGCGACATTCTCGAGAAATATGATCAAATCACCGCACCTATCACACTCGTCTGTGCTGGCAACAGACGCAAAGAACAGAACACGGTTCGGAAGTCGAAAGGTTTCTCATGGGGTCCAGCTGGTCTATCAACTGCTCTATTTACAGGGCCTTTGATGGCCGATATCCTCCGCAGCGCGAAGCCTCTCCGACGAGCCAAGTTTGTGTGTATGGAGGGAGCTGACAAATTGGTATGAGAAATCCTTTCTTCGAACTGCTCTTGAAAAGTAAGAACAATGTGACTAACTCGTTCTATAGCCCAACGGATACTACGGAACTTCTGTCAAATTGAACTGGGCTATGGACCCGAACAAGTTGATCATGTTGGCTTACAAGATGAACGGCGAGGCACTTACTCCAGACCATGGCCGTCCTCTGCGGGCAGTTGTACCTGGCCAGATCGGTGGCCGTAGTGTTAAATGGTTGACCAAGTTGATTGTAACCGAGGCCCCAAGTGAAAACTGGTATCATATTTACGACAACCGGGTGCTTCCGTAAGTTATCTTGGAAGAGCGAGAGCGTTGCATTCCTCAACTAACTTCTTTCCCAGAACAATGGTTTCTCCCGAGATGGCTGCGGCGGATAAGAAGTGGTGGACTGATGAGCGATATGCCATTTACGACCTTAATGTCAACTCGGTCGCAGCATACCCAGAGCACGAAGAGACACTGGACTTGCTCTCAAGTGGGAAAACATACACTGCGAAAGGTTATGCATACGCCGGTGGTGGTCGACGGATCACAAGGGTTGAAGTATCCTTGGACAAAGGCAAATGTACGGCTGCCTGGCCGCCCTCAGCTTTATGAACTTCAGCTAACATATAATGATGATCTGCAGCATGGCGTCTCGCCGAGATCGAATACGCCGAAGACAAATACCGAGAATACGACGGCGAGTTGTTTGGTGGAACAGTCGACATGGGGCAACGAGAGACCTGTTTTTGCTGGTCATTCTGGTCTCTCCCTATTCCCGTCTCAGACCTGGAAGATAGTGATGCGCTACTTGTGCGAGCGATGGACGATGCAATGGCCGCCCAACCGCGCGATATGTACTGGTCTGTTCTCGGCATGATGAATAACCCATGGTTCAGGGTGACGATCACAAAAGAAGGGAGCCTGCTGAAGTTCGAACACCCGACACATCCAGTCAGGGCTGGAGGCTGGATGGAGAGGGTCAAGAAGGCGGGCGGTGATTTGACAAACGGCAATTGGGGCGAGAGGCACCAAGGTGAAGAACTGGTGGAACAAGAGCCCATGAAGGAGATCAACATGAAGAAAGAAGGCGAGAACCGCCAAATTAGTCTGGAAGAGTTCAAGGCAAACAGCAGCAGCGAGAAGCCTTGGTTCGTTGTGAACGGTGAAGTGTATGATGGCACCGGGTTCCTTGAGGGTCACCCTGGAGGAGCAATTAGTATTACATCCTCTGCTGGGCTCGACGTGTCAGAGGACTTCCTGGCAATTCGTAAGTATAAATATTGCACCCCACATCATTTGCTATTCCGCTAACTTTCTTCCCAGACTCCGAGACTGCGAAGTTGATGATGCCCGACTACCATATTGGTACATTGGACGCAGCATCTCTAAAGGCGCTCAGCAGCAACACTGGAGCTATGTCCGACGAGCCACGTCCGACATTCCTCCAGTCCCGCGCTTGGTCCAAACTCAAACTCTCAGAGGTGAAGACTGTATCCTGGGATACCAGGATATTCGTCTTTGATTTGGAACATGAAAAGCAGACTTTGGGATTGCCGATCGGCCAGCACTTGATGATCAAAATCAACGACCCGGACAGCAAAGAAGCCATCATCAGATCATACACTCCTATATCAGACACACAGATGGAAGGCAAGATGGAATTGCTGGTCAAGATCTATTTCCCCACCAAGGATGTCCCTGGTGGAAAGATGACAATGGCCCTTGACAAACTCCAAATTGGAGCAGAGATTGACTGCAAGGGACCCACTGGTCGGTTTGAGTATCTGGGTAACGGTCGTGTGCTCACCAGCAGCAAGGAACGGCATGTTCGCTCTTTCAAGATGATCTGTGGTGGTACTGGTATCACACCGATCTTTCAAGTGCTGCGTGCTGTCATGGAGGATTCACAAGATCCAACAAAGTGTGTTGTCCTTGATGGCAACAGACTTGAGGAGGATATTCTGTGTCGTTCGGAGCTTGATAAATATGTGGAAACAGACGGTGAAAAGTGTACTGTTGTACATACCTTAACGAAGGGGTCAGAGGACTGGACAGGTCGCCGTGGACGTATCTCTGAAGACTTAGTGAAGGAATTCGCGCCTCCCGAAGAGAGCAGTATGGTCATTATTTGTGGACCAGGGGCAATGGAACAATCGGCAAAGAAAGTGCTTCTTGCCCAGGGCTGGGCCGAGTCTGACCTTCACTTCTTTTGATCGAGAACAGACTTGCTAGCTACTAATATATGAACAAAGTCCATGTATAATGAGAACAATTTGACAATCTACAATAACTTTTCAAGACGAAAGAGAATTAAATTTCATTCAGATAGCCTGGTACACTGGAGGTCTTGTGCAAGTATACCGTACAAAGAAACCTTCTAGGCCCTTGGTAGGCCCCCACCTGTAACACATCCTCCGAATTGACACCAGACTCCGCATGGTGTTTCAATTGGTGCTTGTCGACAAACTCAGGAATGCTTGCTTCCATAGCTAGAGTCTTTGGTTGGATCGTAGAGCAAGTCGTCAATAACAGCAGCAAATCCGGGAGGGTCTGGAGGTGAGTGAGGCTCCAGAAGATTCTCTCCAACTTCCTGTTGGTACAGCTCAAGAAGCATGGCCCACATGGCCGGGTCCTCTTCGGCAAAGATCTGATCGGCAATATCGGTGTGAGACAAGCAGATATCTTTCTTCAACTCTCCACGCTCTTTAATTTTGAGCAGAACGCTTCTCGCTTCCGGGGTCTGAAGTTCGCGTTCGAGTTCTTTCAGGCGGAACTGCTTCACTGCGGCGGCCATGATTGTTTTATGGTGCTCCACAATCTGCGGCCATTTCTCCGAGATGAACTTGGAGTCCACGTTCTTAACCCAGTTAGGAGGAGAGGATGGGGTCCCGGTAGGATCAGCCAATGCGTGCCGAGTAGTTCTGACGCTGTGCATGGTTTTCTGGACCGCGTGGGGGACGTGGCTGAAAAGCTCCTCGCGGTATTTGAGGGCTTGTTCGGTAGGGATTAGGGTTGGATCGGCGGGAGAGATCATCAGCTGAGCAGCTGGTCTCATCAATCTCATGAAGAGGTTATCTGACAAAGAGGTTTCCCGAGGCTCTGGGGCCACCATTTCGCCTTGCTCCACAGATCGAAAAATCAAGCTGTCTGCTGATGGGCGTGAAGAAGAACACCCCGTGGATTCAGAATCGAGGTATTCATGCAATGACTCCACAGGACTCCATGGGGTGTCTCGGCCCATTGTCACCAACGAATGCTCATCACTCGGAGATGCTTGCGAACCCGCCGGGCTAGACAGGATGGCCGAGCTAGGTGCCTCAGATGAGGGCTTCTCGCACGACGAAGACATTGGTGGCATATGGAAGAGAGATTTGATGATATGGTGAGGTGATTGAAGAGTAGAGGAGATTTTGAGGAGCGTGGGATAAACTTTTAGAACGAAATGTTTCACGTTATAGGGATGTGTGAAGCGAAGGTGACGCCGAGGATGGAGAGGCAGATGAGAGGAGAAGAGTGTGTTGTGATAGGGAAAAATTTGATGTGAAATCATCAAATTAATCAAGTCCTCTTGGTATTAAACGGCCCATATTGAATATAAACCAAGCATACATTTATGCTTATTCTACTCTATCCGATGCCTACGTTTAGTTCCAAGATAGAAGGCGAGCTTCTACCAACCACCATTTCTCTACAGCACCTAAAATATGTAAATTCGAGATTGTTGGGGCTTGAGGGACAGCCATTGAGCCGCTGTATTCTGTAATAAGGATGGCGATGTTGTCTTTATCGAAGAATCAACATTAGAGTCGCGAACGGACGCGTTCGAGCGCGCCGTATTTCTCATCATGGAAAGTTTGTTTATTGTTTTTCGAGGCGAGCCATGTGAATCCAGATATAGGGATTTACATGATAGTCATCGCTCCTGTCTCTATAGATAAATTGACCCTGAAATCTTCTATCAGGCTTCTTACGAAAGATTTACTACTACTAGACTACACAATCCAAAGGGGGTCCACAACCTTAAGAAATTGATAGTCAGAGGCTCTCAAACAATGCAGTTTACTTTATTAGAGGTTTAATGTGCCAGGGGTTGAGTTTTCTGCGCTCAGCTGGGAAATTTATCATTTTATAATCGCTTCTGAAAGCTACCCAGCTTGTCAAGGAATGGGCGCCCTACCCAAGGAATGGGAAAAGAAGAGAGGAAACAATCGAGAGAGAACGAGTGATGTTGATAATTATTGCTTGCCTGAGAGACGAGGTATCAATATCCTCCTGGTTGTGGCCTTTCACATAAAGAACATTCGATTTGTAAAGTTACGAGCTTGAGCAAACACGCAGATTTTGGTGGTATTTGGAGATTCCGTTATTCATCAAAAGTTCTCAGAAGTCTCTGAGTGCCATATCGTAAATCATCATTCCTCTAAGGGCTCAGAGAATTCAGTAATAATCCCTCACATCTAGTCTGACTCGCAGATGCTCGAAAATACTAGTCGTGTCGGTACGAGAGCTTAGCAACGATTCAGACTTCCCCATGGACTTTGAGGATGCCTTGCCCGTGTCCAGGCTACGGAGATGTCCAACAAAGGTAGATGTTTGTTTCCGGAAACTTGAGTATAAGTGAAAGACGGTTCCTTCGCTTTCGTGACGCAGTCCACTCAACCCATCTGCCTTGGACAGGGTGCTAAAGGACAATATAGTCCCGAAGATGGAATCCAACAGCTTAGCCGCCTGCGCGTGCCTTTTACTGAGGAAAAATGCAAATAGCATTTGGTCAAGAATGTCCTCGTGAAAGTCACGCAGGCGCGGGACGGAGTGAGCGGCTTCGATTGTCCCGTCAATGTCACCGCGGTCGAGGCAGCGCTCAATCCTAGCAAGTGTCTCTTGAAACTGATCCCAAATAGATCCGATGCCGACATGGAAGCAGTAGTCGCTAATAGCGAGCACAAAATGTTGGGCATCGATGCGGAACTTTTGAAACACATTGCGGGTGTCTCCTGACATAGAGCCACGATTCGTCGAGTCCCGAACAAGTCCCTTCACAACCGAAACCATTCGCAATAGCCGAAGCAGGTGTTTGAAGAGACGATCGTACCTCTTCAAAGACTTCGCTGTGATGAGTGCTTCAAGAGCTTCGGGAGGCTTGTACTGCAGACGGAGGAAGTCCAAGGCCTCGATAGCATTCGGATCTCTGCATCTTTCAATCTCTTCATCTGTCAACTCACGGATCGCAAAGCTCAGTCCGCCTGGGAGCTGATTGTCTTGCTGGCCCCGTGTCTGTTCCGACTTCTCAGGTTCCTCTTCGGAGAAATAACAATCACCGAGAAGCCCGTTGAGTACCAGTCGTAGCTCTGAGCTCGCCGGGGGCCAAGCGTCGCGGTTTCCCAGACGCAATCCAGTATGAACACCACTCCGGACTACGCCATTCTTGCGTTCTCCACTCTCCATCTCGGGGTCAAAAAGTGAGTGTGTAAGACGGGAGGCAAAGGAGCCGTCTCCAAGCAATTGGAAGCGCCATTGTAGGTCGAGATGGTGCCGTACATTATGCTCTTTGAATAGATGGTGTAGGTAGGAAAAGTCGATCAATTGTGCCTGGGAAGAAATGACTGGAGCAAGGGAGAGGTAAAGGGCAGACGATAGCTCAGGGCCAAAACGACTCGCGTCATCGACATAATCCGAGGCCGGCTCCCTGGTCTTCTCAAGGAGTTGATTGATTTTGTCATTAACAAGAGCCCTTTGATCTACCACAGACCCCGAGATAATCTTCTCATCATCCAAATCGAACAACTCGTACGTGCCATTCAAGTTTCCACATGATGGCTGTCTGCTTGCCGGAGTGTCCAGTTCGGCTGGTTGCTTAGAATTATGTCCTCTGTGGTACTTCAAGATCTCATGGCGAAGGCTTGCTTCATGCTCATTTGCTTGCCTTTGGATCCTTTCAATGTCACTCCACGTAGTCGCACAATATAAACGAAGATTTTTCGCACCGGGAAGCACGTCATGACGTGCAATGGGATGGTGTGGATCTGATCTTTTCAGAAGGCGCAAACTCCGCCCACTCTCAAAAATAGTCCGAGCTTGATCTTTCGGTATGAAAGAAGGCATGTGGGCATCAACGTAGATGTACTCGGTCCTTTCAGAGCCCGTCTTAAACTTCGTGGGGTCATGATGATGCTCCAACTGTACAAACATTCTTCCACTAGCCACCAGTTCGCTCAGAGCACCTTCGTCCGATCGTAGCCCTATCCAGCGTTCGACGAACTCGAACCAGGGGCTAGTTACTCGGAAGACAATCTCCTGCAATAGATTCTCCATCCACCCAAACATATGGGTAAAGACTGTTGCTCGCTCAATCACGGCAGATATAACCTGGGCGTCTGATTTGGCCTTCTCTGCCATATTGACGACATCGGCCAAAGCGCTTATCAAGTCCCCGCATCGTTGAAACAGTGTCATGACCCGCAAGACTGAAACGATGTTTTGGGAATATAGGAGAATCTGCTGCTCCAGATTGTAGATGATGATCGCGACGGTACCGCGCAACGTGAACAAAGAAAATAGATCCTTGGGCTTGGTGGGCGCATTCTTTACAAAGGCCCGTATGTGCTGCATGTTCGTACCGCATTGTAGCACGCTGGAAATGACAGAGTCTAGCATTGCGAGGCTCACCCCGGAAACGCGCACATCGTTCATACATCTCTCGAATGTTTTTGTCTGCTCGTTGTAGCGGAAGAACGACGAGCTCCAACCGAGTCCAAGACGAAGCAGCGACCGAATGAAGACACCATCTCGAACTAATCGGCCGGCAATGGGTTTCCCCTTTGCATGTGCTTGGTGTGACAGCGCTGCATCGAATCCTTTCGCGCCCGATTCGCTAAAGTATGCCGACACTGGTTCGCGATGTCGACGATTCTGATATCTCTCCCACGTTTTCGAAGGGGCGATGTAGTCGGAATCCTCTCTGCACGAGTCGAGCTTCCAGATATCAATATCGTCTGCGAGGTCGTGGAGGGTGTCTGATGGCGCATCGGATTGGACATCGATAGAAGGCTCGATAACTGAATTGGCCGAAGACTCGGGGCGTTCAATGTCATTGGGGAAGAAGTTAAGTTTCCATATCGAGTCAGGCGTGTCAACGCCTTCGAATGGGGGCTTAAAGCATGTTTTGGGAATTGCTGTACACCAACAGAGACGTCATTAGCTAGCTAGATACCCTCGGAGGCGGGATACGTACTCGGTAAGTCCGCGTTCCATGGTAGGTCTTCTAATGGTTGCAGAGCCTCAATGCTAAACCTTGAAAGTCTCCATAGGCTCTCACTGGAGAAAGGATCAGGCTCATGGTCAGCGGAGTCCATCCTGAATCCATAGCCAGCCAGAAACTCTCCGTGGCGTTGTGGTGGACGCGTTCGAAATTCATGGGACAGTCCCGCGATGGGAGGGAGGGCTATCGTGCACGGGCCACGCGATAACAGAAACCCGCGACTGTCAGTCTTGAAGCTCAGCTTTCTCCAGTATCCGCATCTCACGCACGTCAATTCGTTCAGCTATTGCTGTATGACATTGATTAATCGCAATGCCACCCCGAAAGAAAACCAAGCGCGCACACTCCACTACACCTCCCGAGGACACAGCGGCGCAATCTAGTGCGGATACCCCAGGATCAATCGACAGCGCTGAAAAGCCCGAGCCCGAATATGACTTGATTGGCGATCCTTGGACAGACGAGCAAGAGACGGCACTATTAAAGGCGATAATAAAATGGAAACCCGTTGGTGAGTTACCATTTGGTCTAGCTGAGTCGCACTTGAGGGCATTGGAAGCTAACTAAGCTCGTATTCCAGGCGTTCACAAGCATTTCCGCATGCTCGCAATTGCAGACTACCTGAAGAGTCAAGGATATGCGCCCTCGTCAGCAGAACATATGCGTATTCCCGGGATATGGAAAAAGCTGGGTACTCTATACAACTTGGAGGCGTTAGATGAACGGGTAGGCCACACTCGAACTTTGGACCAGTTGAGCATCTCCTTACTAATGACTGCTATGAATCAGGAGGACGCAGTGTTTGCGGATACGAATGAGGATGAGGAGGAGGAGCCAAGTGAGATGTACTGGCCGTTTGAGCTTCCCTACGACGAATATGGCGACCTCATGTTTGAGAGGCGGCTGGCGACAGAAGGTTCGTTGTCGCCTGTAACAAGTCGCCATGCCGAGTCTCGACGAGGAAGCACGGTGGCAGACACCGACGGTAAGTTGCAAACATCTCCTCTCAACCATTTACCAATTCCAGCAACTGACCCAATCGCTCGCCGCAGAGCCTCGCTCATCTCCCGCTCCATCTCGAGGCCGCAAATACAATCGTGGCACACGCCAACCCGCACGCGAAACTCGCTCGACACGACTTCAAATTGAAATTGGCTCTGGTAGCCAAGGCAAGGCGTCCGATGAGGACGCAGACTCTGGGGAAGATTCCGACGTCAATGATGAAGGTGATGAAGAGGAGGGCGAGGAGGGTAGTGACGGTGGCAAAGACAGCGAGGACGATGAGGAAGAGGAGAGCAGTGACAAGGGAGGTTCAAGGAGCACGAGGGCAAAGGCATCACGGTCCAAGCAGAAGGACACCAAAAAGGCTTCAACGAGTACTACAACCCGCCGAACTGCTCGCCGACGTTGACGCTAAACATCGGTTGTTTCCTTCATTTCAGTTTTATATTTTGATACCAGCGGATCTTCGGAGTGGCGTTTTGAATACTGTGTGATTTGTTCTGTGTAACAATGGGCCTTGTATGTACTTTTTACAACTATTTCCATGAAACAACTTCCCACCAAGGCCTACCCACTACGTAAGGTTTTGAATTCGAAGACATCGGCATAACCACAAAGAGGTATATTTAGATCGCTATAGGTAGTCTAAGGTCGTTCGAGGGTACAGAAGAAAGAGATCAGATGGGGGGGTCATAGTACAAGAAATCCAAGTAGCGACGTAAGTCTACAGGCGCTTCATAATGGCTTCGGCGTACTCGTGGGTCTTGGCCTTGCCACCGAGGTCACCAGTGAGGGCCTGGAAAGACGATTGTCAGCATTTGTTTCTAGTCAATATCCAAGGTACTGGGAGCACAAAAACATACCTTGCCCTCAGCCAGGGTGTCGAAGATAGCCTTCTGGATGCGGTTAGCGTGGTCGTGGAGACCCATGTGCTGCAGCATCATGATGGAAGACAGGAGCAGAGCAGTGGGGTTGGCAAGACCCTTGCCAGCAATGTCAGGAGCGGAACCGTGGACGGCCTCGAAGATGGAGCACTCGTCACCGATGTTACCGGAGGGGGTCAGACCAAGACCACCGATCAGACCGGCGCACATGTCGGACAGAATGTCACCGTACAGGTTGGGCATGACAAGAACCTTGTCGTTGTAAGGAGTGGGGTCGGTGACGATCTTCAGGCACGAGTTGTCCAGCAGCTCAGCGTCGAACTCGACATCGGGGAAGTCCTTGGAGATGTCGCGGGCGGTGTTCAGGAACAGACCGTCAGACATCTTCATGATGGTGGCCTTGTGCACGACGCGAACCTTCTTCTTGTTGATGGACTCGGCGTACTGGAAGGCGAAGCGCAGAACGCGCTCGGAGGCCTCCTTGGTGATGAGCTTGATGCTCTGGACAACGCCATCGACAACGACGTGCTCGATTCCGGAGTATTCACCCTCGGTGTTCTCGCGGATCAGGACGGTGTCAACACCGTCGTAGGGGGTCTTGTAGCCGGCAATGGAGCGGCAAGGACGGACGTTGGCGAACAGGTTGAAGGTACGGCGCAGAGTAAGGTTCAGGGAAACGTGACCCTTACCAACGGGGGTCTAAAAGTATAGAAAACAATTGCGATTAGCATCGCCAATGACGCAGGGTGATAATGCCAAAATGCGCGAAGTTGAACGTACAGCCAGGGGACCCTTGAGCGCGACATAGTTCTTCTCGACACTGCGGATGGCGTCGTCGGGGATGGCGGTCTTGCCATCCTTCAGAATGGGAGTAACGTCGACGGACTCCCACTTGATGGGGGCCTGTGATAAGACTTAGTATCCCTAATCATTCCCGTCCAATCAATGTTGCGACGAGTCTTTACCTTGGCAGCCTCGAAGATATCCTTGACCGACTGAGAGATCTCAGGGCCAATACCGTCACCCTCAATCAGAGTAACGGTGTACTTGCCCTATTACGCAGAACAGAATTAATCAGTATTGCGACGATAGTATTGAAGGAGGATTTGTTCGTGGGTTTCAGGCGCGCGGTTGGCGCCGGCAAGAATAGGGAAAAAAAAATCGCGATGGCTGGGAACAACACGTACATCAGAGCCCTTCTGGCCCTTGAACTTGGCGACAGCATCGGCGGGAGAGGAAGCGTAACCGCGCAGCTACAATTCGAGAGAAGGTCAGTTAATTGATGTTCGTTAAGTGGGCGACTCGGATTCGGTGGACGAGAGGGGATGCAGGTGGTAGACGGTACCTGCGACACAGAGGTGACGAAGCTGGGGGCCATGCGGGCTGACCGCAGGCACTGGCGAGCAGCAGAGAAGTTTCTGGCGGCGAGCATCGTGAACAGATCCCGACAATCGGCTTCGTAGGGGAAAGGGTGTGATGGTGGGGAGAAGGAAGAGAAGAGGGAAAAGGGACGAAAGAATCGAGTTTCTCGGCGCCGCACCGATCCGACCGGGCAGACCGCATTGGTGGTTTGATGGGCTCTCCGGCTACCCGAAAGTCCACTCTGCTGCTGGTCATTGGTCTGCGGTACCAGCAACCCAACTTCAGGGCCCTGAGCTTCATACTTGGATCCATTCGACAGCTGCCATTGACTGCCACCATTACGGATTTCACAAAATCCTAGCTTCTGCTGATTCTTGTCATCTGCAGTCTCCTGCAGGAGGCTCCGAGCAGTGGCCTCTGCCCTCCACCCTCCGGACCCTGACCCTGAGACCACCCCCTCCATTTCGATTCGTCCTGTCTCCACCCCAGACCAGCATCCCGTCTAGCCATAATGTCCGACCTCGACGTTGCGAGCCATTACAACTTACCCTCGGAGTTCCCTGACGAATGGCCGGCGGCGCTGGACGAGGCTGACCAGTCCGATCAGGAGCCCGTCCAGAAATCCAAGTCGCGCAAGTCGCGGTACTTTGCGCTAGAACGCACTCCTAGTGACTGGCGAAGTAATTTTGGATCTCGTAGAGGGAAAGATGCCAGAGAAAACACGCAGAATGATGAGCCGGATCCATTGGGAGGAAGTGACAGTATCCTCCGCACTCTAAAGAGCCGTGGAATACGCCTCGAGGATGACGGGGGTAAACGGTCTCGGTTCCTACTCTCATCGACGTCCTTCTCGCCCGCTTTGTTCCTCTCCCAAGTCCATCATGATGCTTCCATTGAATCGCTCGTGGCTGGTCTGGAGAACCTGTCGAATTCCATCGACGAAAAGTCAGCGTCGCTGAAGGTACTGGTGGAGGCAAACTTCGAGCGCTTCGTCCGTGCGAAAGCAACTATTGACAGCGTATACACTGAGATGAGAGATCAAGGAGCGACAAAGGAGCAAGCCTTGGCTCCTCGTCGATCAGGACACTTCCGGAATTATTCAGGCCAGCACCGGAGCATATCACCTGCTCCTGTAGTAACAACTGGGCCCAAGAAAAACGCACTGACCAAGGAGAGTGAATACGGTATGAAAGGCATTCGAGGCCCTCTGGTCGAAGCGTCAGTGAAGGCCGAGGAAGTTTGGGGTCCTGCTCTGGGAGGCCGAGACCGGGAGCAGTTACTTAAGTCGGTCGTGGATACGATGGAGAAGCAACGTGATGTGTATGAGATCGGAAGTCGCTTGTCCAAGTCCATCCAGCAACGCGATTATGATTCCGTCTTTGAACAGTATACCAAGGCTCGGACTCTAGCGAACCGAGCAAAGAATATTGTGGAGCAGGCCTCCAGCGCTCAACGACAATTGTCCGACCACGAAACGTTTACGATCTTGGCCATGGGGCGGATGTGGATGGATGTTGATCAGCAAATCCAAAACTTCAAGAGGGATCTCTGGAGACGATTGAGTGATGCACCCACGACGTCTACTACTAGTACAGCATCCGGGCCTGTGGAGGAGCACATGGAGTTGATTGGAGCATTGTTGGAATTGGGTGTTGAAGACAACCCTATCTGGACCTGGCTCCACAGCCGTTACGAGTTCCTCAAGACCAAGATAACATCATTCTGTGATCGATGCAAGGTAGAGATCGAGATTTTGCGGCGAAGACTCGCGGGCGGAGAGAAACCATCGCCCCAGGCCACTGCATCTTATCTGCGTCTAGCTCCTCGAGATGGATCGGTAGAGATACCCGAACGACTTGACACTGATCAAGTCATTGAGCTCTGGGATTGTGTCCAGGCTTTCCTAAATCGACTTCTATCGTCTCATGGGGGGCTGCTGGGCGAAGTACTCGACTTCTGGGAGGTAGCTCAATCCTTCATCGATGGCACCCGCCAAAGACTCCTTCCTGTCGGCTTCGAGGGCGAGAGCCGCAAACACCACCGGCTTACCCCGGCCAATGTGACGCAACTTGAGAGAGGAATTGTGGAGCTGGTGAACCTCATTCGAGAGAACGTCTTGTCTCTTTTCAATGATCCTCCAACGGAGGACATTTCCCTTCTCTCCTCTCCTATTCCACCCAGTCCAACAAGTCCGGCCTCGCGGGGCGTCACCCCTACTGAGTCTAGGTTTAAACTGGATCCTAAGAATCTGCCCATCCTAGCTCCTAAGAAGGGAGAGCATTGGGAGGGCTATGCATTCTGGCCGCCCTATTCCAATTCTCTCAGCGGTGTCCACTATCTAAGCAAGTTCCTCGTCATCCTGGGAATGGCTGCTAGTGAGATGGCGGCACTAGGTCCCGTTGGTAGCGCAGGACCAACGTATGATCAACTCAAGTCTCTTATCAGCATCGCGCGAGAGCGTTCTGCTCGCGTAGCATGCTCTGCGTGGAGCAAAGACGCGGAGATCTGCAAGATGTTAGAGGATTGGACCCGTGATTCGGAAAAGCGGGATCTAACGAAGATGCCGGGCTTGTTCGTGGCTTTCGAGAGTGCTATCCTTGGGGGCATGCAGAAGATTCTGTACATCTCCGAGGCGATGGCGAAATCGGGCTCTGTTGATGTTGTTACCCAACCGCCTGCCAAGTTACTTCAGATGGTACGGACACAATTTGTGTCCAGTGTCTACAAGGCACTTAGCGGACTGGTTGAAAATGCAGAGCGCCTCGCGCCCTCAGAAGAGGAGAATGAATGGGTTATTTCCAGGCCGGTCATAGCCAGCCAGGTGGTCGATGCAGCTCTGTCGGTTCTCACTGCAGACTCCGTCGATTCTCGCAACAGGGTGAGTTTCCTCGCATCATATCACGTTTATTTGTTTCAAGTCTGACCTCCGCAGAATATACGAATTCTCCTCACACTTTCAAACCTCAAGGCCCTTCAGGCCGAGTATGTGCCGCAGTTAATCGCCAACTTCGAGACGTCATTCTCAGTCAAGTTGACGGAAGAAGGCAAAACTGTTCGGGATGTCCTGAAACAGATCGAAGACCGGCTCTTCCAGTCATACACCAAGCCGACTATTGCCACATTGAATGAAACCATCACCACAGGCATTACCGCGTCCGACTGGGTGCCTGCCACCGATCGCCCAGATCAAGTGCGCCCTTATGTCTACAGCACCATGCTCACTCTGGTGCTGGTGCATACGGAGATCTCAACAACCATTCCCTCCACAGTATCTCCGAGCTCCAGTCGCTCATCGGCAAATGCCCCATCTTCGCTCCTAGCCACCATCTTAACACACCTCCTGGTAGAAGTGTCCTCGTCCTTGCTTGCCGCGTTCCGCTCTCGTCCCACTTTCTCACTGGCTGCCTTGATGCAAGCCACGCTGGATACCGAGTTTATTGCGCAGACTTTATCCCAGTACTCAACCGACGAAGCATCCAATATCCAAAGCCAGATCTATGTGGAATTAGATCGCCGTACCACTAACGAGGCTCGCACCAAACTCCAGTCCGAACTGGGAGAGATGCGAGTGGTGCTCAAACGCCTGCGCGAGCGAACGAAGGGCGAATTCGCTTGCTTCAAGAAGCCTCGAAGTGGAGGTGCCTCCAAGCCTTCCACGTCCACTTAGTCTAGCCATGTATATAGTTCAACGAAGAGACCTTTCTAATATGACGTGTTCATGAATTTCGAACATGGTATAAGTAACAATCGGGTATCACAACTTTTTAGTTTGCCATTCCATGTAGGCCTCTTTCCACTCAAGAAGATGTTCCATCTCCCGTCCTGCCAATTTTATTCTCAGTTCTGGCCAACCATCCGCTGCACCCGACTCAACAATGCATTACTCTCTCGCCCCAACCGCCTCTTGCCAAATTGATCCGGCCGCTTCGCCCGAGTCATCGCATCACGTTCCTTCTGTCTAGCCTCCCGCTCCCGTTGCCGCGCCTCCGCCGCCTGTTTCCGCTGCTCTGCGATCTCAATCTCCCTGGAGAATGCCGATGGCTTCGGTTTTCGCTCTCTTCGCTGTCCGTCCATATTGCGGGGGCGACGCTCCGGTCGCGGCGCAGGCTCGGGCGCCAGCTCGGGCTCGTTCATCATTGCTACCCGATCGGGGTGCAGTTCCAAGGAAGCTGGTTCGGGCTTGTCTTCGGATTCTTCTTCGGCGGTGGTGAAGACTGGTTTGGGGTGGTTGGTGGCGAGTTCCTGGGCTTTGATCTTGGCGTAGGCTTTCTTGACTTTGGCCTTTTGGATAAGGTCGGACTTGATCTTTTGTGCTGCAGGGAGAAATCGGATGAGCAAGTTGGAAAAATCACACGGAGAGAATAGTAGCTTCTTACTCTTGCGCCGATACGTGCCATCGGGGAGGTTTGCAGGGCCGACACTGAAGCCCTTGCGCTTCTTCATAGCGGGATCTGCCCGTGACTCGGAAGATTTGCTCTCGCCATCGCGAGTTCGTTTGGGAGCCATGATGATTCAAGACCGACTTGAACAAGCTCGAATATGGCTGGGTACAGGGTTGGGTTTGCAGGTGGGTGGTTTGTTGCAGTTGGAGTTGGAGAAGAAAAAAAGCGGCGAGCCGCGGCCAAGCGCCGGAAAAAAAGTTGTAGTCTGGATTTCCCCCCACGGAGTAAGTACAGAGCTGATAGTATATGGGCGAGCAATCAATAGTCATATGATATATATAGCGGATCTTTGGTATACTCTTTTTTCCATATATCAAGTAGATATTCGCTATTTTTATTATCTCCCTCCAAAGTGGCCCAACTTGGTTGGATGAAACATAAGCCCTCGCACCAGAAGAACCCGAAACTACTCGCCGATGAATCATCGGGAGACCCACGACCCACGACCTCACCAGATGACAAGCTCCGCCGTCCGACCTTACGCCTTGTCTTTCTCTCTCCCGGACTCTTCCTCCGGTCGCACTCCTTCTTTCTTTCCACAGTGCTTGCTTGTATATTCCAAGTTCGTTTTGCTACGACCATATATCTTTGCGTTCGAAATACCTACTAAACCTCTTCCGTGCCAATCACCCCATTCTTCGGAACCTCTGACGGCATACCCGCTCTCTGCAGCACACCGCATCTCATCCCATACCCCACCGCGGCACTGTCGGGCCTGTTCTCAAGAGCACTTGCCACGTCGGTGGCCTCTTGCAATGTTCAACTCGCCGTTTAAGCCCTCATAGTCTGCCCAGCCTTGCCACGATGCCCCTCTTTCATGATCCGGATCGACGGGCCCAGCACCGCTGGTCGGGTGATCATTACGAGCCGGAGCAGCCAGCCCCAGGGTCCCCTCGGGATCAGGCTGGTGATGACGATGACCGTGGACGTTATACAGTGGGATCAACTGGGAGGGCTATATATTCTACGTCCATGGAACCGTCTCCGTCCAAATTTCGGGCCAACGATCGGCAGGAGCTCATACAGCGAATCAAAGAGTCATCGCCGTGGAGATTGCAATATCAGGTATGTCGGGCTGCTATTGGGCTGAGATAGTGACTTCTGGTCTTGGTTCTAGAGGTCTTCTCATTCATACCTGCTTGAATGTCTTGAGCTAACCAAGTATGAAGTCGCAAAACACCAATCCCGGCGAATCCTATTCGCCTCATAGTTCTATACCGCCCCTTAACTTGCAGGCCGACAAGCGGATGGTTGAGCAGGTCTCAGAGAACCAACACCATGGGGAAGACACTGAAGAGCTAGGCTCGCCTGCCGATATACAGCGGCCTAGATCTGCATTACACTCTGGTGACTTTAGGGAAGGCTCCCCGCATCATGGGGACCGATCACCGCAACCTCGCTTTGCGGAACCCAACCCGTCCTCGCCATTTCCCCGTCTCGGCAGTTCTCCTACAACTCCATGGTTTGGAGCGTCCGTTTTTCGAAGCAACCAACGACAGTTCAACCCCTTTTCCGATCGCCGTGAACCAGAACGTGCTCTACAATCAAGATCCCGAGCACCGTCGCTTGGGTCGTTCTCATCGAGCTACGTTCTTAAAGCCCCGACAAGCCCTCTAGTCTACCAAGCCAACAACACCGATCTAGACTTTTCGCCTCGGGTTGATCCAGCCGAGCCACTAGAATCATTAGAAAGGGCTAACCGACGACGAACTCTCCCTCCGGAGACCTTTCGGCATCTGCACTCCAGTCCCCCTAGCCTACGGACAATTCATACCGGCAGTTCGTATCCCAGAGGCAGACAAGACGGGCTTTTCCAACCCCATCACTCCCCTCGTCGGTCCCTTGCCTCGTCATATAGCCTCCAGCTTGCTTCAACGGCGAATACGCCTGCTTTCCGGGCACGGAGGCCTTCTCTTGCCTCGGAGATCTCCCCCAAGCCGCATGCGCCGATGGTAGGATCGTACGAGGAGTCCATATTGCGCGGGCGGATGTCCATGAACCCGTCCAAGCCGCTAGACTTCACTGCTCAGATTGGAGTTCTAGGAAAAGGCAACTGCAAAGGACATCTGAGATGTCCTCCCCATGTGACAGTCCCGTTCCCGGCCGTCTTCTACAGCT
Source organism: Penicillium brasilianum (assembly GCA_001048715.1). Lineage (NCBI taxonomy): Eukaryota > Fungi > Ascomycota > Eurotiomycetes > Eurotiales > Aspergillaceae > Penicillium > Penicillium brasilianum. The sequence goes on from CDHK01000003.1 coordinate 2,301,304, forward strand.
ACCCGACTTCGGGGAATGGCCGGTCGATTGCCGACGATAGTCCCAGCCCTTACGTTGGGCAGATCGACCTGGAGAATTCGCTACCCAAGGATGGTTCCAGTACGACCCGGCGTCGTAAGCATCATTTTAGCCCATCCAAGGCTCCGGAGGAAATTGGCCCGATCGAGACGGGTGTTCAGCGAGCCCCAGACGCTGACTCGCGGCGCCGTCGGGAAAAGAAGAACCGCAGAGCGGAATCTCCTAAATGCCCCCCGGGTGGGAGCTACCGCATTCCCCAGCAGGGACAATTACAAATCATCATCAAGAACCCGCACAAGACCGCGGTGAAGCTGTTCCTCGTCCCTTACGATCTCAGCGATATGGAACCCGGCACGAAGACGTTCATCCGGCAAAGAAGTTACTCGGCAGGTCCAATAATCGATATGCCCCTGAGCGTGCGAAAGAACTATGGGACTGATCGTCCAGAAGCCTCGTTAAACCCAACGGAGGACCCCCAAGATAAGCCAATCTTGCGGTATCTCGTTCATCTGAACATCTGTTGTCCGTCTCGGGGTCGCTTCTATCTGCACTCCAGCATTCGGGTCGTGTTCGCAAACCGAGTCCCGGATGGCAAGGAGAAACTTCGGAACGAGATTCAATTGCCAGAACCTCGATACAGCCCGTATAAACCCGTTCGTGAGAATGCTCTTTCTACTTCTGCCGGAGCTCGACTAGCGATCGAGAAAGCAGCTCGCCGGCGAAGTGCGGACCAAGGGGGATTCTCAGGTTTACCGCCTTATATCTCCTCGCCAAGTGAGGGCCCTCTGCATTGGGATCCATCAGAGCCAATGGATCTTGTGGAGCCTTCGCAGCCCTCTCATCAGTCTGGCACTGTATATAACAAGCTCAACAAGGGCGACGTTGGCTATGGAGGCTATCCTTACGCTTCTAGCCAGAGCGGCTCCGAAAACGGCGAGAGCTTGCTTGCCAAGCGGCTTCGTGGCCTGGATGTTCACAAACACAAGGCATTTGACAATAAATGAGCCGGCTATCGGAATGGTTTCTCAACCCCGAGGGCCTCAGCATAGGTCTCAGTCTGCCACCTTCCATCTCTGAACATGCTGTAGCACGAAAGTCAAATGTGTGACCAGGCTCCAAACTGTTGAGTTACTGTCGGTATGATGATTGATTAAACCTTTTTTGTTGTCTCTTACCCTTTTTTTTTTCTTTCCAATTGGTCACAGCAATCGACGGCCGCGCCGGACTGCAGCTTGATCAATACAAACTAACCAATACCCGCACAGCTACGACCGGCCCCGTGAGATAGTTCATCTGCAGGCACAGATGCCGGTGCATCTCATCTCATCTCACGTGGGCCCAGGTTCTATATCCTCGTTACTCTGTCTTCTTCTTTCCAGCCTCATCGTATCAGTGTAGGCCAGGCGCTTGGGTTCCAAACATATACCCCCTATTCTATCGTTTTTTCCTACTTGACTTAACTCTCATGTTTTGCCTCGCACAGACTTGAAGGCACGAGGCAACTGTCATGTGATCCCGTGATATTGTCTGGCGTTTACTGAGGAGAAACTGGAAGTACTCTTCGTCTTGGTCCGGTTCTTTTCTCCATTGATTCTCCTTTGCTCAAGGGCGTCCGAGTTACTTTTCTATTGCAGATAATCGATGCAAACAATATTACAAATCTCGAGATTGATACTATCACTCGGTAGTTTGGTGAGTAGGTAGGATGGTGATGGAACTGTATTCTCGGGTGGAATATATCTACAAAGGGCGCTAGGTACAGCAAACGAAGATTAAAAAAAGATAACTCAAATCCGAATTCTATCACAAGGGGAGCCGGCAGTCGTGACCAATACGAAGCCGAGTCTGTTTATAGATCCGGCCGTATGCACGCACGCGGGCATCCTCTTGTAATGGCTTTAGCCAGCGTGCTCAACGATCTCGTTGACCAGGACACCGTCCTTGACGTAGCTCTTGATCTGCTCAGGAACGGGGCACTCCTTGGTATCATCATTGGTACCCTCCTTGGGAGGCAGCATAATGTTGATGGCGCTGCACTTGCTAGTGAAGACCTCAGTGGCAAGGCTCTGCTGGCCAAGGTAGACAGTGGCACCATCGACCTGATCAAAGAGAACGGTCGGAACGACACCGTCAATCTGCAGAGCAAACTTGGGCGACTTGATGACATCGAGGCTGCTGACCAAAGAGTCGACAATGATAGAGAAGCCATTGCAGTTGTCAATGGCGATGGCATTGGCCTTGCCCGAGACCTTGACGATACACTTGTTACAGCGGGTGATGAGAATGGACTGGTTTTGCTGCGCGGGGACCTCGATGATCTCATCGGAGCCCTCGAAGTTCTCAATCAGCCACTTGTTTCCTTCCAGATCCTTGCGTGGAGGCTTGCGGGAGCGCATGCTCTCGGGCTTAGGCTTCTTGCTCGGCGCAGGCGACTTGCCCCGGGGAGAACCAGAGCCCTCTGAGACTACTGAGCCCGCACGCAGGCTGGGGTTCTTGTGTGTCATTTGCGACTTGTCGACCTTGCGAAGACCAGATGTGATCTGCTCGCCTTGGTTGAGCTGATCAAACACAGCGGACATATCGGCCGCGGGAGCAGACGGCGCAGGAGCCGGAGGAATACCGGGAGGAGGGGGAGGGGGCGGGACACCGCCAGGGGTATTGAGAGCAGGGACAGGAGGGGGAGGAGGAGGGGGAGGGGGAGGAGCAGCACCGCCAGCTGGGGCAGAGCCGCCCTTGATCTCTTTCAAAGCATCCAATACATTGAGACCCGATTCGTTGTTCCAAGTCAGGCCCTTGGGATAGTGCTTCTTCAGATAGGCAGAGAGGGCCTTGAAGTTCTGGTAGTATGCTTGGATGTACTCAACGTGTGTTCGGTCCCTGGTAACATGTCAGTCACCGGCGCATACTGTATACTTTATCAATGGTCTTACTTCTCCTTGTACTCCTTCAGCACCTTGTTGCCATAGTATTCAATGCCCCCGATCATCTCAGACACGAACTCCGCGGGCTTGCTCTCGAAGAACCAGCCCAACGCAACGATACCTTCCGCAACGGCACTCAGGTGGTTGAATAACGGTGACGCACGGTTCGACTCCTTAATGTTGTTGATGTTGTCCGATGCCTTGTGCAATTCAGTCATGAGCTCTGGAGGAGGTACGTCGGGCTTCTTGGCTTTCGTCGAGACATAGAGGAATGTACGCTCGGCCTGGAAGGCTTGCAGGACTGCTTTTGACTATTGCACGGTGTGCGTTAGAAATGGCCAATATCCAAGTCTTAGGGCTGCTCTGGGGTGCTCACCTGCTCCGCAACAAGCCCGCCAACCTTCTCACCCAGATTCACAAAGTTTTGGACATCCCCCTTGATCAATGCATCGAAGTCTTGGATCTGCGGGGGAACCTGCGGCGCAGCAGGAGGCGCCGGGGGCGGAGGGGCAAGCTTAGGAGGTTCCGGGGTGGCAGGTGCAGCTGGGGACGGAGTGCCGAGACCTTTCGCTACGCTAGGGTCGTCTAGAGACATCGCCATATCCTCCAAGCGTGAGGTCGCTGCCTCGAGCCTATAAATCCATATCATGGTTAGCATGCTCTGCGCTAGGGTACTCGTCGCACGACTTAGACGAGATTGAAACACAAAGACAAACGATTCAATTCCATGCAGCTACCAATAGATATCATACGTACCGCTTGATGAGGGTGGTGAAATTATGCATATGGCCGCCGCTCGCCATGTTAGGCAACACGTTGCTCGAAGAAGTCGGAAAGGGGCGAGATGAACTTGACGAAAGGGCAATTTTCACTTGGCTGTAAGGAACGGGATCGTAAATAAAGTCGATCCGGCTGTTCTCAGTCCTTCAGAATCCACAGGGCGCCAAGCGGTGGGAGTGTCAAAGGGTTAAAGGTGATCCGGAGTCTGGATGGAGCTCCTGAAGTCGCAGCTCCGGGGCCCGCAACAGTACGTTCCGTCGGTACGTCGGGGGTAACGGCATCCAATGACGTCGCTGCGTATCTTTGGTATTCCCAGTACAGAGGCTCAGCCAAACCTCGTCCCAACCGACTGGATACATCAGCTGCTACGATCTTGTTCCTGAACCGCAATTGGCTCTCGATTATCTGCTCAATATGGCTGAGCCTGTTCTAGCCTCTGCCCGACCGGGCGAGGTTGAATTCTGCACATTGGGGATGTTCATTCTTGGTATGCTTACCTCTTCTTAAGAGCCCCGCGGTCTCTGATGCTCACACTGCACCTCCACGCAGATGATATTGATTTTGGAGCCTTCAGACCAGGTGTCAAGAATGTTCTCGGCGGTGCCGCTTCATTTGCTGTAGTTGGCGCTCGTCTGGTCGCAGGATCTACACATGCACGATCTGTTAGTTGGATTGTCGATGTTGGCTCCGACTTTCCACCCGAGACACTGGCAGTGCTCCAGTCCTGGGGCACCGATTGTGTCATCAGGAATGATCATAGCAGACTGACGACTAGGGCATGGAATGGATATCATCCGGATGAGAAGCGGGGTTGGTTGAAAGTCTTAGTTCTGACTGACCGATGAACCTACCACTAACAAAAGGAAAATATAGATTTTAAATATCTTACGCCGAAGCTGAGGCTAGAGCCCTACATGCTATCGGACACCCAGGTCTGGTCACGTACTTTTCATATGGTCTGCTCTGCATCTCGTTGCATTCATATTGTGAATGAGATATTGCGGCGGCGAGAAGAGCTGCATGAGGCAGGACAAGCCCCTTCCGCCGAGCATGCGTCGACTCGACCCATCTTTGTTTGGGAGCCAGTACCAGATCTCTGCACGCCGGAAGAGCAAGAGAAATTCTTGGCAGCTAACAAAGTTATTGATGTGGTGAGCCCCAATCATCAGGAGTTGGGTATGATGTTTGATCAGCCTGGGTGGTCCGAGCAGAGCAAGGAAGGCCAGGAACTCGTCCAAAGCATCCTTGCCTCTGGTATCGGCCCTAATGGCGATGGCTTCCTTGTCATCAGAGCGGGCAAGAAAGGGAGCTACGCATTTTCGAGGACTCAGAAGTTGTGGCTACCCGCATATCATGAACCAGGGACCTCGGGTGTTACGGCCATTGTCGACCCAACAGGCGCAGGCAATTCTTTCCTCGGTGCATTGGCCCAGGGGATGGTGACTGATGGGCGTGAACCATTCAACGTTATGGAATCTATCCTATCTGCCTCTCGGGTCTGGAGAGAATCTCTCGACGCCTGGAGTGTCCATCGTAATCTGCCCATGGCCCTGATTTGTGCTACCGTTGCTGCAGGATTTGTGGTAGAACAGATCGGTGTGCCAGAGATCTCTATGGCAGAGAACGGAGGGAAGGAATTGTGGAATCAGTCTGAATTCACGGAACGAGTCCGCCTGTACACGCAGCGATTATTTAAGACATTGGACGAGTCTCCCCAGAGACACCTGTTGACCAATTGATCAAATGGCTCATTCAGGAACGCCCTTCTATTGTCGTACAGCCACAGAAAATGATGAAATGGTAGTAAAAACACGATAAGAAAATGTTCCGTCACGCAGCGATTTCCTCCTCTGGCTACCGTTCACGGCTCGGTTGGTATTCTTTTATGAGAGGTTCTCGGCAGCTTGCTGCTTCTCGTGCTCGCGAATCTGTCGGCTCCAGCTAAGAATGACAAAAAAGACATTGGTCAGTATGGGGGGGTCGTCAGACAAATTGGGGGTCCAGGGCAGGACGTACTACCGGCTGGGGAAGAAGCGGCCGGGCTCGGGCATCTTGTCGCGGTACTCCCGGTCAGCGCTGATGCTGAAGGCAACGGCAGCAACGCCAATAACAAAGGCGCCCATGATCGCAGTGTTGGCCTTCCAGTTGCCCGGCTGAGCGTACCAACCACCAGCGGGGGACCAAACTTCCTTGGGGTACCTGTGCAGCAGAATCTGTTAGCCCTCTAGCCACCAATTGGCACCAAAATGGAAACATACGGGATCTTTCCACCTCCACCCATTGTGAATGAGATGTGACTGAGAGAGTTGTTGAGTAGAGTAAGGAGTGTCGGGCTGGACGGTTCCTCGCAAGCGGGCTGAAGCCGACAGGGCCGTCAGTCGAAGGTCGAGTGCCAAGCCTTGATTACTCAAATAGGACTAGCGTCAGCTCACACGACAGAGCGATCCCGTGACTCGGCGAGACAATTTCTCTTTTCCTCTCCCCGTAAATTTGGCCGCACGCCTTCCGAGCCTCGCCCTATTGACGCAGCGTGGATTGTTATTTTCTCGGCTTTTCATTTGTTTTTCAGTCATTCGCACAATCGCCCAGATGAAGAGGGTACAGCTCCAACGATGGAGCAGTACAGTCCTTTCGACACGGGCTCGGACTGCTAGCCGGCTGCATCAACAGATGTTTGCTACTGGATCGCGGTGCCAATCGACGGCATCTCCTCTGCAGGCTGAAGCTAGCGCTCAAGGAGGCCTTGGAGACGCTGGGTTTGAAGATGTGGAGTTGATGAAGCACGTCAAAAGTGCCCACAGGCGCAAGGATATGCTCAAATATCCCTCTCCTCCGGCGGATGCCGCGCTCAATTCCGCCAAACTCGCTGCTCTTCACGCTCGACTCTACCTTCCCTCCCGATTACCCCCTCAGACACTTGCACGAGCATTGGTCGATGCCTCCGCTGATTCCAATCCCGATTTCAACAACGAATCGCTGGCCACGCTTGGTCACGACCTCCTCACCTACTACACCACCGAGCACCTCCTTTGCACCTACCCCCGCCTTCCCTTGACTGTCATCTTTGCCGCCATGTACGCCTACGCCGGCCCTAAAACACTCGCTGCGATGGCCAGAGAATGGGGTGTGGAACATGCTTCATTGCCTGGTGGAGAAGTCGATCCCGGTCTGCTGCAGTTCCGTAGGGTCGCACCCGGCAGCGACTTGAATGTCCTTTATAACAACCGCACACCTCGCCCATATGCTGCACAGAAGGCGTGGAGGATGACGGTGACATCGAAGATTTTCTACGATGACGAGTTTGGTGACGCGATCCAGGGACCACCAACCTCGGGTGAGGGTGTTACCGCTGAGCTCGCCAGTGCCACCTTCGTCCGCGCCGTGATGGGTGCCATCTACCTCCACGCTGGCCGTCCGGCAGCCAAGCGCTTCTTCGAGCAGCACTTCCTCTCCCGACACCTCAACATTTCCCAGCTTTTCAACTTCTCCCAGCCCGCCCGTGACTTGGCTCGTCTGTGTGCCCGCGAAAACTTCGAGCCTCCAGTTGCTAGAATTATCAGTGAGACTGGTCGCAAGAGCAGACATCCCGTCTTTGTGGTTGGTATCTTCTCTGGCCAGGACAAGCTGGGCGAGGGCGCTGGCGCCAGCCTGATCGAGGCCCGAGAGCGCGCGGCTCTCGCTGCTCTGAAGGGATGGTATCTCTACAGCCCGCTCAACGTGCGCGTGCCCAGCTCCATGGAGGAAGAAGGTGCTGCGCCTTGGAAGCCCGTCTATGTTGACCTGGGTGAGGTCATCGTCTAATACGTGCTCTGGACTTGGACGCCCAAGTTGTCATCTTCCATCATGTCTTGTTTATTACTGACCTTTTTATTTCCATTTTTCTCGGTGCTGTGGTTTCGCATGGGAAGCAGGCCAGTGGGAAAAAATAAGAGTCATTGCTTCCTGTCTTTTGCATGACTGGATACTGTATAGTATGGGAATTTTGTTCCTTCGTTTCATCTGGTGTCTTTTTGTTTACAGGATCTTTTATTTCTTACCTCATTTTCTTTTCCCCGATCATTGTTTTCTTCGTCTCATGTTTTTGGCTACGCCCCCCGCTCTTCTCCAGCGAAATTTGGTTAACATCGGGCTTCGACGTCGCGTGTCCCGGCATTGGTGTATAGAGGTGCCTCTATCAAATGTATTCTAAAAACAAAATCACATTCCAGACATACCCATTCATTGCTTCTGCCGATAATGACCGAGGCCAAAGGCCGAATCGTTTTGGATGTAGCACGTCATCACTAAATTATATACTATACTGGGTTGACAATCTCCTCCTCCCAGTTTCCTTTGGCCTTCTCACCATCATCAAGCCATTGCCCATACTCATCCCATAATTGCGCAACCTCAAGCCCAAAGAGACTTTTCCAGAAGCCCCCTTCATGACCATTCGCCTCATCCTTCTCCCCTTCGCCAACATAACCAACCCTGTAGAGCCGATCATTGAGCATGCCAACCGCACCCACACCAGCCCAAACATCTTCAATCCACGCCAAAAAGTACGCCGTATGCTGATATCCCGCATCCCATTTCTTCTCTCTCTGTGAGGAAGACGTAGGCCGCGTCCAATGTGGCGGCGACAGACCAGCCTTAAGCCGAACAAAGTCCGCAATACCTTCAATCAGACCTCCCGGTGGGTTAGGGATATCCTTCTCGCCCTTCGCAGAGTCTGGGGGCGAGGTGTGCTGGTAGCAGTGAACTAGCTCATGGGTGAGCACACCCGCTAATTCGTGCACCGGGTCAGCTTTTGCTGCCGAGTTTTTGCAGTGCGTGATATACGGTAGTGAGAGGTGAATTTCTTTGTGGTCGTCATCCAACTCCGTGCCCGTCGTGTAGGCCACGCCGTCGAAGTCGCGCAGGAATAATGTCACTGAGCGCGTCGGTGGGATAAATGGGATGAACCGAGGCCGCTTTCTTTTCGGAACACTCTCCGCCTCCACCGAAGACCCGGTTTCTGGGCTCGTATAGAGGTATCTGACGATGTTGCTGAGGGCCGTGTCGAGAGTCGCGGCCACATCCGGGATGTAGGTAGAGAATGATGCAGACTCTGGATGGCGGAGGTCCTCAGCATGGAGACGATACTTTGGCTTTGGAATTTGTATTTTCTTTCTTGTGATCTCTCGGTTTTGATCTTGATCTTTGGAGGTTGACTGCTGTGCCTCGTCGGGTGGGCTGGCCTTGGGAATCGCAGATGCAGCGGCCGGTTGGGCCGACGTAGTCGTCATTGCGAGTCCAGTCATGCACGTACTGACAGTCCTGAAGCTTTGGAGAAGATCAGATCAAATACTCGGAAGTTTGTTACGTGACTTTGTTCAGATTTGCGGTCGGTGGGAGAACTGGTGGTCGATGGTGAGGCTGAGCTTGGGCCAATTGGAGCCGTTCGAGGCACTCCGTAGGCTAATCCATTCTGTACATTGACAATGCGTAAGGTGGGGGGAGTTGGCCTTTGCATTGACTCCACACCTCATATATCTATTCTTCTTCACGTCATTACTTTGCTATGGGGTGGAGAATGAGGATCTAGGGATATTTGATATGCTTGAAAGATCGAATATTTGGCTGGATACAGTTTCTCCCTCTTGCATATGTCCGACCGAAAGTATATACCTCATCCACAAGTGCATTTGTTGGAGCCTGGGCATCCTGGGATGAATGCGTTGATTGGAACCTTACATGCCTGGTTACCAGTTGATCTTAGACCACTTCCTGCTCATAAGTTACAAATGATTGCGAAACTCCCACGTTCCCTAGCCCTGATAGCCAACTGGTACGCATTTTGTAGGCCCATATTCATGCCTCGCCCGGTCACGTGACCCAATTCTTTTTTGCTGTGTTTCGTATCGTAGAGATAGCCGGATGGTAGTCCCTCATTTTGAAGATGTATCTGCCATTGGAACTCCCATCTATCTTAATTCAATCTTAAGCTTCAGTTTTCAGGTCTATTCTTGTGTATGTTCTTGTTTTGTGACACGGTACTACACCGCATTTGGTTGCCCATTGCGACCGCCATATAAACAAACCGGCCTCGAGGGTTGGGCGGGGTTTGGGCACAACCACGGTTGACGACCACCGAGATTCAAGTTGATTTTTTGGAAAAACAAAAACAACACTCTCATCATCCTGGAGAGCAGATTAACCCCCTGTACCCAAGAAGCCCCTTGTGGATAGATATTTTGGGAAGAAGATTGTCGCATCAGTGGAGCCGCTCGCGTTTATCCGCGCTTATCGCCCCTTGACTCCGAGTTTCCGTCACCTTCGTCAACATCCCACCATCCACGGTTCGCGCCCACTGACCTCTTTGCCTGCCCTCGACAGTCGCATTTGCCTTGGTAAGTTCAATCATCCTTCTGATCTTATGTTGTGCTGTTCTCGGATCTCGCACTGGCCTTGATCACTCTGCTGCGCCCCTTCTCTCTGAACCGGCCCTACGGTCATCTCCGTGCCCCAATTCTACGCGCAACCCCCTGTCGCGATCTGTCTTATCTGCGCGCGCAAAGTATTCTATGGAAGCGAATTGACACTCAAAATATACAGTAACGAATCGCTCACTCCATTCTCCGTGCTTCTCGTCCCCTATCCCCCGTGGCTGCTCAAAAGACCAATCGACTTCATCTGCTCCCCCCCAAAGTGGTGGTAGCTCCTATGATTTGTGCCTGACATATCTTTAAATTATCTGTCGGTGTCCAAGATGGAGGCAAAGGCTGCAGAGCTCCTGGCGGCCTTCAAAAATCCAAATCTCTCCGTCGATGCCAAGGTCGCCCACCTGACGGCTATCAAGTCCGATATTAAACAGAAGAACGTCCCCGAAGGCGCTATTCCGACCATTTTTGACACCCTGCGACTCGCTTTGACGTCCCAACACTATTCGGTTCTCGGTGCAGGCTTCTCCACACTTGGCCATTTTCTGAAGCGACTATCGATTCAAGACCAGCAGCAATGGATTGTCAGTCAGGCGCGGAATTTCTATCCCGTCCTGATGGAGAGACTCGGCGATCATAAAGAACGTGTGCGAGCGCAGGCGGCCTCGATTTTTACAGAGCTCTGGTCCGTGACGAGTAATGAGGTTGAATACTACGTTCTGGAGACCGCACTGACTGGCAAAAACCCACGAGCCAAAGAGATGAGCATGCTCTGGCTCTCTAATGTGCGTTTACTAGCTGCATAAACACCAAGCTCGCTGCTAACAGCATATTGTTGCAGATGACAAAAAATCATGGTCTGTTGTTCCGTCAATACGTTCCTTCTCTGGTTGCGTGCTTGGAGGATGCAGACAGCGCGGTTAGAGATACGGCAAGATTAGTCGTGGTTGAATTGTTCCGGTATGTGTAACTCTGTATTCCCAATTCAACATCTCAAAGCTGACTTCATGACTTAGAAACGCTCCCGCACGAGCCAAGTCTGATCTGCAAAAGCAGCTTGTTGCTCGCGGCGTGCGCAAGTCAATTGCTAGCGCCATTATTTCCGGCATTGGGCTCGGCGATTCGGAACCCGTCAGCTCAAATCGGCCCATCTCTCGTGCCGAACGCCCTATTTCGGTGATGTCTTCACGCTCACATGCTAGGGAACTTGTGGATGATGGTATAATTCCAAATTTCAGGTTGCTTTCCTATAAAAGAGTGGCGCTAATGAGTGTTAAGAATCAGAACCCACCAAAAGCCGCCCAGAATCCTCAAGAGGCCACCATGATAGATCTACCCCTGCTCCGGAAGCCCCATTAAGGCCCAAGACTCCGGCCGAGCCGCCGGCTATGCAGCAACTGTCCCAAGAAGATGACGGAGTTGAGCCCTTCCTTGTCTCATCCGCCCGAGATATCGACGATATCGTGCGAGATATGCTTCCCTGGTTTGAGGGCAAAGAATCCGAAGACAATTGGTTGAAACGTGAAAAGAATGTAATTCTGTTTCGCCGACTCACCCGCGGTAATGGGCCTCACGACTTTCCCCAGAGCTACATCCACGGTGTCAAAACTCTTCTCGATGGAATCTTCCGAGTTGTCAACTCTTTGCGAACCACACTCTGTACTAACGGTTGCCTGCTGATGCAAGATATTGCTCGGACTTGTGGCCCAAGACTTGACCCCATGGTTGAAATCATCATGCAGAACTTGATCAAGCTGTGCGGAGCCTTGAAAAAGATCTCCGCACAGAGTGGAAACGCCACGGTCGATACCGTTCTTGGGAACGTCACATACAATGTTCGCCTTCTGCAACACGTCCACTGGGCCTCCCAAGATAAAAACTTACAATTGCGTCTGTTTGCGGCTGGATGGCTCCGGACTCTGATCAACCGACAGGCTCATCAAAGAAGTACGATTGAGCATGGCGGTGGTTTGGATCTTATCGAGAAGTCCATTAAGAAGGGTCTGGGAGATGCCAACCCTGGCGTACGAGAGGCTGTACGCAGCACTTTCTGGACCTTTTACGGCGTCTGGCCCGACCGAGCAAATGCCATCATGGCGACTCTCGATGCCAAATCGCGCACTCTGCTGGAAAAGGATTCATCGAATCCAAATGCCTCCAAGGTCACATCTACACCCACAAAAAGTGCCACCGGCCCAGCTGCTAGCCGTTCCGCACTGAAAGAAGCCATTGCAGCTCGCAAGAGGGCGATGCCACTTTCTCGCCCAGAGTCCGCCCAGTCCGCTTTTATAGAGTCAGATCCTGCTCCTAGACCCTCTGCTCGGACTGTACCCACGGGGGCACCTCTCTCTTCCCTATCATCCGCACCCATGCGACCTGCTATGAAACCCCGCCGGCCTGAACTCAGTCGTCCCGCAACTGCGGACCCTTACGCCCGCCGGCCGGACTCAAGAGCAGCTCAAGCTACTAGTAAACCGGCCAGCTCCCCGAGATCAGTGCGGTCCAAGGCATCTACACCCTCATCTAAACCGATCAACGCGCCTCGCCTTCGGCCCCACGATGCTGGACAAACGGGCACCACTAGAGGCAAGCCTAAGAAGCTTGACCTTTCAAAATCCAAGTCCCACGGGGACCTCATGGCGGCAAGCCGTGCTCGTAGCGACTCTGCTGAGAGCGTTGCGCATCAGTCATCCATGCATGCTCCTCATACCGGCCATCAAAGCGGGTCTGAAGATCGCCACTCCCCAGTTCCTATCGTTTTGGAGAGCCCACCACTTTCTGCGTCACACCCAACACTTGCTCGCAGCCAGCAAGTCAATCCTGCTGATGTTGCTCCGGAGCTTATTGAAGAACCACAAGCGCTTTCACTTGCCGAGCCTAGCCCTTCGCGAGCTCCACCCCGTGCACCTGAATCTGGACGGGCGAATCCATTGCAACCTGCCCCGTCCGCGGCTGACGCCGAACTAAATCTCAAGCCGCAGCCGGAAGAATTGGTAATATACGAGGACCCTGATACGCCGATTGCCGCGGAGCCTACGACACCAAAGATGTCTCCAGTCCGCCACTTTTCCCCTGAAAAGTCACCTCATCACCTCGATGAGCAGGGGCTTGAAGAAGACTCCATCCCAGGTACCCCGGCTACCTTCGAAACTCCTATTAAAAACCCTGTACCGGAGCTGGCTCCTCCCCATGACCTCACCAACGATGGGCTCAATGAGCCCCGATTCCCGTCACCCAAGAGGACGCCACTTCGGGGAACCCCCTCTCCCACCAGGAATCGTCCTCACCCTACACCCTCTCAACATATACCTGCTTTGGTTTCTACATCACCACCAAAGCCAGCCGTGGTAGAGACCTTTGAGAGCAACGCCAATAACGAGAATGCTATTGCGCATGTCATGAAGGCCGCAGAGCTCACTGCGACCCCACGATCTCTTGCCAAGCCTGGTGCACTTGAGGAGGTCCCCTTGAACGAGTCCACTTTGCGCCTGCCTACAGAGTCAAGAAGTCGGTCCTTTGAATCCCCGGTGCAGCCAACGACCGAAGAACCAGCATTCCGCCGCAGTCGTAAGTGGGCAGAGCGGCACCGAAGCCCCAGTCCTCGATCCAAGGATCCTGCGAATGCGCGGGAGATGCTGAACAAGGCCCTTGGCCGAATTGCCTCCCAGACTATGGACATCTCTGGATATAGGAAGCTGCAGGGACTGTACCAATACCATGGTGAGGAGATTGTCTCTCGCGAAGAGGATTACTATGCCATGCTCGAAGCACTGCTGCGTGAGCTCGAGGCGGCACCTACCAGCCGCAAGGACCATGATGTGAAGACCCAGATTCTGGCCACCATCCGCTCAATGCTCCTTCGGACCAGCGAGCTCTTCCATCGATACGACGTAGCCACCATAGCCTCTCTTGTCAGAGCCCGTCGCCACTACGAGTCCAACTCGCACTTTGTGACCTGCCTGGAAGAGGTTGCAGAACAGTTGGCTTCGCTGATTGCACCGCAGACGGTTATCGAGGGTGTGCTTCAAGGGATGGATTTCGGTAAGGATGCTACAAGCGAGGATTCCTATCGGTCCATCATCATGGGACTAGCCACTGTTCAACAGGCGCTATCTCAAGGGCCCGTTGAGCTCTCGGACGAGAGCTTGGCCAGTGTTGGCACGGTTGTCAGCCAGCAACTGGGTCATCCCCGCCCCGGCGTGCGGAAGCAGGCTACTGAGTTATGTACCCTACTCAACCTCAAGTTTGGCCTCGAGCGTGTCCAGAAGGTCACTCCACCCGCTGGCGAGGGTTCGCTCAATCTGCTCACCTATTTCATGGCTCGGCGGTCCCAATGAACGACACCCATGAGAGATGGCATTGACCTGACCATGTCAGCAGCTTTCCCTGTGACTGTTCTTCTATTTCTTTTCGATTCTTCTGCCTTACCTTTTCTCGACCAACGCGATTTTGTAATTATCATGACGCGGTGGCGCAGTGTGGGATGTTTCGGTACATAAAAAAATAACGAAGTGTTTATTTGTGCATAGCTGTACTGTATCGTTTCGCATGGCAGTGCCCGGCAGCTAGCGAAGTATGCCCTTCCACTCCAGGATATCACATAGTTCCGCAGATTCTACCTTGTGCATGATATACGAGACTATTGATAGAGCCATGAAGCCACAAATGTAGAACTACTACTGTGACCCTTCATGCCGGAGGTTGGTACCCCAAGTACTCTCCGGTATCAGCTCGTGACAAGATCACAGCCACACCTTTGCTAGCCCCAGTTTGACGAGCTTAGCACATTCTATCAATTGGACGTCCGGACCCTTTTCATGTTAGCAAACTCCGTTATCTTTGATTAGTTTTGGCATCAATACCCGGAACTTTGCCTTGGTAAATCTGGTTGGCTCTAGTTGGCCTCGGCATGGACACCCTTAGTATATAACATGGAAAAACACGCCGGGACTTGAAACTTGCCTTCCTCACATCCTCTTCCTTCGCGAAATTACCAAATCCGATTGAACACACTTGCATCGACTACACCCTACCCTAAAGCAGTTGCGAATATGGAAGAAGTCCATGGCAGACTTTCTGCTTTTTCCAGATAGGGGATATGTCATTTATCGCACGACCTACTCTGCCGAATCGAATGCTTTATTCCCAGACATTATCAGGTTCATCGATGCCTGTATTAACAAGCAGTTTGTGAGCGCTGGCGCTGATCGTCCTTGACATTATGCCTCCGAAGATTGGCCTAAGTACCGATCGACGATTATGGAAGACCCTGATCAATTCCAAGGAGCATCTCCCGACGAAATTCGCACTCATTTTGAGACATGGGTGGATGCGCAAGGCATGCGAGATAAATGGACCAAGTTTCGAATGTGCATTATTATTGATGAAGAATCTCTACAAACGCTGAAAGATGCAACTGTGGCGGAAACTGAAACAGAGGATTTCCATGAGCCCTTAAGATATGTGAAGGTTCTTGAAGCTTTCCCGGATATCGATCAGTGTGATGTTTCCCCCAGATGGATAAAATGCTGGCCATATGCGCCATGGAGTCTGTGGGAGAATATGCAGGATGGTGACGATTTGAAGATACAACATGCATTCACCGAAGAGGATGACCCGTGGCCAGATGTTTATATCGGGTGATGATGTCGAGGCTCTCGGAGTCAGGCACGTATACCTCTTTCAATAGCGGAAAGATATTTAGCTAGAGGCTTGCCGTTCTCCCCTGTTTAAGGAAGTACTGACTACTGCAATGCCTGGCGTGAAGGCTTTTACCGCTACCTAACAATGTGACTGCCTTTTCCAGGATGAACAAAGGTCTCTTTGGCAGAATTCAAGGATTCTACGAGTCTATTGGGCTGGTAGAGTTACAAGCCGCATGAATGTCATATATCTGATCTTGGATGGTCACGTCAAATAGAAAGCATCCATACTTTTGAATCATCAAGGGTAATGTCAATCTCATTGCAGAATTTCTGCCTGTGACTTTACGCATGACAGCATAGAACCCCTGCCACGGACCCACGATACTGCAGCAAGACCACCCATTGAATTTATTTCCCCGCCCGAGATAATGCATGTATAACGCAGTGCTACCACCCATCTCATCTAATTGCTCTGAGGCCAATGAGAGGCAGTAAAGGCAGGAGCTGACGCCACTGCGAGCGCCTCCTCCCAAGCAGTATTTGAAGCAGCCCAGCCCAGCCCAGCAGACCTTCCCCTCTTTTGACAGACTTCACATTTCTCAAAGAGTATATCCCGTCATGTTTTCCACTTTATGGATTGGTCTATTTGTGATAATAATTAGCAGCTATGGTTTCTCTGTCATTTATGGGCGGAAAAGACGACTTCCACCTCTCCCGCCAGGCCCCTGGCGGAAACCCATCATTGGTAATTTGACGGATCTGCCCAGACCAGACGAGCAAGACTGGCAGCATTGGCTAAAGCATAAAGACTCCTTTGGTGAGATAAAGATCGAACAACGTAAATCTCTTTGAATTTGGGAACTGAAATTCTACGATCAGGACCTATTAGCTCCCTTGCCGTGCTTGGGAAGAATATCATCATTCTGAATGATGCTCAACTAGCTGTCCAACTCTTGGAAAAGAGATCGGCTATCCACTCTCTACGTCCTCAACAAACGTTCACTGACATGTAAGATGAGATGATATTCAAAATGCGTCACAGTAAGCTGACTTCAAGAGGTCCGGCTGGGACGAGATCCTCGGAGCCCTCCGAAAGCCAGAGGATGTTCGAAAGACACGCAGGAACCTTTACCAAGAAATTGGATCTAACAAGTCTATCTTATCTTTCAATGACATTCAGCAAGCCGAGGTCGCTCATCTCTTATTGAAAGTTCTGGAAGCCCCAGAAAAGCTTCAACAACATATTCGAAAGCGAGTAGAGATATTCCCTCAAATCCCCAGGTATTAATGCATGGTCGCATGGATACTAATGACATGTAGAGAGGCTGGCGCAATCATATTGAAAATTGGCTACGGCTACACCATTGAACCCCACGGTAACGATCCCCTCGTGGACCTGGCCGATAAAGCAATGGAGGACTTTTCATACGCATTGCTCCCAGCAACGTGGGCAGTGGATTTCTTCCCAATGCGTGAGTAACCAGGCCAGACAAGGTGGAGTGAAGGGTAATTGATCCGACTATCTGTCTAGTGAAACACTTGCCGACATGGCTCCCCGGCACAGGATTTATTAAGACAGCACAGGCCTACAACAGACGCGTAAAAGCGTTCAGTGGTATCCCATTTGCATTTGTTAGACAACAGATGCAAAGTGGATGCTTCACACAATCGTTCCTGTCTAATCTTCTTGCAAGCAATCCTGTGGAGCCGGGGTCAGAAGATGAGAATATCGTCAAATGGTCTGCTGGATCTTTATATGCTGGAGGAGCGGATACAGTAAGTACTATCCAGACCGACTATACAAAGCATATTGCTAACAGAATAAATCGACCGTGTCCTCCATTGCGAGCTTCTTCCTGGCGATGGCATTATTCCCTGAAGTGCAACTCAAGGCACAGTCGGAACTAGACACGGTGGTTGGAAGAACCAAGCTACCGGGATTCGAGGATCGTGAGAATCTTCCCTACATTAACGCCTTAGTCAAAGAGGTATTACGATGGCACCCGGTAGTTCCAATGAATGTTGCACACGCCTCGAGCCAGGATGACATTTGTGAGGGATACTTGATTCCCAAGGGATCGTCTATTCTTGCCAATATATGGTGTGTATCGATGCCCGATTTCCCCCGTCAGATTCGCTAATTATTTGATTAAGGGCATTTACACACGATGAAAATGTCTACCATGATCCCATGGCCTTCAAACCGGAACGTTTTCTCGTCACGCCCGAGCATCCGCATCCGGAACGAGATCCTCATCTACTCGCATTTGGCTTTGGTCGTCGAGCCTGTCCCGGCCGTACTTTGGCGGATTCAAATGTGTTCCTTTCCGTCGTGCAGTCTCTGGCGGTTTTTAATATCGGAAAGCCGGTGCGCAATGGTGAAGTACAAGATGTCCCTCTCAAATTCCTACCAGGGGTTATCAGCCACCCTGCTCCATTTGAATTAGCGATACATCCACGAAGTGAGAAGCATCGAGAGCTTATCCAGGCCCTGGAGAAGCAATATCCCTGGGGCAAGAGTGATGCCGAGGCTCTTGGGAGTGTGGTGTTCTAAGCCTTTAGGTTGCGTTTTATGCCTGGTAGGTGAATGTAGGACAATAAGAAGCCAGCTGGTGAATGACTATGATACAACAGGTGGATGGGTGACAAAACAGAGGACGGGATACCGCCAGACGGTAAATTGAACCTTTAGACAGGTTGAAACAAGCTAGGACGAGGTTTCCCATGTTTTGAATCGGGGTAGCGACAGTAGTATGTTACCAAGATACTGAACGTTCGACGTGCGCATGCAATGAATCATCTTATTACACCAACAAAGTAAAACTACTGCACTAGGATCATTACCTGTAAAGAAGATAGGATCCGTTGACTGGCACAAAAAATTGAGCCTAGCTCAGTTGGATTGCTTACGCTTTATAAGAAGCATTAGTCTAGCAATCAGAAAACAAGTCTACCTAGACACGATATACTTAACGCTCTTCTGAGAGCTCTTTCTAACAAGCTTTCGTATTTTGTCTCGAACAATCTTTTGATTTATCGTCGTTCAATCTCTTTTGAGATTCAAATAAAACGCTATAGAGAGTAGACGAGAGTCATATTAAACAGGCCTATTTTGTCATGCTAGTAGCAATAGTTAACTACAAGGTAGTTTTGAGAAGACATAATATTGATCATACTACTAGCTGAATTACTGAAATAGTCTCAAAATTATACATACCGAGTCATTTACCTGATCCGAGAGATCTTTAACTCCCGGATCATCCTAATAAGAAGAGTCATAAAACAGTCATGCAGTACATGATTCAGTCCAAACGTATTTCCTGCACTTGGTCTCTGTGGTGTCAAGCGCGGAATGCAAGACTGCGGCCTGAGGCCCAAGACTAAACCCCATTAGGACCCCGACCCCAGGAAACGCGACAATTCAACAGCCGCGAGTGTGCGTCAAGCATGAATGATTGTGGATTATCCTCGCTTTTCATGGCTTGGCGATGACTCTTATGAAAAGATCTTCATTCTCCTGACTGATCGTTGGTGGCGGGAATTCTTAATGGGGGCCGAGGTTATCCGCGCCACGATTTTATATGAACCTGTCTTCGCCAGGCCGACTTGCGAATTCCCATCGAAGGCTGATTTGCCAATTGAGACTGATAATGACTTCGGCTCCGACTATTCTTGCGACGTGCAAGCAGACGCGGTTCCATCTTTTGGATGAGAACCCGTCGACTGAGGTGTGTGAGATGTTTGAGACTTATTCATCGAATACCGAGAGTCAACTCTGATCCGTGAATATCACTCCCTCGAAGATTGATGTAGAGGGCCTCAGTATTACAATCACCTCCGCTGGTGCAGAATCTCCAGACGAACCTTCGAAATCAAAGGTCAAGGGGAAATCCAAGGCAAAGGCTCCTGGAAAAGAGCTCATCTCCGACGCTCACCTCCGTCTGAAGGGTGGGGTTCACTATGGCCTACTCGGTCGCAATGGAACCGGAAAGTCCAGTAAGAGCCGTCACGAAAATGATCCCGATACGTGTATTAACTCTCTGCCAGCACTCCTGCGCGCAATGGCCGATAAACTCATTCCCGGAATTCCGCATGTCACTCGGATTGCAATTCTTCAGCAAACTGGCGTGGATGACGAGTCTGGAGGCTACGGGAGGTTAAGACCAGATAAAACGGTCTTGGATGCAGTTCTCAGCAGTGATGAGACGAGGAATGAAGTAATGTACACAGCAGATTGTGAGGATATACTTCGCATCGCATTGAGACCCTCGTCACTAATAAGAAGCTAGTTCTTTCTAAAAGCTTTGACACGGATGATCCCCTGGAACCGGTCAAGGCGATTCGCAAGATTCAGTATCGCCAAGCCGAGAAGAATCTCTTCCTTGCTCATAAGAATGCCAACCTCAAAAGTGGTGCGAGAGGTTTCCAGGCACGAAAGGATCTGAAGACAGCGGAGGCCAATATGGAATCTGCGACTGAACGGTGAGGAGTTGTGAAGAATTCATGAGAGCCACATCGTGATAGCAGCCAATGTTAATTCTTGAACTAGAATGGCTCAAAATGCCCAGTCTATCGATGCAGACGCCGTTCAAGTGGATACACAAGCTGCAGTAGAGACACTTCAGACTTTGCAGTCACAGCTCGAGGATGTGAGTATTTCCTCGATCCTTTCAACAACAACCACCCCAATCTTACTCGAAACTAGATGAACCTGGCAGATATGGAGAAAGAAGCTCGTCGAATCCTTCTAGGCCTCGGTTTCAAAGAAGAAAACCTCGAGAAAAAGGTCTCCACCCTATCAGGCGGCTGGCGAATGCGTTGCATGCTCGCAAGCGTCCTGGTCCAATCCCCGGACATCATGATCCTCGACGAGCCTACCAATTTCTTGGATCTTCTAGGAGTCGTCTGGCTTGAGAATTATCTCCAGCAACTGCGCGAGACGTCCGAAACGACAATCCTTCTAGTCTCGCACGATCGCGATTTCATCAATGCCGTTTGCGAAGAAATTGTATTTCTACGAGATCAAAAGCTCACCTATTTCCGGGGAAACCTCGCTGCCTACGAGCAAGACTTTGAAGAGCAGAAACTGTACTTGGGACGCATGAAGGAATCACAGGAACGACAAATCGCACACATGGAAGCGAGTATTCGGGAGAACTTGAAGATCGGCAAAAAGACCAACGACGACAATAAGCTTCGGCAGGCAAAATCTCGACAGAAGAAAGTGGATGATCGGATGGGGCTACAGGTGAATGCTAATGGCCATCGCTTCAAGCTCAACCGTGATCTGGTTGGGTTCCATTTGAGCAGCCGCGCAGAGATTGAGGTGCCACAGGACGAGAGGGGTGCGTCGATGGCCCTACCCGAGGTGACAGAACTGCGATTTCCCGGGCCATTAGTATCGCTTGAAGGAATCAACTTCCGGTATCAGAAGAATGACCGGGTAATTCTGGACGATGTGAATCTCGTGGTGCATCTCGGTGATCGCGTGGGTATCATGGGCCTGAATGGATCTGGCAAGACCACTTTGATTCGCATTCTGAACGGCCAGATGCCGCCATCAAAGGGCAAGGTGTCGACCCATCCTCGACTGAAGGTGGGCTACTATGGCCAGCATTCTGTCGAAGAGTTGCAGGAGCGTGGTCGGAGTGAGCCCACTTTGACTGCGCTGGGGTTGTTGACCGCTGAAACAGAAGGCCGTCTGAATGAAGGTGCCATTCGTGGTCTGCTCTCGTCCATGGGCTTGGCCGGTCGCATTGCGTCGGATGTGCCCGTGGCCAAACTGTCCGGTGGACAACTCGTACGGCTGGCTTTGGCGCGAATCGTGTGGGCTTCACCCCAGCTGCTCATTCTGGATGAAATTACCACTCATTTGGATTTCCACACGGTGACCGCTCTAGCTACCGCGCTTTCCTCATTCGATGGAGCCATCATTCTCGTCTCACACGACCGTTTCCTAGTTCGATCTGTGATTGAAGGCAAGCGAGATACGGAGCATAAGCTTGATGAAGACTTTGAGGGTGTGGAAGAGGAAGAGTCCACCGAGTCTGCTCCACGACGCCGGTCAGTGTACGTGCTCAAGGCGGGCCAGATGAATGAGCAGTCAACTGGAGTGGAGCAATTCGAGAAGAGCCTGGTGAAGCGAGTACAAAGGCTACTCAAATAGTGAGAGACCTAGCAGACGATATGATGATGATAATGGTAGGGAGGGGGTCGAATAGTTAGTTCACTAAGATGAAATGGCTATGAATCATCACCCGTGTAAATATTAGCACAGCCAATCGTTATCACGTCTGCGGGTGGATGAGTGGCCAACCCTCGGGTGCTCCATTGGTGTCAAGCTCCACTCTGCTGACCGTAAGACGAGTCACGACTTGTCAACATGTTCAACGTGTTGGCTGGTTCGGCGAGAGAACGAGGTCCGCGGGGAGCCCCGACCGGAGTCAGAAAGGAATTACTCAAACGAGTCACACGCCCAAGGAATGTCCAAGCGGGTTATCTGCGCGATAAGCTCCGCGCCTTCTTCCTGGACCAACTCCTTACAGTAATACTACTGCTTTGAGCCCCTCACTTCGTGGTTCTGGAAGTTTATAATATTCACTCCCCTTCCCACCCCCGCCATGATCCCCCAACTTCCTGGAAACTAACCATCTGGCGGGAATGCTGTGCAAACGGGTCCTGTCCATCCCCAGGACCGGGATCGCCGCGTCTTGGGCTTCAGTCGCAGTGCAGACTCGAGGGCAGAGCACCACAGCTTCCTCCTCAACACGAGCGAGCCCCGCACTATCCGAGATTCCTCCGCCTCACCCGCACCATGCTTCCTCCGAGGCCTCCGCTAGGGTCACCGCACTCAAGTCTGCGAAACCGTTCTCAGAGTTCTTAACGGACACCTTCCATCGACAACATGATTACCTCCGAATCAGCGTCACGGAACGATGCAACCTGCGTTGCCTGTACTGTATGCCAGAAGAAGGGATCGAGCTATCGCCACCCGCGCGGCTGCTCACTTCCCCGGAGATTGTCTACCTATCATCGCTCTTCGTCTCGCAAGGGGTGACCAAGATCCGCCTGACGGGTGGAGAGCCCACCGTGCGCAAGGACATTGTGCCCTTGATGCAGGACATCGGCAAGCTACGACGGGATGGCCTGCGTGAGCTCTGCTTGACTACGAATGGCATCTCACTGCACCGCAAGCTCGATTCCATGGTGGAAGCCGGGTTGACCGGCGTCAACCTGAGCTTAGACACCTTGGATCCCTTCCAATTCCAAATCATGACGCGACGCAAGGGCTTCGATGCCGTGATGAAGAGTATCGACCGGATTTTGGAGATGAACAAGGCTGGTGCGGGCATCAAGTTAAAGATCAACTGCGTGGTGATGCGCGGGATGAATGACCGCGAGATTGTGCCCTTTGTCGAAATGGGTCGCGAGAAACCCATCGAGGTGCGGTTTATCGAGTACATGCCATTCGGCGGGAACAAATGGAACAAAGGCAAGATGTTCTCCTACCAGGAGATGCTCGCCGTGATTCGGGAAAAGTATCCGACGTTGGAAAAAGTGCAAGACCACAAGAACGACACAAGCAAGACATATCAAGTACCGGGATTCGAAGGGCGGGTGGGATTCATCACGAGTATGACCCATAATTTCTGCGGCACCTGCAACCGCTTGCGGATTACTAGCGATGGAAATTTAAAAGTCTGTCTGTTTGGAAATGCAGAGGTCTCTCTACGGGACATCATCCGGAAAGAGAATGATGGACAGCCCATTGACGAAGCCGCCGCGAAGCAACTTCAACTTCTAGAGACCGTCCAGGCCGCAGCTCGCCTGAGTGATGCAGGTGAACTGGTCAACGAACGAGAACGCCAGATTCTCGACATCATCGGGATGGCCGTGAAACGCAAGAAGGCCAAGCACGCCGGAATGGGCCAGTTGGAGAATATGAAGAACCGGCCCATGATTCTTATCGGTGGGTAGGCCTGTCTTTTTTTTCCATTTTCTGTTTCTCGGCATTCTTCTTGTCCACACTCATGATTGGAATGATTTCACGACCTCCGTATATGTCCACGGGAAATTGGGATTGGGATACCTTGTGTCGTCCCGGATATCGCATTTACCTTTCGAGTGGCCATGTGCCATGTATTTATCAAATTCATCTTTTGATCTCGGGCTGGACTGGTCTTTCTAGTTTCTGTGCTGATAGGCGAATAGATAGTAAACCAGCGCTGCCAGGACTAGGATTCTCGAGTAGATCCCGGACAACCTCGTCCTCTGCCTGGGCAAAGATTCCTCCATATATACTTCCCCTTTCGCGTGGCTCCTTGCAAGCCCGCCTCTATCACACCAAGGAGTCTACCCTCGATCATCAACCCTCTTCACAATCCACCGAGTCAACCCTCCACGAGGAAACCCGCAAATCCCACGCTCTCCCCACCGCATCCGACCCGGACCTTCCACACCTCACCCCCTCCCAAACGGTACACATGACCCAAATCACCTCCAAACCCGAAACCAAACGTATCGCCACCGCAGCCTGCACCGTTCACTTCTCCAACGCCCGCCCCTGGGCCCTCCTCCGCAAAGGCCAAGGTACTCACAAAGGCGACGTCTTCAGCGTCGCCCGCATTGCGGGCATCATGGCCGCCAAGAAGACGCCCGACCTCGTTCCACTTTGCCACCCGGGCATTGGGATTACGGGCGTGGAAGTGAGCGTGGAGCTGGAGGGGCCTGCCGGGGAGAGTGCGGATAATCATGGTTGTATGAAGATTCTGGCGACGGTTAGTTGTTTTGGGAGGACGGGGGTGGAGATGGAGGCTATGACTGCTGCGATGGGTGCTGGGTTGACGGTGTATGATATGTTGAAGGCTGTCGACAAGGGGATGGTTATTGGGGAAGTACGGTTGTTGGAGAAGGTTGGGGGGAAGAGTGGGCATTGGCGGAGGGAAGAGTAGATGATTCTATTCTATCCTGTGCAAGTGAAAAGAGATGTCTTCGTGCTAGGTAGGAGTGCGACTTGACAGATCCCAGCACTCCTTTTAAAGGCAGGTATAGCAATATACAAATGATCCAATGCCTTTCTGCCTGGATGCCTCAGTCCAATCCAGCCCTACGCAGCGCCAAGACTCTCGCAGGCCCACGCCGAGAACGAACAGCAGACCCAGACAGGATGCAGAAATTCTCCGTCTCACCGTCTTTTACTTCTCTCGAGTTTTTGAAAGTTTCTATATTCCTCTCGATCACTTACCTCACAGTCATTCAATCTCAGATTTTTACATTCTCTGTCCTGGAGAACATAGAACATTTCATCTCAACCTCCGCTCTCCTTCTCCCCTACTTCCCTCGGTCCGCCACGCCGTCCCAAGTGGGGCGCCGTTGATCCAGAAGAAAAAAACCTTCCAAGGTCCAAAACCCACAACACGCACAGCCTGGCAACTGATCCGTGCATCTCGCCGTCGTGCAGACGGATGATTTTGCGGTCTGTCAAATTTCCCCCCTCTTTCCCTGCACAACGAAAAGTCATGACCTCGTTGCCTGGCTATCCCGATTCAGCACACCCGCGGCCCGTAGGGGTTGCGCGCCTTTTTCTTGTGGACGTGGATCGTGGTCCGACAATTGTCCGGGCAGCGGAAGGAGCTTTCCTTAGCTTTGGTCGAACTATTTGAGCTTCTTCAAAGCTGCAGGGCTGTACTTGGAAGTGATAGTCGCTGCGGTGCAACGCACACCGACACCGACTCCCACGAGTGCACGCATTGTTGCGTACTTGTATCAGTGGGTCTACGTTTGATACTATCATTTGCATACGATACCATCCTGTCAACATGAAACTCCACGCGATGCTGATCTGTATGTCTCCCTTTTCCTCCCGATTGATCGGAACTCTTACATCCAATCATCTCCCCTTTCCCCCGGTTCACAAACTCTCCGTCGGATATCTTTTTCGCTTGCTCAGGATGATATTAACGGTTGTGTGCAGCTCGCAAATGGCGAACATCGATGGGCCGGGCCATCATGGCAGTGCTCCCGCCCTGTAACTTTCTCACGCTGCACTATCTCTATTTCATTGCGACGTGTATGGTGGCCAGCATCATTTTCTATCTGACCTCCACCCCGTGGAAGAGTGTGGCCTATGTGGATGCCATCTTCTTGTGTGTTAGTGCGATGACTGGAGCGGGTTTGAATACGGTATGATTTTTCGATCTTTTAATGACCTCTTGCTCATTTTCCGACCGATTGAGAAAGAGACTAATCGTCTACCCATAGGTGGACTTGTCAACCCTGAATACCTTCCAACAGGCTATCTTATTTATCCTTCTGATGCTTGGATCCGCCATTCTCATCTCAAGTACTGTCCTCATGGTACGTAAGCAGGCCTTTGAGGACAAGCTGAAACACGTCTCGGAGGAGCGTGAAGCATCTCGCCGTGCGTCAGCCCTAGAATTGCAGAACTCGACAGCGGAGCCGGATTCTCCTCTCAACGAAGGACCCAGCCAAGCCCAGCCCAAAGGTGCCGTAGGGCTACAAGAGCGTCCGGCCGAATTATCCACATTCCGTGATGATCAAATTCGATGGGTGGATGACGATCAAATCACTGTTGGCGATGCCCAAGCCCAGCATCACCATCACCACCGCCGAGTCTTTCCTATGGCTGGCGTGGGCGCCCGACCTGATCTGAACAATCATCCCCGCGACGTTGCGCCTTTGCCTCTGTATACCGACGACACCTCGCTGTCTGGGTTCAAGGGGATCATCCGCGGCACGCAGAAATACTTCACCTCCAGGGGAACTATCTCGCGCAACTCGCAGTTCTACGGGTTGACATCCGCGGAGCGCGAAAAGCTCGGTGGTGTGGAATACAAGGCAGTCTCCTTTTTGTCGATTATTGTCTCACTCTACTTTCTGATGTTCTTGATTCTCGGGATCGTCGGTATGGGTACCTGGCTCGCTGTGAATCACCCCGAAGTATCCGAAGTCAATGGATTTTCGCCGTTCTGGACCGGCGCGTTCTTTGCGGTTTCTGCGTTTGTCAACAGTGGCATGTCATTGTTGGATGCGAACATGACTGCTCTGCAATTAAAGTATGATTTCTCGGATCTTTGTTACTACATCGTATGCTGACTAGCTCGCCAGTGCATATCCCCTTCTCACGCTGGGCATGCTCATTCTCGCTGGTAATACTCTTTACCCATGCTTCCTGCGTTTCATCGTTTGGACGATGCGGATGATGTTGCCCAACACGCCATCTTGGAAATCGTGGCGGGTGACTCTTGATTTCATCTTGGACCATCCTAGGAGGGTCTATACCAATCTTTTCCCTGCTCGGCATACATGGTATCTTCTTGCTACCATCATTATTCTGAATGGACTTGATTGGGCGGCTTTCGAGCTCCTGTCTATTGGAAACAAGGAGATCGAGGCCTTGCCTATTGAGTATCGAATTCTTGATGGATTGTTCCAGGCTTTGGGTGAGTACCATTAATGGGGAATGAGATTGACTCTGGTTAATTTTGTATATAGCCGTCCGCGCTGGTGGTTTCTACGTCGTGACCATTGCCGATTTGAGACAAGGACTTCTTGTTCTTTATGGTGAGTTTCTATCTCCCACTACTCTACTATCTCAGTAAAGCTCATGCTAACACCTATTCTTCAGTGCTCATGATGGTAAGCCCCAAGTCCAGATAGACCTCACACACCTCATACTAACATCTAGTCAGTACGTCTCCGCATTCCCCGTGCTGGTGACAATCCGGTAAGTCCATTCCATCTCACACCCCTCCCACCATCAACACCCCACCTAACAAACCCCCTCAGCAACACAAACGTCTATGAAGAACGCTCCCTCGGAATCTACGCCAATGACGAAACTCCCGAGATGCGCGCAAACACCAGCCGCAGCAATGTCCTCATGGACCTAGTCCGCCACCACATGGGCCGACCCAGCCTCTCCGAGTCCTCGCGCGGCTACTTCGTCCACCAACAAGTCCGCTCCCAACTCAGCCACGACATCTGGTGGATCGCACTAGCAGTACTCTTCATCGCGATCGCTGAATCAGACCACTACAACAATCAACCCGTGGCCTTTAGCACTTTCAACATCATTTTTGAGGTTGTCTCTGCGTACGGCTGTGTGGGTGTTAGTGTGGGATATCCGGGCAAGAATTATTCATTCTGTGGCGCTTGGCATACCATTAGTAAATTGATTCTCGCGGCTGTGGCGTTGAGGGGACGGCATCGGGGTTTGCCCGTTGCGATTGATAAGGCGATTATGTTGCCTACCGAGTCTTTGGCGTGGGCAGAGGAGGAGGATGCTGCGTTGAGGCGGGAGAGGACTAGGAATCGGGGGTTGGATTGGATGCCGACTGGTTCGGTTTGATTTGCTTAATCTTTATGTGGATATGACCTTGGGAACATTAGCGTGTGATTGGCATTCGCTGGAGATAGATATACCCTTTGTTGTCTCGATTGGGATATGCTTTTGCTTTTGCTTTTTACGCGAGGGTTGGTGATATGATTTTTTGCTCCACGTTGTGGACTGGGGTTGGTAGAAGGATGTTCAATTCGTGCATTGCATACGAAGCCAAATAAACGCCGAGATTCTTTTATAAAATGGAATGTACAGAACGTAGCAGAAGAGCAGGGAAAGAAGGACTCTACTCGTCCTCCATCTCCAGCTCATCCTCATCCTCCTCTTCATCTTCCTCCTCAATCTCATCCTCGCTCTCCATCTCCTCCTCATCCTCACCCTCATCACTATCATCATCACTGCCGAAATCCTCCATCAACTCATTCTCATCACGCTTCTTATCTTCCGCACGGCGCTTCTCTTCCTCGCGACGGCCCTCTTCAACGATAGCGGCACGCTCCTCACGCAACTTCCGCTGCGTTTTGACGAAAGCGCCCAGCGGTGTAGACTCCCAGTCCACATCCTTGAGGAAGTTGTCGACCTCGGTGCGTTGGCGCGGGGTATAAGAGACGTTGAGACGGCGCTCCTCGATCCAGCGGGCATTCGCCTCGACCTTTTGCACCAGAAGCAGGATCATCTGATTGATCTTGGCGTTCTTGTTGCCGCCGGTGCGGGCGGAGACCTGCTTCAGCCAGCGCTTGAGGGCAACGACAACGGGGACGGACAGCTCGGGGAAAGCGATGTGCTTGCACCACAGGACGAAGAATTCGGATAGAAGCTCGGCAACTTGCTCACCGACACCGTCCTGGTAGATGCGCGAGCGCAAGTAGGATTTGGGTGCGCGGATGGCAGTATGGAAGTCGAGGGGCTTGAGGGTGCTGGACTTGGGGGGCTTGCGCATCTCGGCAGAGGTAAGGACCTCGATGAGCGAGGAGGCAAGCGGAACGTAGGTGCCGGTGGCACGAGAGACACGCAGCAGAGCACGGGTCAACTGGAAGCGGAGAGGGAAGTACTGTGCCGTGGGGATGAGACGCATAGCGCCGAGGGTGATCTGAACGACGGGGTAGATGAGCGGGCGCAGAGCAGATTGCTTGCCAGCTTGGGCCTCGACGAGGCCGTCGCAGTGCTGGGAAAGAACGCGCGACCAGAAGTCAAGAGAGTGCACGTATTGCCAGTTGTAGATGGTCTTGTATGACTCCTTGGAGGTGTTGGTGATGCTGCTTCGCAGATGCATGGCCAATTGCCGGATGAAGCTGAAGCCCGTCGTGTAGGCAACGTTCTGGTCAATACCCCAGATTTCAGCAGCAGAGTTCTTCATCAAGTTCACGCCAGCTAGGGTGTGCACAGTGGTGTTGCGGCTGCCCTTGACCACACCCTCGTAAGTAGCCTTGAGCACGGTCTCCTTGATGCCGGGGTCACCCAAAACCATGAGGCGGCGGAGCAAGAGGAATGCAGTGATCCGAGTGGCGTCGGCGGTAGAGACGTCAGCCCAGATACCGACCACGGTCTTGATCAGAGTCTTCAGGACCTTGCGGAACTGGAGCAGATAAGGGAGCATGGGCTCCATGGCCGATAGAGTCAACTTCAGAGTGGAGGCATCAGACAGGTTGACCAGGAGCTGGTGAACCGAGGAAGTGTAGGATTTGATGAGAGGCGTCAGAGTCTTGAACTTCTTCGAGTCCAGAGAGACCCGGATCTTGCCAGAGGCGGTCTCCTTGACTGGGAGGTGGTGGCCCAAGACCTTGGGAACGACATTCAAAGCCGTGACCAGAACCTGGTGGTAGACATTAGGATCGGAGATGGTGTACTTTTGCTCCGGAGCCTCAGCATCGTTAACGGAGGCAGCGGCACGGAATGCCAGAACGGTCTGGCGCATAGCCCGAATCGAATGTTGCTCCTCCATCAAAGTCTGCCACTTCTTGACCATGGGAATAGTCAGAGTATTGTCAATGACCTGTTCTTCCTCTTCTTCACCCTTCTTGCCCTTCTTCTTCTTCTTTTTGGCCGGACCCTCTTCCTCGGAAGCCTCTCCTTCGCTCAATTCGTCCACCTCTGAGAGATCGCCCTGGGCGCCGAAATCGAGTAGTTCTGCGTCGTTCTCCTTCAGGTATTTGTAGAACTCGGGGTCCTTTTCCTTCAATGCCTCGAGCTGGTCCTTGTGCGCATCGAAATCATCGGCATCGCTCGAATGTTCTCCGTCGTTGTCGCTGGCAGCACCGTCTTCGCTGGCCTCCTCTTCCTGCTCCTGGTTGGTTGAGCGCTTGCGCTTTCCGATCTTGGGAGTAACGTCCTTCTTGCCAGCCTTTTTCTTGCCGTCGGCGGCGTCGGCAATTTCAAAGCCACCAGAGAAAAAGTCATCGACATTCATCTCTGCAAAGGCATTCTTCTTCTTGACCTCCTCGGTGTCAGGCTCCTCGACATCTTCGGCATCGCGGCGGGCATTTTGAGCCTTGCGCTTGTCGTGTAGGTGGTGACGTTGCTTGACCTTGGCCGAAGCCTTGCGTCGCTCGAGAATATCTTTAAGATGCTTCTTCTCGAACTTCTTGGTCGACTTCTTGGCGCCGGCCATTGTGAAAGATTTGGCTGTTGATGAACGCTCTTCCTGTAGCTTTTGGCGGACGAAGAAAAAAATTTGGCTGGGGGAATTATCAGCGGATCCGCCTTCGTGACCGCCTTAATGGAGCTGCCGATAAGGACAAGCTCCGCCTCGGCGCAGTCTGGAGGGGGACAACGAACGACTTCTGACGATTGATGCAGGAGAAACAGATTTTGTTTCGTTTTATCGCATCAAATCAAGATGTATTCACAGCGCCCATTATCATATGCTCCAACTCCCTATAGCTACACACCCAATCCGGCACGATCGGCCTCGATCAATCTCGATGAGGTATGCTCAGCGGGATGAAGATGGGGAATTCCATACTAACATAACTCCAGGAAGTGAAACTGGTGTCTAGCTCGGGTGAACGAGATCTCTACGAATCACTTGCCGAAATATATAGCATCATAATCACCCTCGATGGACTCGAAAAGGCCTACATCAAAGATGTGGTCACGGAGGCAGAGTACACTGAGACCTGCACGAGACTCTTGAAGCAATACAAGTCCAGTCTAGGCGACGAATCCGTCTCACGAGAATTTGTCGATTTGGAAACATTCAAGAGGACCTGGGGCGTGAGTCTACGGTATTTCTCCGTATTGCTGGCGCCCGTTGCTAACATTCTGCTCAGTTGGAGTGTCCTCGCGCAACCGAACGACTTCGGATTGGTCTCCCAGCGACCGTCGAACAAGCCTCACACGGCGCGCCACAAACAAATAGCACGGGAGCCGGAGGTGGTGTTGGTGGTGCATCGGGCAGTCTCATCCTGGCAGCGACGGAGAACTTTATCACGTTCCTCGACGCATTGAAGTTGAATATGGTCTCGAAGGATGCGTTGCATCCACTGCTATCGGAGGTCATTCAGTCGGTCAATAAAGTGACGGACGGAGAATTTGAAAACCGTGGCAAGATCATTCAATGGTTGATAGCACTCAATCAGATGCGGGCAACGGAAGAGCTTAGTGAAGATCAGGCGAGGGAACTTGCATTTGACATTGAGCAGGCCTATCAAGGGTTCAAGGCAACATTGAACTAAGCCTGCCACATGCATTCTGAATGGCGTTAAGTTGAGTTATGATTATGTGATTGATGATAGATACCACTCTAGTTTATCGCTTCGAAGCATCTTTACTTCCAGTTTGGATAAACTTGCCAATTTTGGACAGAATTGTGATTTTCTTTTTGACAAAATGTGTTTCTACGAACCAGCATCTAACCATGAGACCTACCTGACACGTAAACTCTCATGGTCTCCAGTGTTTGGTGATGGCTTCAGGCTCTTGCTCATTCATTTTAGCCTGAATCACCAGGCATCAAGGCCACCAGACGATCCGCGGAACTGGAGCCAGCCTTACCCGATTGGGATTTTTCTTTTTCCCGCGTGGCGGCGGTCTTCAGGGACTGGGCTCCGCAGATAAATCCGCCTGTTGCCCGATCGTTCGGTCTCTGTCAGGTAGGCTTCCCTGTTCAACGGAGCCTCCATAGCCTACGGGCTCAGTATCTCGCCCGCCATGATCGGTACCACAACCGACGAGCCAATTCATGGTATGTCTACGATCTACACCTGTCTTCGGTCCCCCGAGATAGTGGAACTGATAAGAGACCGGCAACGGCCACAGTGCTCAATCTGCCCCAGATCTACCAGAAGCCCTCCGGGACCGATCTCCTCAAGGCTCTTGCCCTGTTGGCTGTGCAGCCACGCACATTCGGAACCAGTGTGGAGGCTGTCAAGGGCCCCTCGGTTCAGCCGGCGGGGGTGACCAGGTATCTCACCCAAATCATCTCCAGCCCGCTGTCATGGCTGGAGACTGATGAACTGCGTGAGGCTGTGTGGGATGCTGCAGGGGCTCGTCTGAGTGAACGGTCTGGCCGTACCGGTAAGAATTGATCTTTCGCCTCGGCAATCTGCCCCAGGATTGTAGTCATGCTGACATCCATTGCTTCCGCATCAGCTATGCCGGCCATGTCGCGCATCTTCAACATTCCCACATCGTCCGGTGAAGACTATACGCTCACTTTGCACGAGCCCTCTCTCACCTCGGACAACCTGGGCATGAAGACCTGGGTGTCATCCTACCTTCTCTCCCGACGACTGCACCAAATGCTCGAGTCTCCGCCCGAGCTCGTCCCTGTTGGTTCGACTGATCCCTCAGCTGCATTATCGCAGGAAAAGAAGCCACTTCGAGCTCTTGAGCTAGGCTCTGGGACCGGCCTCGTTGGCCTTTCCTTTGCGGCATTGAAGGGCAAATCAGCCACAGTCCATTTGACCGATCTCCCAGAGATCGTGCCAAACTTGGCTCACAATGCCGCTCTCAATGTCGAGCTACTCAATAAGACCGAGGCCAACGTGACCACTGGTGTGCTAGATTGGTCCGTGACACCCGCACCGCTGCCCACAGCAGAAGAACGGTTCGATGTGATCCTCGCCGCCGATCCGTTGTACTCACCCAACCACCCCAAATGGTTAGTGGATACGATCGCGCCATGGTTGAGCAAGGGCCTAGATGCCCGGGTTGTGGCAGAGATGCCGTTGCGCGATGCATATCTGCCTCAAGTGCAAGAATTTCGACAGCGAATGACTGATCTGGGCCTCGCCGTTGTGGAAGAGGGTGAGGAGATTGGGTATGATGATTGGGAGAGTTCAGATGGTGATGCACTGGCTGTAAAGTGCTGGTGGTCCATCTGGGGATGGAGCGAGCAAGTATAACAGTGGCCCCGACACTACAACACGAGATCACGAATAGATGATACACGATAGATCAGCATGACCCTAGAAATAGAATAGAGGTCTTTGTTAGATTCAATAGAAGCATTTTCTCTCTCAATGATCGTGTCCTGATGCCGAGACATAAATCTAGCATAGAAACTGGGTTAGTCGAAGAATGCACTGCAACGAAGGAACGTTCACGCGACTAATATCACGTGTGGGGCAATGACGTCGATCGTTGGCGTTTAACGTCAAAGAGGGACTGAGGCGTTCGGACGACATTTGGTCCAATTTCTTCCCACTACAATCCATGTTTTGTTCGAAATCCTCATGGGACCTCCTAAGAGTCTGCCAAAACATACTATACCGCCAGGGTGAAATGCATAGACCATCGGCACTGGGGTATTGAAATTCGCCACGCGAGTGAAGACGAATCCTTTGATCCAGCGCAACCTAAGCCGCTCGACACAACTTGATCGACTTCGAGCTTGATCTGAAGAGTTGCACATCATGATCGGTCTACTCGTTCTCACGGCCATTCCGACCACGACGGGCGTGGCATTCGCAACCAGCGAGCAGCGCAAAGCAAACCAGCGCAAGGAAGATGCGCGGCGCATGCTCAAATTCAACATCGATGTAGAATGCGACGGAGATACGGACGACGATCGCGACGTTAACGGGCGAAGATTAGTGGTTCGAAATGACAAGGTCAGTTTACCAGATACACTTCATTCCTAAGCATTAATACATGCTCACACCCATTTCTTCACAGGTTTACCTTGACCATCCAAACCCCGCAGACCGTTCAATTCCGGCCTTCACAGTCCTCGCCTTCTATATTGAATACCCCGAACTCGAAGAGACCAAACACCTCAAACGCGGACTCGGTCTACCAACTTACGTCTCCGCGAACCCACCCTTACTGAACTGGATCTATGCGGACGTCAACACGCACGAGATGAAATACGGGAACCGCTCCCAGAGCGTGACGCATATTGTCGGGCCGTGGGATTGGACGGAGAATGAGAGGGTGATATCCCTTGAAGAGAGTACGAGATTTGTGGCGGTTGAAGAGGAGGAAGGGGAGTGGGCGCTTTATTTTGATGGAGACGAGGATGATTGTGAGGCTATTTTGGAGGAACAGGGGAAATTGGATAAGGCATTTGTGCCGGTAAAGTTGGTGAGGAGGCCTGCTGAGGACCCGCCACCAGCGCCCCAACAGGCTCCGAGTCAGAGTCAAGCACAGGGTTCTAGTGAAGAACCCAAAAAGGCAGAGGGCCAGTGAGCTTTTTTCTGTATGAATGATATCATGACTGAATGCGTTAACGTGTTGACAAGTTACACCTGGTATATTATCTCCCATAGTCCCTTTTGTACAAAGGATGCATCCAGCATCAAAAACAACAAAACATCATCTAGTCCTCCAATCCGTTCCAACTCCCATTATCACTCTCTTCCCCAGCTTTCCCAGACTCATTCGCCTTCCGATTCCGACTAGCCTCGATTGCCCCCTTCCTCCGATTCTCCATCCTCCTTTCAAATCCACTCTTCGTGCTGATCCTCATTCCCCGCAAACCCTTGCCATCACCTTCTTTACCCTTGCCCACCGGCTTCGAAATCTGTCTTGCCTTAACTCCATGTTTCTTGAGCTCCTTCTTATCCTTCTTGCTCAAGTCAGGCAGCGAGTCCAGCAGCCACTTTTGAATAGATTTCTCGCCCTCGGTGCCGCGGAGCTTCTCGCTGACGTCGATGATGTTGGCAATGCTCTTGACGTAGGGGATATCCTCCTTGGTGTAATATGTCACGGCGATACCGCCCTCACGACCGGCACGACCGGTTCGGCCAACGCGGTGCACGTAGACGGCGGCGGAATTGGGAATGTCGTAGTTTACGACGCCGTTGATACCGCGGAAGTCCACGCCCCGGGCGAGGAGGTCGGTTGTCACGAGGATCCAGATCTCGCCCTTGCGGAAGTCTCGCATAATTTCGGAGCGCTGGCTGTCTGATAGATCAGAGTGGAGTACGGCGATGCGAGAGGAGCCGCCTGCTTCGGCGGGGATGTCGTATTTCAGTTCGGAGTGCAGGGCGATAGCACGGGGGATGGTTTGCGTGAAAATGAGGAATGGTGGGCGGAGACGAACGTCTGAAGCTGTGGCAGCCGCAGGGCGGAGAAGCTGACGCAGGCCGAGAAGCTTGCCTTGCTCAGTAGCGGCGTAGACGAGTTTGTGATCGATGTTGGGGATGGCAGAGTCCTTGAGTCCGACGACGAGACGAACCAGCGGGTGCTGTGTGGTACTCGTCTGTCCAATGTCGGCTTGCCGCTCTTTGATTGTTGACCGGGTAAGATCGTCAATGTTAGAGCCCATAGTTGCAGACCAGAGGCTCACGCGCAGGTCGGGGTGGACACAGGAGCGCCAGATGTCCAGGGTCTGCTCGCGAAAGAGCGGGTCTAGGAGCACATCTGCTTCGTCGAGGACCAAGCTGCGCACCAGGGGCATTTTAGCCATAGGCTTTGTCTGATGCTCCGAGAGAGCATTCACAAGCTGAAGTGGCGTAGTAACCAGGATATCGCTCTTGGTGATGGGAACATTGCTAGAGGACTTCTTCGGCTTGTCATCATCTTCCTCTTCGTCGGACTCGGATTCCTCACTGTCCTCATTAAGAACATTTGCTTCACCCTCATCGTCACGCTCCACCACACGCATGCCCTTCTTCATCAGCGTGATCTTGACACCAGTACCAGCGACCAGTTTCCGGCCCTCATTGACAATCTGACTTGCAAGCTCTTTAGTCGGAGCCACAATAATTGACAAAATGCCATGCTCGTCAGACTGCGAGGAGTGATGGTGTCGAACAATCTTGTTGATCACGGGAATCAAGAAGGAAAGCGTCTTTCCACTACCGGTTGGAGCCACTACCAGCAAATCAGGCTCTTCACCAGATTTGGATGAAACAGACGAATCGCCCAGAAGAAGGGGCAACGTTCCCAATTGCACTTCCGTGGGCACCGTAAAGCCCTGCTCCGCAACATTCTCTGCCAATCGGCTCGAGATCTTGTATCTCGTGCGCAACTCCTTGAACGAAGTCAAAGGCTGTGGATACACGCGTCGAGCACGCTTTTGCTCCTTCTTGCTGAGAACGGGTGTGTCGTCTTTCTTTTGCTTCTTCTTTTTCTTTTTGGAATCCGTGGCAATTTCAGGCTGGGGCTGAATCTCGTCCAAGTCCCGGAGATCTGTCACCTTGATCTTATGCGAGTTCAAGATCGTGCGGCGCTCGACTTCATCCATTTCATCCTCTTCATCGGACCCATCATCTTGGTCAGACCTTTGGTCCTGGTCGCCCTTGGTGATAGCAGATGGCTCCGCTTTGGCTGTGGAAGAGCGCTTGGAGGACTGGAAAAAGTCTAATTCTGCTGCATCGTGCTCGGCATCTGCTTCATCCGCGGTGACAGCTCTCTTCCTCTTCTTCTGGTTCTTCTCCGACTCGAGCTTCTCGCCCGCAGCGGTTCGGAAGAGCTGCGGATTCGCCGCCTTGCCCGTCGAGGGCAGACGAGCAGTCGACTGTGCAGCCGGCGCAGTGGCCGATTTGCCGAATTTTGTTGACCGGGTCAACAATCTAAAAGCATCCATGTTGGATGGGTAAAATTTGTGGCAAAGCAGGCCGAACTTGGATTTTTTGAACTTTGAGCTTTGAGACTTTGATATTTTGGCAGAAAAAAAAGTGACCCGCACTCCCCGTCCGGACCAATCAGCGTTGTTCGGTGGCTTCATCAGATCACCCGATGGACCTCAGGCCAGAGATATTCGAAACGGATTTAAAGAGTCTTACTTAAGTCTAGACTCGATGATGAGTACTAAGGAGTGCATAGTGCAAAATATTTGGCAATTCTTTCCTCAAGAATGGGATGTCAGAAATGTCTGTGAGCTGCAGGGCTCATTTAGCTACACTCCTACTACACATCGATAAGAGTTGTATTGTCACAACCCAGAAGACCAGGCTCAAATGAATTGCAACGAAAAAATGATTCTATCTCAGACAACAGTTTATATTCCATCGTCTATCATACAGAGCACAACACGGGGCGGAAATAATGTAGGGCACATAGGAAAAACGGAGGGGGTGGTGTTTAAAGAAAAAGAAAGGGCGAGCATTTTCCAAATTTAGTGGTGAGCAGCCTCGCCCCGGTATCCGACAATGTTCATGCGGCCGATCATCTCGCCGACGGTGAAGAAGCCGATGACCTCGGCGGCGGTGACACCGACGAGAGCAATCTCCTTGGCGTTGGCGTTGCGAACGCGGGCCAGGAAACCCTGGGGAGAGGGCACGCTGAGGTTCTTGATGGCGGCAGGGTTGCGGACGACGTTAATCAGGGGCTGGAAGTAGGACTGGAAGGTGGCCAGGGTGCTAGGAAGTAGGTAGGATGTTAGATCCGGTATGGTCTGACGAGGGGTGTGGGTGACTTACGGAGGAGACATGTTCTGGCCACGGAACACCAGCTTGCCGAGCTCGAGACCGACACGGGAGTAGTAGATGGTAGGGGGGATCATGGCTATCGCAGATATCACAGTCAGTCATGTATGAGTTATCGAAATGGATTCGAAGGTTGTGGATTTGTCGAAAGGGAGGTTCCGGAGAATGCCAGGCACAACTCCAATCAGAGCGATTGAAGTTCCGTTTCCTCCTATCTTGACCATCCACGACCTCTTCGTCCAATTCAGAGCAAATCTTGCTCCCAAATAGTCGAGGTTGATCTCTTACAGTCGACGAACGAAACGACCTTGCCGACGGGACCGCCGACCTTCCGCAGGGCCGAGGCGGCATTAGAGAGAGCCGGGCCAGCGGCAGCAGTGGCCTTGGACAGACCCTCCTGGGCCTTGGAAGCAGCGTTAGAGGCAGTCTGACCGGCCTTGGAGGCAGCCTCGGAGGTGGAAGAGGCG
The DNA here is from genome assembly GCA_001048715.1 of Penicillium brasilianum. Classification (NCBI taxonomy): domain Eukaryota; kingdom Fungi; phylum Ascomycota; class Eurotiomycetes; order Eurotiales; family Aspergillaceae; genus Penicillium; species Penicillium brasilianum. The sequence goes on from CDHK01000003.1 coordinate 2,339,712, forward strand.
TGTCGGACAACGGTTCGACGGGCCAGGAACTGCGATTGCCGCAGGACGGCACGGGTGGCAGCGGGCATCTTGGACGAGTGCGAGGAAGAAGGAGGACAGAGTGGATATGAAGAGAGACCAAGCACAGATGACCCGGAACGATCGCTGGTGGGAAGGGACGGGGGGTGGTATAAGTCCAATGGCGGATTTCGTCTTGCGCAACGACAGGACCAGAATCTGCGGATTTGGAGGCTCGGGAAGTTCAGGGAATGGTGGTCACGTGACTGGGTCTTCCGGCGTGCCTGGATTTGAAATAAACAATTGCCATTGTCTTTTGAAAATTGCTCTTTTTGAGATGACGCAGTGATATTTGATAGAAGCGTGGGTTTGTGAGAAGAATTGGGTTGAGAGGAGAGAAGGAGATGGTCAATGTGCAACTATTTAGTTGTCCCTGAGCAGTGTGTACCTGCATTTGGCCCTACAACAGACTAGCCGGGACCTCCACCACATGCCTAGACCTTTCGTCGAAATTGAGCGAGTCGGGTCAATGAACCAAATCGATCAAATAAATTTGATTGGCATTTGTTCGGTTTCAATCTGTAATATTGTGATTTTTAACAGGCTGAGACGCCTGTCGTGAGCACTTTATGGGGATATATATTCCGGATGAACCGCGCCTTTCGTGCTCAGATGCGACATGCTTGACGATGTAACCCGTCAGCTATGTTAGAGATAGCAAAAAATGCCACCGAGTCAGGTACAATAGACTCTATTTACAATCGATAATAAATCCCGAGTCACTTATGCCATCTCGAGAGGATCCATCTCGGCGACGGAAGCGGTGGGTTCGGGTAAATTCCCGATGGCCAGCTGACAGCCCGGCTCTGGAGTTCAGGCCAATCCAGCCCAAGTAGGTATTCTTGAAACTACTGAATGATGTGCATCAATTAAGTTAACTAGACATGATTATACCGATAAGGGCTCCCTATTGGTAATCCCCACAGTGAGGCATCTTGGAATAGATGTGCTATTCGGATGAATCTCTAGTTTGGAGGATACCCACGAGAGATTACTTGACGATTTTGATCAAGCTATATCGTAAGCATCATCCGAATTCCCAACATTGTAACATATTTCTATCCTCTTTTCTACTGACCAACGTCTAGCCTTGCTGGACCGACGATGGCGCACGCTCACCTGCTGCCGGTAGGTGGGGGTTTCACAAAGGCACGGAGAGAATGTGTTTCGTGGGTTTCCTTTTGCAGTTGCATGTCGTGGATAGAACACAAAGCTAGGATCAAGGATATAAAAAGGGATCTAGTGTGAATGGTATTCTATGAAGCGCCCTTCTTCAGTATCAAGATGAGATACGTGCATACTCCCCAGGGCATGTTTGTCCTGTTTGTCAAGAAAATGTGGCGGGAAAACGGGCTAGCGAGGCCCGAGCCCGTCCAAAAACTCCATCAACCAGAACGAGTTTCCACCGGAGAATTGCCACTTCGGTCGTGGAAGGCTTCTCGAAGGCTATGCCGTGCCTCGAGGACGCTGGGTTGCACTGGGACAGGATGTCCGAGTGACAAGCGCCAATTCATCCGGGAACGCAATATGCTTCTCTACAACGTATGCCATGCCATTCTCCGTTCGTTACTGGAAGAAGACAATACCAGATACTAATAAATAGTCACTTTTGACCGCTCAGGGCCTAATACTTTGAATTTACCCGATAGCCGACTGTCGGACTCGGCCCGGGTACGGAGAACACGGTGAACCAACGACAGTGTTCAGTTGTTTCTTTGGAGTACCGTACCGTATGGGACTACCCAGGCGGGTCCAGATTGCCCCGTTGGTAGCTCGCCAGGCAGTTTAACCCCGCGCGGTTAAATCACTTTGCCCCTCCACTCCACTTTTCTCTCCAGCAAGACGAATGAACACGGAGCTTTTGGGCTACTTGTTGGTTACAAGGGGGACATACTCCGTAAGGTAGGAGTAACTCCGCGTCCCTCTCCACGTCTTGTCTGGATTATGGACCGCGATGGGGTCACGGCCAAAAAAAAGAAAAAGAAAGAAATGCGGGCTCCTTTCTTGATCACCTGCTTGGCTGCCCGAATCATTTAAATTCGTGCGCTCGCGCCTCGTAAGGGAAAAAGAAACCTGTTGATCCTCTCTCCTTTGCTCTTCCTCTCACTCTCTTCACCCCCGACGTTCCGCAGTTCATAGTTGACAAGGTCACCATGTCGACCGCTACAACCGTCTCCAAGACCAACATTGGTGTCTACACCAACCCCAAGCATGATCTGTGGATTGCTGAGGCCGAGCCCAAAGCTGAGGATGTCCAGAGTGGCAAGACCCTCAAGCCCGGTGAGGTGACCATCGAGGTGCGAAGCACTGGAATTTGCGGGTAAAAGACTCCCCCCTTCTTCTAATGACCCCCACGATCAGCGCAGCCCTGGGGGAATGACAATGAATCCCTCCTACAGTGATCTCCCATACATTGTAGAACCAGATTGGCTGATTATCAACCTCCGCGCTCTTTCACAGATCCGACGTGCACTTCTGGCATGCGGGCTGCATCGGCCCCATGATCGTCACCGACGACCACATCCTCGGCCACGAATCTGCCGGTCAGGTCGTTGCCGTCGCCTCCGATGTCACCTCTCTTAAGCCCGGCGACCGTGTCGCCATTGAACCCAACATTATCTGCAACGAGTGCGAGCCCTGCTTGACCGGCCGGTACAACGGCTGTGAGAAAGTCGCTTTCCTTTCCACCCCACCCGTGGACGGCCTGTTGCGCCGCTATGTCAACCACCCCGCCATCTGGTGCCACAAGATCGGCGACATGAGCTACGAGGACGGTGCCCTCCTGGAGCCACTGAGTGTGACTCTGGCGGCCGTCGAGCGCAGCGGGCTGCGCCTGGGCGACCCTACCCTCATCACCGGTGCTGGTCCCATCGGTCTGATTTCATTGCTGAGTGCCCGCGCCGCTGGTGCTTGCCCTATTGTTATTACCGATATTGACGAGGGCCGTCTGGCCTTTGCCAAGTCACTGGCCCCCGAGGTGCGCACTTACAAGGTGGAGATTGGCAAGTCGGCCGAGGAGTCCGCGGAGGGCATCATCAATGCCCTGAACGACGGCAAGGGCTCTGGCCCGGATGCCTTGCGACCCAAGCTGTGCTTGGAGTGCACCGGTGTCGAGAGCAGTGTCAACTCTGCGATTTGGAGTATGAAGTTTGGCGGCAAGGTGTTTGTGATTGGTGTTGGCAAGAACGAGATGACTATTCCCTTCATGCGTTTGAGTACTCAGGAGATCGACCTGCAGTATCAGTACCGCTACTGCAATACCTGGCCCCGCGCCATCCGCCTGGTGCAGAATGGTGTGATTGACCTGCGCAAGTTGGTGACCCACCGTTTTACGTTGGAGGATGCCCTCAAGGCCTTTGAGACTGCGGCCAACCCCAAAACTGGTGCTATCAAGGTGCAGATTATGAGCTCGGAGGAGGATGTTAAGGCGGCCTCGGCTGGTGAGAAGATCTGAATAAGAGGTTGGAAGGATTGATGGAGGATGGACTCGATAGGTCCATGGTGTGAGAGAGGTGCCGTTTTATTGACCTTTGGTATCCTGGTCAGAGCGGAGGTTCCAGATGATGACTTTTTTTTTCATAATCACGACACGAATGATGTCTAGAGATGCCCACTGGGTACTATAGAGAGACCCTGAAATGAATTTCCTTTTTTTTGTGCAGTTCTGTTGAATATTTGAGCAAGTCGAAGTCTAGTTTTTACGGTGGAACCTTGTGAGCGAGAACGCGGGAGAGTTTGTGGACCGGCGTTTTGGTGTCCGAAGAAAACCCGCCACCCGAAGTATACCTCGAAGGATGGTAGCTTCATAAAAGGTTACATCTTAGCAAAGCCTCAACTACTCTGTACTTTCAATGTCTTTTCAATAAAGGCTTGCATTCACGATCGATCGTTCAGACTCCAGTTGTCAGTGATGGATTGAGAAATTTGCGGGAAGATCAGCAAGTTGAGGCCGAGCCCCTGAAGGCTATGCTTTGTATCAATAACTCTAAACCGTACAAGATACGACTATGTCAATTTGAGGCATAACAACGATGTCAAATATTGGAAAAGAGATATGGTTTGGGTATTCTCAAGCGCCAGCTTCATTCTATGAGGCTGGCGTTCCTTTTGAACCACATACTACGTACCTACTCCTCATGCGTCTCCCCCATCTCGGCAAATACCGACAAGTGGGGGGCTAATCAACGATTCCCGGCTTTACATTTACGCCTCAATCCGGCTCTTTGCAAGCCCAGCAGCCACTGCACGAAAGTGTAACCTAGATGGACCCTGCCGATCAGGCCAAGCCACGATCTCCGATATTTGCCCGCGCCTCGGCACGGTCTATAGATGAAGGTAGCACAGACAAGAAAGCTCCGATCGCATCAAGAAATGGCAATAACTATACAAAATGGAGTTTGCTGTAGCTGCTGGCCTCACTTGGCAAGTCTTGGTATGACAACATTTTGGTATCTTTTCCTCTCTCCTCACGTTGCTCGCGCATTCATCGGACATTATCCTCTCCACCCCTTGATCTTCTCTCTCCACCTTTTCTTTTTCTTCCCCTCACCCTGTTCCTTGTCTTTTCTCAGGCAACCCACCTTGACCTTGGAAGCACTGCTGGCCGACTTTAAAAACCCCCCTCTTCTTCCCCCTTTGTTGTGCATCAAGCGCTTCTCCGGGTGAAATCACAACATGCGGGGATCACTGCTGCTCCATTTGGCGCCCCTCGTGGGTGCCGTGGCTTTGGAGGCTCGATCTGGAACCCTTGACGATTGTCCTGGTTACAAGGTTGTCAATATTCGCGAGCAGGGTCATTCTTTCGAGGCTGACCTGACTCTTGCTGGCGACCACTGCGACGCCTATGGCACTGACCTGGAAAACCTGAAGCTGCTCGTCGAGTACCAGACTGGTTCGTATCACCATGTTCCAGGCCAGATATCGACAAGCTCTCATGCTTATATTGACATCACGCAGACGATCGTCTTCACGTTCTCATCTCGGATCTCGAGGAAGACGTTTACCAGGTTCCCACTTCTGTTTTGCCTCGCCCTGATGCTAATGGTGACCACCACAACAATCAGCCCACCATTCGCTTTGACTACGAGGCTGAGCCCTTCTCCTTCCGCGTTCTGCGTGGTGACCAGGTGCTCTTTGATACCACCGATACCAATTTGGTCTTTGAGAGCCAGTATCTCCGACTGCGGACTTGGCTGCCGGCTGATCCGTACCTGTACGGTCTGGGTGAACACACTGATTCTCTGCGTCTGCCGAACAAGAATTACACGCGCACCCTGTGGAGTCGCGATGCCTATGGTATCCCAGAGAACACAAACTTGTATGGTAACCATCCCATCTACGTGGACCACCGTGGAGACGACGGCACGCACGGCGTGTTCTTCTTGAACTCCAATGGCATGGACATCAAGATTGACCAGACCGATGATGGCCGCCAGTATCTGGAGTACAACACCATCGGCGGTGTGCTGGACTTCTACTTCCTCGCTGGTCCAACGCCCAAGGAGGTGGCCAAGCAGTACTCGGAAGTTGTGGGCCTACCCGCCATGCAGGCCTACTGGACCTTTGGCGTATGTTTATTTGAAATACCCGGATGTTTGTGATATTCCTAACATTGGTCTCTCTAGTTCCACAACTGCCGCTATGGATACCAGGATGTCTATGACGTTGCCGAGGTGGTCTACAATTACAGCCATGCTCATATTCCACTGGAGACTATGTGGACTGATATTGACTACATGGATCGTCGCCGGGTGTTCACTCTGGATCCCGAGCGCTTCCCCCTTGAGAAGATGCGTGAGCTAGTGGATCACCTGCACCAGCACAACCAGCATTACATTGTGATGGTGGATCCTGCAGTGAGCGACAGCGGTAAGTAAATTCTGACTGATCATCTCTTAAAAGTCTCGATCATGCTGACTCCTGCATAGACAACGGTGCTGCCAACCGTGGTAAAGATCAAGGAATCTTCCTTGCGCGCGGCGAGGAGCTCTATCAAGGTAAAGATAATCACCAATTCTGTTGCCATGACTGTATCTGACCTCTTATTTAGGCGCCGTCTGGCCCGGTGTCACCGTTTACCCCGACTGGTTCCACCCCGGCACACAAGAATGGTGGGATGACGAATTCGCACGGTTCTTCGACTCTGAAAAGGGCGTCGACATCGACGGTCTATGGATCGACATGAATGAGGCCGCCAACTTCTGCCCTTGGCCTTGCAAGGACCCCGCTGGTTATGCACAGGCGAACGACTTGCCCCCGGCTGCTCCAGCTGTCCGCGAGTCATCGCCTCGTCCGATCCCCGGTTTCCCATCCGACTTCCAGCCCAAGAAGTCTCCAACTGTCAAGCGGTCGGGCCCTCGCAAGACTCGTCGTGGAACAGGTACCAAGGCTGGCTTGCCTGATCGGGACCTGCTTTCGCCGCCATATCAGATTGCCAATGCCGCGGGTTCGTTGAGCAACAAGACCATTGATACCGATCTTGTGCACAATGGCGGTGACTCGTTCGCAGAGTATGATACTCATAACCTTTATGGAACTAGTAAGTGCTGCAACAGTGAGAGATGTAACTCTGCAGGTCGCTTTCCTTCAAACAATACTAACCCTGATCTCAGTGATGAGCGCCGCCTCTCGCTGGGCGATGACTCTGCGTCGTCCTAGAGTCCGTCCTTTGGTGATTACTCGCAGCACCTTTGCTGGTGCAGGTGCTCACGTTGGTCATTGGTAAGTCTTCTTATGAACGCCCTTTCTATCCTACAACTAGCTAATCCATACCGTCATCATAGGCTCGGCGACAACCTTAGCCAATGGGACAAGTACCGTGTTTCCATCTCGCAGATGCTAGCCTTTGCCTCCATCTTTCAGATCCCCATGGTCGGATCCGACGTTTGCGGATTCGGCGGCAACACGACCGAGGAGCTGTGCGCGCGCTGGGCCACTCTGGGTGCCTTCAATCCCTTCTACCGCAACCACAACGAGCTTGGCGCGATCCCCCAGGAATTCTACCGCTGGCCCACCGTCGCCGATGCTGCCCGCAAGACCATTGACATCCGTTACCGCCTGTTGGACTACCTCTACACGGCCTTCCACCGTCAAACCCAGACGGGCGAGCCCTTCCTGCAGCCACTCTTCTATGTCTACCCGTCGGACACCAACACCTTCGCCAACGAAGCCCAGTTCTTCTACGGCGACTCCCTGCTCATCTCCCCCGTTCAAGACGTCGGCCAAACCTCCGTGGATGCCTACTTCCCCAACGACATCTTCTACGACTGGCATACCGGCGCCGTGATCCGCGGTCAAGGCGCCACCCAACACCTGGACAACATCGGCATTACCGACATTCCGATCCATATCCGCGGCGGTAGTGTGATCCCGCTCCGCGCAAAGAGCGCCATGACCACGACCGAGTTGCGCCGCCGCGGCTTCGAGATCCTGGTTGCCCCCAACGTGAGCGGTTACGCCTGGGGCTCGTTGTACCTGGACGATGGCGAGTCGTTGAATACGGTTAGCAGTGAGGTCGAGTTCGAGTACAACCGTGGCCATCTGACTATCCGGGGACAGTTCGGATACCGGGCTAATGTAGTGATCGAGTCCGTGACGGTGCTGGGACAGAGCCGGCCGTGGAAGCAGAAGCGTGGGGTGGAATTCAATGCGGCTCGGCATAGTATCACCAAGACGGTGAATATTGATTTGAGCGGGCCCACCGAGATTGATATCTAGGGGACTGATGGTCTGCCATATGGATTGGATAGTTTTCTAGTTTTTTTTTTCTCTTTTCTTTCTTTTTCCTTGGGGACAATTTCCAAGGGGGAATGCACTTGGAGGGACAGAAGGGTCGGTTCGGTTCCTCTGACCATTTTGCCGCTGAGATGGTGGCTAAGACGTTGTCTTAGGGCTTCGGGCGGCGTGATCTCGTTAGGAGCGACTGACCCGCCACATGTCTCTGGCACGTCTAAAAATGGGGATTGAAGGAAAAGAGAGAGAGAAGGCAAGAAAGGATCCAAATGAATCACGATCAATAATTGATTATTTGAATTTGTCCCCTTGGTTTTTGACGTAGGACCCTTATTTCCCCTTCGGACTCGGGGATTTGATAGCGTTCCCAATAATTGCTTCCTGGGAAACCGCCCTGTCGGACCTGTATGAAACTATACCTCCCCTCGGACCCTCGCTGAGCTGCCCACAAGGAGACAAGATACGTCCCGTATGAATAAAGTTAACGCCAGGCGTCACTGACGAAGGGCCCTGAACGGTCAAAATGAAATCACAGGGCAGAACGCATCAATCCCAAACTGCCAAGAGGTAGTATATGTCCGAGACTTCTCCCCCCCTCCTCCGTAGTTCTGGCAGGGCGACTAGTCCACGAATAACATCAATATGACGTGGAAAAAAAAAAGGGTTCTGGACGTATACCCACGTACCCACCCGACACGCACATGGCCGTCCCCCTTCCTAGGCGACCGGTACAGAATCTACGGAATACAGAAACAAAGGACCGTTTGACAAGGATAATCAGCGCCAACATGCGTTCCATCCAAGATCCAGTCGTATGCCGAGGAACCGGGAGCCAAGCGTTCGTTCCTGCGTTGGACCCAACCCAAAAAGGGACTGTCCGTCCCCCGGTTCAATGAGCCTTGTGTTGAAGGCCCCAAGGTTTGTACTCGTATATGATTGGACCGTTTGATTTCCCCCCCAGAAGCGAGGGGGAGTGGGGAGGCAAAAAGGCCAAAAAAAGGGTTTCTATTAATATCGGGATATACGGAGAGTCCGTCCCATAGCTTAAAAAAATAATACTCTACTGTGGGATGATCTGGTTAGTGTCCTTTTTTTTTGACCGTGCAGGTGATTCAGAAAAAAATCCTTTCAACATCCCCCGGATCCCGTGGTTCAGTAAGGGGGGGCGCAGGGCAGTCCGAGGGTCACGACGGTACTCCGTGGACGGTCGCATTGTGACGGGCGCTAGTTGACTTTGCTCAAGCTCGGACTTTTGTTAGAGGTAATGAGATGAAATATGACTGTCTATTAGTATTAGCTATTAGTAGTATTAGTAGTAGCTGTTTGTGTAATTAACTAAGGACCGGGCAAGTTCTTTCTACTATCAACTCCGTTCAAAGTATGGAGAGTATATAGTTGCTTGGATGAAGAGTCGGGTACCCCATTATGCAGTCGGGGCACGGGCCGCTCGTTCACCCTCTGACGGGTTGATGTTGATGAATGGGACGGCAAGTCGAAGCGAGAACGAGAAGAGAAAGTCAAGGATCGCAATTCCCTGGATCAATGTGGACTGGAGATGTCATGATTGTATCAGAAAATTGGATAGACCGGGCAACGATGAGCAGAAGATGAAGATCGGTTCTCCTCTCCGTACTGGAGGCTACCGAGGTGCTTAGGTAGAGAGCATCATCTAAAATGACCCTACTTACTACTATACAGTATGGTGTTGTTCTACTGTATCCAAGTGTCAGTTGTTGTATTGTGTTTTGTTGTATTGTCGTATTGTAAATTGCCCCGGTTTTTCCTTTCTTATCCAAGTGTCTCAGATCGGGTCCTCCCTTCGTATTGGGCTCGCTTACTTCGTCTCGCTTGGTAGACTTAGTTTGCCTTGGTATCGTTAGTATTTTTTTTTTAGTACGGTATGGGTTGCCTTTGCGATGGCAGCACAATAGTGGGTGGCCTGGTGACTTGGTCTGACTCGCGTCCGCTTTTTGCCTATATGATCTGATTTTGTACGGAGTACGGAGTATCTGATTGCGTGCTGCCACACAGTACCCTCGTGCGTCAGCCCGAGGGGCGGCAGGATGGCAAATGGAGCAAAAAAAAAAAAAAAAGCCGGGGCTGGGGCCGGGGCTACCGTGAAGAGTGCCCTTTCATATGGGGGTATGATTGCAGTACTTTGACTTTGGCGTTTACGCCGGAATTGCTGTTACATGATCGTCCGGGATGATCGGCCGATCGGTTGCGAGGAGAACGGGAAAACTAAATACATACTATACGGAGTAGTCCTCCGTACAGGAGGAATACTACACTAGGAGTTGAGGATGAAACAACACAGGGCGTGAGCCTTCGAGAGAGAGAGAGAGAGAGAGACCAGTCGCATCCTCCATGGCTAATTCTGTCCTGATAGAGCGGTGTCTCACCCTCGCGATGACTGCGCCAGTGAGGGTTTCCCCAGCAGCTCATGCGGAGGCTCCACCACGATCCCCGGCGGGTGTCCTTGCCACGAGAAGGTCCAATCAGCATTGTCGGCCCGCTTGTCCTGACCTCCCGGGAGGGGCCCATGTACACACACGGCTCCTCCTCCTCATTGTCAGCCTCCTCGATTATTTCTTTTTGGGTTTGGTGCCTGGTGGCCGGTCAGCTAGCGTGAGTCAAGGATAGATTTACGAGACTAACTGGATGCTACCGTGTATATTCCGTCTGTCCCGGATCATCCCAAGTCCAGGAGTCCAGGACCGAGAGGGTAAGCCCGTTCATGGGAAACGGTGGCTGCGGCGGAGTACAAAAAGAGCTATCGCCCTCGTAACCATGGAGCTTAATTTCTTTCCAGGGCACTTCTCTCGCGACTCGCTTTTTTAGTATACCGTCTCTGACCGATCTATTGACTGAAAGACTCCACTTTGTGAGGGACCACTTTGGGAACCACTTGGACCACTTTCCAGCTCCACTCGCTACTGTCTGCCTGCGTGCATTTATAACTATCGCTCTTCCCCCCCCCCCCCCTTCTTCGACAGTCGTTTCCAGCCTCAATTCTCCTCTTCATCCTTCTTCTGCTTCTCACGTCCCCTCTCTCGTGACGCATATACACAACTTTCCATGATGCCGTCTCTCTTCAAGTACGCCGCCGTGGCGCTGGCTGCGGCTGCTCCCTTTGCCTCGGCTCAGACTTACACCGACTGCAACCCGCTGGAAAAGACGTGCCCTGCCGATGCTGGTAGCACCAAGTCGAGCCTGAACTTTGACTTTACCCAGAGCTCCGGCCTGAGCCAGTGGAAGACCACTGCCGGCTCCGTCAGCACCGGCTCCAATGGCGCCGTCTTCACGATCAACAAGAAGGGTGATGCCCCGACTATCGAGACCGACTTCTACATCTTCTACGGTGAGATCTCGGTCACCATGCAGGCTGCTCCCGGCACTGGTATCGTGAGCTCCATTGTCTTCGAGTCCGATGACCTGGACGAGATTGACTGGGTAAGCATTGAGGTCCTTCCCCCCTGTTTCTGTCCGATCTCTAACAATTCTTCTAGGAGGCTCTCGGTGGAAACACTGCCCAGATTGAGACCAACTACTTTGGCAAGGGTGATACCTCCACTTATGATCGCGACACTTGGCCCGCCGTCGCCAACCCCCAGTCTACTTTCCACACCTACACGGTGAACTGGCAGAAGGACAAGACCGTGTGGTCTATCGACGGCACCCCCGTCCGCACTCTGAACTACGCCGATGCGCAGGGCGGTGCTCGCTACCCTCAGACCCCCATGCGTGTGCGCATCGGTATCTGGGCTGGCGGTGATCCTTCCAACGGAAAGGGTACCATTGAGTGGGCTGGCGGTCAGACCGACTACTCCCAGGCTCCCTTCTCCATGTACGTCAAGTCGGTGCAGATCACCAACACCAACCCGGCCGACTCGTACACCTACAGCGACACCTCCGGTTCCTCCGGCAGCATCAAGCTCAGCGGTGCCGGTTCTCTGAACCAGGCCTCCAGCTCCTCCGCCTTGAGCTCCACCACCTCGAGCACCTCCACCTCCAGCTCCCAGTCGTCCACCGAGAGCTCCACCACTGCTCACACTACCTTGGCTACCACCACTCAGACCTTGACCTCGGCCAAGACTACCACTGCTGGGTCGACTACTGCCTCCTCGACTGATGCCACCACCTCCGGCTCTGGCTCTACCTCGGGCACTGGCTCTTCTACTACTTCCTCTGGTTCGTCCACCTCGTCCGGTTCTTCCAGCACTAGCTCTGGCTCTGGTACCACCTCGGGTTCTGGCTCGAGCTCGAGCTCCGGCTCCGGCTCCGGCTCCGGCTCCAGCTCCGGCTCAGCCTCCAGCACTGCTCCCCAGGCGACCGCCACCTTCAACGCAGCTGCCAACGTGGTTGCCAACTACCTGGCTCCAATCTCCCTCCTGGGCCTGGTAACTGCTTTCCTCCAGCTGTAAAAAACAACCCACGAACCTCAAATTACGCTCGCCTTTGACCCTTTTGACGTTTACTCGACTTTATGCACACCCCACCTAATAACGTTTTACCCTCTCACATATGAAGCATACTGGGCTGGAACCGGGTTTTTGGACATGAGGAATGCTCGTTTTTGTTTTTACGTTTCCATTTGGTTACTATTCCCCATTTGCCCGTGATGTATCTTTTTTTCGCCCTGTTCCTCATCCTGCTCTGACATGTATCTATGGATCTTTCACGATCATCATTTATAACTATTACCACTAGATTAATATGTCTCCCTTTGAGACTCGTCATATTCTTTTCTCCCGCAATATATATCGATTCAATCTGTAGGCCGTATCTTCCAGCAAGCTTGCACCACTGGTCTAGAGCTCTAGACCTAAGAAGCTCGACGCAAGGTTGAATTACCCCACAACGATAGATTTGCTTCTTTGGTTTTCATGCAGATACACCAGGTCTTTCGACATGCATCCGCATCGTATCTCCTGCACGCGGTACTTGATACATACTTTGCACATATGTACAGTACATGCAGCCGTCAATCCCGTAATACGAATCGAAGCGCTCTAGACCACAGTACCCGAGTGACGATCGCCTGCCGTCACCGAATTTATCATTCTTCTGGTCTATCGTAAGGTTGTGTGTTGATGACTGCATGGTGGGTTCAACCTCTGGGACCGAGTTTCCTGTGGTGGTGTATTGTGTTGCCTGGTTCTTCGACCATGGAATGGACGCACGGAGCACATCCAGTGATAATATAGACTTGTAGTATTTAAATCGGGTCGGGTCCATCCCGGACCCGATTCCAACATGCGAACGAGACTAATCAATGCAATGTACTAACGTGGCATGTCGACCGAGTAACAAGTACCTGTCATCCATTTGTTCCCCCAAAACTGCAACTTACGGCCGAAGCCGTTCCCTTCCATTGACTTTCTTGGTTTCCAGCCTATTTACATTGAGAAAAGTTATGTTGTCATTGGTGTGCCCAGACTGGATTGTCTACCATGGGTAAGTGTTGGAAGGGTCCGGCGTGATTGGACGGGATTGCTGTATCTTGGATTGACCTTTGGTTCGGAGCTTTGGGTTAAGAATTGGGACGAGTTATTCATAGAAACATGACGATAATGAGTTATGATCATGATGGAATCCGAGCCAGGAAGAGAAAGATAGAATTTACGTGTATTGTTCAATTCAATGAGTACAGTGCCGCCCGTTGTTGCCTTCCATATCTGGAAACAGAGTGTTGCTCTTTCAAACCCTAATCACGTGGTCTGAGTAACCTGATGCGGAATCGCGTAAATTACGAGTTATGAATATACATTGTGATAGTACCTGATCTTGTACCCCGGCTACAGTATATCGACACAAGTTCCTGGAAGCATGGATGACTAGCAGGCTTTATGCAAATTAAACAAACCAGCGACCGTTAGCAATCTGTCATTCCCCCCTCCTCCCTCTCAGTTGCTTCACTGCAGAGGTTGACGCTGCCTTGAGTGTCCATCTCTAGTTGAGTTGGTATAGTAGGCAAGGCTTGACAGCTTTGTTTCGTGATTATCATTGCTTATCGCCATGTGGCGGCTTCCAGTTTTCATTGGGCGTTAGGCATATCTGGCTAACCCCTTACGTTGTATAGCTCTAGCTTACCCCTCCTTTGGACGTATTCGCCATGACCAATAGCTCTTTTTGTGGACAGTTCAAATCCGCGGTTGGACCACCGCTTTGCAGAGAGAGAAAACTGCAGGCCCGAAGTCTGACGGCCGATCGCTCTTGCAATCTCTTATATAAGCCTTTCTACCGTAGCATGAAGCGCCTCTATCAGGTCAGGGTTTTTCATAGTCTTAAGAGTGTCCGCACCTCCCCTCCTGATCTTTTCCCAATCGGCTCTGTCATATGCTTTTCTTGCCTTACGGTATGTTACGCCATGTTCGGAAGTTCCAACCCAAGTGCGTTGCTGGATGTTCGAAATCATAGACAAGGCTAGCGAGAAAGCTGATCGAGGGAAGATGGTCAACGGAGTTCAACATTATCAATGTGATATGTAATCTTAGATTCATGCCGTCTGCCTAGTGGCTAAGGTCATTTAGATCCCCTCGTGCTAACATCTATAAATGAAACCCTATCAAAGTATTTACCATGAACAGTAACGCGGGGCCACCCCGTACAGAGTCTTCTCTATAGCGCTAAGTATCCTTTATCTTCCGCCCCTCCTGGGATGAAGATCGTCGCGCCTTCCACTCCTCCACCAACCCCGCATAATCCCTCGGCCGATGCGGAACAAACAAATCTTCCCACCACGACCCCTTCCTCGCAGTCCTCAAGCCCAAATCCCCAAGTAAGAGATCCAAATACGGCATGGCCTCAAAGACAAAGTCGGCAGTGCGCACCCCATGGCCCGCCGGGGAGCGTAGCGCACAGAACTCTGTGTGTAGTGCTGTCTCGCTAACTATTGACTCCTTGTCTTGATGATGATGATGATGATGGTGAAGCTCAGAGCCGTGGTTAAGATAGACTAGCGCCCACAGGGCTTGCACTTCGGCAATAAAGGATGTGTTGAAAGTGGTTACGGTCCCTAGGAAGGCGATGCTATGGTCGTCCCATAGTCCTGGTGGGACAATGAAGCGCGCGAGACGGAAGGGGTGCAGAACGGGTTCATTTTGACCCTCCGCATCCTTCGTGTGGTAGGTCCTGTTCGCTGGGCCGGTGTGGAGTATGGGCAGACGCGTATATATGTCTTTGCGAGCCTGCCTAATGAGCTCCTGATCAATTGGGTCCGCAGCCCACGGGAAGCCCATCTCTTGTTCGGTTCCATCCGGCAAGAACCGAATGCCCGGAGATACTTTCCAGCCTGTGCACAGGATAAGTGCCCTCGTGTCTAGCCTGTCGCCGCCGTTGGACAGAACGACCTGATAAGGCTCCAGCCGCTCAACATCGGCAATATGCACCTTGACCAGTCCCTGCCGGATCAATCTAAAGAAATCACCCGGGAAATTGATTATACTCACCGCGGTCCCCATGCAGATAGGCTTAAACCAGGGTCTCAGCTTCGCGGTCTCCTCATGATCGCTGTATCGATTGACCCGAACCATATCCCACTCCAAACAGGCCCAGAACAGACGCACAATGATACAGCCAAGCCATGTCCCGTGTAAAAAGTTGCGTATCGGGTGGCTCACCCAGATGCAGGGGCTGAACCAGCCCAAGGCACGCACGAGAGGGAGGCTTTCGAGGAGGAGGTTGAAGGGCGAGAAAACAGCGGCCGGGCTCACCCACGCGGGCCCAGTCCCAGAGGCTCTAATGACCCAGTTGACGCGGTGTCCCTTTGATGCGCAGGCGTAGACGGTGTCCCACGCGGATTTGCTTCCGCCGAGTACCGTTATTGGTGTGTGGTCGTCACGGGCGCCTTCGTGTTGGCCGCCTGTATTGTCATTGTCATTGCTGGGTTTAGCGAAGAGGGTGTCTTGGTAAAGGGCAAATTGTTTTGCGTGGAACAATGGCGCGCCGAAAGATTGCTGTCCAGAGAATGTAGGAATACGCGGCTGCGAGGTAAGGCCCGTAGCGAGTATCAGTTTCCGCGTCCGGATAGTATTGCTCTTCTCGTGTCCTGGTTCTGTTGTTGTTGTGCATTTAATGAACCACTCTTTTCCCCATCCATCATCTCCCTCGCAGTATTTCACGCTGTCAACCTTGCAATTCAACTTGATTTTGTCGAGGATCCCGAAGTGGGCAGCGTACGCTTTCAGATATTCATGCATCGCTCTGCCTGACATATGCTCACCGGGTTTAACTAAACCGGGAATGTTGTCCCTCATAGGAAAGTCACCATATTCATATGATCCCAGTAGGTTATTCGTTCTGAGTTCCGCATATAAGCGTTCCTCTGCCCAGACACCCCCCACTGATGCGGCGGAGTCCAGAACCACCAGATTGACACTGGGATCGAGCGCGAGTGCTGATTTGGCGGCCGCGAGACCGTGCCAGCCTGTCGCGATCAAAATTTTCAATTGTGGTTAGCTGCAGAAGCTCCTGATGAACATATAGGGTAAAAGAGTCTAAAGATATGAGAGGGGCGAATTTACCCGCACCAACTATGGCCAGGTCAGCTATTTGCGTTTCCATTGTCATTACTGGACCTAATCGCTTGGTTTTCGCTCCACTTTAACAGTCCTTAAATTGGCATTTGTTGAAGTGAGTACTTTGGTAGGTGCATAGGTAGGCATCGGTTTGTTATTACAGAAGAGAGGCAGGGTGTCAGCCAACTCC
The DNA here is from genome assembly GCA_001048715.1 of Penicillium brasilianum. Classification (NCBI taxonomy): domain Eukaryota; kingdom Fungi; phylum Ascomycota; class Eurotiomycetes; order Eurotiales; family Aspergillaceae; genus Penicillium; species Penicillium brasilianum. Next base: position 2,356,209 of record CDHK01000003.1, read on the forward strand.
ACCGTCCCTATATAAGCAGAACTCTGCTTAAGGCGCCCAGTCCCCAGCCACCAAGGTGGTCTCACCCGTGCCAACGTCTGGCCTAGCAGAACACGGACCGGACGCCGAGGCAGTCAGCGTGGTACTTTTACTTAATGTAAGCAACTGTCAACATATACGGAGTATGTGTGTGCGTTACACCGCACTTAGCGTGTATACGGGGCACCCAGCTCAGCACTACCCAAAAATTTTCTACGTCTTAATAAGTTATAAAAACTACTCTTGTCTGTAATTATCATGATTATATAGGATATCACTGTATTTCAAATACAAAATCCTTAGAAAAGGTTGTTGTATTGAACAATATAATGTGATTTTGAGCCCTGAGTCTGGTACCTCAGCAATACCCAAAATTAGTCAGCACTTTTTGGGTAACCTAGTGCTGAGCTGGAACCCGGTGTATACGCCAATGCATGCATAAGCCTCCGGACCAATTAAATAATAGTTATATTGATTGACTGATACGTAATCTACAATGGTGGCTCCTGGGACGTGGCCATTTTCCGACATGTAACGGTACATGAGTATATGTACTTTCATCAATGTTGCCATGCAAAATTGAAACAAAATATTCATTACGGAAATATCTATATAAGGCTTAGCCTGTCATGTGATTATTATGGTTTCAAAATGTTTAATCAATGTTTTCAATATGGAATGCAATACTGGTCGCTACTGTATCGTATTCAATTTTCATGGCTCTCGTCGTAAAGTCATACCCTCGTATTCAGCCCCAAACACCACACTTCTGAACGCCTCCCGAAAGAACAAAGCACCAGCACCAGCACCAGCACCAGCTCCCCAATAAAATCAAACCCCCTTAAGACTCCAAAATATTTCCAAAAAGAATATCTTTCCATTCTCCAAAACCTTCTTCCCTGAAATCAACAATCAAATCGAGATTTTCAATGACGCTATCAAATCTCGGATCAAGCCTCTCCCCAAATGGCAAATGGAGCTCCCCGTATCGGTAGAGTATCCACACACTAAAGCACTCTATCGACAAGCCGCCAAACTCTCGCGTGGGCACCAAAAAACCCCCCATGATGAACCCACTCACGGTTGACGGTTCGCCAAGTGATAAATCCACTTCACCAAGTGGGATCCAATCGAGCGCGCTGTTCATCCCGCAGAGCCCTCGCCAGCCGAGCAACCTCGTCTGCCACGGCACGATGCTGTGTCGCTGCAAGCCGCAGTAATGCAAGGGCGCTCGCAGGCTGCCGCGAGTCCGCGCCAGACAAAGCCGCAGCCGAGTGTTCCGTTGATGGATCGCGCGAATCCGAGTCCAAGCTCGGGTGCGCGCCCAACCCGGCACCGAACAGCCGCGCGCTGAACCCGGCATAGCTGGATAGAGAAAGCAGCAGACCCTCGCCGCGTTGACCGGCTGCATCTACATGGCTGCCATCACCGTGTGCACGCGCCGCCCGTCGCGCTTCCCGGGATACGATCACGTCGATGGCTTCGAGATGGTCGTCTAGCGTGGCGAACCGGCCGCCCAGCGACTCGGCTTTATTCCGCAACTGCGCCCGCAGGCGATCGAGATACTCTGCGCGGCGGCGCAGTTGGGCTGCGAGTCTGGTATCCCGCGCGATCGAGGCTGAGCCCCCGGACTCCAAGGCTAGCGGGGACGCGAGGAGGCTGTCGACGGCAGAGCGCAGGTCGGCGCGCAGCGAGTCGAATTCCCACGCTGCAGCGCGCAGGGCGGCGTCACTGCCTTGGAATTCGAGGGCTAGCGCGTTGCGGGCGTCGGGGAGACTGGTGTGCAGGTTTGTTTGGAGGGTGGAGAGGGTGGATTCGCTGCCTTTCAGAGTATATGCGAGTGGGGTGAGGGTTGATAGGGTGGTGGTGAAGATATCCTGGAGGGTAGTTTGCGCGGCGATGATGGTTTCCTCTGGGGAGATGGGGATGCTGGTAGAGTGGAAGGGGTTGGAGGGGAGGGCTCGCGGATGAAGAGGGATGCAGCTGGCTGGGTAGATAGATTGGATTGTTGGGAGGGTGCAGAGGTCTTGAGCTTGGTAGACGAGTTCGGGGAGGATGAGGAGGTGCATGATTAGGGCGATGAGGAGGGCGTTGATCGCTGTGCGGAGTAGCGTGCGTTGCTCGTGGCATAGGGATGAGAGCTTTGCGAACGCACTTGGTTTCCTGGTTATATGGCCTGAAGTTGACGAGCCTGCGTCTGATGCTTCAGGTGCGGAGTTGGACCGCTGTTTCTGCTGTCCACTCGGTGTGATCTTGCGGCGCTTCCTCATGTGCGAGGACCTTGGTTCTGCGGATCGCATATGCGGCGCAACCCATGATGCCTCTGATATGGGTACCTCGTAGATGGATGGCATGACGAGCTCCGGGCCTGACATACTCCATGATGAGGTAGACGAAGTCAGCGACTCTGATAGCTTTGTCTGATCCCGGTTTTGGCTTTGGTCCCGGTTCGGCTTTGGGTTCGCGATGTTGTTTGCCGGCTTGACGGTATCGTCTTGCTTTTGTCTCCTGGGCACTGGCGTAGGACTTGCAGGATCATTGCTGGGTGTCGAGCTGCAGATGTGATCCTTGATCGACGTTGTCGATGCGACAACCCAGGAATCTCCTAACACCGAGCGGTCTGGAGTACGTGGTGGCTCTGTTGACATGGCGCTAAACACATGTCGCGATGGATAGCAGGGCGCTTCGGGTGGATAGATGGTCGAAAGGTCTCAGTGGTCAGCTGACACGAGTACACTTCATAAACCTCGTAGTAGCAGGACTGTCTCGCCGATTGCGAAAACGCTAGCGATCATGTAACGGCCCAAGGGAGTGTTGGAGCGAAGCGCGACGGTTTCACGCGCAAAGCGGTGGGGCAGTCGAGACTCGTCGGCACGCTTTTGCAGAGATAAACAGAACACTTACTACTGCAAGATAGGCATATTGATGGATTTCAGTAGACTTGATTTAGGATAGAAAGTGGTTTCACATTGCCTTGTATACGCTTGCCATCGTCTATGGATCGACCTATTAGGTCTATTAGATCTATATATTTCTACTCAAGCAGGTTCTACAAATTACCCGCCGTCAAGGGTCAGTCACAGAGATTAAATGACTATTAAGGAAATACCTGGATATAGCTATGTAAGCTAAGTTAAACTAGTTTTTAATGACATACTCTTGGGTTCCATATAGTCTGTGAATATAACCTAGACGCTACCTGTAATTAGTAGGTTCGCTGGGCTAGACCAATAGTTGCGCGATGACCGCTAATTGCAGCCGTAGAAAGTCCGGATCGACGGACCGCGGAGAAAAGAAGAATGACCTCCGCAACGCAACCATGCGCGCAGTCTCTCGGCTACGGCCACGTCTCATTTCGAGGCCAGTGGTTAATCAACTGGCACGATGGCCCTCTGCAAGATCACAATGGCTGTCAACCACCGCATTCCGTCAATGTTCCTGCGCTGACGCTGCCAACGGCCGTCCCAACGCTCAAGCTCCCTCAATTCCACCAAATGACCATCGAGCGCTGGGCACGAGCCAGGAGCTCTTCACCTCGTCTACCTATAGCCCCGGCTCGCCTCTGTTCCTACCAAACGGTACACACGTCATCAACAAGCTCATCTCGTTCCTCCGCACGCAGTACTTGCAATACGGCTTCCGCGAAGTTCTGACTCCGACCATCTACAAGCGCTCCCTATGGGAGGTCTCCGGCCACTGGCAAAACTACAAGGATGATATGTACGAGGTGACCGGTCGCGGTGCGACTGGTGAGACGGAGGGTGAACTCGGTGAGGATGAGTCGTACGGCCTCAAGCCCATGAACTGCCCTGGCCATTGCCTGCTTTTCAAGTCGCAGAACCACTCCTACCGCGAGCTCCCGGTGCGCTATACAGATTTCAGCCCGCTGCACCGGAATGAAATCTCGGGCTCGTTGACGGGTCTCACGCGTGTGCGACGCTTCCACCAGGACGATGGCCACATTTTCTGCCGACCATCGCAGATCAAGTCGGAGATTGCGTCCGCACTGGGATTCATGGATATGGCTATGAACACGTTCGGCCTGGGCCCATACCGACTGGTACTGTCTACGCGACCGGAGACGGATTATATTGGGACCCTGGAGATGTGGGAGAATGCAGAAAGCCAATTGCGCGAGGCATTAAATAGTACCGGGCGTGAATGGGCGTTGAATGAGGGTGACGGTGCATTCTACGGGCCGAAGATTGATATCCAGCTCCAGGATCAGGCGGGCAAGTATCATCAACTGTCTACTATTCAGCTAGACATGAACCTTCCCCAGCGGTTTGGACTGGAGTATCAGGTTGCAGAGGGGGAGGAGGATTATAACCCGGCGACACCTGGATTCGCTACTCCCGTTCTCGTGCATCGCGCCATCTTTGGCTCCCTCGAAAGGTTCCTGGCCTTGCTCATCGAACATCACGGTGGCCATTGGCCGTTCTGGCTGTCACCTCGCCAGGGCATCATCTTGACAGTCAACCAGGATGAAGCCGTGGTTCGCCAGGCACAGGAAGCTGCGGCTCAGTTCTCCGGGTTCAAGGTTCTCCAAAGCGAGGGAACTGCTGTACCACCGCGCCCTCTTTCCTCGGTTGATACCACATTCCTGATCGATGTCGACACCACTGCACAGACTCTCAGCAAGAAGATCCAGCGAGCCAAGCAGATGAAGTACAACATGATCTTTATCCTTGGCTCGCGCGATGTCGCTGAAGGTGGCATCACCCTGGATGTCACCGGGCAGATGCAGAGCAAGACCGACCCCGAAGCCCAGCAATTCCAGTCACTGATCAAGTCTCACCTGGGAGGGGACGCGCTGAAGAACCCTCGTGCGGTGAAACTCAAGCTGGATGAAGTGCATCCACTGCTGGTGCAGTTTGAGAGAAACTTCCTATGATCCCGGCCTTTCAGCGCTTCTGTATCTTTGTACCATATACACCAGATCCTTCACGAGATTTTCAACTATGTATAACAACTCAGTGTGTATCCCATTCTTCTGCGCGAAATCAGCCCTTGCTATCGAATCCACTATGGGCCTATCTTGCGCGGTTAGCCTCGGCCAACAGTGCTCGCCTCAGGCCACAAAGTGCTCCGAGTTCGGGGTGACCGTTCTTGTAGCTAACGAGCAGTATAATGGCAAGTATGCTCGCTACAGCCCGCACCTCAAGAAGGCGGACATGGGAAGGCTAAGAAGCTTAGAAAAAAAGTAAAATTAGTCTGATTCGTTAGTCTATACATTCCAAAGTTAACTGTCGATCGCCACTAATTTGCAGGCCCTCGCCGAAGGGCGTGTATCACGTGACTCCGCTGTCGGCGCCGAAAAACTCGGCGTCATCGACGATCGCGCCCTCTCCATTGAGTCACAAATTCCCTTTTCTTCATTGGTCTCGCTGTTCTCTGATTTTAAAAGGGACTTCATACCTCAATTCCTGTGTGCCAACTGTGTCATCTTTGTTCGACCGGACTGCACCTCGTCTGGTAGCCGCTCTCCTCTTCTTCTCTTTTATCGCCTCTTATCATCTTTCTCCCCCACTGTATACCCCGCCAACCGCCAACATGCCGATGTACGTCCTTTTCGCGACCGCTCTTCAGGCTGCATATCCCCTGAAAATGGCATAACCGAGAAACTCAATGCTAATTTTCAATCTCGTGTTCTAGGCTCAAAGATCCTTCAAAAAAGTACAAGCCATACAAGCCGCTGAACCTCCCCAACAGGACTTGGCCCGACAAGCAAATCACCTCCGCACCAAGATGGCTTGCTACGGATCTGCGTGATGGAAACCAGTCTCTGCCCGATCCAATGGACGGCGAGCAAAAGTACCGCTTCTTCAAGAAGCTCGTGGAACTCGGCTACAAGGAAATCGAAGTCTCTTTCCCCTCAGCATCTCAAATCGACTTCGACTTTACTCGCCGCCTCGTTGAAGAGCCCGGTCTCACCCCCGACGATGTCTGGCTCCAGGTTCTCGCTCCCTGCCGTGAGGATCTTATCCGTCGCACTGTCGACTCCCTGAGGGGAGCCAAGAAGGCCATTCTGCACATCTACCTCGCTACCAGCCCCTGTTTCCGCCAGATCGTGTTCAACATGGACAAGAAGCAAAGTCTGGAGAAGGCCGTTGCCTGCGCCAAGTATGCTCGTTCAATCACCAAGGATGACCCCTCAATGGCCGGCACAGAATGGCAGTTTGAGTTCTCACCGGAGACTTTCTCGGATACCGAGCCTGACTTCGCCGTGGAGGTTTGCGAGGCTGTCAAGGCTGCTTGGGAGCCGACTGTTGAGAACCCCATTATTTTCAACCTGCCCGCTACCGTCGAAATGTCTACTCCCAACGTCTACGCTGATCAGATTGAGTACTTCTGCACCTCGATGACTGAGCGCGAAAAGTTTGTTGTCTCCCTCCACCCCCACAACGACCGCGGTTGCGCTGTTGCTGCCGCTGAGCTCGCTCAGATGGCCGGTGCCCAGCGTGTTGAGGGTACTCTGTTCGGTAACGGCGAGCGCACGGGTAATGTCGATCTCGTTACTCTCGCTCTCAACCTGTACACGCAAGGTGTCTCACCCAATGTGGACTTTTCCGACATTCCCTCCGTTATCAAGCTTGTAGAAGAGTGCAATAAGATTCCAGTCAACGAGCGCTGGCCTTACGGTGGTGCTCTGGTCACGAGGTTAGTAAACCAGGTCCGACATTCTTAATTAATACATGCTGACATTCCTTTCTCTTTCTAGTGCCTTCAGTGGAAGTCACCAAGACGCTGTCAAGAAGGGCTTCGCGCTTCGCGAGAAGGCCGGTGCTACGGATGATGATGAGTGGAGGATGCCTTACCTTCCCCTCGACCCCAAGGATATTGGACGAAACTACGAGGCCGTCATCCGTGTCAACTCCCAGAGTGGCAAAGGTGGAGCTGCCTGGATCATTCTGCGCAGCCTGGAGCTGGATCTCCCCCGCGGTCTCCAGGTCGAGTTCAGCAAGGTTGTACAAAAAGAGACCGAGAGGGTCAACCGGGAGCTGCGCCCATCCGAGCTTGTCACCCTCTTCGAGGAGGCTTATCACCTCAAGTCAAACCCTCGTTTCAACCTCATCGACTACAACATCACCACCGATCGTTCTCAGTCCCCTGCGCCACCTGAGCCTGGCAAGGCTCTGAGCACTACGAACCTCAAGCGTCGCTTCACTGGTATCATTGAGATCGACCATGTCCAGCACGCTATCACTGGCACGGGTAACGGTGCCATTTCCGCCCTTGCCGCTGCTCTGTCTACCCTGAGCATTGACCTCGACGTTGTCGACTACAAGGAGCACTCTATTAGCCAAAGCAATGAGGGTGGTCTGGGTCGTGAAGTCAAGGCCGCCACGTACATCCAATGTACCGCCGCCGGCAGCAAGCATCAAGTATGGGGTGTCGGTATCCACGCCGATGTGGTACAGGCCTCCCTCATTGCTCTGCTCAGCGCCGCCAGCTCCGTAAGTTTTATATCAAATGAATCTTGAGCCATATTGATGACGGTCAAACTAACCTGTCCATTTAATCTAGTTCCTCACCTCCCGCGCTGGCTCCCCCGCTCCCTTCCGCCCTATCCGTTCCAATACCCTTACCAATGAGGACCTCCAAGCTCTTGAGCAGCTGACTGCTTCTCCCGAGACAGCGACTGCTAATGGCGGTCTCAGTGCCAAGGTCAACATTGACGGTCTGACCCGGCAAGCTGAGCAGTAATGAGCGGCTGAAAAAGTTTGATGCTTCTTGTCATTTTGTGGTGCTGGCGAGCAAATAATAAATAGTATATAAGCTCAATTTGAATAAATAGTGATTTTGCTCGCTGTTTAAAGCCCTGAGTGTTGGAAATGTTAGAGCTCGCTTTGTACTCCGTTAATGATGTTGCGATCATTAAGCATGAAATGACACGAGGTTAGGTTAATTCAACGTTATGAGGCTCTTCTACTTACCAAATACCTTTTTCAATATCTTCTTCTGGAGCCTCCTTTAGAATAATACTCGGTTCTTATAGACCCCCGTTCGTATGCGAAATACCAGCATTACTCTGCCGGTATGCAGGTGTCAAGGTTCATTCGGAGATGACGTCCAAAAATACAGTGGAGGAAACTACAGTGCTTAGATCTGGAAATATGGTTTGGTAGATACGAAGTGGTTGGGTATGTGCTTGTTATGTACAAAAAGAAGCCAACGCATATGCAGAACATAACAGAGCAGGCAATGGTGCAAATCAGGTATGGGGTCAGGTATGGGGGAGATGAGAACAAAAAAATAACAATAAATGCTAGAAACAATGAGTTCAAAAGAAAAAAGGTGGAGAAATAACCCACAGAAATCAATCCACGCAGTCCAAACAACAATCGCTTCGTTAATAAGTCTCAAAGCTATGCGCTTTCGTTTCTTTATTCTAGGAATTTTCGCATATAGTATGCCATGCCATGTACAGAGTCAGGGCTGCCTTGGAGACTCGTGACTCATGATTCGTGACGTGACTCGGAACTTCAGATGCGGCTGCCAGTATCGGAAGGCTTTCGCTGACCATCTTCTCCACCCAGGGCGGATTGATACATGAGAGCCTCCTGGGGCCAGTCATCAACTATGCCGCTCTCTTGAGTTCCAGCGCGTGGTCTTTGTTGATGTCCAGGAGCTGCAATTTCTACACCGTCTCCATGGTATCCAGCATGTTGACTGGCGAGCGAACTCTGCCTGGCCGGGTGATATTCGGCTCCAGACGGGAGTGGATCGTGCGGTAGCTGCTCAACGGGACTATTGATCATGTCGAAGCTGAAGCGGAAATCGCGGGCGGGACGGGGACCAGGTTCCTGCGCGGGTTCCACCATGTCGAAGTTGTGATCATCAAAGTGATGATCGAAATGGTCGTCATCCTCGTTCATAATCGTTGCGGACTGTGGCTCACGGATATGGGGCACAGCAGAGGTCGGTGCAGGAACTGGCGTCGAGGAGACAAAGTTTTCAGTGCGAGTGTCAAGCTCTGGTAGAGTTGTAGGAGGCATCTCCCGGTAAGATTCCTGCAGGGTGACAGCTCTGTCCTCAGGGACTGCAGTGGCTGGAGACCGAGGCACGGCAGGCATGTCGGCATCAGGAATGATACTAGACTGCCGGAGACTGTGGCCCATGGTGCTTCCAGGCTTGGAGCTGCGGCTAGCACGGTTCTGCATCAGGTTGAATGGATGATCTTCGTCCAAATCGCGGATGCTGAATTGAGCAATCGTACGCAACTTGCGCGTCACCCAAGAAGCCAGAACCTTACCGCGCTGCTTTTCACCGAGTCGCGAGCGCGGGAAGTCGCCGTGGGATACGAAAGCAACGATATCTGCGACCACCTGGTGTTCGCCCAGGATCGTGTCGACAATGACTGGAACGAGAGAGGCCAGGAAAGACTTGCGAGTGACCTCGACTACGACCACGATCAATCCGCCTGCTTGGAAGATGGCACTATAGATAGAAGTTGTTAGCAAGGGTGAACGCAAAGCAAGACACGAAAGTGAACTCACCATCCTCCGTTCATGATGTTGCGGTGGCATCTCTCTACCGAGTTCTCAATGTCCATGGGGAAATGATTCAGACCATTAACCTCAAAGGTCTCGCCAATACTTCCAAGAACGAAAAGCACCTGCATCTCAACTGGTTGTCCACCGGGCCCGATTGGCCGAGTGACGGTGTGCAAGAAACCGAGATCTCCCGTACGAACGTAGGGTACGTTGGGGTCGCCGTCTGCGACGCGACCATTCATTCTTTCTGCGTCAAACTCCTGTGTAGACCTGTAGAATCCTTGGGCACACGCATCTGATTGGACCCAAATCTCACCGTACTCGCCGACGTGAGCTAGTGTGCAGGTCTCCGGGTTGACAATAGCAATCTGGGTGTTGACAGGCACCATTCCAGAATCTTGTACCAACAACGACTTGGGATCTGCATCGGGATCCACGGGATAGATAAGACCGCGGCGAAGACTGCGAAGATCCAGATGAAGCTCAATCGGCTCAATACACATGTATGATCTCGTGACAATCATAGGATTGAGGACGTGCGAGTAGACAACATTGATTGCGGTACGGTCTAGGCCGGCTGACGCAAAGTGCAGTCGCGTCTTCTGGTAGATATCGACTCTAGGTCGGCCTTCAGCAGAGATCATCAAGTTCTTGAGTTCTTGCAACTGGAATCCCTTCCCGGCCATGGTAGTCATGGCATAGTCCAACATCTGACTGGTGGCATAGGTATCCTTGATCTTATACCGCGCAAGTGTCACGAACAAGGTCATTGGGTTCTGAGCAAAGTCGACGGGAGAGACGAGGTATGTAGGAGCACCGACATAGACACCCATCAAGCAAGTGTGGAGGAATCCAAGCCCCAGAGTGCTGCGCACACTACCAAGAACTGGACGCGAGCTAGTCATTTGGCAGGTCTCCTTCTGCACCTTGCACATGCCCATGATTGTATCATGTCCGATTTGTACGGAAATGCGTCGTTGGTCTGGAGTCCAGTAGGTCCAAACGAGGGCAGCCTGATTGCCCTGAAGCCAACTATCCTTCACAGTGTAGCCAAGCTCACGACAACCGTGCGATTGCTTTGAAGGCTTGCTGGTGTTGTAGATAGCCGGTACACCAATGCGAAGAACCTGTGCCGATTGCTTAATATGTTGGGAGACAAGTTTCTGCCGCATGACATGGTCAACCTCGGTGTTGACAATGATGGCCTTGACATTGAAGTCGTTAATCACGTGCAGGAATGCAGGAGCGTCCTCGGAGAGACGGTTTTGGTCAATGGGAGCCACTGGAATGACAATGACACCCAAGCAGAAGCAGGCGTGAACGGCATAGATGTATTCTTCCGAATGGGTGTACATCAAGACTAGATGGTCACCAGGTCGAACCTTCACCTTGTTCTTGAGATAAGTTGCAACCGCAGACACCTTCAAATCAAACTTCTTCCAGGTAATGCCCTTGCCTTCTTTCCCACGGCCGTCGATGGAGCAATAAGCGAGCTCCTCGGCCTGGCGTGAAACCCGCCACTGGAAAACATCGACAATCGTCTTGAATTGGTTGAGAGGAGTAGAGGTTCGATCGTCCATGACGACATCCCGGTAGTCCACACCTGAATATTGTTTCTCCTGGTAGGCCAACACATCTTGTCGAGATTCTAGAGCAAGGGGTGACCAGATACCACCCTCAGGGTCGACACCAACGGGCAAGTTCATCACGGACCGCTCTACGCCAAACTTGACGTGCACAGCCTGCAACATACCGGCTTCGAAGTCCTTGCGGCACAGCATGTTGCCAATCTCCATTCTACCGTTCTTGGTCACACGCGGTAGAGAGTTGGGAGCGGTAAGCAAAACACAATAGACTCGGAGATGGTGTTCCTGATAAAGAACCTCCATGCAGCGCTCGGCAAGCGAGTCAAGTAGAACAGAATCAAGCTGACGTGGCGGACCGCCTGACGTTGTAGGTGCTGTCGAAGCAGCATACGACTCCAAGACAATGACCGGCAGATGCTCTTCGTTCACAAAAACGTCGAATGCGGTGCAGTCGTGGATCTTCGGGACCTTCTTCAGGAGACTGACGACCAAGTGCTGAACAAAGAAGTACCTGTGTTCAGAAGTCTCCTGGCCATGCTCAACCCATTCCACCTTCTGGCGTAGTCTGTCCTCATACAAACCCAGCACGAAAACTTTTCCTTCAATCACACAGCCCAGCAGACCAGTACGCAGGAATTCAGGCTCGACGAGAACCGGGGTAGGGTTGGAATCTTCAAACTTGTACGGCCGAGCATGGAAGATGGCCTCGGTATGCTTGGGCAGTGCCCAGAAGCCTCCCGACAATGACGGGGAATCCACCCAAATTTCTCCAACCACATTTGGTGTGCACAGGAGATTTGTCTCGGGATCGACGATAGCGAGTGTAGCATCGGGTATAGGATAGCCAAAGGCACCGACTCGCACAGTATGCGGCATCGTGCTAGCATACCTACGAGCATCCTCTCCCATAGCCACCACGACGATTTCGTTGCTTTTGAGAGCCTCCTTGTCAAGAAGCACCTCACCAAGGTCATTCTTTGTGATCTCCTTTGGTGCCGAGACGCGAGCGCCACCGCCCAGAAGACTACTACCAAAGCCGGTGTTGGTATCTGACTTCTCGAGTTTCTCGTCTTCTTCCTTCTTGTCTCGCCCTGCTGGGTCCAGTTCATGGGTCAAGACACATCCCATTCGTTCCTCACCACCAAGCCAGTCGCGTACACTGATGACCATGCCACCATGCTCAGGTAGACAAAGCATTGGACAAACGATCTCTCTGGCACGTGGGTTTCTCATAGGTCGTAGCCATCTGTCCGACAGGATCTCGTGAAACTCCGAATCAACAGTGATTGTGTCAATGAGGCAAAGTTTGACGCTGCTGAAATTGGGTTCCGAATTCTTTTTGAAGTGTCTGGTGGACATGGGATCCTGTTGGTAGTTGTATGCGGCGATCTTCAGGCCTGAGTAATCCGCAGCCATGATAGTCGCTCTATATTTTGAGATGAGATGAGCATACAGACCGGGAGTCTCGACCGCACGGTCCTCATGCCAGACCGTAGTGTGGCCGCCATAAACAGTCAAGAGAACACCCAGAATCATGCCAATACCTTGTCTTGGGTCAAGGTAGCTGATAATGGTTTCCCCCTTGGCCGCAAACTGCCTGGTACCAGAATCCGTAGGTACAGTTGAGACGATGGCACTCAGACAAGCCATCTGGTGCATGATGGTTCGATGGCTCATCACGACGCCACGCATATCCCCAGTCGGAGCCCGCGCAAACTCGATGAATGCTAGATCAGGAACAACAAGGGCGGGTGTGTCATCCTTCTTCTTGGGGTGAAAACTACCAAATTCATTGGTTTTCCACCATTCAACTCCACGAGGCCAATTGAGCTTCTGTGCTGTGATGTCACGCTGGAAACCTTTCAGATTGTTCTCCGTAGTCAAAGCTAGATGGGCTTGTGTTGATGTGAGCACCAGATTCAAGCTTTGGTAGTCATCCAGGCTATTAATTGGAACAGCGACCACGCCTGCTATGAAACAACCCATGAGGGCCACGGCGAACTCGATAATTTCAGCCTCGCGATAGATCAGCGCCACCCGATCTCCGCGGTACAGGTTGCTCTTATCGCGAATAACTTGCGCAACCTTTTCTGCGCGGCTTGCCAACTTGTCCCATGTGATTGAAGCGATTTCCTTGCCCTTCTGATCAAGCACCCAGTACGCAGGCTGTTTCGGGTGGACTCGCGCGCGGTGTCGAAGGACAGTCGGGATGTTGTCAAAATTTGACATGGGGATGTTCTTGTCATGGGGATCATTCACGGCAAAGGGAATATCTCGAGGCTCGAGGGGTAGGAGATGCTCGATCGCCGGGCCGTGAGGCAATTCGGAGGGAGGTATGAACGGCGGCGCCATGTTTGCGGTTGGTGAGAAGGCCTCGCCCGATTGAGAGTAGCGATGAAAGCCACCACCATAACTTTCCCTGTAATCATCGTGCTGCTGTCCGGCAAAGTCCGAGAAGTAACCTTGCTGAGAATCCAACATTGTCGACTGTCGCGTGACCCCGCCTGAAGCTGGATCATAGCCCCCCATGCCATCATCAATGTACTCGGGCTGGACGTGTTCTGGCTGGGTGTAGTCGGGCTGAGCATATTCCGCTTGTGACTCGGGATTAAAGGCGTAGTTTTGGCTCATCAGGGTCGCGGTGCGCGACCCATCTTGGCCTTGCGAACCGGGAACCGGAGGCTTGGGAAGGAAAAGCGAATCGTATGAAGCCGAGGAAGGCATCCGATCAAGAGCTTGTAACATGCCCGTGCTATCACGCTCACGAGATCCGGCTGGAGCCGGAGACGGATTCTGTGCGTCCACGCTGACCCGACGATTGTATCCAAATCCTCCGCCACTCGGTATCGCATCGTATCCGCCTGCATAGGTTGGAGAAGCGATGGTCGGCTGCGAAGACTCGGCGGTTGGCGGTCGAACGCTCAATATCGCTGGTGGGGTGGCATGGACGCCTTCAGAAAGGCCTCCATAGCCTGCAGCCGTATGTGAGCCAATCTCAAGTGGCTTGTTAGGGCCGAGAAATTGGGAGAGCAGGAGGGTACGTCGCTTTTGATACCTGTACTTGACGTTAGTGCGCCGTTCTTGTGCGGCAGGTTTCGGTTGATTCCGTGGACGATCAATGTGCCCTCTTATTCATGCTCGTCATGTCACTGCCGTACGACTGCTTACCCTTTCTCTGTGATATCGCCCTCCTGATCGAACAAAATCCTGTGTAAGCGCGAGCAGACCCCGTCATCTTCGGAAGGCAAAACGTACCTCCAGCTCTCTGTCCAGCTCCCGCAAAGCGGACTGAAACTCTGGATTCTCCTCCGCCATTATAATACGAAAAGGGCCTCAATTCGAGGCAAGTGGATCGAGCACGCGGGGGAGGGATGGGGAAGTAGTCTGTCAACAAAGCCTCATCTCATGAAAATTCCCGAGGCGCAACAAATGGACACGAAGAGGGGTGACTTGCAGAGACCCCTGCTGATTGTAGTTGAGTTCCCTGGTAATGTTGACCAACCACCAGCGAATTGCTGTCTAGTCTCAAGTGTCGGACCTCCGCGCTTGACACAACGTCACCCACCCAAAGGCGGTCAGATCGAGCCGAATGTACAAGTGAGACAAGGCTGACCAAGAAGAAGTATAGTCGGGCAATTGATGCTATATTTATGGAGACGATGGCTTTTAGCGAGTCTAAGAATATGACTGCTATGGCTGCGACAGAAGAATTGGGGGCTATAAACGTTGTGTACCATGCTGTGGTCACAATAGAAACTGTGGCTTTCTCAGGTACCAAGTAGGCTATTGTGTCTCTGGCCCCCAGTCCGCTCTGTTTTATCGGTCTTATGTATGTGTCTACAGGGTGACTACCTAAGTACTCATATTGTGCTTGCGTAATAGAATACAAGGGTATTGATCCAAATGATGCCGCGGTAACGATACCATAGGACTTAAGACATGGCAAAATCCAATAGCGGGGATGTAATCAAACCCATTAGAAAAGTGGCACTTCTATGTGAAAATGCCAAGCCGGCCAATAAACGAGTGAAATGTCCGTGATCCTTTTTTGACACCTGAGGCAGGAGGGTGTTCTATCACATGACCACTATGCATTGCTTACCTCATCCGAGCGATTGCCCTAAAATTTCTCATGTGACTCCACCCACACACCACACACCGCTAAGCGAGAGCACCTCCAAATTCCTGTGTGGATAGCCATCCCGATTGATCGTTCAACCACCCTCGACAACCCGGTCATCCTTTCCACCACCCCCCCCTCGACAATCAAGATGTCCGACTCCGGGGAAGTTCAGGCCGTTCAGCTGCCTAAGGAGATTGCTCACCTCGACAACCAGCCCGTCCTCCTCTTCGGCAAGTGGAGCTACGAGGATGTCGAGATCCGCGACATTTCCCTGACGTGAGTCTACCTCATATCGACCGACAACGAGTTTTTCTGGATGGATTTGGTCCCGGAGGATTACGCGCAGGGCGCGAGCTGCGCTGCAAGAGATGGGAAGGAACAGGACAGCGAGGAAGTCTACGCGCACCGGGACAAATTTTTCTGGAAGGAACCAAATGTCGAATTCACCACGGAGAATCCGAAATGGCTAACCTCTCTTTGCTCGCCAACAGCGACTACATCCAGATCCGCCAGCCGGTCTACACCTCCCACTCCGCCGGTCGCTATGCCGCCAAGCGTTTCCGCAAGGCCCAGTGCCCCATCATTGAGCGCCTGACCAACTCGATCATGATGAACGGCCGCAACAACGGAAAGAAGGCCATGGCCGTCCGCATTGTCGCCCACGCTTTCGAGATCGTTCGTTTCCCCCGTCTATGCATGCAAATCAATCCCGAGAACATGTCTACAAGCGAATGGCCGGACGACCGTTTATCCTCCGCTTTGACATTCTCTGGACTTGCATTCTTGCTGATCTGAATCTAACTTTTCCCCATTTAGATCAACATCACCACCGACTCCAACCCCATCCAGATCGCTGTTGATGCCATCGTCAACTGCGGTGCCCGTGAGGACTCCACCCGTATTGGTTCCGCCGGTACTGTCCGTCGCCAGGCCGTCGATGTTTCTCCCCTCCGCCGTGTCAACACCGCCATTGCCCTGATCACCATTGGCGCCCGTGAGAGCTCTTTCCGCTCTGTCAAGTCCATCTCTGAGTGCCTTGGTTCGTTCTATCCAACCGTTTCTAGATCCCCACCGGTGATCTTGTGTTTTTCGTTGAGAATTCCTACTAACATATCCCTATAGCTGAGGAGCTCGTCAACGCCGCCAAGGGCAGCAGCAACTCCTACGCCATCAAGAAGAAGGACGAGCTGGAGCGTGTTGCCAAGTCTAACCGGTAAAGGGTGTACTGGATGCATTCTCCGTTTGGTCCTATGTGTTTTATGGATACTGGAGTGAACGGGGTGTTTTTCACCGGGTTTCGGATGATTGACATACAACTGCAAGGCTGTACATGGATTGGGACGGCCATGGAGGAAGCAGGATCCAAAAATGGGAACACAATCGGATAGCTTCGTTTCCAGCAGTTGTGATGCGGTCGCAAGGGCCTTGGGTGGTAATGGCCAAGTTTAAGTGAAAAAACAAAATTTTTTTACTGTTCACATCATGCGATTATGGATTTTCTGTAGCATTCAAAAGTAGTCTACGAGTTCTTTCAGATGACACTTCAAGGACCTTTTCATTTTAAAAAACAAATTTAAAACAATAGTCTGGGAATTTAACAGACCTGGCGGTCTATTTTCCCATTCTCAATCAAGGGTGGGCGACTAATAGCCTGTACTAGATTATGGTGGAGGCACCCGCGCTTGTTCTCCAAAATGGGTCGCTTATCGATACGGCGGAAAAAAAGTTTCGGAGCGCAACTGACCTCCAGCCTTTTTCCCTCCACCGCCTGATTACATCTACACCAGAGGCTTTCACGATGGTGAAAAGAAAGCTTGGGGCCTTGGAAAAGGTCGAGGCCGATCTGTGAGTATTTCATGTGCCTTGAAAGGCAGTGCACCTGGGTGCAACAATGTTGTGGAGTCGAATACTGACCTGTTTTCCGTCCTCCGCAGGCCCAACTTGCAGCACAAGATTCGAAGGGATCCTAAGTAAGTGGCCCAAATTCTCGATTGATGCAAGTCTATGAGATAGGATTAATGCTGATTCATGCCTCGTTGTGTTCAGGTCGTATATCGAGGATTTCCGCGCGCAGCACTACCAATATGAGTCGCATCGCGAAATTTTCATGGCGGCTCCCTCTGCGGCCACGGACACTGGCATTATCTCTTTGAAAGAGCTGATCGACTTCATTTCTCATGTTGCCGATTGCTACCCAGAGATTCTGAAGGATTTCCCACAGCAGCTCATTGACATGCTGATGCAGCACCACCTGGTTTTGGAGCCTGAACTACGTGAGAAAATCGTTGGAAGCATCGTGCTTCTCAAGAAGAAAGACCTTCTGGATTCGGCTACTCTACTTCACACTCTCTTCCCGATTCTTATCACCACTCCCAGCAAAACCCTTCGCGCTCTTCTGTTCCAGAAGATCCTGTCGGAGCTGCGCCAGGCTAACTCGAAAACCACCAACCACAAGTTGAACCGAACCATGCAGACTGTTCTCTTCAATTTGGTCACTTCTGATCGCACATCTTCCAAGGCTTTGTGGGCTATCAAAATTACCCGAGAGCTGTGGAAGCGCCAGATCTGGACCGACGCCAAGGCTGTCGAGGTTATGAAAGAGGCAGCGCTTTCGGAGAACCCGAAGGTGATCGTTGGTGGAGTGCGTTTCTTCCTTGGTGGCGATAAAGAGCGCGAGGAGATGGAGGATGAGAGCAGTGACGAAGAGACTCTCGACATCGGTCGTCTTCGTCATACCCTGCAGATCAATAAAAAGTCGAAGAAGAAGGCACGTGTCGCGGAGAAGGCCATGGCTACGCATAAGAAGAAAGAGAAGAAGAAGAACCAGCCGCACCCTCTCAACTTCTCAGCTCTCCACTTGCTCCACGATCCGCAAGGATTCGCCGACAGCCTATTCACCAAGCACTTGCAAAACAGCAGAGCTAAACTCAACTTGGAGCAGAAACTCTTTGTTCTGCAGTTGGTCTCCCGCCTGGTTGGCCTGCACAAGCTTCATATCATGTCGCTCTACTCCTACTTCCAGAAGTTCCTTACTCCCCGCCAGCCTTCAGTCACCTCCTTCTTGGCTTCATTGGCTCAGGCATCGCACGACCTGGTGCCCCCAGATGTTCTCGAACCTCTCATTCAGAAGATTGCCAACGAGTTTGTCTCAGAAGCATCTGCAGGAGAGGTCGCCACTGCTGGTCTCAATGCCATCCGAGAGATCTGTGTGAGACAGCCGCTGGCCATGAACGAAACCCTCCTCCAGGACCTTGTCATGTACAAGAAGAGCAAAGATAAGGGTGTGATCATGGCTTCCAAGGGCTTGCTCAGTCTCTACCGTGATGTTGGAGCCCAGATGCTTAAGAAGCGGGATCGCGGCAAGGAAGCCTCTATGAGCCTTCGCGCTGGTGACAAAGAGCAGAGACGTTTCGGTCAACAGGAGGTTGGCGGAATCGAGGGTCTCGAGCTGCTGGAGAAATGGAAGGAAGAGGAGCGTCGCAAGAGACGCGAGGAGAAGGGCCTGGCTTCTGACGCCGAGGATGACGAGGACGAGGAAGACGATTGGGCTGCTTGGAATGTTGAGGATGATGACGACAGCGATGACTCTGGTGAATGGATTAATGTCCAGAGCGATGTTGAGATTGAACTCAGCGATTCTGAAGATGAGGGCAAGAACCGACCTTCGAAGAAATCCAAGCAGGGTGACGCTGAGGCCAAGGAGAAGGAGCAGGAGAAGGAGAAGGACGATGCGGCTCAAGTGGCTAAGCTATCCACCCTCGCCACCACGAGAATCTTGACTCCTGCCGACTTGGCGAAGCTTGCCGAGCTCCGTGCTCAGGCATCTGTCGAGTCTGCTGTTAACGGCTCAAGGTCCCGCGGGGCTGCTCAGCTTGCTGCCCGCCACACGGATGACCCGTTGACTGCTGCAGAGATCGAGGGTCTGGCATCTTTGTCTGCTGGCAAGGCCACGCGTGAAGAACGGATTGCCCATGCACGTGAGGGCAAGCCGGATCGCGAGGAGCACAAGAGCAAGGAAGGCAGGCGGAGAGAACGCAAGCAGGAGCAGGGCAAGAGTACCACGAACAAGGAGAAGGCCCGCCGCAAGAACTTCCTCATGACCCTCGGCAAGGCGAAGAGCAAGAACAAGCGCAGCCTGGTGGAGACTCGGGCGGTGCTGAAGGCCCACCACGACCGACAGAAGAGAGGCGGCAAGCGTGGTAATGCTGGAAACTGATTGAAAGTCCATCACTGTTGTTGATAACTTTGACTCACTTACTCTGGGCATCGCATTGTAGATAATGGCCATTGATCTGTTGAAAAATTGGCGTTTTATTTTGCTTTTACTTCATTTGATGTTCGCAAGTTATATATGAGACCCAAAATCTGATTCATTGCATTGCATCTTTCGATATCCTAATTCCTATATAGCTTTTTGCTTGAGATCAAGGTTTCAGTTTCAAGAATCCATTCTCATTCATCGGCCAATGGTAAGTCGGGTCAAATGGGTATTGGGAGGCAGTTGAACTTGGGTACCTACAATGTGGAATGTATGTCGAATGACTCTTAGCTAGTGATTGTTAGAGCTACTGGAATCATTGGGTTATGCCATGCGTAATGCCTGCGGCAATAACGTTTGGGGTACATACAATGAAAGCTCTTTAAGTGGATCATAACAATATATACTTTGCCTACTTCATTACCATTTGTACCGAGATAATGTCAATACCGTGGTGTTAATTGGCGGTGCTGGTAATTTAGATCAAATACGTGGTAGCCTCAATCTTTCAAAACATCACTAGAAGCATATCATGCAGAATTCATATCCATAGATTGTAATTTCTATCTTTCGATGCTTCCAAGGTCGAGATGTCCAACTTCTAGAAGCAAGTATTGACACGTGACTGATGACATACGTAGCCCTAAGCCCTAGCCAGAATAGGCTTAATGGAGAACGCGCCAGGTCCCCCGCGTCGCGTTTCCCAGCCGCATCATTTTGCATCACCTCAATCCTTATCGGTTCTGTACCATATCCATTCCTCTACCCCTCAACCATACCTGCAGGATCTTATCTGCCCCTCAAGTGTTCGCTGCATAGTTACCTAGGGTCATACGTTCCTTGTTTGTTCTTCGTTCACTCAGCTTTGCCGTTCTCATTACACTCTCCACTCTCTCTCCATCATGCCCTCGATCGTCACCAACCCGACCATGTCTGCCTCTAATAGCAAACTCTCCAAGCGACGTCGCTTCCAGACACCTATCACAAATTTCTTCCCTTCGGTTCCATCAGAGTCTCAATCTGCTGATGGCCACGCCGTTTCAAACAACCACTATTCCGCCTCGACGTTCTCTGCAACCCCGGTGGTTCCAGCCAAGGTGCAGGCCTCACTACTGTCGGTCGGAATGCGGGTCCGCAAATCTGTAGCAGATGGATATAAAACTCAATTGTCACTGGAAGCCGAGAAAGCCAAAGTTGCAGTCGTTGCAACGCAATCCCATCTCGCTCAATCTTATTATGGCAACACTCGTCACGCGGAACTCGCACCCTTTTCTGGCCTCTCCAAATCCATCGACGATCCACACTCAATCGTCACTGATGATGGTGATGCCTTTTCCCTCCCCCCTAGCAGTCAGGAATCCATCATATCAACCGGCTCATATGCCTCCGGACTGAATGGTCAGAAACGATCATTCGATTTCGAGGATGATTTATATGCTGACGAGGATGAGACCCGACAGAATGCTCCTCGAGAACGAATCATTCTGTCTCCAAGGCGCCGTGTGCTTGCCCAGCATTCTAGCAACCTGCCGAAGATGGACCTAGATGACTTTGAAGAAGCGTCTTTCCTCCGTCAACGGGAGGAAGTTGATTCGGACTATATGCGAATGGATTGTGCCTAGCACGCTTTCATTCGTCGCACTTGCTTTGGTCCTCAGTGGTTGCTACTGGATGGCCCATGAAGAGGACCTGATTTGCTTTGCCAACACTTGCCACTGTCCCGAGTTTGGTCTTTACTTTCTTTCTCACTTGTCCTTTTCCCGATCAATCCTGTATCACCACCTGCGTTTGTCATCTTTGCTTTGTACCTATACCCAGTTTTATCTCAGCCTTGTTCCATCATTGTTTGTATTATTATGTTGAAATGATCACCCGCCGTTCAGTTACGTGCGAAACAATATTTGAGCTTGTCCTTGTGTACGCCTATCGCCGAGCCCAATATCAATTACTGTCTATAATCTAAGTGGCTGGGAGGAAACCACACACGAGCCATCTCGGTGCACCAAAGTGGAGCCCGCAATTAGTACCATGTTGATCCAAACCCTGTTGATCCAAACCATGACGATCCAAACCCTGACAGGACACACGGATTGATGGTCGCAGCGACAGTCCGATGCTGCAGCCTTGCAATGACCCTGTCTATCTGCTCGTCAGGAACATACTTTCTTTGTGAAAGGGCGCAAATCTCAGGACCAACTAAATCTCTCAATGAGAGGCCTTTCTGCAGTGTCAGCGGAGGCCAAGCTCAAAACGGTGAGACCGAGGCTGGATACTAAGATAGCGCCTCCGAGGGCTGCAGAATGTTGGGGGCCACGCTTTAATTGTGGCCGCTGCCAATTATGTCTTTTGAGGTGGGCTCATCACTCTCGTGTCCACCCAACCGATTACTTCAGGGTCAGCTCGAATCCGCCCCCAGTGGGGTCAGGACTAGTGATCACTCGACGCATTCAGCAGCCAGTGTCTGCAATGAGTCCTTTAACACTGGGAAGGGCCAGACCCGCAACGGCTGTCCCAACCCAGAGCTCTAAAACATTTCCAGAGTCCTGCGGAAATGGTCGCCGACAATCGATATTGTTACTTCCCCTCAGGCAATATCGCCAAAGGGAACGTTCCTTGTTCTGACGACACAAGTGCCACCTGTTGCGGGTCACAAGATATTTGCCTGTCGAATGGGCTTTGTTTGAACGTCGCGCATCAGCCCTATGTGTTATCTCGCGGAGCATGCACCAATTCAGACTGGAACTCGGGATGTTCGAGCTATTGTTGTGAGTGCACGACCAATGCGCCTGGAGTTCTAGGTTGAGGGAGGGTTAGATAGCGCAACTGACAGACATGGCGGTCTTTAGCCACCAGCACTCCAAGCATGGGAGCTTCGATCATTAACCTGAGTTTCTATAATGGTAACGCAATTTACTGCTGTGGCACCCCAATCATTGACGGTGATAAGATCGTCTGTCCCAATAATCCTACCTCCGGTTTCGAAGTCCCTTCAGGCTGGCCTATTCCCGGTCGTGCATTGCTGGCCAATTCTACACTACTCGACGCGATCGCAACAGCGTCTTCACCATCAGTGACAGCTTCGGTCTCGTCCTCAGCCACATCTTCAACCTCGTCTTCATCGTCATCGTCATCGTCGTCGGGCTCAGCGAGTATTTGCACCACATGTCACGAAACCGCGATTGGTGCCGGGGTAGGCGTACCACTTGGCGTGATCGCATTGTTCTCAATAGTATGGGCGCTATTTGAGAGGCGGCGGGCATTGAAAGGCCGAGGAATGCCGCCAGCTGCAGGTACACCATATGGTGGACCGTATACGAACCTGCGAGAGAGGGGAACTCGGCCGGTTGAGTTGGATAATGTGTATCGGGTACCGGAGCTACCCAGTGCGACGGACAGTCCGTCCGAGATCATGTCAAAGGGCAGCTTGAAGTAACACGATCCACTATCAAAGAAGCCCGTGAATTCGGTAACCTGTCTCTTGTTTCTCGGTGTTCTATCTGCAGTGCTATCAATCTCAAGTTTCTCGCAGCGTATCTCAAACAGCGTTTACAATAAAAGTTCGTGAAGGTCACCCGGAAACTCTGAATATTTCTATTGAGTTGATGGTATGTTAATAATATGAAAAGACATAGAAGATTTCTACATGCTTATTGCTATGCTTTTCCGCTCAAAGGGAAGATCAACAGAAAGAGAATACCTCAAGGGGTGGAGGGAACCGGCTCGGCCTCTGGTTTCACAATCTCCCTAAGCTTGAATGTCGTCGTAAAGTTCTTTTGTTTCACGAACCACGCGTTAATCAGTTCCCATTCTTGAGCGGGATCTTGGAATTGGATCTGTCCGATGCTCTGTTAGGAATGTCATATCTCCGAATAGCATGGGGGAAACTCACATCGAACCGTCGTAACATGCTAGGCACGAGCTTGTAGATCTCGAGCAAACTGATATTCTTTCCAATGCAGGTGCGACTACCCATACCAAACTGGAACATGGTACCATTCATCTCTTTGATGCGACGGTCTTCGGAATCCTTGCCGGCCGCAGTCTTACTGATCTCTTCATCCGGAAGCCAACGTTCAGGACGATAGAGCTCGGCATCTTCACCAAATATGCCCTTGTTCATATGAATCAGCCAGGCCGAGCAGCCAACAATGGTACCACCGGGCACAAAATGGCCAGCAATTTCGGCGCCCTGCTCCGGTACGATACGTTCCAAGGGGAGTCCTGCAGCTGGATGCAACCGGAAAGCCTCCTTGATACATGCATCCAGATACGGAAGCCGTTGGCTCTCGTGCCAAGTGACTAGTCCCGTCTCGGAGTCTTCAAAGGCTCCAGCGCGAGCAGCCTCATCAATTTCAGATAAAAGTTGCCTCAAAGCACCAGGATTCTTGAGCAAAAAGTAGAATACGGCGGAAAGACTGATAGCCGTAGTCTCGGAACCGGCAAAAGCCATGCTCACAGCCATGGTCTGGACTAGAGTCTGGCTCATGAATTCGGGATGTGCCTCGTGTGCCGCCAAGAACTTGGAGAGAAGGTCTGGCGACTTGATGCCGAGTTCGGATGCGGACTTTCCTTTGGATAGCTCGGGGAGTCTCTCGGCCATGCGATTGCCAGCAAATCGTGCCACGGGGAACGTGGCATCGATGAAGCCCCATTGGGAGAGTTTGAGATAAATTGGATTCTTGAGAAGAAGCCTGTCTAGAAAGGGTAGTTGTCCAATCTTAAAAATGTTAATTATGAGCATGACAGGGGCGGAGGAGATTGACATACTGGCGCGACATAGAGGAATAGCCATGACAGATATGACACAATACCGTCAATGTCTTCGTTCTTTTCCACGAACCCGTGCCTCTTGCTGTAAGTGATCTCTCCAATGACATCGAAGGCATAAAACTGTAGCCACTGAGTAAAACCACAACCCTCAGGGTTGTCGACATAAAATTTCCTGGTTTGCTCCAGGAACAGTTTGGTCGTGTTGTCGACGAAGGGCTCATATTGAACCAAGGAAGACATGGCGAACGCCGAGTTTACGCAACGGCGAAATCTCGCATGGAAATCGTTGTCTGTAGAGCTGAACAAGGACTGCAAGCGGTGGCCTCTAGCAATGGATTGCTGGACAACGTAGAATTCAGACTACACGGACTGTCAACAATGGCCTTTGGCCCTATTCCCGGGAACATGATAGTATGTCCATACCTTGATAAACCCTTTGTTCAAGCCATATATCGACTTGAGAGCTTGAGGGTCCGAGAAAGAAAGAGTATTTGGGCCGAGGCGAACGACATCGCCGTATTTTTTGTGGAGAGCACGATGAGTGACTTCAGGCCTTCGACCATAGACATCCAAGAAGCGCCACCAGTCCGTTAAGGACGCCAATAGTGGACCTGGATACTTGTTGAGACCGTTATGATATCGATTCTTGACTAGCCACAACACCAGGGCTGCCAGAGAGACTGCTATCCAGTGCTGGGTGAGGATGCGCAGAACGTGGTCTGTTAGTCCATGCATCTTGGGGGATTTGCCTCGAGATTATAAGAATGAAAATACTACGACCAGCCAGAGAAAGCGATATCCCAGTGCAAGATATAGTACAAATCGGCATGTAAGTCCTCCTTCTAACTACCGGGCCTTGCCAGGAATGTTGAAGGGTGGAACTTGCCACGACGACCTGGACCAAGGCTTATCATCGAGAATATGAAAGCCCCATCGCGGAGCCAACACCGATCCAGCCAGCATGTGGGAGCCAGGCGGCTTTTTAGGCCCAATCAGGTTTCAATCTTGTTTCTCAGACAGTCTCTGGTTGGAGTACGGGGGCCTAAACGCGGAGAAGCAATTGCCGAGGATTTCGTCATAAATCCCCCCTTTCTCAAAAATGTAGCATCAAGTTGGTTAAGTTCCATGTCCGATTTGAGCGGATACATGGGCCGCAACACCCGGCCAGGGTGTATCATAGCTTTCTTGTGGCTTCTGGGGCATGAGAATGCGGGGGTCTATCTTTGGGTCGCGGGGGCGACGTGGGGCTAGATTGGAGCTACTTGAATTCCGGGGGGAAGGTCGATGGCTGTGGACGGGATTTGTGGAGTTTTTCAACTGCCGATATCCTGTCTTCCACCTCTAAAAACACAAGAGTTGCTGATCACCTGAGCCAGTAAATGGTCGCTTGCGGTGAGGATAGTGGCCAAATCCCGCATAATAGGACTACACTCAGCTGGTCACAAATTAACACGATCCAGCTAACGCATAGGGGGGATGATCTAACCCCGTAATTGGCAAGTCGACACCGGTCGACTAGGATATGATCGTGATGGATTCTGTAGTCTTCTTTTGTTTCGGGCTTTGCTACATGTATACATTTGAATTGCTAGTCCTCCACCACATTGTCATGCCTAGCTAACTTTGGATATCCAGAGCATTCCCCATCGACGAGGCCCTTAGAGAATCGAATCCAGATTCCCGTACCTGCACCGTATCAGAGAAATAGATAAGACAATTGCTTGCTTAGCCCAGGCCTGATTGATAGAAAGTATTTTCGTCTCTTCTAGCTATTTGATTTTTCGAATAGTCATTGTATTCCAAAGAGAGCAAATTCGATTTATCTTCAGTCAGATCTTTCGTAGAGGCAATAAGGCATCCCATCAGGATATGCTCTACAGAGAATATGTACTTGTACATCCATTGAAAAGTGTGAGCCGATGACTAAAAGTACCACTTCTTTACCGTACATAGTCCCCGAATCGATGTTTTATGCGCTCAAATTGATCTAGTAGCATCCGCCTGGCGCCATTCGGTAGGAGCGGCAGTCGAATGAATGTTTCGAGGATGGTCAGGGCCCAAAGACTTATCCAAGATCTCCACACGCTCACCAATGAGCAGCAACCCTTCTTGACTTTTGCCAGATGCTTTGTAAGTAAAAGCAAGATTGTTCATGCTAATCACAGGATCGGGATATTCTGGTCTCAGCACTTGCCGGCAAGCTTACACAACCAGCTGCTCCAGCGATTCTGCTTCCTCCAACCGTCCCTGTCTCCAAAAGTGCATCCTAGCTTGGTCAGATCGGTGAGTGTGCTAGGATGATTGGATCCTCGCAGCTCAATGCTTACATGCACAACATGTTCTTGTACCGCTGTCGCTTCATCAAAGCGCCCTAAAGCTTGGGCAAAGAGGCTGTTTCGTTGCTCCATCCTCGTAGTGTTTGTTGGTGCAAGATAGACTACGGGAGCTATTGCTTATTCTCGGGGTTGAGAATTACGGTCAATAAAAAGGAAGGAGGCCACCAATCAGCGCGTGGAATTGCGTTTGTAGTGGAGAGCCAGGCCCCTTGCTTTGTTTTGTGTACAGTACCTGGCATGAGACTCAAATTTGAGATCTGAACGATGAAGAGAAGTCCCTTCGACGGTGATATCCCTCATCTGTATCCCATATCTGGAATTCTTGAACTGCTGTTCCTCACTATCAACGTCTAGCTGTCTTCGAGTCACCGTGAGTCGTTATCAGGCCTTAATTGTCTTTGATCTAATAATGACCCTCACAGGAGACCTCGTCCGCCAAACACGAAAGCCACTGTTTTTCTCTCTGTCCTTGGGATGGTATCTCTTGTTCTAGCTGTTCCACAGCCTCAACTCCCAGGAGCTACATCCGTTCCAGTATCGCCAGCCAGTGGAGCCCAAGTTGTTCGTACGTAGACCCCTATTTCCGTGATTATGCCCTGGCAAAGGGTGACTAAATGTGATAATAGCCAAAGTTGGCGCGCATGGATGGAATTGTGAGACCGAGAAGAAATGCCTCGGTGCTTGCGCCAGTGGTGATTTTTATACTAGTGGTGACACGCTACGTTGCAAGTAATTGAGCATTGTTGGAGCAATGCGGTAATCCTCGGTCTGAATGTAGACAGTCGTAATGTTAAGAAGCAAGAAAGATCAAACCCAAAACTCCATTGCAATTATTTTCTCTATTTTTGCAAAGATGGCATGGACATGGGGTACATGGGATTTGAAAAAGGTGTAACGAAAAAGAAAATCATGCTTTGTACTTTATAAGGCGCACAAAATACCCAAAATGCAAGCTAAACAGGAGACGATGCAGAGTTAGAGAGACGAAAGCAGAATTCATCACAGCTCGTCCTTAGTATCCTCCTTCGCCTTGCTTTTCTCCTCCTTGGCCTTTTCTTTACCCTTGCCCTTCTCCTCGGGAGTCTTCTTTTTATTCGGCTTGCCACTGTTCTTCTTGGCCTCGCGCCCAGCGGCGGCAGTCATACGCTCGTACATGCGGTTCAACACGCGCTCGAACTCACGAAGGCGCGAGTCGATCTCCACGACGGTGAGAGCCGGGTCGTCAGACTCGGTGAGCTTCTCCTGCAACTCAAGCTGGGTCTCGAACCAGGGCTTGGTGGACTCGTAGATTGTGGTCAGGGAGGCGAGATCGGTGGGGGTGAAGAGGGTGTACTTCGGGCCAGTGGGCTTAGTCGCGGCTGAAGACTTGGTGGAAGTCTTGGAGGTGGTCGAGGCTGAGTACGAATCATCATCGAGGTCATCCAGAGTCTCATCCGAAGAAGGAGCCGGGGTGGCTTCCGAGCTGGTCTTGGACTCTTCAGCGGTCGAGGTGCTCGAAGCTGAGAGCGAAGACGAGTAAGTCTGCTCGTCATTGGCAATCTGACTCTCGATCAATTGCTTCATGGACTCGGCGTTCTTGAGCATATCCTGGAGGAGTTGGATACGAGCAGGGCGGGTGGAAGATTCCTTCATGCGCTTCAGAGCAGGGTTGACGATGGACTTCAGGTCCTTCAGCTTCGACTGGAAGTCAACTGTCTTGGCATTGTCACTATCCTCGTAGAGCCAGTCGCTAGCCTTGGCGACCTTTTCTTGAAGGAGAGCCAATTGGTCTTCCTTGACGGCGTGAATGAACTCTTCGTTGTCAACAAGGTCACGGCTCTTGTAGATAAAGGATTCGAGCTCATTGAGAGCCTCCTCGCGGAGAACACGATCACGGTCAGAAGCATCGAAAGCAGCCAGGCGACTCTTGATACGGGCCAATTCAGCCACGGAGGGAGCTTGGGTTCCCAGAGGGGTCGACTTCAGGTTGATGGGAACGATCTCAAGCTTCGTCTGGGTAGTCGGCTTGGCGTTTTCCTTAGTAGTAGTCGTCGTCGTAGAAGAGCTCGCAGACGAGGTAGTCGAAGATTCAGACTCGGGCTCGAGGGTGATTGACTCGCTAGGTTCATCCTCAGCCAGGGGTTCTTGTTCGCCCTTCTTGGAGCCGAGACCAAAGAAACCCTTGACATCTTCAACAACGCTGCCCTTCTTCTCGGCCTCGACCTCACAGCTGACATTGCCGCTGGTCACTTCGGGAAGACCGTTGACGGGGCTCAAACGAATGTTGAACTTGGTGGTGATGTTGGCAGTGGTGCAGCCAAAGGTATCCTTGAGCTTGTTCACAGAGGCGGTCAGGTTCTGAGTCTGAACACTCAAAACAGGCAGACCTTGCTCCTCAACTTGCTGGTAGAAGCTGAACTCAAAGTCCTCAAGGTTCTTCACGGTCACCTGCTTCTCAGGACCAACCTGTGACACTGATGTGAAAAGCTTCTGGCTCCGCTCCTTGCCATCGGAGTTCCACTTCAGGACGATAGGGTATGTAGCCGCATCACTGGCGCGAATGTCCTTGACACGGAAGTTGGGGCTGAGAGCTGCGCCCTTAAAAGCGGCACCGAAGACGGCCGCCTCGTCGGCGTTGACATTAGTACGTAGCTTCTTAGACGATCCACAGAGCTTCTCCAACTGCTTCTGGACGAAGGGAGTACGGATCGCTCCACCATGGAGAACAACGGAGTCGATCTCATCAAGCTTCAAGCCAGCGGCCGCAAGTGCCTGCTCGAGAGGACCACCAATGCGAGCCACGTGCTCAGCGGCCATCTTCTCAAAGTTGGCACGGGTAATCTTGTACTTGAAGTTGAGTTCCTCTTCGTAAAGTCCCTCAAAGCTAGTAGAGGTCTCGGTATTGGCGCTAAGAACCTGGCGAATCTTCTCCGCATCCTTCCAAAGCCTGGCCATGGTCTTTCCATGAGCCTTGATTTGCTCCGGAGTAACCCTGTCCTTCAGCTTCTTGTCTTCTGCCAACTTGGCAACCATATCGTTGACGATCAGATCGTTCAAAGAGTCTCCTCCCAGGGTCTTGTCCCAGCCACTTCCCAAAACATGAATTTCCTGAACAGTTTTGTTGAACTTCCCAACGTCCCTGACCTTGCGGCTCTGGAAGCGCAACACACTGGCGGTTGTCGATCCAGCACCCATATCAAAGACGATGTGGTATTCCGGATTCTCGCCATCCGAGACACTGGGGAATTTGCGGCTAGTTGCGTAGTTCAGACCCACGGCCAGACCGTCGCTAACAAGGGCCTGAATCTTCAGACCAGCCAATTCGGCGGCCAGAGCCAGGCTTCTCTTCTCCTCGGCGGTGTAGAAAGCAGGATACGTGATGACCACATCGCGGACATCAGAGCCCTTACCAGCCAGCGCGTCAGCGTTGGACTTGACCTCCTTCAATTGCATAGCCAGGATCTCCTCGACGAGGAATGCGTCCTTCTTTTGCGCTTCACCGAGACGATTGCTACGCAGCGCAACAGAGCCGCGACCATCGGGAGCAGTTTCAAGGTTCAGAGCTGGATACCGGCTCCAGTAACCCTTGACCGCCTCATTGTTTCCATCATCGAAAGGCACGCCCAAAAGAGTCTTCAGGTTGATGTACACATCATCTGGGAACCGAGCCGCCAGGGCCAGCGCGTTACCACCGTAGAACCGTTCGGGGAAGGGGGCATCGCTCTCTCTTGTTGGCTTGAATGCGATGGCGGCTGACTCTTTGCGCTTCGAGTCCTTGCTGAGCACGATCTCTAGGGGAATACCGGGCTTCACTAGGGCGGCCTTGAAATATTCCGTGCCGACATCAAGACCAAGGACTGCTGATCCGGCTGCAGCAGCTGGACTGGTGAAACTGACGAGGAAAATCAAGAATGGAAGGATCACGAGGGAGATGAACGGCGAGGTAAGTAACCGGCCGCGGCCCGGGAGAGCCATGGTCTATGTCTAAGCTGCGCACTGCAATTCAAGAGTTAGCTGGTGATGTCCGAAAAAAACTCGTCATCGGTAAGTTGGAGCTCCGCGCACGTTAAGCCAGCAATATAAAAGCAAAAGAATTGCAGATAGGGCTAGAATTGTACCACCCAGTTGCTAAGGTGTGCGTTGATGGAAGGCTGGCCTTGCGCCGAACGGCAAGCTGTATGAGCTATGAAATCGGGACACAATGTGGTCCTTGAGCGACAGTCGGGGAACCCGGGAAACAAGAATTGGAAGAAAACCAGAAAATGCACTAATTTTAGGCCATCCGGGCGCGAGAGGATGCTGTGGCCACTTGTCAATAGAAAGGACGAGGCGCATCTAAGGCCACGGGTCGATTACGATATAGGCGTGTTTGCACTGTTTGGGGTCAGCCTTACGTAAGAGCCCTAAAAAGGGTCGTCTTGGCAAGTGGGGATACTATATCAGCATAACCAGCAGAAATAAAAAGCCCGAGAAGTATGAAATGTTTAGGATTACAAGATG
This sequence comes from Penicillium brasilianum, assembly GCA_001048715.1. Classification (NCBI taxonomy): domain Eukaryota; kingdom Fungi; phylum Ascomycota; class Eurotiomycetes; order Eurotiales; family Aspergillaceae; genus Penicillium; species Penicillium brasilianum. The sequence goes on from CDHK01000003.1 coordinate 2,387,276, forward strand.
ATTTTGGCGTATCAGATATATCAAAGCTGTCGAAGAATTATCTTGAACGTATAAAGAGACGTGAACTACGGCGGACTAGAAGGAGGAGAAGGCCATAACTCTGAATTTCTTCAAAAGACCATCCACCGCTTCTTCTGCCCCAAGTACATTTCATGCTTACTACATCACAAGAAGACCAATGTAGAGATTAACTAGGAAACTGTCTAGGAAACTGTCTAGGAAACTGTCTAGGAAACTGTCTTGGAAGCTACTCAAAAGACTGTCCAGGGAAGTGTACAGGAACCCATCTAATTACCCGTCTAGGAAGCTGTCCAGGAAACTGTCCAGGAACCCATCCATAGGCACCACCACCTCTCGCCGATGGCTTGGTCAGCAGATGCACTAGAGGCGTCCAGCAGCAGCAGGGATACTACCGGTTTGCCGTTGCCCCAGGCATTTTTGATGTGATCTAGTAGGATTTAGATAGTGTGGTCAGTGGAGATCCCCTTTCGGCCACCAAGACGGCCAGCTGGTAAAAGACCTTGACCTTCTGTTTCAACTGCATATGAAATTCGCCTGGCAACCACGGCCTTCAGGAACTTAGCCAGCGTTTTGATGAGTGCCACCAGGTGGTAGGATTTAGCCACCTGGTAGTCTCGGTCGCCTGCCTTGCGTGAGATCACAGTGAGAACTTTCTGAAAGTGTGAGAGGTTGTAGTCAATGCGAATGCACGAGTTGAAAAGGGTAGCGACTGCAGAACCACCGGGATCTTGATGAGTTTGTGCCAGAGGCTATTGGGCAGGGTATCCTCTCCGGGGGCTTTGCTGGCGCCAGCGGAGAGAACGGCATCTTCCACCTCACACAAACACCAACATCTCATTTTCCACACAAAAATCAATACCTAACCAGCAACATGAATGACCATGGTCCCTCCAAACGTGAGTCTGACTTGGATATTTGAAAAGAATTTCTAAGACTTTACTAATAAAAATGATTTAGCCCTTCAACTATTCTGTTCCCCCTACGCATCTTCAGACTCTGATTCTGGGTCAAATTCTGAAACTTCAGACTTTGATCAAGAGTCAGTTACTATGGGTTTTACCCCAATCCCAGACTTGAACCTAGATGATGGTTCTCCAAGTCCTACATTAACCTTGGCTCCTCCTATTAACGAAATCCCATGTCTGGTATGTTTATCCAGACTGAAGACGCATGAGACTTGGGACTGTGTGGGGCCAAGTCCGCTGTGACATCTGCACAAGGTCAAGAAAAAACTGCCAAAAGGTATGTCCAGATGGTGAAAATAAGAAAATACTATACTTATAAATGCTAAAAGTTATATAGGTTCCTCCTGAGTTCCAAGCAGAGGTCCAGGCCACAATTCCCATCAGCCCTCTTAAATGCGCCGGCCCATTCTAGTCAAGCTCCACAAGCAGATCAATGCTAGCATTAAGGCTGCTAGAAATACTCAGACAGAACAGTTGCTTAAGCGACCATCATCAAAGTCTGGAAAAGAGCCAGCTACAAAAAAGGCCCGGACAATGGCTACAGACAGTCAAGAATTCGAATTTTACCTCGGTCTCCCAAGAAGGAGTTAGGGATTTCCAGATCTCAGGCGCGAAGGACTCTAAATCTTGGGAGGAAACTCCCGAGATTTTGATCCTTAAACTAGGAAACTGTCCAGAAAACTGTCCAGGAAACTGTCCAGGAAACTGTCCAGGAACCCATCTAAATACCCGTCTAGGAAACTGTCTTGGAAACTACCTAGGAGGTTATACCTATAAACCGCCTCGGTACGTGAACATCTTATCAAATCAGATATCGAATGAATTAGTGAACTACTTTATCGAGCACTAAACTAAACTAAGCCGTGCATCAAATGTTGTAATAAGGAGTGTCCGTCAGTCATAAATCAGACCTCATGAAATGCGACTACCTGCCAGGATGCAGATAGCACGAATTAAGAATAGCAGTCTTCGGGTCCTCCACACTTATGTCCAAAAACTGCCAAGAATATAATTTTTTTAGTCGTTTTTCTTCAGTTTTCGGTTGCGCGGCTTTCCGTTTCCCTTTCTCTTTCAAAATCCGTGTATTACCCGTGACGCATTGAGAAAATACAATCACCTCTTACAAAACCAATGTAGGAATTGTTAAAGAAATTAGATCAGAGCCAGAACGACGGCCAGGGCGGGGATAAGCCCGATCAGGGATCGCTGGAACTGAGAGGAAGCTCCGTTAAACGCAGGGCTGGTGGTAGCGGGAGATACTGGCGCAATTGTCTGGATTGAGCTGGTCACAGGAGAAGCAGCCGGCGAGGACTGAACGGGAGCCGGTGCGGTGGGCTGAGGAGCAGCCGGCGAGGTTTGAACGGGAGCCGGTTCAGTGGGCTGAGGAGCAGCCGGCGAGGACTGAACAGGAGCCGGTTCAGTAGGCTGAGGAGCAGAGCTCGGGGGAGGAACGACATTGGTTATGATCGAAGTGACAGTGATCGTGCTGGTGGAAGTCACTGGCTGAGTAAGCGTGGAAGATCCAGTCACGATAGTGGTCCAGGAAACTGGAAAAGTTAGCATTTGAACATCTTAAAGGGCATGATTGGACATACTCGGACAGGTAGTGGTAGTGTACACGGTGGTGATAGTGGTGGAGCTTGTCGGCGGCGGCTTCGTAGTAGTTGTCTCGGTTTCACAAGGCGTACTAGTTGGAGGCGGCGTCGAAGTAGTTTCGCAAGGAGTCGAGGTTGGCGGCGGCTTTGTAGTGGTAGTCTCAGTCTCACAAGGCGTACTAGTTGGCGGCGGCTTTGTAGTAGTCGTCTCGCAAGGAGTCGAGGTTGGCGGCGGCTTTGCAGTGGTAGTCTCAGTCTCACAAGGCGTACTAGTTGGCGGCGGCTTTGTAGTAGTCGTCTCGCAAGGAGTCGAGGTTGGCGGCGGCTTTGTAGTGGTAGTCTCGGTTTCACAAGGCGTACTAGTTGGCGGCGGCTTTGTAGTAGTCGTCTCGCAAGGAGTCGAGGTTGGCGGCGGCTTTGTAGTGGTGGTTTCGGTTTCACAGGGCGTGCTAGTTGGTGGCGGCGTCGTAGTAGTCGTCTCGCAAGGAGTCGAGGTTGGCGGCGGCTTTGTAGTGGTGGTTTCGGTTTCGCAGGGCGTGCTAGTTGGTGGCGGCGTCGAAGTAGTCGTCTCGCAAGGAGTCGAGGTTGGCGGCGGCGGCGTAGTGGTGGTTTCGGTTTCACAAGGCGTACTAGTTGGCGGCGGCGGCGTAGTAGTAGTCTCGCAAGGAGTCGAGGTTGGCGGCGGCGGCGTAGTAGTAGTCTCGCAGGGCGTAGTGGTTGGTGGAGGAGTATCAGTTTCGCAAGGAGTACTCTCTGCAGAAGTATGGCCACCATGGCCGCCGTGGCCGCCGTGACCACCATGGCCATTATCATCGCCACCATCTCCTCCCCATCCACCCTCATCACCGCCGCCTCCGCCTCCACCTCCACCGCGGGCAACAATGGCATCGTTACCAGCCGCGTCTCTGGGCAGAACACTACCCGAGACCAGGCTGGCCGCGTAGAGCACCAGGATCGTGACACCACGCATCGTGTCTAGCAGAAGAGCGAGGATTATGCTAGAATTGAAGAAAGGGCCGGATATCTGACAGACAATAGGACAGTTGCCTAAAGAGGAAGTATATCAAGAGCCGATCCTCGGAAACGAAGGACAATAGGAACCGTAGCGAGAGAGTTCCTGGTACGAAGTACTTCCAAGATTTAACAAGTAGACTCGGAAGGCCATGGCAAGGGACGAGAATGGGCAGTTTTATATCTCACGCTGCATGGTTCAGCGTAGACCGGAGTCTGATTCCGAGGAGGCAGGGTGACGGAGAAGCCCATCAACCGATCAAGCCATCAGGATTTGAGATTTTTCTTTTTTTGGCTCTCCATGGCCCAATGCGTGAATCTACCACGCCGCCTCGTCACAATTCGTCCAGTGCGAGAGTTCATCTGTACGACGGTGGTACGAAATAATACCCAACGAGACCCACAACTGGCAAAGCAGCTTGGAAGGGTAACCGGACATGGTAGGTGCAGGGGACGTGGAGACTTTTGCGCTGTCTTCCATCCGTCCACGGCAGCCCACGATATGCAGCCGATGTACCGTGAACTGGGGTTATCTGCAGGGCCAACGTTAGTGGCATGCCTCGAGCCGGTTGGCTCGGTGACCTGTGCTTTGGTTCTGGGAGATGGGACATATCCAATGAGTACGGCGGAAAATTGGAGACTGATTCGCCGAATCAAGTGAGATCAGAAGACCAAGAAAGTTGTAGACAAACTCAAAATATCGAAGAAGCCCACGCTTGAGCGGGAGTGAGATCGAGTCAACAGACTGCCGATGATGTATAGTCTGGCTTGGCACTGCGGCGGCCGAAGCCTGATGGATACAGTGGATAGCTCCACCCCCCCCTCAGTATCCATGGCCTCGGAGGGTTGAGGCTGCGACTGGGGGATGGTGGCCATGGAATCCATGTCAATAGAGCCCGCCCCTCCCTTTGTTGGGCCACGATCATGGCTTGATGGCTGGAGGTTTGTGACGGTCCCTGAATTGTTCTCTCGCTCGATTGAGAAACTGACCGTATCGTACGTCATGAGACCAACTGAGCGGAGTGAGACCATTGAGACGTGGTGGGAGGTCCTAGTGCTCTCTGTCTCTTTTTTTTAATTCCTTTCCAAGTCATTCTCTCTTCGCTCGATTAGCGTGGACTGCCCTAAGAAGGGTCTCATTTGCTGGTCGTGGGTCGAGTGCTTGTGTGGGGAAACCTCACGAATTACAGGCCGGCAATGTAAGCGTCACCAAAAGTACTTCCAGGGACCCTACCGCGCTTGGGCTCTTAGCGAAGCATCCTAGGACCGTTTTGATTAGTTGACGTATTGAGGTATTATTGGAAAAAGACCAAGAAAAACTGGAGTCAGTAATTTGAGTTGCCGCAGGGCAAGAGTCAATTCGGGCAGAAAACCTACCCAGAGGATATTCCCCGCACGCTGGGTTATTCTAGATACATCAATGTTTCAGCGATCAGCATGGGAAATTGTCAGTATAGTCATTTTGTTGCTTTCTTTTTCTTTGTTGTCGTGGTTTTGCTTGTTGTCCAGGACTCCTACTTTCCCAGGACCCTGAAGGCCCTGGATTCATAGTGGACCCGATGCATGCCACGAGTTTAGTTCCTGCAGTTCACCCGCTTTTCCCCGTCTTTTGCCATCGCGATAGCCACAGATAATCATCAGCATCATGCTGTACCCGTCAGGACCAGCTCCTTGGCAGGGAGAACGAAGAGCGGGTAGTGGATCCTTCGGAAGCTCAGACGAAGAAAGTGGATGATCAATGGGATGGCTCATGAGTGAGTTCACTGACTCGGTCCCTGGAACTACAGTAGTGCTGCAGGTAACGTTACATCACAGAGAAATTGAGCCCTGCCCAGTTTTGAGAGTCGAAGGGGAGGAAAATGTTGGGAAGCTGACGCTCAAGGGTAGCGAGGTGGGCACTGGGACGGGACCTGAGTAATGGGGGGACTGAGCCCTACAGGTCTCGGTCGTAGTGCGGCGCAGAGCAGTTGAGCGTTAAAGCGGACGGCTCGCAAGATGCTCGCAACTGGCCCTGAAATTGACACTAGCGCACGCTGGTGCAGGGTAGCTGCCGAGTCGCGCACGCGATTGGTGCGATATCAGCCATGCCTTTGACAGGGCATTTCATGATGTCACGGAACAGGCCAGGCCAGAGAGAGGAGAGAGACACCATCAGTATGATTGTCCAGTTGATTTTAGCGTGAGTTGGGTCCAGTGAGTACATATCTGGCAGGAGAGTTTGGATTTCAGGATGTGTTTGTTCATCCCTTGCCTTTCCCGTTGGTTCGATTTGGCTAAAATGTCTCGGATGACGGGCTGGTGCCCATCGCTCGTCGTCATAACACCGACAACTTTTCTGTCACATGATACCCCAACTCAGAATCCCTGTCATCGAGCTTTTTATTCTCCTTGGAACTTTCGTTTGGTCTGGTGCTACAAGGTCCGATTCCGGCATATTATAATCAGTGGTTGGAAATGGGAGGCTGGTCCCACGCAATATAACATTAATACCTCATGACTATCACCATCCCAACCGCTTCCCTACGAGGTAATCTGAATTGATTGGTCCATCATACAAGGTTCAACGGTGAGCCAGGTTCCAACCAGCCTCGTCTATTGCTTCTGCTCCGATTGCTGCCCAGTAGAAAGAAAAAAAAACGAGAAAGATCTCGAAAAAAAAAAAGACAGATCTTGAGGAATCGCCTCAAGTCCAATGTTCTCGTGAGGGGTTGCCTCGTTGGTGATAGAAGTCGGTGCGTTGTCTTACCTGGAAGAGGTTGAAGCGAACACGAGTATAGCAGAGTCTTTGCCTAGCGGGAGTGTCTTGAACTCTCTGAGTCCTACCACATATTTTGTACAATTTGTAAGACAGTTGCGGCTATTATATTACTTGGGCACGGACTGCAAAGTCTATTGCACTTACTTTGCCGGTATTGTCCAACGTGGGAGGAAATAGAAAACGGGGCGTGGGATCTCGTATTTCTAGAAGCACCTTTACTTATGACTCCATGACCCAGGGCTGGCGGGCTGACGGTCGAGGGCTTGGTGGCTGGCGATAACAACACCATACGCTAAAATGAGAATGGAATGACTGGGGTAAAGAGGGGAGGGAATGTTCGCCGCACGCTAGCGAAGTAGAAGGAGCCATTTTTGTTTAGCCATTTCTTTTGGTATCGAAAATCAAACGATGACTACGGAAAGACCGGCTCGTCTCTCGCTAGTCTAATAATATGACAGCCGAGGACGATGAAGTCAGAATCCGTTATGGCCGATGTCGAAAGCCGGATTTTTGTAGTCTAATCATCGTCCTCGTCGGACGATCCACTGCTCCATCCCGTCTCGTAGCATTCCCGGATCTCGCCCAGCCCGTTGACCATTGCCTCTCGTTCATCAACTGATAGCATTAGTGCAGCAGTAGCCTGAATAGCTTTGATCCGGTCGGCTGTCCGAGTCGACGCGGTCAATGCGGTAGAGAGACTTAACCCATCCGCACTAGATGGGGACGCGGGAAACATGCCGTGCGGGAAACTGTCGAGAATGGGCAGTCGAAGTGGGCTGTGGTAACTAAGACAAAAGAAGGTCGATTGTCAGTGGATGATGGGTTGAAACTGTCTCAGTAATGGCCCAATTCCATACCTTTGTAGCATTGGCTCTGAATTATACAAACGAACTTTGCGAAGATGACCGATGTCACCACTTTCGGCAGGCTGAAAGGATGTCTTGGTTTGACTGCCTCGCATGACCTGAACTTGGTTGAAAATAGTTGCGGTGTCCGTATTTTCATTGTCATAGGTGAAGTCAATGTCGAACTTGGTTTGAAGTTTGGGCGAGCCTTCCTCATCGGACTTGGGGGCATAGTCGTTTGGTTTCTCGCGGTTGAAGGTTGACTGCAGCTCGTAAATGTTGTGTCTTCCATCGTCTCCGGCCAGCGAGGCCTCGAAGTCATGATATGGCCGTAGTCGAGATGGTAATGTCACTGTTTCTACTGCAGCGCTCAAGAGGGCAGACCTTTGCCATTCAGAGTGACGGTCTACACTCAAGTAGCTCGGGAGTCTCTGGGGAATATCGACAAGTGGCACGTAAAGGTTTGCCTGAGGCGAGATCGAGTATAGCGACTTGGCTTTATTCGTGTCCCTCTTGAATTGATGGTGCTACAATCCTGGTCAGCTTCTTTCCCTGTTCGTTTTTGGGTCAGAAATTCAAACTGACTCGCTGCACTCTCGTACCATCTCCAATGGCCCAGACCCAAATACTCTTCTTTCCATACTCGTCCCGTAGCTTATCGATATACCGAGCAGCAAAGCCTCCCCAGGCGTCGTCGGATCCTGTAAACAGTTGAAGAGCTCGCAATTGGTCGCATTCTTCGGCAAACGGTCTAACATCCCGATCCAAGAGGTCATGCTCCTTGTCGAGGTCGTTGAACAGGTCTTCACCAACGTTCCAATCCTCGAAAGGCATGACCTGGGAGTTGAGCTCATATTCATTGAGCTGGACAATGGATCGTGGGTGATAAAAGACCCGGTTGTAGTCAGACCAGTATCGCACCGTCTCTGATGTTAGACGCGGGGCGGTGGTGCCTTGATCTAAGCTTCTTTGATACTCGCTTTGCAAGATAGGTGCTTGTTTCTGTACAACCTCTAAGCCATCCCTATTTCGGCAGTCAGAATCATACAAAGTAGCTGGGCCAATATAGGGGGTGCAACATACCACAAACCCTGGCCAGCCAAGGAGTCCTCTGTGAGCTCGTACAGCGCATTGTGCTGGCGCAAGGTTCCAAATCCACCTTTCAGATCGTAGATGACTGTCCGTGGAGTGTACGTCTCAGAGCCATCAGCTCCAACGCCTGGGCGAAAATGGACATCATGGTCCACGGGTGACTCTTCGCCTTCCTTGTATGTGAAATAGGATTCCTATTCATAGATTAGAAAACAGGAATGTCGAATCTCGGCAAACCGGAGGACTAGAACGAACCTGGAGATTCCAGAAATGGGTCGCTAGGTAGTTTGCCCGCTGACCTAACTGGAGTGTGACAATCTCATGCATCGTTTGAGATCGATCTCCCACCTGTGATTAATATGACGTTCTTCAAAGTTGCTTCCTCATACAAGCGAGGCCGTTCCAGGCGCACAGACGCCCACTGCCGACTCTCCCACTATCGCTAAGCCTTATCGGGTCAATAGTGACACGTGATGATTAGCCCCTCGTGCTACTTAATCTAACCCGAATTAGGAAAGCACAATGGTGTCCAGGGCAACAGTCACCTGATTTGTCCCAAGAGGGCAATAAACAACGCTACCCAACTGTGTGGGTGCGTCACTCGTCGTGTCAACGGTGAATTTCTCCCGTAAACAGGCACCACCTCTTTCTACGACGCCCTCATGATTGTTTAAATTCCCATCTCAAACGCCGTACTCCCTCGTCATCATCCGCGATGGACTCTCCAACGCGTCCCATCCTCAGTCCCACGAAGATCCTCCACCCGGTTTCGCCGGAACGCATGAATCAACAAACAATCCCCGCCTCACCCTCGCTACCCACAGATCTATTGTCGCTTCATCACAAAAACACCAAGGGTGTCTCCGAAGTGCAGGCCAAGGTCGCTTTCCTCAATAGCCTTTCACGAGGAGGCAGTCCCCTCACCCACACTCAGTCCGCAGCACACAATGCCGCCCTCCAGCGAGCAATTCTCGGTCGCGAAGAAGCCGAGTCTACCCTGGCTTCTGTACAAGAAGAGCTTTCTGAAGCGCAATCACGCGAGCTTCGAATCAGCGAACGACTCGAATCTCTTTTAGAAGAACTACATGCTGCTAAAGAGCGCCAAGCCCACGAACGATCAATTTTCGAAAAGGAGATACGGAAAGCACGCAAAGAGGCCTTCCGAGCGAGTTCGACCCTCGTCAAGCTGCAGGAAGAATTGAAACACTCCAAGTCCGAGTCCAAGGCCCTAAAAGATGAAGTCGCTGCTGAGCGCGAGTCCAAGGATAAGGCAAAGCAAGAAGCATTCGAACGTGCGTACGCTCTTGCTGGCCTGACCGAAGAGCTGGAAATGCTTAAGGGCAAGCTGCGATCAATGGAAGCCGCCAATCAATCCAAGAATATGGAAGTCCGAGCTGAGATTCGCAGAGAAGAATTCGGGCGAATCTCTCTTGTAGAGGGTGATCTCGCTTTCTTGATGACTCCACGGCGACCCAAGCGCGGCGCCGTGGGATCAGTCAAATCTCCTGCATCGGAAATTGAAGCTGATGAAGTTGCCGAAGCCACTCCACCCAAGCGCCAGCGCCTCTCTGAATGCACAACAACTGCTGGTCCAGAGGAAACGACATCTGAGATCTCGGCGTCCGACGCCAACGCGGAGGCTCTGGAAGAGTTGAGAGATGAACTTGATCTCGAACGCCGCCGCCGCACAGAGGCCGAAGAGATGATCCACTTCTTAAATATCGAGTGCCAGTTCCAGCGCTGCTCGTGCCGAATCGCCGAGAGCGAGGGCCGTCGCTACATCTATGATGCCGAATATTTCGAAAAGTTCCAAAAGCCTCAGATTGAAGCCGAGGCTGAGGCTGAGGCCAAAGCTGCCCAGCAAGCCGAGATTCAGGCTAGAGTCCAACAGACACAATTCAAGCAGGCGAATCCACAACCTCAATCGAGTCATACCCCGAGCGTCGAGCCCCCCGCGACCATCCGCTACCAGCCAGAGCCAGTGTCCAAGCCCAAGCCCAAGCCTGGACCCGAGCTTCCAGTGAAGCCCGAGCCAGTGGAACCGCCCGAGAAGATGCAGATGCCCGAAGAGCCATTAGTGACTTTCTCTCCAGAGACCGGAACTTTCAAGACATTCCCGTCGCCTCTCCGTGACAATGTCCTGCCTCGGAGAACGGATTCATTCCCCATCCCTGAAATGCCCATTCTGAAACCTTCTACGAAAAATTGGAGGAACTCGGCTGCATCTTCAAATTACGCTCCCGATTCATTCTCCCCAACGGAGGAGCCAAGGGACTCCCAGGAAGTCTATGTCACAGCAGAGACAGTTCACAGCGAGCACTCGGATGCCCGTCTCTCTGTAGAGTCTCGACCCTCCAGACGTGTCGAGAGAGATACATTCTCCACTACGAAACGGATTCCTCTCCGTGAAGCATCTGACGCACGGACTTCCGGTTCTTCTGGCCTTATCCCAGACACCCCAATCAGTCGAGAAGATGCCCTCGCCCAGATCGCGGCCCGCCGTGACCGTGCCCGAAGCAAGCAACGCTCCGTGAGTGCAAATGAAGCCACTGGCCGTTCAGCTGGGCCGACAGCCACAACCTCGGGTCGAGGGCCAAGACGCATGCCCAACCTACGGGCAGATGGCAAACCCGAAAATGACCTCGCAGAGCGCCGAGATTTGAGCGCTCCTGTCCGGATGTACCGACGATAGGAGTCTCTTCTCTTGGTCTGGTCTGAGTTTATGTGTATATGAGTTTGTCTTGGGGTTTCTGTTTGTTCAATCGGTTCTTGTCTTCGTCTTCGTTTCAAAATACCCCGGCGCCGGTGCATCAAATTGTTTCTATCTTGCATTCTCGGCCTTGGGACCACTACTTACTATTTACCTGCATCGCGGCTGCGTGGCAAGAATTCTGGTGCATTTCGGTTCCTTGTTCAACTACGGCGTTTCTCATCCTATTCTCCTCCTTGCATTCCTTTGGGTCTTATGTCCTCCCTTTTTCATTGGAAATCATGCTTCACACTCCTATTTGCACACTCCCTATACATTTCTTTTGTCTGAACTGGTCTCGTTTCTGTAAATATGCATGCTATTTGTGACACTTAGCCAATGATCAATTTTGCCTTTGTACTTCTGGCACTGGTCTATTCTTCAAGATACCATAACTTAATAACAATATGAAGTTAACTTCAACCTAGGTCTCCCTGCTGCATTGGATCTCACATCTACTGCCGCAGCCGCAGCTGAGAGTTTAATGGACCGGTATTTCTGGATGTGATACACCGCAGGTGATGTCTTGGAGATGTCGCATTGTATGTTTTGCTAATTGCACATGACGATGAAAAGAGCTCACAACATTTACTAGACCGGATTTTTTCTCGATGCAGTCTTTGATGTGACTGCATAGTTTGCGAGCTTCGTGCTGGAGACATTGATGGAACGCCTGGGTGATTTCCTCGCTAACAATATATTTGTCGGGAATAGAAAGGGGTTCTACGCCAACTTGAGAGACAGCATTGGCCCAGAACGGCTGACTGTAACGAGATTAAAATCGAATAACAATTCTTTCAGCCAAAGAGTGCGACTCACTCTCGACTGACTGGGTGTTCATGTCCTCAGTGGGTGTGTATGGGACTCCATGATCCACAGTCACGTAACCGAAATATCCGTCGGCTTCTTTAGCAACGGCTGGTCTGATATTCTGCCTTTATGTCACGTACCTATCCGATAAGTTCAGTCTGTTGGTCGTGGGATCAACGTCGAAGACACAAGGTATGCATCATCGGAGCTCTCTTCAGCGTTTTCCCTTGGGTTAGATATAGAAAACAGTAGTGCGTCTGTTCCATAATCTTCACTGTCATATTCTGAATCAATCTGGCGTCCTGCACCCCTAGTTTCCCGCTTCCCATTATGGCCGTTCTGAAAGACAGTGAGTGCATGACAGGAGCACTTCTTAGAGGTCGGCGGAAAAGGTCTTCGCAAATCAATCACAAAGAATTGCATCCCTTTTTGGCCTGTAGTAAAGTTATCCTCACGCAATAACATAACCAGCGTACTCAGATAGAATCAGGTAATCAAAGCCCTCATTGATTTATTTCGACTGAATCAATATGATTGGCGGAGTGTGGCGCACTTGGCACCGGTTATGACGTGCGCGCCATAGTAAGTTGAAATTTAGACGGCTATCTGTCGCGAATTGTCCACATTTACTCCGAACTGTAATATTCAATACTGATTTTTGCTATGCCAGTTTACTATGGCTTCGAATGAATGGAAGTACGCAGCACACGAGGCTCTTCTCTATGTCTGGAAGATTCTCCAGGTCAACTGGCACCTGGGGCTTACTGCATTTGGCGGTCCTCCCGTTCATTTTAAAATTGTAAGCAAAGCTTCTGCATTTCAATTCACTAAGCAGCCCTAATGGTACGATAGTTCTATGATAAGTTTGTATTGAAGCTCAACTGGGTTGACGAGCAGTTGGTCTGTCTTTAAGTAAAACGCGGTCTGGTCCACTAGGAATACTAAGTGGATTGTCAACTTAGTATCAGGAGCTCTTTAGCATCTCGCAAGCTCTGTCTGGCCCTGCTAGCACAAAGATGCTTTACTGTGTAAACCTTATCCACGATGGTTTGCTTGGAGCAGTCCTTGGTTTCATCACATGGAGGTAAAGTCACAACATCAGCATGCTATTCATGTCACTGGCGAGGGATCGAATACTGATAGTGGTCTGACGGTTAGTCTGCCTGGTGCTCTAGGCATGTTTGGCCTTTCCATTGGTATATCCAATATCGACGATAGTTTACCCCGTGCAGTATATGCTGTGCTTTCCGGACTCAACGCGGCCACAGTCGGTATAATTGCCCTGGCGGCAGTGGAGCTCTCGGATAAAGCAGTCACGGATCACCTCACCAGGATTTTAGTTTTTCTCACTGCAACCGCCGGATTGCTATACAATGCGCTGTGGTACTTTCCAGTTCTTATGTTTGGAGCGGGTTGCAGTACGGTTATATATGACTACCGCTGGCTTCACCGACCTATGAAAGCTATATTGAAGCTCATGAAAAGAATGACAACTTTCAATTTGTCCGAAATGGGAGGAAGCGGTCCTCCTCTCCAATCCAATAATTCCAGCGAAGCGCTCGACGATCACAATCGATATTCTGCTCGGGAAGAGCCACGCACTATACCCCATGGCCGTCGTCTGAATTTCTCATGGAGGTCTGGTGCAGCAATAATTGCAACATTCTCTCTTACATTCGTCATTGTTATGGTGCTTCGAGGCACTCTACCTCAACCCCCGCTCCTATTCAAACTCTTCGCCAACCTTTATCTTGCTGGAACTATTATTTTTGGTGGCGGCCCAGTTGTGATTCCGCTACTCAGGGAGTATATAGTGGCTGAGGGATGGGTCAATCCGCGCGATTTTCTTATCGGACTCGCCGTTATACAAGCATTTCCTGGACCAAACTTCAACTTCGCCATTTTTTTGGGTAGCTTGACCGCTATTCATGGCGGATACCCCGCTATTACTGGAGCTATTCTTGCCTTTTGCGGAATTTTCGCTCCTGGTATTATTCTCGTTCATGGGACAATGGGTGTTTGGGGAGCGTTACGAAATCGACGTTGGGTGAAATCTGCGGTGAGAGGCATCAACGCCGGGGCAGTCGGTTTAATATACACCGCAGTGTATCGTGTATGGCAGATTGGCTATCTTGACGAAGGATTCCAATCAGGCAAGAGTCTCGGAGATGACCCATGGTGGGTGGTCGTGACTGCCACTAGCTATGTGGGCGGGCGATACTTCGGCATTGCGGCTCCGCTGGCTATTCTTCTTGGAGCCGTGTTAGGCTTGATCAATTACGCAGCGGTCTAGTTTGAGCATGGAATGGAGTGACTACGGCAACATTAAAAGTTGGGGGGTGCACTTGGATTTCATTCACGATGTAGGAGCCTGAAAGATGCTGGGATACAGTATACGAGGGTTCCCCTCATGGCTCAACCTCACATCAGCCTAGCTTGTCGCTACCTTCGGTCTCCACGGTTAAGCCTGTGTGTCGGAAATGGCCTCGAGCGCTCGCCTTTCTAGCGCCCACCGTATTAATACACCATTCGAGGAAGCGATCAAATCCTTGGTCTGGGTCTTCTTCGAAATAGTTCCAGTTACGTCTTATGAATCCTTTAAACTCGGCGAAATATTCTTCAGTGGGGTTAAAATCTGGTGAATAAGGAGGCAGATAAACCAATTCAACTCCCGCATTTACAAATAATTACGTTATGCGCTCGAAGTGGTGGAAAGATGCATTTTCCATGACTAGGCCTGACTTCGGCTCCGGCCATTTTCCGCAATGCCGAAGAAGCTGATCGATGAAGTCTTCGAATACTGAGGCATCTGTTGACCCGCGAAAGACTCGAGAGAGCACAATTCCGTCCTGGGCATAGGCAGGCAATATCACATCGTTCGTCCCGGTGAAATTGTGACATTAATTCATCTAGGTCCATTGGGGGGGGGGGGGATCTGTTCGACTCTTACTGTATTCATTGCAAATGGATCCGGAATTTGCGCGTCCTTAATCACAGAAAACTTTTTGTACATTACAGAGTTTACATGCATCAAAGATTAATGGATCCAAGTGCTCACTGGGAGTGGTGTAGATCATATTGGAGAAATAGGTTGCGACCTTCCACAACATGAGCAAAATAGAGAGGCTAGAACCAGGAAATCAGGGAGGTTGGTAAATCCACTCGAGAACAGAGTCCTTGTCGAACCCAGACTATGGATCATGAATTGATAAGAATTGGCCAGAGAGCCAACTTTGGGTAGGATGTATGCGCTTTGTACCTTGCCATATATAGAGTTATCTTACACCGCACTATCGGATTCGAAGAGAGTATGTGCAGAAGGACTTTAAGCAGTAGATCTTGCCGAAGTTGCCAGTCCGCCTCGCTGCGCCTCTGAGGAGGAACCCCGATGTAGAATTTCTTAGAAGATCTTTACAGGATTGAAATGCCACAGCACCGGATACGGGCGCTGTCAACATATGCAGAGCGTCCCCACCACAAAGAGACCAGCTCCTCGACGAAAATCCGATCCGTGGCACTCCATACATCAAGACCCATCTCTGCCATGTCGGCAATGGTGATAGTGATCGGGTCATCTGTGTCATGATTTTCGCATACTGATCTGCGATCGGCGTGACTTGCATGTGATCTTTGTCGCAGAAGCGGTGTATTTCCATCGTCACCGCTAATCGATTGCCGTGACATGGACAGTGACAAGTCTGCATCTTCGTTTGTCGTGTCGTCAAGGTATGGTGCGGCGTACGAATCACCCGAGTCATTCGCACCCTGGCTGTCACTGTCGTGTCGCTCAATGGCCCCAGCAAGAGTGAAAAAAATTTGTGAAGTGAGACGGCGGAAGTACGCTACCAGCGCGACTTCTGGGGGCTCCTGGCCATGGTCTTCGGAATTCATTGAGCGGCGGACTGTGTTTGTAGAAGGGTATGCAAGGCATTCCAGACTTGCCAGAAGCCTGGCATCTTGTTCGATTTGATGTTCCTCCTCTTCCTCGGATAGACCGTCACGATTCTCGCCCGCCGAAGCCCACCAGATGAAAGAAGTATAGGCGAGACGGGTCCAGGAGAGGGGCTCCACGACCGGACTAGATGAGTATGTTGAGTCTGCGTCAGATTCCACCGAGTCTGGGGAGTCTGAACGGCCATGCGAGAACTGTCGGAGGCCTCTGCGAAGCATAGCATATCGACGGGCGTCACGCTGTGTTGCTTTCAGATTGATAGTTTGATTCGCGTTATGCTTGGTTTTATGCTTGGTGCTTGAATGATCCACCAGACTGATTGTGGGGAATACACGCTCACTGGCTTGCTGAGAGTATGATGGAGGGAGAGTAATGAGAATATCGTAGAGATCAGGCTTCATGCTCAGAACGCTGTCTGTTGAGCAAGCGATCCAGCTGGGATCTTTCTCAGGATCCATGGTCGCCCGTGACGGATCAAAAGAGGCAAGATCAGGGATGTCATGAATGCCGATATTGAAGAGGGGGCGGGGTCGTAGTCGCGGAATGTGGTCCGAGGGGAGGACTTGCAGGAGAGAGTTTGGGAGAGATGCCAGTAAAGATAGGTCATAGACTGAGATATAATTAGTACTGAACCAATTTTGAATTTTCAGGTTGGGGTGGAATTACCATAATTACATGGTGTGTGCACTGGTGCTTCAGCCATGATGAGGATGCGCTTGCGTAAGAGAGCGGCTCGGTATAGAGGGAATATCAATGGTCCGAACGATTCGATGAAATCAGGAAGCGATGAGGCGGGATGGAAAGGTGTCAGGGCCGGCCTGGAGTTTTCCAATACCATCGCATCGCTGAAGGCACGGTTTCGGTGCGCGGCAGGTCTATCACCTGGGCGGAATCGAAGGCTGAGGGGCGAGTCAATCGGCGAATCCGGCGCAGAAGACTCAGAACCCCCGATTCGGAAGGATTCCCAGTAATCGGTCAATGACTGCATATCAGACATATCCATCGCGTACTTCCTATCAACCAAGTTGGGAGTTAGCGGCGAGCTTGCCATTCAGAATCGAGGCCAGATATCACGTACTGCGTCAGCTCCTTCAGTCTGGGGGCATGTCTCCAGCTCTTGCCAAGTCTCCCTGAGCTAAGGGGAACCAGAACCCCAATCGCAAACATTTTGGCATTGCGCTCTGCCTCTTCCGCGGGCTGGTTGAGGAACGCGCTGATTCCAGCATACTCGTCGTGAACGAAGTAACTAACGGAGAGATGCCTGGTTAGCACGCCTGAATATCAAGCATCGCAGAAGCTCCGAGTCAACTTACATCAAGTCCTCATGTACGTTGTGTAGACCAGAAGGAAGCGACTTGTATTCCACCACCCCTTCCACCTCGACTATACAGGAATCGGGTTAGCCCTGCGCACTAGGAAGCACAAGGAAGCTCGATAAACGAGCGCACACGATTACTTACCACCTGGCGCAGTTCGTTTCCATGAGACCACATACCTGTACAGCACACGTACGTTAGCGATTCGACCACCCCGAGCTCGGGGGCTTCAATAATAGGGATCATGACTTACCCGGTCCTAATGTCGAAGCGTATGACGAACAAGGCCGCGATGCCTGGAGGCGACTCCATGGATGCGCGTGAGACGTCAATAGTGGAGGATTTCCTAGGAGATTCGGAGGCCATTGTCAGAAAAAACCAGATGCTGAGGCGCCATTAAGCTATCGGGGGATCACGGTCGGTCGGTCGTTTGGCCTAGGGTGTTACCCGGGACCACGCGTGCGGAGAGTCGGAGGCTAATCGTACGAGGACCTTGGTGGCCTGAGGCAGCGAGAGCCTGACCGCTCGGGTTGCAGCAACAGATACAGAATACGAAATACGAAGGACATGCTGAGGTATGCTCCTACGAAATGGTGGTCAATTTGAAATACAATTTATATACATTGTATAGGCCTTCACCTATAAGGTGGTCATCATGGAGGATCGGAGGGCATGAGCATGGAAGGGGCGGGCCAAAAGGAGTATATTGACGGATATAGATCTGAGTCCAAATCTGCAGCAAAAGAACGAGGATCTGACAAGCAACACTTGGTCATAATCCTGTCATAACCACAGGACGCAAATGGTCACACCAACTAATATCAGATTAGGCTAATCGCCATTTAAACGGTCTTCTTACTATTCAGTGAAACGCAAGGCCCACATAAGAAGTTGCCTTGACTCGAATCCAATCTTGATCAGGAGGCGCTGATCTATTCGGCGATCAGATAGCTGTCAGTACCGTGCAACTACCTAGGAGATATCAGTAATCACCTACTATCGTCAATACAATCACTGCTTTGTATGGCAGAGCTTGGACTGATTGCTCCCGAGGCTATGTGATTGTGTAAGTGTTTGCATCGAGATGCCATGAGCATCTCGACAAACCGAGCGTTTAATTATTCCTAACATGTGAGTTCGACAAGGAGTGCTACTTTTTTTTACTTACCGTATTCCATCAAGTTACCCGCCACAGGCACACCAGAGAGGATTTGCAATATTGAGTTCAAGGGGCTGTGTGGCATAGCTGCGCCACCAACGATACTGGCTAGGGCCAAACAGCGGCAATATTGATGAAATGCATGACTGTGGGAGAAGGATGATCTTGAGAGCGTAGGAATGAAAATTTGATCTTGACAGGCCCAGAATCAGAGAGATAGATAATTAATTAGATTCTTAGCCATACATGCTCAAGTTCAGACTGAAATTAATCTTGCAGCATACATATTAGATTGATAATCTTTATGTGCTGCAGGAAACTTACATGGTGGTAGTACGCCCTCGAATTGGATTGAAGTCTTATATGGATACTATAAGATTATTGTCGGTTGTGTCTGGTAAAAGAATGATAAGGATATCCGTTCGGACCTTATCCGGCGCTATTGGAAAACTATTTAGGAAACTGTCCTGGGAAAATACCCGGATCTGAAGACCACCCTCCTGTTTTATGGACCTCAGCCAGAATTGTTGTTACCCTTCGTAGTTCTGGGTAGCCTCTTCCCAATTGGCCCAACGAGCTCGGGCAGATCCACCCGATGCGATCATCGCGCAGACTACCACGCAGAAGTAAAACCCAAGCAAAACAACTCCTGAATATCCTGTACTCTTCGTTGTCACATGGAGAGCTAATCAGAGCTCAAACTATAAATAGGATTCAGACCGAAATCTCTTGAACCTCATAAATTCGGATCTAGATTCGATCTCAACTCAAACAAGCTTTCTCGCCTGCTCCATTCCATTCCTACGCCATGACGGGGATCTCATCTACCCACCCCTACTACCCCCTGGGGGCCAATATCGTCGGCTATTCGCCCAACCAATCTTCCGTCCTCGAGCTACTCGTCACAGCCGGCGGAGGTTGCGCGGCCCTTCTCGGATTGACTCTTGCCCTGGCTAGTTATGTGCGACCGACGCTCCATCTGACCGATCGGATCGCGATCCTGTGGTTTGTGCTCTGTATGACATCCCTACGCCCTTGACGGCTCCAGCAATGGCATGGAAGGAAAATCTGAGTCTGGTACAGTAACTGACAGGATCGACGTTAAGCCGGCACGCTCCACTGTTTCTTCGAAGGCTACTTCATGATCAACCATGAGCATATGGCCTCGGCCCAGGACTTGTTTGGCCAACTCTGGAAGGAGTATGCTTTATCCGACTCTCGATACATGACATCTGACACGCTGGTGTTGTGCATGGAGACGATGACCGTGGTAAGTCAATAGCATGCCAATGAAAATAGCTAGATTTCAGAGTATGCGATAGGCGGGGGCTGCCATTTCCAAGACTTCTTTCTTCTAACAAGTTCCACTGACCGCGCTATATCCAGCTGCTGTGGGGGCCTCTTTGCTTCGTTGTTGCATATCTGACCGCAACCCGGCATTCCTTGCGCCACCCCATCCAATTGATCGTGTGTATGAGCCACCTCTATGGTGATACACTGTACTATGCCACCAGTCTCTTCGATCACTACGTGAACGATGTACCATACAGCCGACCGGAGCCGTACTATTTCTGGCTGTATTACTTCTTGATGAACTTCATCTGGATTGTGATTCCGTTCTGTAAGTACAGAAGCTTTATCAAATAACGTGGCGCAGACCGACTGACTTTATGCATGATTAGACTACCTGGTCGGCAGCATCCGCACACTCTCGGCTGCGATTCGGGCCCAGCAGGGGTCAGGCGCGAGGCGTAAAGCCCAATAGCACCGATTCCGTCATAGTGGCATGTGCGGGTGGGCACTGGTGGGGACGGTGCTCATCTCCAACAGGGTTGACACCAGGAGTCGGTCAGAATTGCGACTGAGGGGAAGAGGCGTTCCGATGAGGAAGACTTCAAGTACATATGAAACAGTACAAAAGTGATTGGCCGATTATATAGACTGCATCCATTCCGTATTACAAGGTCATTTGATACCATGTCTTGCTGATATGACAGGAGGAATGAAAACACATTTAATAGAGCGAGTCATAGGCCCGAATAGGTGGACCCGATCAGGCATCTACAATATGCAGACAAAAAACTACTGTACATAGTTCCAGCAGAGTCCAAAAACACATCGTCAAAGTGGACTGTCCAACGCAGCGATGACGCCCATGCATATGAGGCACCACCACACTCCTCCCCACGCACAACCCCGTAATAAAACCTGCCCTTTATCCGCCTTTAAGCTTCTTCTCAGGAGCCAGATATTTACCGTCCCTTTTGAGCACTGACTGGCTTCTGCAGTCGGCCTTCCCCCGGTGACGGCAATAACGGGTGATGCCAAGAGTATCGAGGCCCTCAGCTGCTCTAAAAAGCCGCGCGATCAAATCACACGCGCAGACCTATCAGGCGGATCGATCCTTGCAGCAAAAGTCAACCTGGCGACGGATTTGACTGGTGGTGAAAGGGCGATCGCTGTCTGGACCCGGTAGCGTGTGGTGGTGTGTGTCGATCGGCGCGTGGTTTCCCCGGCAGCGGGTGGTGTTTGACTCGTTTGGTGGGCTTATCGACCGAACCAACCGTCCAAGCTACAGTCAGCCTCAAAGGGTTCTTGTGTTTACATCTTCCTCTCCTCGGGTCTATTCCCTTGAGATCCTCGTCGCAAGGAAGCAAATGCTATCACTTTGAGATCTGCGACCCAAACCAGGCCGTTGGGTCACTGTGGTGAGTTTATCTATAGTGACCGTCCCTCCCCCCCTCCCCGACCGATGACGACTGTCAACAAACATATTTCGGTTATCTGCAAAATCAACAAAACTCGACGAAATCAGTAATATTGATCTTTTATGTTGTCGCATAGACATCCATGCCGACCCCTGCGACGCCGACTCGCCCCTCCAACCGTGGAGGGAGTGCGAAATCGACTCCAAGCAAACCGCTCGATATTGGACAACCGCTAGGAATCCACGACACAAACACGGTCCGTTCACGTGTGCGCCAATGGCAGCAGCAGGGCGGAGGAGTAATCACAATCAATGATGGGACTTACGACGACGATGAGGAAGAGAACCGACCGAAACCAAAGCCTAAGGTGACGAAATTGAAGGTGGAGCGGTTGGAGAAGTCCGACAAGGAGAAAGAGAAAGAGAAACAGAAGGAGAAGGAGAAAGAAAAGGAGAAAGAAAAGGAGAAAGAAAAGGTCCCACCCGTCCGGAAACGCAGCCACAGCACCCCCCGAAAGCGAGTCATCAGCGATGAGCATTGGAGGAAGAATCGATCCACGACGCAAACGCCTACACGCAACTTACCCGTCCCGAGGCGCATCAATGAGTACACGACCAATAGAGACTCTGGGTCGCCAGCAGCCAAGAAAGACACCAAGAAGGATGCTCTAGACAAGAGTCGAGAACCTCCGAAGTTCAAAGCCTATCGTATCCATGATGCCTCTAATTCACCAATCCGAGAACTGAAGCGGTCATCTAACCAAAAAGATGCCGAATCCGTTGCCGATAGCGACTTGGACAACGATCTGCTTCCCCAGTCTACGATGGTATCAGAACTAGCGGAAAGCCAGCAGAGAAGCTCGCCGCCGCCTGAAGATATAGAGTGGGCAAAAAGTGAGGCTGATTTCACTGAGCTGTCCCGGAGGCGCGCCCGTGGTCCTCAAAAACCGCCCAAGGGTGGAATCTTTGCCCACATGCTAGACGAATCGAGGAAGATGTTCAAGCTACCAGAGCCCGAACCACCAAGGCCAACTCCACCCCCCGCCGGCACACGTGGAGCGAAGATTGAAGCCTGGCTGTCCGAAACTCCGGATCCCTTCTTGGACAATGGCGATTCGAAGAGTGATATCCCTGGTCCTTTGGATATCAAATCTGCCCGTGCGAGACGGTCCCAGCGCATGGTGGATGAGATTGTAGCAAGCAACCCTATGTCAGAGCTGTCTATGTCCGAGCTGTCTCGGGAAAGCGAAACTCGTCCAAGGAGTAGCGGCTCTCGACCAAAGAGCTCACATAGTCGAGCTTCCAAGGAGCAGGACGACGCTTCAGCCTCAGAGAAGACTCGGAAGGATGAAGAGTTTGACAAGGAGGAGGTCGAGAAGCCACTCGCCCTCAGAATCCGCCATGATAAGGAGAAGCTTGGTGACAAACTATATGAGGATAGTCTGGCACCCTCCGAGTCAGACTTCCAACCATTCTCAGACGGCGGCTCTGAAGTCTCTGGGAACAATGCGCCTGTCCCAGTTGGCCTCAAGAAGCCCTTCCCAAGTACTGGCTACCATCGACTGTCCACCATTGCATCGGTAGAAACTCTGAGCACCCTCACTGAGGGTTCGACCATCTCCAAGAAACCCGTCGCTAAGCGGTTGACACCTGCAACTGTGGAAGAGGCTGAAGAAGCCGCTGAAGAGAAAGATCAATTTGACCCTGATTCTCTACCAGTAGTCGCATCGCAACTTCAACGGCGTCTTACTACCCACAAGGACCTCATGTCTGTGCTATCGGGTCCTGTCTCGAGGAGTGGCAGTACTCGGTCCCGAAGAAGCATTCGCTCCAACAGAAGTCGGTTGGCTAATGCGACCATCCCCGATCTCTTGGCTGAGCTCGCCGCCGATGAAGCTAAGTATATGCGCGAGCTTAAGACACTCGTTGGGGGAGTAATCCCTGTCTTGCTCACGTGTGTCCTTTCCCGATCTGACTCGGCCATTGCTGCTGGCTTATTCCGGCCCTCAATGGATCCAAAGGATGACCTCAACTTCTCAAAGCCTATTGTCAATATGGGTGTCGCTATTGAGCGCCTGAAGACCCTACATAAACGAATTCCTCAGGATGATGCTGATGCATTACTCACGTGGGCACAGGGTGCTCAAAGAGTGTACCGCGAATATCTCAAGGCATGGAGGCTCGGCTTCAAGGATGTTATTGTGAACCTGGCTCCATTAGAGGAGGGTGAGGATAACGGAAATGCCGACACGAAAAGCTTGGACGAAGGCATGGAGCGAGACGAACAGGGCGATGTCATTGGCTCCAATGGAGAGAAGGTCGATGTGGCCTATCTGCTGAAGCGGCCTCTTGTTCGGTTAAAATATCTCGCTAAGAGCTTCAAAGGGATCAACCACCTGCAGCCATCTGCCAAGGCCGACGAGACCTACACGGCGTATGCTTCCTTGGTGGCGGACGCCCGCAAGCGAGCACGAGACGAAAGAGCAAGACTCGAGGACGAGTCCGCTGCTAGCATTGATCCTACTCGAGCCAGAGATCCGATGACGTTGGGGCTTTCCAGTAATGTCGTGGTCGATCGTACTCGTCGTGTGCGGGCCCGCGACTTTTTCAATCTCTCTCTTTACCACTCTAGCGGCCAGTTGGTTGACTGCCGAGCCGAACTCCTTTACCGCGACAATACATCAAGCAATGGTCCTGGTGGTGATTTGCTGATCTGTGAGATCGATCACTCAGACCGATGGCTGCTCTTCCCCCCGATGGATCTCCGGTGCGTTTCGGCCCGCAACGGTGACAGCAAGGGTGAGATTGTGGTTATGCTACGCAGTGCTCCTGGAGAGGAGAAGTATTGGCAAGAGTTGATTTCGCTTCGTATTGATGAAGTCGAAATCGGACTTGAATGGGTGCAATTGCTGGGCCAGGATCCCGTTCCCCCAGCACTTTGCAGAAGCCATAGTTTTATTAGTCGAGCCAAGCAGCATAAGGCTCGCAAGTCCAGTACCAGTGGCTCTCCACCGAGGGCGAATCCCAGTGATGTGGACATTCCTATTGGGGAGAAAGCTACCAAAAGACGCTCTAGTACACCCAAGGAGCACTACTCCGAGCCCAGTACTCTCAGTTCCTCGGCCACAGAAAACAGGAGCTCTATCGTGTCAACTGCGACTCGAGAGACGGAGTATACCACCGGTGGCTCTGAAGTCTCTAGCAAACAAGTTGTTCGTCCTGGCCTACCGCTTTTGCCTTCCACGGTCAGCTCAGAGAAGTCCCCCGGTGGACTGAAGCGGTCCAAGGCAAAGAGACATTCTCGTCATGCAGACAGCCTGGCCTCGGAGACTGCATCCTCCCAGACTGTAATATAAAAAAAGAAAAAAAAACCACCGAAATCTACACCCGCAACTGGCAGATTCTATGGTGGTGATGACAGTGCTAAGGATACAGCCGTTCCAAAGGAGAAAGCTCCTAAGAAGGTACCTCAAACGCCGCGTCAGAAGGAGTCTCCAGAGAGGGAGTCTCCTCGAGTATCTTCAACCCCATCTCCTTATTTGCCTATGATCCCAAAGATTCGCAGTACTAGCAGTCAGACACACCTGTCATCTCCATCCACCATTGATCCTGAGCATGAGGAAGACTATCCACCACTGGAATCTGTCCCTGACCAAGAACCCCTAGCGACTCCCACCAAATCTAAGAGGAGGAAATCCAGACGAAAGTCCAAGCATGATGATGCTCCTCCCCCACCGCCTCCCCATCGTTCTCCGAGCTCCTCCTCGAACAAGCTTTCCAATAGCCCCGTGCTTACACCGTCGGGTGTTCGACTCAAGCGCCGAGGCTCTTCGCCGCTGAAGCATGAATATGAGCCTTCGACTGCTTCAGATTACTCCGAAACCGACTCTGATGCGTCGACTGTGCGACGTTACACTTATTCCTCGTCCGAATACTCGCAATCCTCCACGGACTCGGACTCTTATTCCTCGGCATCGGATGAGGAGGAAGATGTGTCTGATCTCCCCAAGCCAAAAGCCATTCACTCTACTACGTCTGATGCGAGCTCGCTGTCTCCTTCCAACTCTGCGTCGCAAGGTGGATATCGTACTGTACCATTGCAACCAACAAAGTCGACCAAGGCGATTGCATCGATTTTTGCTTGGTCTGACAAGGGTAGCTGGGATAGCCTAGTTCCCGATGAGTGCTCTATCATCGTCAGCCCTGGCCTGATTGAGGCTTTCAAGATGGCGTCTGACTCGAACCCATCGTCGAGACCTCTCATCTCTATGGAACTCACACCGCTGGTTCCGATTCGCCGAGGTACCGCGATCGATATCAGCATCCGCTCACCTCCCACGGACCGATCTAAGATCACATCCAGCAACAATATCATGTTCCGATCTCGCAGCCCTGATGAATGTGACGCTCTTTACAGTCTTATCAACCAAGCCCGAATCAATAACCCTACTTACATCGCCCTTCAAAATGCCCGCGGCCCTGTTTATGACAACCACATGCCCACCTTTGAGCAGCCCGATAGCAGAGAAGGAAACCGCTGGTTCGGGTTCCCTCGTCGCAGAAAGAGCTATCGTGCCTCCGATTCCCCGCGCTCTCTGGCCGAGGGCTCTGAGAGTAGTGTCGGTACAATGAGCAGCGCATTCTCTGCCCTGAAGCGCTTTGGTGGCGGCAGTAAGATGTTCAATATCTCTCGCTCGACTGTGGAATCTCGTAGCGGCCGCGAAGGTAGCATGTACTCCGGCTCAGGGGGCTCTTCCGACCCCTCCCCATCATCAGGCATTGGCCGGATTGCCGCTGCAATCAAGGGCGCCGACGGCATTGGCCTTTCAAATGCCAAGATCCGTCTCTACCTTCGCGAGTCTGCCTCCAAGTGGCGGGACATGGGTGCTGCCCGTTTGACAATCATGCCTGCACCATTGAAGAACCCGCCCTCTCGCCCTGGGACCGCCGTCAGTGCTCGTAGTGAAGGCAGCCGGGACGATAGTACTTCACCACCAAGTTCAGGTGCGGCTACACCACGCCGTGATGTGGAGCCCGAAAAACGCATCATCATCCGTGGCAAGACGCGAGGCGAAGTTTTGCTGGATGTGTGCCTCCCAGAAAGTTCGTTTGAGCGTATTGCTCGCACCGGTATTGCTGTCTCTGTGTATGAGGAGAATGAAGGTGGCATCATTGCCCAAAAAGGTGGTGTGAACACCAGTACCCAGCGCATCTACATGATCCAGTTGAAGTCCGAAGCCGAGGCGGCGTATACCTTTGGCCTTGTGGGTAAACTGCGGTATTAGGTATGCTGCGGATGAAACCTGTTCTTTTGTTTAGGAGTCGGGAGGGAGCATTCGTGATGTGGTGCATTGGTGGAAAGACTCCTTGATTTTTGTGCATGCGATCTTATTTTTTCTTTGTGACTTTTTTACCCCACTGATCTCTTTAGATCTTGTCTGTCTTTATGTGATTACCCCCCCTTTTTCATTTGTACATTTAGATTATTGGTAGCCTTATGGATCGATGACAGTCATGTCATATGTCTTTACGGCTGTGTGATAAATTCGAGCATCTGCTGAACGTGAATGGATTTAAACCATTTTGATTGAATCAGCCATCTTATTATTTCCTTAGTCACTGTATGTAAGCTACCCCATTTTGATCTTTTCTTATACACCAGATCCTCCCACTGGCGATCCCCTGTCGAGATCGGGTATCTACAAATCTGATTTGAGAATAGGCTGGGCCCCTCTGGATTATGCAAAATTGTAGGCTCTTGAGACGGGATGTCATAAGGTTGAAAGTGGTGAAAAGACTCGGGACATGACTGGATTTCATTGAAAAGGCGCCATATGATATAGCTGGTTAATTATCAGAAATGATACCCCAGGGTCCGATGGTTTGCCCCTCAACATCTATTTTAGGCTCTGCCATTACTTGAAAAGAGAGTAATCTATTCATACATGGCCATGACTCAAGCATCAGACACCACCACTGCCGGGCTTTCCACCTGCGCACCACTAGTCTTTTTGAAGATGTAGCCGATCTGGTTGCACTCATCCTTAAGCAAATGAACGAGCACGTCATCATCAACGGCAGCCGCAATCTCGTCATCATCCTCAGTGCCATTCAAAAGCAGAGATGGATCGATATGAGTGTAATGTGCGAGTGATTGGTGCATCTTCTCTTTCTGCGTCTTTGCCCTGCCCTTCTCACTTTTGGAGGCGGCCCGGCCACGGCGAGATCTATCTTGAATCTCGCGCTCTTGCTTTTCCATGTCCACTTGCGAAGCCTTCATCAAGGTTGGCAAGTCGGGGAGGTCCTCACCGTCATCGTCGTCAGATAAGGGCTCGCTTAGCTCTGACAGTTCAGAATCACCGTTGTCCCCCGGAGTAGTCGTTCCTGACGGGGCAGGAGACACTCCCTTGCCGCCACATTCACAACCGAGAAGCTCGTGCGTTTGGCAGGTGCTTTCCTCATCAAGACGGAAGAGATCGCGCAATTCGGCAGTCGAGAATTGTGACACGCTATCTTTATGCTCCATGACACTATCGGCTAACCCGAGCTTGGTAACTTGGCGCTGCCAAATCTTCTCCTCCAGACTACCCTTGAGGATGACACGATAAATACGACAATGGTTCTTTTGTCCATCCCGGTGAATGCGGGCCATTGCTTGGTTATCGGTAGCCGGATTCCAGTCCACATCGAAGAGGATGAGGCGGCTAGCGCCGATGAGGTTGAGACCGGTACCACCCGCCTTGGCCGATAGCAAGAAGGCGAAGCATGCTTCTGCGGGGAGGCGATTGAAATCGTCAACGAGTGGCTGACGCTTCTGTGCAGGCGTGCTTCCATCCAGACGGAGAAAAGGAAGACCAAGTGAGGTGAGGAGGGTCGCGAGCAGGGTCAATGTTGACGTATAGTTGGACACCAATACGATTTTCTCGGGAGTTTTGGAGCGCATACTATCCAGAATCTGATCCAAAACGCGGACCTTGGCACTCGAAGCGGCAGAGAAGTGGCGTAGAAGATTAGGAGGCAGTGAAGATAAGAGGGCGCTGATGGTTTCATTTGGCGAGTCATCATTGTTCTTCGCCGAGAGAAGTGATGGACTGTTGCAAAGCTTTTTCAAAATGGTAATAAGCTGAAGGGCACTCTCAGCGTTGCCCATGGCAGTTTGGAAAATAGGCGATTGAAGGACAGCTTTATAGATGTTTGCCTGAGTGCGAGTTGGTTTGCAGAAGAGCACGTATTCTGACTTGGGGGGAAGGTACTTCGATAGTATGTCGGCTGTTCGGCGGAGAATGAATTTAGAGGTAAGATCGCGGAGTTCCTCGCTCCTGGACTCGCCCTTCTCGATGTCCTTTTTGGTGGCCTCCGGTTGTCGACTTTGTACAATAGGAGTCTCAAATTCTCGAATGAACGATTTAAAGTTGCCAAGAACACCAGGATTGACGAGATCAACGGCGGCGAAGAATTCTTTCAGGTCATTCTGAATGGGCGTGCCGGAGAGAATGACCCTCTTCGCGGCATTGAGAGACTGAATTGCTAGGCCACTCTTGTTCTGCAAGGTTTTCAACCGATGGCCCTCGTCTGCAATGATGATGTCGACACCAGCACCCTTGGCCAGAACTTCTTGCACCGTTCTGAGCTTCTCGTATCCAACAATCATAATACTATAAGCCCTGCCTCTAGTGAAATCGGTCAACCGCTTCCGCTTGTCATCAAAGACGAAAACTCCAATTCGCTCATTGCCCAACCATTTTCGGAACTCCTTTCGCCAGTTGTTGATGAGGGTCACGGGGCAGACGATGAGTGCCTTCTTGATCACCGGAGGTTCACCATGGATTGGGTTTTGCTTCAGCAAAGTCCATAGCAGAGCGATTGTCTGCAATGTCTTGCCCAGGCCCATATCATCAGCCAGGATAGCTCCCTCGCCATTGAAATCGCGCATGCCCATCACACACTCGTAGAGAAATGTAACTCCTTCACGCTGATGTTGGCGTAAGCTCTTCGTCAATAATGGGTCAACAACAACATCGACAACCCGTTTTCCTAGGGGCAATGATTTCGGTCGAGGCATGACCAACGCTCCCTTTGCATGAGGATCATGTCGTGGAACTGTCGCCTCGGAGCTTGTTGACGAATTGACGGTGTTGTTGAGCAAGGGCGCTTTGTACGCGCCGAGGGGATTTGCGGATTTAGTGGTGGTACCACTCTCCAAAGCTGATGAGTTGCGTTTTAGCGAACTCGTGTAGCTAGGACCAGTAGGCAACGGCCGGCGCGACTCGCTTTTTTGCGTAACTGGCAGGGGTGTTTTCTTGGGCAAAGACGGCAGTGGTGGCGCTGGCTTTGCAACATTCAAGAACTGTTTCCCAGCTAGATATTCTGATCGTGGTATCTCCGATTCGATCTCAACCTCTTTTCCAGCAACGTAGAGCATTTTACCGGGCTCAAGTTCTGACTCGTACGTCACCCGTCCCATATCTTTGCCTCCGATATCGCGTAGGTAGAGGAGTCCTCCTCTGGCTGCGAGTATACCATCGCCATCCCAGGTTTTATTCTTTTTCGCCGTTGGTTTTCTCCTAAGAACAGAAGTCGTATGTCAGGTAAATTGTCCAATTCCGTTGGCAGTCACGGAGACCTTTGAGCGGACGTACCAGAGAACGTTGAAAAATCGCTCAAAACTTGTGTCATCCTTGGGTACGGATCCATTGGCCGTCTTAGCCGAAGAGTCTTTGCCAATATTTCTGACTTGTAATAGTGGTTTTCGGGTACCTGGAGTCGGTGTGGGCCTTGTCTGGGGTTCGGACGTTGCCTCGTCCGTCACCAAGCGAGGCTTCTTAGCCGGGTGGTCGTTTGCATCAGTCGAATCGGTTGATTTCTCGGGCTTCCTGATCAAAGGAGGTTTAAAGGGCTTGAAAACCATGGCGGCTTGCAGTGAGAGACCTTTGGGGAGACGCGGCCGGCAGGAAGACGCGAGGCGTGGAGCGCGTGATCACATGACCGGTCTCGAGTCAATATGAACGGATCTGGGGATGTAAACAAACGAACTCGGGATACATCGGTATACTGATTCGACCTTTTAATTTAAGCTTGAATGCAAGATGCACAAAGTAATTATTCTGTTGAGATAAATTTGATTTGAAGGACAGTTCCCTTTGCTTGTTGGAGCTCCACAGAACCATAGACACTTTCAGCATTATCAAGATTGGGTGTAAATAAAGAGGTAAGTCATATTATATAGTCAGATCAAAATTTGCATTTAACAAGTCATGCAGATCATCAGCGATAAGGAGGTATAGTCAATGCGTCCAAAATGGTATATTCAAACAAAAATCAGCCAGTTCATCGGTCGTCTCTCTTACATCACCACCACAACATTACTTTTCTGATACATGTTTACTTAGCCTCATCGGGAATGGCCTTATCCGTCAGAGGGATATTCTTAGGACCCTCGTACGAGCCCTGGCGGATGAACCACCAGATGGTGACGAAGATGGTCAGACCGCCGGTCATCAGACTGGCGTAGTTCATTGAAGCGGCTTCCGCGGGCAGGGCATAGGGGAAGCAGAAGATGATGACGAAGGCAATGATGTAGATGCAAGCCAGGGTGTTGATCACGTATCCGATCTTGTTGTTCATGGAGAAATATCCAGGAGTGAACGAGGAGCGGCGAGTCAGGATGTGAGGGAAGATGGCCATGAAGTAGGACAGAGACGACAGCTGGACGAAGCAGCCGACGAAGGCGCTGAAGGCAGTGTTCGAGCCGAGGTAAATGCAGGCCAAGATCATGACGACAACACCGCAAATCAGGGTGGCGTTGAACGGGTTGTGGAAGGTGCTGTTGATGCGGCCGAGCCAGTTGGGGAACGGAGTGGCGCGATCACGGGACAGGGTCCACAGAGTACGACCGGCAGTGATATAACAGCCGCACGCGGTGACCAGGGTGGGCAGGAAAGCAATGATGAGGAGACCCAGAGCGCCACCTCGGGAGCCGGTCGCCTGGTGGTAGATCTCAGCCAGAGGGAATTTGTAGGAGCTGGAGGTGACACTGTCCAGATCCTGGATGGAGTAGAAAATGGCGATCATATAAAGGATGCCAGTAATGAAGCCGACAGCCATCTGGGCAAGCACGGCCTTGGGGATGTTACGGCTAGGCCTGGGGATCTCCTCGGCCAAGTGGGACGAGCAGTCAGGAGTGCCGACACTGTAAGCACCGTTGAGCATACCCATGACGAAGACAAAGCCCTGCTGCTTGTAGCCAGTTCCGTTGCTCCAAGTCGCCCAAATATCGTCATTGGACATATAGCCGGTGTCGTTGACATGGGGCATCACAGCGCAGACAATGATGGTGATGAAGACACCGGATAGGATGAAGAACATGCCTATGTTACCGATATAGGGCAACCAGCGGTTCATGAAGAGCACAATGGCGCAGCAAACCCAAGAACAGATAATGAAACTGACAAACACGGTCCAGGTTTGCGGAGCGTAGCCAGGGTGCATCAGCGCATACATGGAAACGGTCTGCTGGGCCATGATCAAGCACATAGAGGCAGCACCCAGAATCCAGGCCAGACAGTTCCACCAACCAGCAAAGAAACCACAGGGGCGGCCATACTTGCCAGCAGTCACCGAAGCCCAGTGATAGACACCACTGGCCGAGGGCATACCAGATGCCAGCTCGGCAATCGAAGCAGCGACCAACCAGTAGCAGATTGAGACGGCGATGCTGCCAAAGAAGAGAAAGTTAGCATATGATATTCCCCTTGAAGGATGGTAGTCTGTCATACAATTCATAGATCGTAGCACCCAGACCACCATTGCTCAAGGCGACCACAACACTGCCTCCCTGGGCAATCCAGGTGTTACCGGTCGTCACGGCAATAGCACAAATACTGAGTAAGGAGAAGTTCCGCTCCAGCTCCTGGACGTGACCGGACACGTTGATCAAATCGCCCTTGGAATCCTCCGCGGCCGTCGACTCGGCGGCCTTGGTCTTCTCATCGAAAGCGGTCGACATTTTGTATGAATCCACGTGGAATTGAGCCTCTCACAAAAATAAAGGTACCGAATTTAGGAAATGCAACCGAAGCGATCTCCGCTGGCTCGTACGCGAACAGGGAGAGGGTAGGGGGAATTATGCACGAAGAGCGCGCTCCCTGATGCTGGGGGAAGGGGGAATAGATGGAGTGACCGAAGTGATTCCTTCCAAAAAGAAAACAGGGAGCGAGACGAGAGATATATGAATTGATTTCCGACCTTTATCCAACCGCATGGCGGGCCCTCCGAGGAGTCGGAGCGGAGGGTGCTAAATGTGCAGCCGAACCCATCAGGGCCGACTTGTCGACCAGCCGAGCACACTCGACCATGAAATCGCTCCTTCATGACCCCACCCCCCTGGCCACTCTAATCGACGGAGACTCTGATCTGTAGCCAATCATCATCCTGGCAGCGCAATTCGAGCGGCCCACTTCGGCGGCCGTGGGGCACCGCAGCTCCAGGAATGCGCTGCAATTGGGCACTTGCGGAGGCAACTTGACCAAACTCCAACGGAAAGTTATCCTCGACGCGGAGAGTCGCGCATCGACGCTTTACCTAGAAGGGGAGCTTCAGCAGACTGAATTTTCCTGGCGCTGCTCATGAACTGTTATTCGATACCATCGTGCCCGCCAACTCCCGATGGTTATCAATCCTACGCAGTGGCTCCCCGTCTACGGGCTAAGAAGATAAACCATGGCATAAGACTCCAGATAATCCTGGGGCGTGGCGGGGTTCTCGACCCTTTGCTGCTTTGGGTGGCTTATGGCTTACATGACCTTTCAACATGCTTTGCATCGCCATATCTCCGTAGTCATTTAAGCATCTTGGGTCGTGACGTATCGTCTTCTTTCTTTCCCCCTTTCCTCAAATACCAACAAGAAAGGCTCCCACGAAAGGTAATTGATCGTCCTTCCCACGCTTCCAGAAGACTCACAATCCAGGGGCGCTAGAAATACAGATCTAGCGCTCGGAGAATAGCTCGCAGGGTAAGACATACTGCGCGTCGAAGCACCAATAAAGTCCTCGGTCAAGCTATTGTTCCACGGCCTTATGATCGGATGCAACGCTAATGCGACACCGCGTGGATTTGAAGGGCGGCGGCTCTTCCATAGTGTGATTTTTCTATTATAAAAATTGCCGAGCTTGAACTCCTACCACTAGCCGACTTTGGAGTTACCACCGTAACCAGGGCAATAATATGCACCCACGAGCTTCTCACATTAGCATGTTCCACTGCTCACGGAGAACCTCAGAGTCTTGCATTCTCTGTCGGATCCGAGTATACTCTGGAAATTAGAGCTGAAAAATGACTGTGCTCCGTCAACTTGTTTGAATTCTATCAAACGTCCCCAAGGCTCGCATCAAACTGGAGACAATCAACTTACGACTCTCCGTGTGGATCAGGCCCACGATCTACATTACCGGGAGCACACTCCCCAAGAAAGTGACTGCTGTATGCACTTTGTACTCCATATGTACGTACTCGAAATCTCCGCCCCCAGTAAGTCAGCGGATAAACTCCGTCTTGGCCAAAGTGGATGATTCAGATGAAGCTGGTCGAACACTGGTCTGATTGCGTGTGGATAGAAACAGAGTTCTAGCCTCAGATCGAAGGATTGAGTGGGATTGGTGTGGCGTGTGTTTCTGGATCTAGACAAGGCCCAAGTCCCAGGGACCGCTAGTATAATGCGCTGTAGCAGATACATTACAAGTACCACAACATTAGTCTTGTCTTTCTATCTTTAATTATCACAGCCTAAAGACAAGTGATTTGGGGGCTAAAAACGTGAAAAAAGACGAGAAGAGGGTTCCTTGAGGGATTAAACCAGGATACGGCGGGAGACTGCGGAGTAGTACTACTGCAACCAGTTAGTGCTAGTATTATATCCGTTCATGAAGAAAGAATTTGCAGAATCGGGCAGATCCGATCGGTACTAATCATACCGGCATAATAATAATGGACCACAGAAGAATTGAAAAACATTTAGCCACTGCCTCCATTTCCTAACTATGCATTCGCATTGGTTAGCCCAAAATTAATTCCAGATGGCCTACTGTAGTCTACTGGAGCCTACTGTACATCGCCACGCTGAGGTCACGTCTAGAGGGTGGGTGCTCCATACAACTCCATAAAAAAATTACGAAACTCCGCACACGGAGTAAGGATCCCCGTTCTCCACCGGCAATGTCCTTCCATTCGCAAGGTCGTCGCTGAGCCTGCCCGGTCTGTTCCATCCTGGGGCTCCACTTGGGTCCACTTTTATTGGCCTAGCAGCAAACTCTATTAAAGTCATGGATGCCTACTTCCCCAGGCAGATAATTCGATTCATGTAAAGTGGACACCGACGATGGCCCCCCGAACGCCTTTTGCCGCCATCCTTATCCGATTCAGTAATACGCCGATTGCAAGTGGAACTGTCCTCCGCAGTGAGCTCAGAAGTTAGATTGTACGATGTTGCGTACGCGATGCCCACATACGAGCTTTACGAAAAGCCACTTAACTTTCTTAGGAAGGCTGTTTAGCTGGCCCAAATTGCCCAGGCCTCGCGTGCTCATGTGTTGGCTGACCATTCATACGATAGGCAACTGGCATGTAGCCATCCATAGTTTACAGTTTCTTTCTAGCACCACAATTCGGATCAGAATAATTAATTGTCTCCACTGAGCCTGGTGGATTCGAGAACAGAAGTCTCTCGCCAAGTCCACTTGCTCGCATCCAAATGTCCAATAACGGAGTACTGCCCCGTACCTCCAAGCCCAAAGGATTGCTTGGCCTGCGCATACCATACCAAATCAAGGGCATCCTCACCCGAAGTGGAAGGTCTGTAGGTCAATCCCCTGAATCGCTACGTAGCGTCGAACTTCGAGTGTGAGGAACGGAGGGGGGGTAGAAGGTGGAGAACAGACTACAGTCGAGCAGCACCATCCGTCAGGTACCAAATCTAAATCATGCACTGACTGACTGTATGGATGTATGTATTGTAAGCTGTAAGAGGCAAACCGGTCCTTTTCCAGAAAGGATCACAATTCCATGGTTCCCTCTTGCATCCGCAGCCATGGAAACTTTTCCATACTGGCTTTGACTAGCCATCTAGTCCTGTGGTTGGCTGGCTGCTGTCTAACAGATCTATCGCTCGCCTTTGATAAGCCTTTTTCCTCCAGGCTTGGAGGTGCTGCACTACTCATTTATCTCACGCTCCAATCATACCTTGACACTGCACCGGGCAAACTTCCCGTTCGCCCAAACCCTGGTGATTTGATCGTGCTCGGCAGATGCACGCTTTACCACAAACCCAGCAGTCCAGACATCGGCTTTTCCTCCCCCGGTTGATCCTATAATATGTGGGTTGTCCACCTTTCCGATCTGGCCTATTCTTTCGTTCCGACCTTTTGTCCTGACACCCCTCTCGACTCGATACAGGCTCCATTCAGAGACTATGTCTGGACTGGGAGGTGGCTTCGGTCGCCAATTCGAGCGCGAGACATGGACGCTTTATGGTGTCGGCGTCTTGGGCGCTATTCTTCGATTGTGAGTTTTATGACACTGCTTGATCGAGATGTATTATCGCGCGGACGTTACAGGTAACTGATTGTGAGCGACAGTGTTGCCCGTGTTCGACGTTTGGGTATTCGCAACCTCCAAGTCGATGATTATCTGATGATGTTCGCCGTTGTCTGGTATACAATTCTTTGTGTTGCACTCAACTCGGTAGCAACGGGTGGAGGATCAAATTTGATGACGGACGACGATATAAAGAACTTGACGCCCGCCACGCATGCCGAGCGAGAGCGGGGCAGTAAATGGGTGTTCGTCTCTGAACATGCCTTTATCCTGTGCATCTGGAGTTTGAAGGCTTGCATGCTCGTCATCTACTCCCGTATTACGTATGTCGGCCTCCGTCATCTTATTTCGCTTTCTGTTTCCTCGTACTGACTCATCTTCATTAGTGAGGGCCTGAAGCAGCAAAAATGGATCAACTACATCGCTATCTACGTTGCGGTCGGCTTTGTCGCTACCGAGTTGTCGCTTTTCCTCATCTGTCGCCCAATCACCAACTATTGGGCTGTGCCTACGCCGGACTGTAAGAGCCTCCAACTCACGTTCTATTTAGATTGAAACCAACACATCTAACTCCTTATTACAGATCAATGTTCATCCTATCAGTACTATGAGATCATCCAAGGATGTTTCTCCATCTCAGCCGACGTATTCATGTTGATCGTCGCCATCCCGATGTTGGTGCAGGTCCGCGTGCCCATGAAGCAGAAGTTGATCCTGCTGATTCTGTTCGGCATGGGCGTCTTCGTTATCGTGGCAGCCGTCCTCAACAAGGTGTACTGTCTCGTCCCCGCGCTTATTTCCTATGTCTATATGAATTGGTACTTCCGCGAAGCCACCGTTGCCATCCTCGTTACCAACCTTCCGCTCGTTTGGTCACTACTTCGTGATGTCTTCCCGGCCCTCAAGAGTTGGACTGGGGGATCTAAGCGAGGTACCGACCGCTACAAGTCCGGCCCTTGGACCAGCAAGAATTCTCGACCCTACGGACCACACAGTCAATTACGCTCCGGTGACTTCGACATGAACGATATCCGACACAATGCGACCGTGACCCCGCAGAAGAGCACTGCAGCGGTTTCCGACGTGAGCCTGGGCGCCAGCGAGGATCGGGATATGAGCAGCGACGATGGATCAGCTCGCGCTCTGCGGATCAGACAAGATATCACCGTCACCGTACAGCACGACTCCCGGCCAGCAGACTACCAAACCAGCTCGGCGCATGCAACACGGGTACCCCAAGAGCGTGAGGAGGTTTAGCTGCTGCCCCTCCTGCTTTTTACGCCAATCCAAAAATCAAATAATTCCTATTTGTTACGAACTCACGGGGTCCTGGTGGGCCAGATACCCAGCCTTTGATTGTTTCGCGCCTCGCCATGCATAACCTATACAGTTTCTTTTTTCATGAGCACTTTTCATCTTACCTCGATTGATCTGTACGTATTCACTTCTAGACCTACTGTTTTTGTTTCTTTGATACGGTGGCTTCTTCCCGATTATCAGGGGGGAGGGGTAGACTGAGAAGGGTGGGGGTTCTTACCGGGATAGCCGTGAATGCGGCATGCAATCTAATAATTCCATAGAAGTACATATTATTTTCATACACATCATTTCCACTGCAAAAGAAGACGCCAAATCTTAAGTTGTAATTTGCCTCCTAACGACCCTGGCCCGAATCGCACAATCTTCGCCATCCATCGACCCATTCCACTCCCACGGAACCGCCGATGGACCCAATCTGTATGTCACAGCCAGTTAGCCACCTACTTGGCTCGCCGATCTCCCGCCTCCTTGCTGCTGCAGCTGCTGCTGCGTCATGGACTGCTGATCTGCTCTGTTTCGGGGATCCCCGACTGCTCTGTGGAAGGTGATGGCAGCTGAAGGCCTTTTGGTCGCCTCCTCAGTCCTATTATGCAAGTATGGGTTGATCCAGTAGTACCGAGCGGACGCTTTTTTTTCTAGCGTTTTCAACTAATATCCCGAAGGGCGTTTGGCGCCGAAACTAATAGTCCCGGCTTCCATCGTGCCGGTCTCGCCGACTAATTTCTCAGGGCCTGAGCTTGAAGTCCTACCCCTGCTAGCTCTGAGCCGGGTCAATCAACTAATCCCGGCTGCCCTAAAGATCTAAACAGGTACGATAGAACATTCCATGCATGATATATCCCTATTTTGAGTCCCGTTTCATGCCCATCCCCCCGCGAAGATCATTGCGTGTCCTGCCCGAAACCGCAATATGTCCACGATTCATCCAATAGTTCCGCTCCTTGGGACGAATAAAGAACGATTCCCGGATGAGGCGTTGTTGCTTAATAGCTCTTTCCAACTTTACCGCGTAATGTATTCCTCTTTTCCACAAGAGCCAAGAATATAGCTGGTCTAGCCCCAGTCAAGTACTCACAGGCTCCACTTAGTCTTACCCACTCACCCGGGCAACATCGCCTACAGACATTGGCTCCTGTCCATCCAAATCCTAACAGCCATGGAACCCGCCTCCCCATGCCCCTTCCTAGCCATCCATGGTACTCTAAATGGATCGTGAGCACGGATTTTCCGGGTGTGCTTTGGGGCAGTGTCCACTGCATCCAAGAATTACCCAGCGGGATCGACCTGCGGAGAGATGCGACCGATAAGCGGTCTAGAGTCCGGAGTAATTGACCTTTGTACGAATTACAATACCGGCATGATCATCAGTCAGTTATCAGATAGCCAAACGGTTATTCATTTCCAAGGGTCATCGGAACCGACGGTCCGCACTCATCCGATATACTTTTCCATATCAGCAACGCGGCAGTCGACAAAACGCTCTCTTTCCTTCTACGTGATAGTGAGACATAAGGATGTAACCTCCTACTAAATAGGAAAAAGGGAATGGCTGTACTCGATTAGAAAATTCCAGAAAATTTAATCCACTTATATCTAACAGAGTTTCGACGACAGAGTTTTGACAAAGTTTGACAGAGTTTGACAGAGTTTCGGTGGACCCCCGGCGTCTGCAGCGCGGTCCGCTGACAAAAAAAGAAACTCCAAAAGTAACAAAAAATTTTTCGAACAAAGTAAACTTAGTAATAATGCTACGAACTCTCCAAAAGTGCCCCTCATTAACACGGCCCAACAAGAAGCGATGCATAAACTCACGCGGTAGGAACCTTGAGACTGAGCTTGTACCTGAGGCTTTTTTGTACCTCGGGATTGGTTACGAACAAATATATTACTGTATCACGGATGTACGGATCCCCGCAGACGGACCAATTGGCTACCGGTCTTGACTCTAGATGATCAACGAGGGCACCGGTAAATTGACTGAATTATAAGTTACACATTATGTTATCATGATGACTGATTGCCGAGGAAAGTGACCAAGACTGGCGCTGAGCCCTCAGTACACTGGCACGATAGGCCAAGTCTTACACAGAAATAATACAAAACTACAAAAAAACAGGTTTTTAAATTGGAATATGTTCGGATATATGTAATAGTCTATATATATTGTCTCATGCGATTTGTGTGTCAGAACACCTCAAACGAACACTACTTTCCCTCCTATTCCAGATTGGGCCACTCCGTCCAGGATCACGACGATCTAAGCTGAATCCAAGCAGTGGGCCTTTCGGTCTAGGTATGCAAATGGGCCGGCCAATGGCCGTGCTAATGGCACTGGTCCTAACCATAGCCTGGCTTGAGTGTTTTGATTTGTGGTTACTGGTCCACATGAACGCAAAGGTCCGTGCTAGTGCTAGTGCTCTTGGTGGCTACGGAATGTTGCTCCGGAACCCCGATCTTCCATCTAAACCATCGTTCCAGTCCTTCGAAGTTTGAAGAAGAAAGTGTTTGGGGGCTGTGATCCTGGAAGGACACGCTTGTGGCTTCTGGGCTTCGGCCGTGGAGCGACAAATGTAAGGTAATATGTGGCGTTGATTATCGTAGGCTTACGCCGTAGCGATATCCGAATTGTATGATTCCTAGGCTAAGTGTCTTGCTACATTTTCGCATTGATATTAATGCGAAAATGACCTTCAAGAAGCAACTGAAACCCGAAAGCATGAAGAAGTCACTGTTAGATTTTGAGGTTTTGGTTCATTTTCAATGCCGGTGTCATCCAAGTCTGTATCGTGCCGTTGACCAAGCAAACGTAACAGAAGCCCCATGTGAGGGAAAGATCGCAGAGATCGACAGGATCGACACGCTGGGACTATTGAATCTTGTCCAAGCACTGTCGAAAGCCAATCTCGATTGTCTGTTCGTGCGAACATCTCCGATCCCAATCAATGGCGAAAGCTTGTCCCAGGGGTCCATTCGCATAGAGAACAAGGGGTGGGAAGTATTGTACGAGGTCCTCGAAAAGGAAATTACAGAAACTAGCTATCAAGTTACAAAATCTGTTAACTTCGACAACCGAAAGTTTGTTGCTGTAGATTTCTTGGAAGTGCCAGGTCTACTCAGATTCCAGCAACGGACCCACCTGCCATCTGTGTATATTATCGTGACTTTCTCCATTACTGGATCTGCTCTAAGTCTACTTCAATGCGGTATACCGGAGAAACCCTTAAAGAGTTATCCCAGAACATCAAAACATGATTGAAGGCAGATGCAGACAACATATGGTAAAAGTCTGCGTAAACTCATCTGGGTTTAAGCTGCAAATGAGGAGCTTGACCCATTCATATATCCTTCTGCAACAAGAGTCAGGCTTTGCTGATCCTTCAACAAGCAGTGTAGGATTTGCACATAGTGAGAACTCCTCGCTTAGCGACCATTGATTCTCCCGGCCCATTCAGGCAGGTCTGTAGGTATAAAGGTACAAACGTAGTTGATCAAATCCTGCACACTCTTGGCATTGTTATTAGACGCTTTTATCGCCAAGCTATATCTCCTTGAGCGTCTCCCAGGCTATCCTCTGGCAGGCGACATGCTAACAAAAGGAAATGGAGACTGGCCAAGTCAGCACCACATTCCCTCGCAATTCTCCGTACCTGCCGCCAGACGTATTCGGAAGCCTCGAGTCTATGGATAAGTCACGTCACATTCAGCTTTAAGCATTTCGATAGTATGCTCAGAAAAGTCTATTATCGGCCAATGTCAGTGCTATCCCGAATCCGCCATATTCGCACCCATCTCGCCTGTCAGGAGCTTGATGTTACCTCCAAGGCCCACAAACAGCGAACCGAATGCCATAATTGTAGAGTATGGGCTCCCTTCCGCATTCCAACTGCTATAGAACTTGCGTCTGGAAACAATTACTGTGCCGAGGTGGCAATTACAGTTGTGCGAGGACATTGGCAATATCTTTGAGTGCTGTATTACTGATAGCTACTGAAAAGAGCTTCGATTCATCAACCACCGGGCAGATTCCGTGAGTCCCGTTAAGGTGTGCAACGATATCCTCGACCGCAGTCTTGAAAGCGAGCGCACTTTCCGAATTTGAATTCAGATTCAGCGAATTGTCGTAGTACGCAAAGACGCGGTTTGAAAGTCGACATATTTCACTCTTCAGCTGTGGAACCCTATAAGCGGCTCAACTTGGAATCAAGTGTCTAAGATGAGAGTGAATTTTTACGGCCTCACTGACCAGCTTCACGAGAAGAGCATGATATGGACAAAGTCATTATCGTGGTCAAACAAGACAAACTAGATCAGAACGATACCTCTCGGCGCGTCAATAACATTACTTGGGCATCCAAGGACTTGAATGAGTCTTGTAGCAGTGTATAGTGCTTGCGGGGGTAAATACAGCGCCCACATTACGCGAAGGGGATTGACAGTGTTAGACCTATATACTCGCAAGCCGAGACTCGTACAAGGCCAGCTGCTCGGTTAACTGCAGAATAGTAGAGACAGCACTAGGACGCCTATAACAGGAACATAAGCGTGAGTATCAGACGAAAGACAAACAAAAGGATGGGGGCGGATATCATAGCCTCTGTCTCGCTTTGGACTTGGCCTAGAGCACAGGGTAACTCTCCATCTACGGCATAGAAGGTTGAGGCAATACCCTTCCAACTCTAGAGGCAAGGTATATCGTTTGATCAGAGGTTTTATACCACCTCTTTGGGTACACACTTCTCGGGTGGCTCAATTTTCCTGTTTACATGCTTCC
This sequence comes from Penicillium brasilianum, assembly GCA_001048715.1. Classification (NCBI taxonomy): domain Eukaryota; kingdom Fungi; phylum Ascomycota; class Eurotiomycetes; order Eurotiales; family Aspergillaceae; genus Penicillium; species Penicillium brasilianum. The sequence continues at coordinate 2,428,934 of CDHK01000003.1, forward strand.
TGTAAGGATTAGGGAACTCTAAAGGGTCTCTCCTATCTGTGTCCTTATTCCTCCTAGAAGGCGCTGGGCTCGGTCAACGCTGTATGGGCTTTGGAGAACCATCTAAAGTATGGAATTTGCCTAACCTCTGGAAATCCTGTAGTGAAATTCATTGACTGGCAGGCGAGAACGTATCTGATGATGTTTGGAGTAATAGTATATTCAGCAACCAGAGTCCTTGTTGTCTTACTTGAGCTACTTGCTTGTTTATGATCCTTGGCGCTGTGCTGGTTTACGTTCAAAAACTGAGAAGCATCATGCTACTCTCTTTTGAGGAATGGTCGAAGATGGTCGGCTTGTTGAGATGGTGGCGAGGTCATTGAGTAACAGTTTAGGTAGCTCTTACGACATTAGGGCAACAGCAAGTCCACGCAGGAATTGGGCCCCCGAATTACATCAGAAGGGAGATGGAGGCAGCTTGGGGTCATAATTTTGTCAATGTGCTATGCTATGCTATCATTATTAACAACTCCGTAGGAAGCTCCCGTGCTGATAAGCCGGAGAGCAACTAACCCAAAAACAATCATGCAGGTAGAAGACAAGGTGAAGGGGCAGAATATTTCACAGAAAAAGATAAAGCACCAACGCCGCATCGATATGTAAGGGAACACAAAAAAGTATTTGTTGACATCATTCGTGATCGGAAATTAAATCAGCTTTTGAATATTGTGCAAGTATGACATGTTTACTCGTCATAGAGATCCATGTCACCACTCTCATCATCCATCTCGGCAAGTGCATCGTCCGAGTCGATCATTTCCGAATCTTCATCCTCGCTGTCACTAAGTTCGTGGTTGGGCAGGACTTCGATACGGCCATCGGTCATGACCACACGAGCTTCCTCGCCGTCCCGGATACTGCCACGCAGGATGAGAACGGCAAGGCGATTGAGAACCTCGCGCTCAATGAGGCGGCCTAGAGGTCGGGCGCCGTAAGCGGGGGAGTAACCAGCAGCGCCGAGATAGTCCTTGACTTCTTCGGTGCAGCGGATCAGAACATTCCGACCATTGTGCTCGAGACGCTTCTGCACCTCGGACAGACGGAGATCAACGATCTTGCGAATCTCCCGCTTGGTGAGACGGTTGAAGATGACAGTGCTGGAGATACGGTTGAGGAACTCGGGAAGGAAGTAATCACGGAGTGCACCCATGACTTGCTCACGGACGTGAGGTTCAATACGACCCTCACGGTCGATGGAGCGGGTCAGGTACTCGGCACCGAGGTTAGAAGTCATGACGACGATGCAGTTCTTCGCATCTACAATGCGGCCTTGGCCATCAGTGATGCGACCGTCATCCATGAGTTGTAAGAGGACGGTCAGGACTTCCTTGGCAGCCTTCTCGACCTCATCGAAGAGCAAGATAGAGAAGGGGCGGCGGCGCAGACTTTCAGTCAGCTGACCTCCAGCGTCATGGCCAACATATCCAGGTGGAGCACCGATCATTCGGCTGAGTGAGTGTCGCTCTTGGTACTCTGACATGTCGAAGCGGATCATAGCCTTCGGGTCGTCGAAGAGGAATTCGGCAAGAGCCTTGGTGAGAAGTGTCTTACCGGTACCCGAAGGACCACAGAAGAGGAAGCTGGGAGGCGAGTTGGGGTTGCTTAGACCCGAGCGCTGGAGTCGAATAGCGTTGGAGACGGAGGTAACGGCCTCCTTCTGTCCAATGACGACCTTGCCCAGATACTTCTCCATATGGAGCAGCTTATCCTTCTCGGTGGTCTTGAGACGAGTAACGGGGATACCAGTCCATCGGGCAACGATCTCGTTGATCTGATCCGGGCCAACTGCATCAGCAAGCAAAGCCTCACCGGCTTCTCCCGAGTTGGCACGACGTTCAGCATCAGCTCTCGCGCGGTCGGCTTCGAGACGCTCGATGAGCGCCTTAGTCTCGGGGATGGCGTAGTATTCGAGATCGGCCGCAGTTACTGTGTCGCCAGAGCGCTCAGCCTCATCACGCTTGACCTTGAGGGAGTCGAGCTTGATCTTGGCGTCTTGCACTTCCTTGCTGCGCTGCTTCTCACTTTCGTACTTCTCGCGCATAGGGCGCAGCTCCTCGGCAACATTGGCAGCCTCCTGCTTGGCGGCTTCCAAGCGGGCCTTAGAGGCTTCGTCTTGCTCACGTTCCAAGGCATGAATCTCAATTTGCAGCTGTCGAGCCTTTCTCTCGAGGGTATCCAGAGCCTCGGGCTCGGACTCGCGAGTGACACGAACTGCAGCGGCGGCTTCATCAACCAGGTCGACGGCGGAATCGGGAAGACGGCGTGCAGTGAGGTAGCGAGCGGCCAGAGTTGCGGCAGCGACGATAGCACCGTCAAGGATATTGACACCGTGGTGAACCTCGTACTTCTCCTTCAGTCCACGGAGAATCGAGATAGTCTCCGAGACGGAAGGCTCCTTGACCAGGACCTGCTGGAAACGTCGCTCAAAGGCCTGATCCTTCTCAATGTACTTGCGATATTCGCCGAGGGTAGTGGCACCAATGCAGTGCAGCTGGCCACGAGCCAGCATGGGTTTGAGGAGGTTGGCAGCATCCATACCGCCCTCGCCGCTAGATCCCGCGCCCATGAGCAGGTGGATCTCGTCGACGAAGAGGACAATGGTGTCCTTGGAGTCTTCAATCTCCTTGAGAACGCCCTTCATGCGCTCTTCAAACTCTCCACGGTACTTGCTGCCAGCGACTAGAGAGCCGACATCGAGAGAGAGCAATCGGCATTGGGTTAGGTTAGCCGGGACATCGGCGTTGACAATCCGGCGGGCCAAACCCTCAACGATGGTGGTCTTACCCACACCGGGCTCACCGATGAGAACGGGGTTGTTCTTCGTCCGTCGACTGAGGATGCGAATCACGCGGCGAATTTCTTCCTCGCGTCCGATGACGGGGTCGATCTTGCCCTCACGAGCCAAGGACGTCATGTCGATGGTGAACTTCTTCAGATTCTCATTTTCGCTCTCTGCATCGGCAGTCTTGGAGTCCACACGCTTTGTACCTCTGATCTGCTGAATGGCGGAGTCGATCAGTTTGAGGTTGGGGATGTTGGCGTCTGCCAATGCACGCTGAACCTGCGAGTCCTGGCAGACCGCTTGGATCAGGTGGTCAATGGCCACGAAGCTGTCCTTTTGCGTCTTTGACAAGTCCGTTGCCGACCGAATGACCTTGGCGAGTTGTGGAGAGACGGAGACGGTCTCTGGTGGGGGGTCCTGGCTTGGTAGCCGGACCAGCAGCTTCATGAGTGACCGGTCGAGCAGTTGAGGGTCGCCATGAGCTCGCTCGACAACTTGACGGAAGAGCGGGGTAGAGGATGCATCGTGTGAGGAGTGACCAGCCGGTTGCTGTTGGTCTTGAGATTCGTCCGCAGAAGGGTTGAGGAGGGAGACTGCCAGGTGGATAGGCAGAATCTGGGAGTGGGCATATTGTTCGGCCAGGGCGCTGGAGTCCAGCAAGGCCTTGTTTGCCCGATCTGTGAACTGAGCGCCGTTCATGTTGAACGGATGATGATGTGTGTTGTGATTTCAGGTGGTATGATATGATCCCTTTTAAGAGGGAGGAGATGAGTGAGAGGGAAGATGGAAGAGAAAATTTGGGATAGTAGCGGTAAGAGAGGATGTTCAATGTGGGAAATGACGGACTACGATGCCAGTGAAGAAAGCTGATAATATACTTGGGCTGGAGGGCTGCCCGAAGCTGCTCCGACCGTCATGACGTTATGAGTGGGTTCCACCGCCTTCCAGAAGCTGCCAGCACAATCACCTCGTTCCACCCATGACAGGTCACGTGATAATTTCACCCACTCGACCAGTGGTTGACCATGTATCATACGATCAGATAATGGACAGTGACGTTAATTATGGCGAGATGCGTTCTGATTCGCTAAATTTGAAGACCGACTAACTGCATGCAGCTCGTCGAAGTAGTCTAGACCAGGTAGGCAGACCAGTGATGATCATAGACCTCTGGGGTCGCAAGGCGAACATGACAATGATAACAAAGGACACTGGCTACGTAGGCCGACTGCGAACAACTTCTAGAATTCGATAGATATGGCATAGACTGCTTGGTTTGTATAAAATATCATAACCGTGTCAAGTGATTACGTGATTTATATATGGAAGCCTCGCAACTTGAAGTCTCGAGCCTTCGGAGATTGGAAGGGTTTGAGAAGGTTAATGTCGCGAAAAAAAACAAGGTCAGCTCCCAGAATATATCTCCAATATCTACTCATCTCGCGATAGTTGCATTCGAGCCTAAGGTTGCGTGTTCCGGGACTCCAATGGATCTCGGACCTGATCTATTAAAGTCGCCGTCACCTCGATAACTTTAATTATCGAGCTCAGAGACAAAGATTGATCATCAATGCTAACGAATTTGATCTAATAAATTGAAGACTTGAGCCATGATTGCTGGCTAAGAGCTAAATACAAAACCGCAGCTTCGCTTATGATCAACGATAGCTCCTAATCAGCAATCTCACTGACAACAATATCCTCGCTGAGATTTTTGATTCTATCAATACTGTTGGGGGTCAGGGGCCTAGCAGAAATTTGCCAAGTTAGTCCAATATTGAACACAGGGGGATAATCACCTTCCAAAGACTCACGGGGGGTAGTTGGTGGGGGGAAGGGATCTAGTGGCGATCCAAGATTCTTGACCAGTGTCCTCCGAGATAATTCTAAAGCATGGTCAATATATGTTCGAGTTCCATTAAGACCTTAACTCACTGTCGCACTGTTCGATCAAACTCAGAGTACCCCTCAACGGTTTGGTAGGTAAAGTGGATTCTCTTTTCATGAAGCCGTAAGTAATTGCTTCCTTCGGGGTAGACAAACTTAACGTACCTTCCGTTCGGCCATTTTAAAGATTCTTGTTCTACGTAGAAGAGCTATGAAACTTCACTTTACACCGCAGGCTGGGCTTTTTCTCAGACTTATCCCGAGTGGACGGCCGGAAGTAATGTGATATCCACACCCCCTTGTGATCGGTACAGCATATTTTCTTGAACCAGAATTCGCTCGATCTCGAGACTTGTTCTCTTAAACCATATACAGAGTACTCTATTCGAAGAAGCAATATACCGCGCTGCGGGGGAAACTGCAGTCCATGGGCGCAAAAGCATTACAGATCGGCAATACTGTATGACGTCAACTTGTGATAAAAACGCAGCCCCGTAGGTAAATGTTCAGCTCCCCGGGACTCTTCTGATGGGGAGTATATTCTGGAATACTATCATTGGAGAAAATCACGGGCCTCGTCCTGGCTTTCGTCCATCACCCTCACCATAGAACCCCATACTTTCCCTGACAGCGGGCAATGTTGATACCTCGACAGCTGAGTGCCTTGTTGCCTTATTGTCCGACAATCTTGGCACCACCGTTCTTCATGCGTCAGGCACTCAACGGTGATCACTGCTTCTTGCCCGGTCCAAAACACTGGGAAGGTCTCCCCCACGTTGCCACCTCTCCGAGACAGTGACACGATGCCAATTTCACGGGACCATTGGCGAAATCTTTTATGTGTGCAAGCGTTCCTGCGGTGGCGCGCGCGGACCCTGGCACTCCGCCCTACCAGTCTAGGATTTCCCTGGATTGTGATTGCGACCTTGATTTGACCAACGGTGCCGCTGACGCCAGCCTAGGTAAAGAGGCGTTCCTGATCTGCCGTGTACTGAGGCCGTGTACTGAGTACACAGAGCATGCCTTATTATTCCCAGTCCTATGGTATGACAACTGCTAAAATTGCTATACGAGCGAGTATCTTCTCCAGTCTTGGTGCCTTGTGTACAAATCACAGTTCTTCCCGTCCCAATCTTCAACATAGCCGATCGAATTATCCCGATAGGCCGTCCTGGGTCTTGACGTCAAGCGCGATCAGCGATGAAGCAAAGAGGAGAAGATCAGACTTTGTGACATGCGATCAGACCGCGAGCAAAGTGCGGCATGATAAGTACAGTACGCTGATAGTTCGGTCGGAGGACTTTCCCAACAGCAGTTGCTTGTTTGATTACCCAAATGAGGCGAACAAGAAAAAAAAATAAAATGGAGGCCTAGAGAAGAGTTCATCCTTCCTCGATCGGACCGTAGTCCATCTCCAGTAGAGACGGAGAATTTGAGAGAGAGGGTGGGCGATCAAGCCCTTCATCTCCATCCCACCGGCCATGCGCAAATAAAAAGCCGTTACTTGTCCACACGCAGCAAAGCCCAGACATCGTGGATGTACCAAGTGGACACCAGTTCGGCTGATCTGAGTCGGCGCAGTCCAGAGACAGAGATCGATGGCTCCCACTGTCCACACCGGAACGCCCCATTGGCCCACCCGTAGCGGGGTGTGGTGGTCTCTAGACTTTGGACCGTGTGAAACTGTAACTTAACTATCATTGGGAGGGGCCGGGCGTGGACAGCGACGGCGCGGATATGGCGCAAAGACTGGCAGCGGAAGGTTACCGTGGCGGGGGCAGCGGAAGAGAGGGGCAAATGCGTGTCGTTTGGCCTGATTGCCTCGTTGGAAAATCTGGCCCCCTCTATTCTGGGATCTTGGGATTATTTATGCAGGTAGGCCGGCCGTAGCTAGATGTAACTACTGCATGTGTGAAACTAGATTAAGTCAACTTGATCAACCGAGTAAATTCTTTGGAAGATGGTAGCGACTGCGGGTGTATGGAAGCTACGAGAAATTATCGTCTCCAGCATGTACAGCAGCACCAGCTACAAGCTGTACAGCTTGGATACTGGAAAGACAACGTCGTAGATGCTTATGACTGAACCCCCCGCTTCAGAGCAGAGTATACGAAGCATGGAGACGACGCATCCACGAATGGTAGAATTGGGGCCGTCGTAGTTTTCACAGACACTCGATGAGCTTCTCCTTGGCACTGAGTTTGTCAATTTTTTTTTTCTTCTTCAAGTTTGGCGTACTCAAGTGAGTGCTCAGCATAGGATAAAGTATAGTATATACCAACGTGTGCTCAGCTGTACCATCTAGAGAAACGGTCTTTCGCCCGAGGCTCCAAAAAAGAAAAAAACCCGGTTTGGTCCCGAAGCCGCCCTGATTTTCACTGGGTCGAGAGGGTAAGAAAATATGGAGTAGAACCATAAGATCCAGTAATGTCGCCGACGAGTCGAAGTTTTCATTGGGGGTTCGGAATTCCCATTAGGAGGAGATTCACCTAATGAATAGCAATCGATGGGATTAAATAGCCTTCCCAACCTTGTCCCCCTCCCAGCCAACGAAAATAAAACTAAAAGCAATATGTCATCCTCACGCCTATAAGAAAGCATATTAGCCCTGCATCCTGCCCTGGCCCTTCTTCTTGTCTTCTTCTCACGCCATCGCGCCTTCTATTGAGATCATCTGCAAGCCCTCTTATTTGCTGGACGTTGCCCGAGATCCTGTCTGTTCCCTCAGGCGATCAGGATCTTACATCCCAGCAGCAGATCAAATTACCGACAAGGAAACAATAATTACTATTCCCAAAGGGAAAATTTGGGCTTAGCCGCGCGAGCCTATCTCGGGATTGACAGAATCCGACAAAACGATCGGGATCGTGTTGCCTCGCAGTTTGACGTAGGCCATTCGAGTCGAGCCGCTCACATTCCACGAGGTTATTGCCGTTGACCTTTTCGGCATTCCCTTCCTGTCGTGTGCTCATATCCCTCTTCTTTCTCGTCCGATCAACCTGCAAGCACCCGTCGAGGTTTCCTGTAGGGTCTAAATTCGTGACATACCCTCCATTTCCTCACTACGAACCATAAGCATCGGATTATCCGTGCAAATCTACTTCTGCCAGAATGTCGACCAAGCCTATCTTCGTGGCAACGCATCCACGTGCCTGTTCGACGGCGTTCGAGCGAGTACGTTATCAAAGCCAAGCCAGATCGGCGTAGAGGCAACCTCAATCGCGAGAATCCAGACTAAACAGCATCTCTACAGGTCTTCATGACTCAGCGAGCCACTATCCAGTGTGTCCACGAGCCGTTTGGCGATGCCTTCTACTACGGTCCAGAGCGTCTCTCCGACCGGTTTGAAGACGACGAACAGGCTCGTATCGACAGCGGATTCAGCAAGTCGACATATCTCACCGTGTTGGAGAGAATAGAACGTGAAGCTTCAGAGGTCCGACCCTTCTTTCCCCGGATTCGTCCCTGATTTCTTTTTTTGCCCCTTGTTTTCTTTCCTCTCCCCAAAAGCCGTGCTCCCAATATCTCCCGTAAGGATCGATATTAGGAGATCATCGGCCCACCGTTCTCTCTGCCTCTCAACACTCACCGTGTTTTTCCCCTCTTGCGAATGTGCCCACCCAAGCACACGAGAAATCAAGACCGAGGACCGGAGGGTGCCATACCCTTTCCGTCATGTGTAACTTGCGTCTTTTTCTTTCCGAGGGAGTTACTTACCGTGAATGCAGGGCAAGAGAGTCTTTATCAAGGATATCGACCACTATCTACTCCCGCCAGCGGGAAAACCCGCCAGTGTGGCCCCTTCGCTGCATCGTATCAAGCGCGGTGTCGGCACCACCAACGGCGATGATCATTTCCCGGCCAATGGCGTGAACGGTGTTGCAAATGGCACCGCTCATGTCAACGGCGATGCCAATGGTACATCCAACGGTACCAACGGCGTCACCAACGGCGTGACCAACGGTGTCCACAAGGCCAATGGCCACGGCACCAATGGCACTGCCAATGGAACCACCAACGGGGTCTCACATCGCCCATACCCGTACGACACCCCTGCCGAGGCGGGCAACCCCACCGTCATGCCGCGCGAGATCCAGGAGCGATTCCATTTCGCCTTCCTCATCCGCGACCCGCACTTCAGTGTGCCCTCGTACTACCGCTGCACCATCCCACCCTTGGACGAGGTCACCGGGTTCCATAATTATGACCCCCGCGAGGCCGGGTATGACGAGTTGCGGCGACACTTTGACTACCTCGTTCGCGAGGGACTCGTAGGACCGCGGGTAGCGACCCGTCCCGACGTCAAGGTCGAGAACTGCGGAGCCAAGGAGACCGTCCATGAGATCTGCGTCATTGATGCGGATGACATGCTGGATGCACCGGCGGCGACGATCGAGGAGTTCTGCAAGAGCGTCGGTGTGCCGTATGATGCGTCGTTGTTGACGTGGGATACGCAGGAGGATTATGACTTTGCGTGCCATTGCTTTGAGAAGTGGCGTGGCTTCCATAATGATGCGATTGAGTCGAAGGCACTGGTTGCGAGAACGCACGTAAGAATATCCCAGCCCCGGTGGTAGATGGCAGAGTGATTGGGGGCGCGTGATGTGGATGGAGAAGATGGGATGCGATGACTTGGGAAGTAACGTCGTGCTAACATGGCCTCATAGAAACGTGCCCGCAAGACCGAGGAGGAGTTTGATGCTGAATGGACCAAGAAGTATGGCCCCGAGGCTGCAGCTCTCATCCGCAAGGCCGTCGACGAGAACATGGAGGACTACCTGTACCTGAAGCAGTTTGCCATCAAGGTCTAACCGCCCAGAGGTAGAGACAGCCATATTCCATGCTGATACCATCCATGGAGCGTGACTTCATTCAAATGGCTATAATGTAGTGTGGAGGAGTAGCAAGGGGGGAGGGAAAGCGAGAAGAAGTATGGAAGGAATCATACCCAGGCTGGAGGGAGAGGGAAGGTGGGGGGGGGGATCCATATATTCTTCTACTTCCCCAATTCCAAGTCCAAACGACGATTACGACTATTCTTATTATTACTGCACCGTGCTATGTTCAACCCTGCGTTCCTTGTCCCCTATTTTCCCGCTTTCGTTATGTTGGATTGTTACGCCCGCGATGAGAACGATTCAGTCCCGATCACGCCATCCCCGTGCTTCGCCCGCCCATCATTCCTGTGCGACGGGATGACGATCTGGATTGGTGACTGGGGATTGGCTGGATATTGCTCATGATCTTGCATTTGTTGCTACATCTTGACTTTTTGATCTTCACCGACTTCTTGTGTTTGTTGTTGCTTATCCTGGCCTGTCTGTCCTCTGTTAGGTTCCATCGTGCCGGGAGATTGGATCTGTGGAGGAGAGATTCCGATTGCGCCCGGCTTGTGTCTTTTGTATGTTGGGAGAATGAATACGATACATGTTGTCTTTTGCTATGTCCCGTTGAATTTGTGATTATCACAGTCCGTCGTAGTGTAAAGGTCGCTAAAGCGGTGGGTGGCTTGGTGGCAGCACGTCTATAGATAGACGGAGCTGGAAATCCCCGGCCTCGTAGAGGTGAGGGGCATTCTCTGGGGAAGCGTGTGCTTTCAACGGACTTGGGATTCCCTAATAATGACCTCCGATATCTTCGGTGGACCAGAATTTGATTTGGTGCACATGATCCCACGAGGTATGCTGGAGTATAGAACTTGATTTACTTGGGCATGTCTACTCCCGCTGTACTCTCCTTCAGGTGCCTGACACCTATGCAGGTTTAGAATCGCACTAAGCAATTAGACCGAGAAAAGAAGCGATATGTATACGTAATGTCCCGAGGTCTCGAATACTTCTCGAATACTTCTCGGGAGCTGAAACGGCAGCACCAACCATATATTCCACAAGCCTATGTCTCGCGATGATATAAGACTCAACATCTTTCGCCATACAGACAAGACTCACGAGATGACCGTCCCAATAAGCACACTCTTCCCCGCAAGTAATCTACGGTACATATCAGTGAGAACCCCCCTAGTCTGTTCATTTAACACACTGCCCCGAAAAAAAGAGACTCAGGAAAAAAAAAGAATACAGCCCAATCGGCGAGCCTCATGGAAAAAGATCAAAAGCTGGATAAGCTGAACCAAACCCGATGCCAACACATGTAAATGAGATCGTTTATACCGCGCTGTACCCGCCTCTCGACCCCGACCCCTGAAGCGTGTTGATTACGCTACGGACCCAGTCTTTGAAGAGGTAGGGGATATCGCGGAGGGTATCACCGTGCGGGACGAGATCCCAGCCACGGGCGCCGTAGCGGTTGTAATTGAGCCAGGAGCCGAAAATGAGATAGGCGGCGACACCAAGGAAGACACTTTGAGGAATTGTAAGTGTAAGCTTCGAGATGACGATGTGAAATCGTCAGGGGAGGGAAAAAGAAGGTGAGATCTTACATGATAATCATCCAAGTAAAGAAACCCCAAGAATTCGAGTTATTCGGCTGCTTCCCGCGCTGGTAATCGTCGCAAGCATACCTCGTGCGCCAATCCAGCTTCAAGACATACGTATCATCCTCGGACAAGCCGAAGCTCTTGAACTGCAGACTGCCGTCCCTAGGCTTTTCATCCCGACGGCGCTTCTCCTCACCCGCATCCGCGCTGTCCTCCTCCGTGACGAGCCCTTCCAGTCCAGACCGGTCCGGGTCACACGTAAAATCAATCACGGCGGCCGTAGGCTTCTTCTTTCCCTCGTCGTCGTCGCCTCTGAACTCGCCACCGGCGAGCTTGACTCGGACACCCTCGGTTTCGGGGTCGATCGTGGCTAGTCGCGTGATCTCTGGCTCCATTGAGCCCCCGCCCATGTGTTCGAGGCCGACGATCGGGAAGCCGAAGCGCTGACTGCCGTTGCCGTCGGTTGGATGTCGGTTTACGAATCCGCAGACTAGGTAGTGGAGGTAATTAGTCAACCGGGACCCTCGTTGGACTGGGCGTCCTATGCTAGGGTACGGAGCTTGGATTGAGACTTACTGCGCTTGGTCTGTCCGCATTTCCCAGCATCTCCACGGTCCGCAGCCTTGCTGCCCAGGGTTTTGCAAATATTGAGAACATAGGTTGTATTCGTCACGGCGGCCTCTGTCTCGTTCACGTGGTATAGCTCATGGACGCCGCCTAGGGGACTCAAGTCGTACTTGTACTTGTCGACGTTGATGTGAGCGCAGTCGAAGCTCAGCGCCGAACCTAGACTGGGTAGTACCGCAGACAGCAGTAGCGTGATTCCGCTTGATTGTAATCGCATGGCGGCGGATCAAAAATGTGTTTGTCGGGGGAGGGGGAGGAAGGATGTCTCGATGGGCCGGATTCGGTCGAGTTCCGACACGGGAGGGAGCTCGTAGAGTCGTATATGAGTGAGCACGTGGATAGGAAAAAGTATGGTACGAAGATTGGGATCGAAGTGCAGATGATGGTGACCCCACGCGGGTTGAGGTGCAAGCTCTGGTGGCGCGCACGAGGGTTGCTCTGGTGTTTGTCGAGGATGACGAAGGCTGGGGGATGATGGGCCCTGCGGAGGTGTTTAGTTTCTCCGACACGGCTCGTGGCCGGCGGGAGCTGCAGGCAGCACAAGAAGGAACACGCCACGAATCAGACAGAAGATGAGCCCGGGGGGATAGATTAGTGGGAAGGGTCTTGAAAGGGCTTTGGAAGCTTCCAGCCGCAGTGCATTTGTCTTTTCTGCTCGAATCCTTCTACGTTCTGGGCATGATGTCACCCGACCGCAAACATTCGCATTGTTGGGGGCGAGTCTAGTCTCAGCTGAGTCCTGCTACTGCTACTGCTTTTGATAGAGTAATTCTCTAGCTAGGCAGATGCTATAACAATCTGATGTAACGGATATACTTTATGGTATTCAAGGCAGCATCCTGGGTCCATTGAACGTGCTTGCATGTGTAGAAGAAGAGTAGGAGAGTAGTCCTGCACACTTATCCAAAGGCTATGAACTTATCCAGAAGACTCTTAGCCAAAAGATCTACTCTCTATGTATCTCACGAGCACTAAGCACTAAATCGCAGCTCATATTGGTACTTTACTCTGCCATCTCTATCGTCAAGTGGACAATCCACAAAAAGGCACCGCCCGCCAACACCTCGCGCACGGACCACCATCAAATCCAGCCGCAGTCGGCAACACGTCCAGCAGAACATCCAACTCCCCTCCTAATCTCACTTCCCATACATCAATTCCCTCTGCAATAAAACCACCATGATCCAACCACGCATGGTAAGTCCTTCCCCCAGCCTATACCCCGGACAAGGGGGATACGATGTCTCACAGCAAGCCTCTCCATCCCACCAAGCACAAACTGAGCTAGTTCCCCGCAACCCCCCACGACAAAAAAAGAAACAAGCCTCAAAGCTAACACATAATCCGCGCAGCTCTCGCGCGCCGACGAAGCTACCGCTGGTAGCGAGGACAATGAAGTCCGTCGCGAGGATCAGGAGAAGATTAATAGGTTTAGTCGGTTGCATCAGCGGGAGACTATCCTGGAGGAGCAATTGAAGGCGAAGCAGGTATGTTACGAGCATCGGAGAGAAGCTGATATTCGACTATTCCCCCGTGTCGATTTGTAATTTGACATGTTAATTCTAATAAATGATGCAGAAAGATAAGGAAGATCTCGAAGAAGTCTCTACAGAACTCGAACTCGCTGATGAGGATGAGCTTGTCCCGTAAGTGACCCCCCCACGCCCCTGTTTGCCTGCTTTTCATATCCATTGCTTCTCGCACTGTTCTCTCTCTCTTCTCCAACTTCAAGTTCACCCTTTTATTTTCCTGCTTGCTGTAGAAGTCTACGCATATCCATCTCGTGCACACAAACTAACAGGCCAACTAGCTACAAAATCGGCGACTCCTTCTTCCAACTTCCCCTCGCAGACGCCCAGTCTATGCTCGAGGCCTCCACGGCCCAAATCGATGAGGACGTGTCCAAGCTGGAAGACTCCCTGGGCGAGCTGCGCGACGAGCTACACCAGCTCAAGGTTTCGCTGTACGCGCGGTTCGGAAGGAGCATTAACCTGGAGACCTGAGTGTAATGTGTCCTGGGTCTGGTTGGTTGGGTAATGACTATGATTTCTGTATACGATTAGATAGACGAATGAGAGTACGGATGCGATGTGTTTTTTTTTTCCTGTTAAATATATCATACAAATGGGTGGTCCCCGAGCGGATGTATCAGGACGGAGGGAGGGCGGATAGGATATATGCCACTTTGGATATTCAACTGCACAGGACACGTTCATCTCTTATCCGATCACAGCTCATAAATATCATTCAAGGTAACCCAGATAGACCAAAGGAGAAGAAAATCAAAAAGTGAGGTATCTAAGGCAACCGTCAGAAGCACAGCAGAAACGCAAAGGACAGAATATCTGCCAGATGATCCAAGAAAAATCAGATATCAATGAATGGCATCTCGAGAATCGAAGAAACACTAGGGGACAAGTAGTGTGGGTAGAGTGCTAGTGACGGGTATGTCAAGGATCGATCCGAACAAAGTGCAAAGCATCAACAAAACAACGCCCATTTCTCCAGTAGTGCTGTCCGGTCTGGTATGGATGGAGAGAGAGAGAGGGGGGGGGAAAGCTATACACCTGAGCTCAATCCACCATTTCCGCCTTTTGCTCTTCCCTCGGTCAACTCTCTCTCTCTCTCTCTTCCGCCTCATCCATAGAAGAAGGTATTTACGAGTCCCACAATATGCTCATTCGGTCTTTCATCTCTCCTTTTTCGGTTCTTCGCACGTATTTAACACTCCGGGGTATATATCAGTTTACGAAAATAGGGAAAATGCAATATGCATCTACCGGAACTTTGCACGGCAGCGGCCCATGACCTCGTTTTGGCAAACCAGCTCAGCGCTGAACTCGCTGCCGTCCAGCGTGAGGTAGATGTCAAAGTACACCCGGTAAAAGATACCCTGAGGAGTGTCCATGCGCTCGAAGTCGGTCTCGAGATTCTTGCGCGAGAGGTCCGAGGTGAGCGTGACAACTTCCTTGATGCCTGTAGTAGAAACAATCAGCAAGAGTAATGAATATCGACAAAGAAGAAATGTTTGACTTACGAGGATCCTTGGTGTACTCGGGGCAGACATCCTCGTCACAGGCGTACAGCACGTCCTCATACATGAGGGTGGCGCCAGGTGCCACTTGACGGAAGAAGCTGACCTTGACCGGCTCGCCGATCTTGACTCGCTCTCCCTTTTGTACGAAGATCTGGCGTGTGTACTTGCACCGGTCCCGGCCATCCAGACTAGGCACCCGGTACTGCTCTGGGTGATATCCCTCCTTGAAGGGCTGGAGGGTGGCCATCAGGTAGTGGCGACGGGCAACCCGGTGGGTGATCACTCGCTCAGTGATACCGGCGGTCACGGCGCCCTTGACGATGGCAGCAACGGAGTCCATAGGCCGGACCACCTTGGTCTGGTATTGGGGTGGGACGTGGAGCTTGATCTGTTGGAAGAGGTATTCAGAGGCACCGAAGCCACCCACAACCAACACGTTCTGAAATGGGGTTAGTAAAGACGAGAGCATGGAAGAAAACAACGAAAAGCCGTACCTGAAGCAAGCGGTTCTGTGCTTGAATAGCGATAATCTGGTTACGGACCAGCTCAAGAATGCGGTTCACCACAGGCTCAAAGCACTGAAGAATCTCCTCGTTGGTAAAAGTCATGTAGCCCTCCTCGATGCCCGCATCGGGGAAGTCTGCCTCGATACCAACGTCGACCGCCCATTTTTGACCATTGTTTCGGAAGTCCGCCTTGATGCGGTTCTCGAAATCCATGATACACTTGGCATAGACCTTGCCCGCAGTCCGAGATCCATCAGGGAGCTTCATCTTTCGAATCTTGGCTCGCAAGATATTGCTAAAGTTGCGGTTCAGGGCAGTCGAACCACACGAGTCTCCAGATCCTGCAGTGCACTCTGCCACGCTAAACGGCTGTTCCTCTTCGACTTCGTAGGCAATGAGATCGACGGTACCACCACCACAATCAACGATCAAAATCGCGTCGCCAACCTTCAAGTTCAACAAACCCGTCTTCGCGCAGAAGAGCGCAGCTGCCTCGGGCTCCGAGACCAGAGTGAGCCGGTTGTCATTTTCGTCGCGCAGGAACCCAGCCTGAATGGCAGCAGCACGAGTGGCTGCCTTTCCAGCGTCATTCCAGATGGCGGGTACGGTCAGATAGTAGCGGATGTTGCGCTCCTCTCGCGTAAACACCTCACCAAGAGTCTTCTGCAACTGTGCGCGCATTGCCTGTCGCAACTTGAAGAGGTAGTCGGCCGCCACGTCGATTTCCGACTTGCCCGGCGGGAGTGGGGGCAAGTTAATGGGATCGATATAAGTGTTGCCCGATAGCATCAATTGCAACTTGAACCATTCCACCTTTTGCACGCCGGGCTTCGGGTAACCGGTCGGCGCGAGCGCCTCGGCGATATCAGGACCCCAGCCTACCACCTTCTGATATTGATCGTAATAAAGGACGGTCGGAATCTAAGATAACAATGGGATGAATGGTCAACAAGGGGCCGTTTTGCGACGGGGAAATCTAATCTCCCCGCGACCGTTCTGCTCACTTTTTGTTTCGTATGCGTACCCGCGCCCGGCCATTCTGTGATAATATCCTCGCGGGCTTCATTGTTGGTTGCAAAGGCAAATGCGACACCGGAGAAGGTGGTACCAAAGTCGATACCGACAATGAGCTGTGCTTTGTTGCGATTGGCGCCCTCGACCTCGACGGCGGGGTTGCGATACTGGTTCTGGGGCATCGACTGTTGCATCGGGTGGCCATGACCTTGTAGTGGGGGTTGCATGCTATACCCCGGGGGTGGGTTCATGGGCTGCTGGTGGCCAGCGTACTGCATCGTGGGATTGGGGTTGAGCGGGGCGGGGTGCTGGGTGAGTTGGCCGGGGACCATGGGACTGGTGGGTCGGTTTGAGGGGAAGCTTGGAGGGCGGGTTTGTTGTGGAGGCTGATTCACAGACAGACTCGTCGTCGAGGAGCTACGCTGCGAGGGCGACGTAGGTGAAGTGCCGTTGGAGGGGGTCACCACGAGGGGGTTGGGGGAGGAGGCGGCGGAAGGCGGGGGATTCTGGGGCTTTTTGTCGCGTCGGAAGGTGAACTTGCCAAGTCGGGAGCTCATGGAGGACATGTGTGTGGCGAGCGCCCACAGCTGAGAAGAGAGGGGAAAAGAAAGAAGGAGAAAGGGGACGTGTCAGAGGTGGGAGAAGAAAGAGAAGGGAGAGCAGAGGGGGGGTTGCAGGTGTGGAGTGGACGGAGGTGAGGTGAGGCGAGGGAACGGGCAAGGCTGAGTTGGGAATACGAGGAAAAAGGGACACAAAGTGTTGGTGCCTGTCAGCAAAAAATCCAAGACCCAAATAATTTACACACAATGAGGGACAGGAATCCACCGGAATGACAGTGACGGTAGATCTCGGATTGTGAATGGATGAGAGATCATCACAGAGGGCCTCCGTTAGTCTAATTCCAATAGCATAGATAGATAGTATACTAGTGGAGTCCCGGCCAGGATCTGGGCGGAAGAGATGGAGATGGAGAGCAGGTCGAAGGATGACAAGGAGAATTAGACTAAGTGTGCGGCTGAAGACGGAGAGATTAAACACAAGAGGAGGAAGAGAGTGTGGTAAGAATAACGAGTTGAAGCTGAATTAAAACAAGGCTCCCCCCCCCTTCGTGTCGATCTAAAGCCTTGCGGGCAGTGCCCTCGGGTGTCCATCACGTATCGAGGGTCCAACTAGACGTAACTCTCGTATCCGGTATTCTTCAGCTAAAATGACA
The DNA here is from genome assembly GCA_001048715.1 of Penicillium brasilianum. Lineage (NCBI taxonomy): Eukaryota > Fungi > Ascomycota > Eurotiomycetes > Eurotiales > Aspergillaceae > Penicillium > Penicillium brasilianum. The sequence goes on from CDHK01000003.1 coordinate 2,446,475, forward strand.
TACATTATCGAGTTCATCATCACAGAACTGACCACAGGAAAAGATCTGGGACATTGGGACATGAACGAGTACGTGGCTTCTATGGTTAACCCTATCACGACCCTCGGCTTTATTTACTTCTCTTTGTCCGTGATCCATGGAACGATGCTGATCCCACAGCCCTTTGTTCGCCCGTTTCGGCCCCCATCGAGATTCGTAACTTTGGCCTGGGGGCCACCTGCCGTTGCGGAGCATTTCCTTGGGAAGTTTGGGGGCGTGAAGACATGTCTATCCGGTCGTCACTCCAATCAGTTGACCAGTAACGGGTTGCCTAGATAGTCTTGGAGCCCCCAATCCCCAGTTCGAGGGCTCTGGACTACGCCCCTTCTGCCCCCCCCCCCCCAAAACCAAATTCCCGCTTTTCACAGATCAACCGGCTGAGCCACTCTCCGCGCCACCCAGTGCGATGGCTGATACAAGTTCTGAAGCATACTCTCCCCATCTTGAATGTAGCCGCACGGCCTGCGATCGCCAGGCCGTGCTTCCACCCGGAAACCCAGACGCTCCACCAGACACAGTACTTCATCCTCGCTCAACTCCACGTTGCCCGGCTCACCAATGCCCGAGGTATCTTTGCCCTTGCTCTTATCCTCGCCCGTCTCTCCCCCGTCCGAGCGGGGATGTCCGTCCTCGAAATGCCACAACAGTGGTCCCACATTGATCCAGAGACCCCCCGGCTTGAGACAATGGTGAATCGCCTCGATGTATCGGATCAGGTTGGGCGCCGTATCGATGAAGAATACGGTCGCTACCGCGTCAAAGGCCTCGCGGTTACTCGGTTCCATGTATAGTACCACAAAGTCTGCCGCGGACATGGACATTGAGCCAATCGGCGCTTGGGTCTGCGCCACTTCCTGGATCGCCGTGCCCGGGTGGACGTCCGGAATCATGACGCGACGTAACTGCTGTGCTCGAGAGTGTAGATTGGAGAAGTGCAAGGCGAAAGGGTGCAGCGGGTGTGCCGCGGGACCGGCCGTGTGGTTCAAGATCCAGCTGCTGGCCAGCAACTGGTGGTACGAGATCTCGTTGCCCTCGGCTGCATACCCGGCCAGACAGACTTCAAAGACGAGTCGACCTAATCCGGCGCCCGGGACCAGCACGCGAATCTCCTCGCCCGCATCTCGGCGCGTCTGAAACTCGGCGTGGAGATCCTGGAGGACGGGGTCGTAGCAGACGGCTCGCTCAGCGCGACCTTCGGCGCTCCAGTCGCGGTAGAATTGGCGAATGGTCGAGTGCGCCTTGTTCACGTCGGATGCTGTGGCTGTCTCGTGCCAGTTCTGGTTGGGGTCGTCCTTGTCCGGGTTGGCGGGGAGCCCAAAGGACTCCAGGCCCACGGCGAGGATGGCATCGGCGATTTCAGCATTGGTGTCAATGGCATCATCTACCTTGTTGAAGGTGTCTAGGATGTTGAATGGAGGCTCCGAAAGCATCTGCCAGTGAGCAGAGGGCAAGGAGTAGAAAGCTTGCCGCCGGCGATGCGTGGTGTTCTGATGCGCCGTTCGCCGGTATTGTCTGTACTCATAGGTTAGACTTGGAGAATATGTAATGCACCGATACAGCTGCCATCTGTGTTGTCCCGCTGGAAGACCAAGTAGAATTGCAAGATGGAATCCTTATCGCGTACGCACCGGAAGGAATCAAACGCGGCAAAAAGAACCCGTCGTTCTTCGGGATCGGAAAAGGGATCAAAGTCTCCAGTCCAGGTCTCGTCCCCCTCAGCCTCCTGGCTAATGACTGGCTCTGAATCCGTCATGGCTAGATATGGTCCCAGTCCCCGAGCGTCCTACCTACACCTCTGCGAAGGGCTATGGACCGAACAGATCCAAGTGTCGATCCTCGTGAGTAATGTGCGGCGGGCAAAGCGAAGTGGGATTGGTGGACCGGACCGCCTCCGCTTGCCGGATGGCGGGCACCGTTGAATCTTCAACCTTCTGCAAGCTCGACGACGAACACGAGAGGACCCCACGCGCCATCGGATCATCACCCTTTTCAAATTCTACCTTCATTCATCCGAGATCTTCAGCTCTAAGTTTGAAGTAAAGAGTACACAATGGCGACAGCTGCTGCACCAACAATTCCCCAGACGGAGCTGGTCTCCCCCACTCGCAAGCCACAAGAGCTCTCCTTCCCACTACCAAAAGCTCTCCATACGACTGGCCATGTCCATTTGACCTTCTTGGCTCACTGTGTCATGGTCCATCTGGCTACCTCAACGCCCGGTGACTCGGCTGGATCTGTCAAGCCGATGGGTAGCTTTGTGTATGCAATGCCTGACGTAAGTCGTCCACTTTATTCATCATTCTTCTTTTGCGTCCGTCTTGTCGTATCGTTATTGCCTGGAAATCCTTGTTGGTCGTTATTTTCTTGCATGTTGAGCTCTTTGAGCTTTCTCTGGGCTCTTCGGTACAATTTGTCGTGTCCTCTTATGTCCGTGTTCAAGGGAGACAGACATATGGCACTTCTATTTTCCGAGCTACTCCTCCACGACATTGAAATTTCTTGTTTATTTTTTGTAGAGGAAGAATATGGATTACCTGGGGCGTTGAGCAGTGACCAATTTCATCTTGAGCTGATCTTTTCCTTGTCTTAATACCTCTCTTTCTCTTTTTTGTCCTCCATTTTCACATTCGATCCTTGCTAACATTGCTAGCGAACATCACCAAATGCAACGATCTCGACAACACTCTACACAACGTCATCCAGTATCGAGTATACGACACGAGTGGCCAAAATCCTTGCCCGGCGCATCCGACAGCCCGTCTATGTTGGGTGCAGCATTGATCCCAACGGACTCGGGCAAACGGTAGAGGAAGAAATGGAAGGTCTAACGCACATTGTGAATCTCATTGTCGAGAAATATGAAGCGCAAAAGAAGCAATGATTGCCCCTCTCAAATTCATTGGAATGGATTGATCTGATAAGAGGAGTATTGTTCATGTAGATGGCGTTACTGGCGAGCCCGCATTTAGCTATCTTCTATCTCAAAATGCCAAGATTCATGCGTTTGACCAAATTCAATAACAATACCAATCATCAAGCGATGCTTGGCATTTAAACAGCAGTATTCGTTCCTCCGTCATCCAGTTTGTCCTGCGTAGCGAATCCACAGGCGCCCTATCAATTGCAATATGTCGGCCGGAAAGTGCAGGTGGGTCATTGATCCATTAGGCCAAAAAGTACTTAAGCAGAGTCTTCTAGCTTCATCTGGATATATAAACAAAGGTCGTTCAGGTACCGGTATTACCCCCACCTTATAGGCTGACACATTATTACAGCTGCTGCCTTGAACATGTCCCTTCCCAGCATTCAATTACATCTCTCATTATATCCTCCAATGAGAGCTGGAAGTCATCCGGATTTTGGGAAGAGGTAGGTCCCAGCAAGTGCGGCCTGGCCGGATCTTATACAGGATCTGATCTACAGTGTACATCCCCGAATGCCACACCTATCTCCCCACCACCAGGCACCAAACTCCGGCTGCACTAATCCTCAATCCTTTCGGATGAAAGGAAATTACCTTTTGGGCTCTGGTGCATCTGCGCAGCACTTTCAACCTGCAGCGAGATTGGACCAGCGATAACGGCTGTGGGCGAAGGTCCAACGGGATGATATCCCTGTTCCTGAGAATGAGCTGGTGGTCTGAGATTTCCTGTGTATTGCTCAGAATATAAATAGATCTTGTGTATTGCTCGGATTATAAATAGACAGGAAAATCCAAAGTCAGCTCTGCTTCAGAATCAGGACAGCCTGGTACATTTATCTGCGAAAGTTGCGATACGTCTGATCATGGCTCCCCAAAACGTTGGCATCAAAGCCATGGAGCTTTACTTTCCCAGTCGCGTAAGTGGACCATGTTTCTCGATATAGCCCTCGGCATATAGTTCTTGTGTATCTCTCGTATCTAACAGTCTGGCAGTATGTGGCTCAATCTGATCTGGAACAATTCCTCGGTGCCAGCACCGGCAAATACACAATTGGCCTAGGCCAGACAAGCATGAGCTTCTGTGACGATCGCGAGGGTACATCTACACTCCTCAACAGATCCACTGCCAACGAATCCAAGTGGATAAACATGTGCGCAATTGATCAAGGCTGACCACTACTTCAGATGTATACTCCCTCGGCCTGACAGCCGTATCCTCTCTCCTCCGCAAATACAACATCTCCCCGGACTCAATCGGCCGCCTAGAAGTTGGTACAGAGTCCATGCTCGACAAAGCCAAATCCTGCAAATCTGTACTCATGCAACTCTTCGGCTGCAACAGCGACATCGAAGGTGCAGATACCTACAACGCCTGCTACGGCGGAACAAGCGCTCTTCTCAACGCCGTCAACTGGATCGAGTCCTCTGCCTGGGATGGACGTAACGCGATCGTCGTTGCCTCGGATATTGCACTGTACAAGAATGTCTCGGCGAGACCGACTGGCGGTGTGGGCTGTGTGGCGATGCTAATCGGGCCCGATGCACCGCTGGTGTTGGAGCCGCTACGTGCGTCCTATATGCGGCATACGTATGACTTTTACAAGCCGGATTATAAGTCCGAGTATCCGGTTGTGGATGGGCACTATTCTTCGAGATGTTATTTGCAGGCGCTGGATGGGTGTTATCGGCGGTATCGAGAGAAGCAGGCTGATCGCAAGGTGAATGGGTTCAAGGTGAATGGGCTGACGAATGGAATCGCGAACGGGCACCTGAGCGAGCATTCTTCGCTGACGGGCTCGTCGACGGTCCCTCTGGACGAGTTTGACTATTTTGTCTTTCATGCCCCTAATTGCAAGCTGGTTTCCAAGTCTTATGCACGTCTGCTGTACAATGACTTTCTTGCGAATCCGCAGAACGAACTGTTCGGCTCCGATGTTGTGCCTGCGTCCGCTCAAGAGCAGACCTACGAGGAATCCTTGAGTGACAAAGCACTGGAGAAACTCTTTATAGGAATGTCGAAGGAAAGGTTCACCAAACGAGTCCAGCAAAGCCTCACAGCCCCGACTATGTGTGGGAACATGTACACTGCTGGCGTCTACTCGGGTCTCATCAGTCTACTCAACAACGTTCCGACTGCAGAACTACTCGGTCGACGTGTGGGAGTGTACAGCTTCGGCAGTGGTCTGGCTAGCACGCTCTTCAGTCTACGGGTTGTAGGCGACGTGAGCGATATCGTATCCAAGATCGACCTGCACGCTCGTCTCGCGGCTCGCGAACGAGTTTCGCCCGAAGTCTACGACGAGGTAAGACAATTCCGCATCTAACACACACGGCAGACGCTGATCGTATCCAGATGTGTAAACTACGCGAGCAGGCATATCAACAAAAGAGCTATACCCCCGCTGGCAGTATCGACGCGCTGGCACCCGGGACGTACTATCTCGTCGAAGTCGACGAGATGTTCCGGCGGACGTACGCCGTCAAGGACTAGAAAAGGCTAGCCGTAACTGAGGTTCAATAGCACCGTCATTCATGTTTCAATTCTTAGACACACTGTAATCCAGATTCAATTTCACGAGTTAATCTCTCGCACTTTCTGCTCGTTACAACGGACTCTTTCCGCGCCGCGGCAACGCAGACGCAATGACTTGGATCATCTAAACCTAGATCGCACCGATCCGGACTCCGAGAATGCTATCCACAACGTACATGGTTGCTGTAGCCATAAGAATACCACGCTCTACCATACTGTGAACTCTACTCCATCTACTCCTACGGACGTATAAATAGGTTCCCCGTCGGGATATCACAACCCGAGCATCGCCCGATCGCCAAATGGCGAAAGCCAACCCGATCGATACGTCATCGCAAGAGCCAAGCAATCGCTTAATCTGAGACTCCCGTAGTAACGTTAGTGATTAGGCACGCGGAGCTCTCCGGTCTCAGATTGAGGGCGCCGTTCAGATCCTCAGCCTGGTCGCCAGTTGGGTCAGGGGCAAATCGGAAAGTCTCGGTTGTTGACCGGGGCGGTTTCAACTGTCCGGATCGATGTCCCGCTGTGGGGCGGGAAAATAGAGTCCATCGGGTCACGGTGGAGGAAAATGAAGAGAAAAAAATTATGTCCACAGCATGTGTGTGACGTGTGCGGATCAAGGGGGGAGGCTTGTATTTGGAAGGATAGGGCATACAGGTCAACTTCATCGTAGATCGTGTGTCATTCCACCAGTGCTGTGAGGATGCGGCGCTGGGGTGCTGAGCTTTTAGGACCTGGAGTACGCAGTCAAGCCGGGTTGCCTCTTTTTTAGCTTTTGCTTCTGTAGGTTTAGGGTCGTACTTTGCTCTCGTATGGCTTACTGCTTATGGGGCGATCTCCATTATAAGCTCGGCGCTGTGGTATAATATAATGTGCCTGACTGCACAGTTATTACTGGTAGTGGGGGCCTCGCAGTGCTACATGGGGCCCTATCATTGAAACACATGTAAGCATATTGATTACGGGAAGATCATGCGAGAATAAGACAATGAATAGATAACAACGCTGGCGTTCGGAGCAGCTGCACAGAGTACGGAGTCCTGAACCCACAGCTTGTTACAAACGGTCGCAAGACTGCAGGACAAGGGCTTCGCTAGTGGTGGATTTGGGCTTCGGCTCGAGAGAGCTGAGAAGATGGCTAAGCTTACTCTGAATGCCAAGACATGTAGAATAGTGTGCAGTAGAGTTTGCATGGGTTGGGCCAAGTTGGTGGCTGATTACTGTATCGTTGCTTTTCATTTTGCTAGCTTATGGTCTCTACTGGCCCAAAAGCGACTGACTGGGAGTATTCTCTATTATCTGCACGGAGTACATGATAGATCAAAGCACGTACCGCTGGCGCTCCTGCGTTGACGAGAGTCTCAGTTTTGTGAATAGTTAAAAGGCGGGGTAAGATACAGTAGAAGCGAAGTGCTGTAATCCCTGCCCTAAGAAGACCCCGTCATGCTAATATGCTAAGATACTAACGCAGGAGTAATTCTCCCGAAAAGCAACGGCACGAACCGAGGGCTTGACCGCCCAACCAAATGTGATTTCTCAGACAGGCACAGAGTACGTACTTTACTCCGTATGGAGTAAATTATACCGATGAACTCGAGGTAAGGTTATGCATGCAGTATGCAGCTGAGTACAGCTCTATTCATGTGACTTGAATGAGTCCTCTACTGGATTTCTTGCCGGAATTGTTCGTATCCAGTCCACTGTACAAGACTACATTGGCCAGAATACCGCAGCTGGCGCATTGATGTCCCGCGCCAGGGGTGGATGGCGCAATTGAGACGGCTCATGCACGATCGCGACTGGTGCGTCCGAAAATCCACCAGCTCGGAATCGGACAGGTTCCTACGAAAGAGTGAGAAAGATTGGCGAGGCGAGGTCCGGCGGCCGCTTTGCGCGGTGGATGGTGGCTGAAGTGGATGGTTGGTATCCGGGGCCGGAGAGTCTTATCGCGTAGCCGAAGGGTGCGGGGAAAGCCCTAATTTCTCTCGACATGGTAGATGATTCGGAGAATCTTGTTAGAGAGTTCGTGAGCATGACGAGATTGGGTATGGACCCGCGCGCCAAGACGTCGAGTGTCGAGGATCAACCGTCATGATTTTGAAAACTGTGATGGTTTGGAAATGAAATTAATGTCAATGTATCGCTACTCGGCACCAATATCCATGATTCGGTGGGATTTTCTCTATACTGTGCTATTGACCGGAACTCGGAAATTCCTATATCTCCTCACATCGAACGAAGGTCCCGAACAATAGGGTGGAGGGGCTGACTCGGAGATGACCAGACTCGGAGAACTAGTTTAACAAGGTGGGGGGCTGAAGCTGGCATCAGCATCAGCGTCGCTCAGGCTTGCTGCACAGCAGTGCGCAGGTCCTGTGATCAAGCCGACAGGGCTTCTCCGTAGTCCCAAACCCGTGACAGATCGGTCTAAAACAGATTGGTGAGGGATATCTTCTCCATACGAAGGGGGTGATCAGACGTTCCGTTTGTGTTGGCCAATCGTGATAGATGGCAGACACGGGTGGATCTACCGCAGGTCTTGGGGCCGTGGGTTTGGCACAGCATGGTCGTGGTTGATTGGCTTGGAGAAAAAGGAGGTTCCCATAGGGAGGTTGGCGTTAACTTCGGGAGGAGGCACGAGGCACGGCAGCCTGTGCTTCTGTGGTCAACGTGGGAAAAGGCACGCACGGGCATCTAGCTGATTTGACGAGTTGAACGTGTACTCTGTACCGAGTACAGCAGCTTTTGATAGGGACATGTGGCTAATGGATAGTGTGATTGAGTCGTTAGAATTTGTATCTACTATGTAGTTTACCCCTCGTGGTTATTTATCAAACGTTTAAATCTAGCCTTCCCTCCCTGGTCTCGGTAAACATTCCGTAAACCCAGTTGTTAACCATAAACTCACATCTCTCCCCTTTTGCGGAGACCCAACGGGACCCGACCAACGTTTAATCGGATAAAACTCGGGACCTACCAGTCAGGGCTCGTGGGCTCGGTAGGCGGATTAGGGGGGGATTCCAGCCCCTCTATTTGGTACGTGAAAATGGGGCCAGATTGAATGAAGCCGGTCCCTTCTGATTGGAAGAAAGATGGGATAGTGCTCGGCAACCTGGCATGCATTGAAATTAGCAACCATGAGCGATAGGGGAGAACAAGCAACGAGGCAGGAAAGGGGAAAAAAAAGTGCGAATTATTGCCACTTGGAGATGAGGGTCCCCACTATCCGGGTCGATATCCGGGCTTGGACTGGGCTTCCATGTGGTCCGGTGAATGCATTCCGAGTCGATCAGGGCTTGTAACCGTGCAGAAGACGAAACGAAACGGGAGCGGTGGAACACGATTAAACTAAACCGGAAAAAATAAAAATAAAAATCGGGCCTTGTTACAGTAGTGGTTTGAAGTTGTTGGGGGGTTGTGAGATCAGAAAGAAGAAGACGGCACGACGGGCGCCGAGATCTTCATTCTCACATACCGTAGGCTCCGTATGGGCTTTTTTTCTTTTCTCTTCCTACTTTGTGCTTTTCCGCCTGGGCACTCTATATGGATGAAGGGTCTTTGTAAGGGACGTAGGATGAGAGGGAATCGGAGTAGGCGGTATAACCAAGAAAAGTAGGTTGATGCATAAGAAGGGATTAAGCCTGTTCGTGCCGGCACTTTCCTGCAATTTGGTTGGCCTAGCAAGCCTTTGGAACCGACGTGTAAATTGGCTTTTTGTCGCCAGGCTCCATCAAAGCCCGATGTCGGGAGCTTAATGGCTATCCACCGAAACTGCGTTGAGCGCAGAATACACTGCATGTGTATTACACTCTATGCTCTGTAAATAACTCTCGGCAACTTCATTGAACTCTGGACTTGCCTCCTCAGGGGCAAGATCGAAGATTGCATGCTGACTGGCGTAAAAATGGTCCGGCTCTAACCACCACTGACGATCCGTGAGTCGTTCAGGATACGCGGCGCACCAGCCTTTTTCGACGGCTCTATTGGGAGACGATTGCATTGCGAGATTGAACCTTTCGAACATGCTCTGTGCATGATCAATTATTGTCTTCTTGTACTTGAAACGGGCAAGACCGTGTCGTATATGTCCAAGGTATCCGTTCACCCGTTCACCCGTACTATTAGGCACACTGAGAGTGAACTTTACGATCATCCCTCGGTCCCTCTCAAGTGCAAGGGATAGACTCGGTCATCGTGCTGGACCCAAGTGGGGACCCGCCACCTCTACCGAGTTTAAGGGCGACCTACCGGCGTGGCTCCCCTCCTTGACTGCCTCTCCCCCCCCCTCCGTCAAATGTAAATGGAGACAAGGTTCGCCAAATCCCAGGCTCCCCATCGGAGGGGCCCCTGGTGGACAGGGTCCCCACTGGTCCATCCGAAAAAAAAAAGAAAAAAAAAAGAAAAAAAAAAAAAAAAAAAAAAAAGCGGTTCCAACTGCTTCAGGTATCCATCGACACTGCCTCTGCCGATCTCGGGATGCCTCTTGGGCGCAAGAGGTCTGATCTCGGGCTGACGAGGTGGGTTAGAGTGGTGATAGGTATTAATCGGAGGCCGAAAGGAGACCTTTTGGTTACTTCTTTCTTTTGTCCGAGTATGTACGGAGAATAATTTCAGTATAGGTAGTGGTAGTCGAGATGGATAGTTGTGAAATTGTCAGCTCTGGAAATCCGAGAGTATATATACTCTTCTATAGCCCGTTTGTGGAAGAGTCGATTCGACCCGACTCCCCGACCCCATCGTATAGCAAAAGGGGGGCTAGACCCGGTTTTTAGCGGTTGCCCGTGCAAAGTGTCATTTCGGCTGAAGATTCCTTAATTCACTTTCTGGGTCCTGAGCTCTTGGTTCGCTACTAAACCAACCCAAATAAATCACCAATCGATCCAACGGAGTACCTACGGAGTATTGACCAGCTACCAGAGCTCAGGTACCATGACTATTCTTCTTGATAGGTATAGTTAATAATAATCGGATAACGATAATACATAATTAAACTTGTCCACACTGCCGGACGGAGTAGACCCAAGGCAATACGGGCAGACTCCGAGGGAGACGCCGTGAGGAACGGTGATCGCAATCCCACATCCTGCTCGTCGATCACCAGTTCCTTTCTGTTGGATTTCCTGTTCCGATTTTCCTTTTCTCCTCCTCCTCCATTATCTTTCTTCTTCTCCTTTCCTCCATCACCCTCGACCCTCGACCAGCCAGTCAGGTCCAAGTCGCTGGTGTACCGCCCAATTTGTTCAAACCGTCACGTCTTACGTTTGGCTGCATTCCGATCTTCATTCTTGCCCCGGCTCGTGCAATTATCTGCCCTATCCTATTTCCGATCTCTGTCTACTCCATACTCCATAACCCTTTCTCTCTCAACTCTATCTTCCGTTCGGCATCGTCATTCGATCGGGCTTTCTCCTCCCAAGCCTCGGCATTTGCTATCTCCACGATCTGCCCTGAGGTTCAACGTTCAGATCCCCTGGATTCTTCTTCTGACCTTTACCTCATTCGTTCCTTTTTCTCCCCTCGGCCTTGGCTTGCCTGTTCTCATTGGGGTCCTCTTTGGATTTTTTTTTTCTTTTTTGATTTCTTTTTTATTCCCTTTTCTCTCTCTCTACCCTTTTCTTCTCTTTTTGCTTAAATCTTGTTTATTCTCCGCACCTTCCCTGTGCCCCCCCCAAGAACCAATCCGGCTTCGTTCGCGCGACTGATTCGAGCTTCTCTTGCCATCGCGACAACGCGACCTGATCGTTACGCTCTCGATATTGGTTTGACTCGACAACATGGCTGCTTGCCACTTGACTTCCCTCCGCGAATGACCCTCAACTCACATTTCGCCAGTGGAGTTTCTTTGGCGCTCGGCAGTTTCCAAGCGATCGAATGAGCTGAGGCTAGCCTGTTCTCCTTCGGCCAGTCGAATCCTCGTGCCGGGACGGATTTGATGACCCCCCCGCCAACTTCAACTTAATCCATCCACTCACTCGACCAACACCAAGAACTTGACACTTTCTTCCCCCCCCCCCCACTGATCGATTGGTTTATTCCCGTGGATATCCTTGAATTCTTGCCCTTAGCCTGCCCATCTTCCGTGTTGCCCCCGGACTTCAATCCGTGGTTTCTTGATTTTGCGACTATCTACTTGGTTATTAGCATTGGAGAGAGAGCCTTTCGTCAGTCCTCTGTGTTCTCTGCAGAAATACTCTCCGCCGCCGCGGTGGAGTCTGGATGACGGTTCATTTTCTCGCGATGCAGCAGACGCCTTTTCGCCCCGCCAACCCGAACCGGAGTGGCTCGTATGAGCTTCCTCCGGTGCAGTCGGTAACGGGCGCATTCCCTCCCGCCCCCGGGTTGCCCTCCGCTCCGCCAAGTCGACCGGACAGCGGAATGCGAATGACACATCTGTTGCAGCCCATGCCGCCGATCCAACAGCCGCAGCAGCCATTGCCACAAGCATCGCCGTTGGCTCAGGCCTCGCTTCCACTGCCCCAACCGCAGCAGATGTCTGCGCCGGGCCCAGCCCCATCAACTTCACCCTATGCGCGATTCTATGATTCGGCATCGGGATCTCCTGCGGAGAGTGGAGGCCTGCCAGATGCGCCGCCGATGGTAACGGTGCCGGGAGGCCCTGGCATGTACCAAACGAGCCCAGTCGGGCTTCCACAGTCCACGCCCACCCCGCTTCAGCAGAAGAGAGCCTATCGGCAACGCAGGAAGGATCCCAGCTGCGATGCCTGTCGCGAGCGCAAGGTCAAATGCGATGCGACGGAAACATCCCATTGTACGGAGTGTATTAACCGCAAGGTTCGCTGTTTATTCACCAAGGAGACGAATCGACGCATGTCTTCGATCAAGCAGGTGCAGGATCTCGAAAAACAACTCCAAACGACCAAACAACAGCTGCAACAACTACGATCGGGCATGCTTCGACCAGATGGCATGATGGATATTGAGGAATCATCGACAGCACCTATAATCAAGTTACCCGAGATCGAATATAAGCCTTCTAGGAGACCCAGACCGTTCATCACGCAGGACTTGACGGAAGTACGATCGAACTTGCGTCAACACGGTCGAGGGATACTAAAGGCCCCTCATCCGCATCAGCAACAGGGTTCAAAATCGGTGGTAGCAGCCGAGGGAGCGCCACAGCTTCCCCCAAAAGAAGTTGCCGATCATCTCCTCGCTCAGTATTACCATTGCATCCACTCGGTTCTACCGGTCCTGCACTGGCCCGAATTTATTGAGGCGTATGAGAAATTATATCAAATGGGATCTTTGACGGGCGTGTCTAGCGAATGGGCTGCGGTACTATTCGGGGTTTTCGCATGCGGTGCGGTCCATACAGCGGAGCCGACTCGGGAAGAAGAAGGCAAGAAGTTCGTTCGCATCTCTTGTGGGATCATCGACGTGTGGCAGGATGAGTTCAATCTGGATCGAGTACGAGCGGCGTTGCTTGCTAGCATCTTCCTATACGAAGTCAACTCTAAATCTGCCAGTTGGGTCTGGATCGGATCGGCAGTGCGCGTCGCGCAGGAGATCGGGTTGCATATCGAGTCTGGGCCGTGGCCTGAGCTAGAAGGTGAAATGCGCAAGCGCCTCTGGTGGGGGTTGTATACATATGACCGGTTTGTATCTCGTGGCTTACCTGCATGTCTAAAAAAACTCAACTGACAATTCTTTATGTCCAGACTTTTGGCGCTCGAGATGGGCAAGCCAGTCTTGATCAATGATCAGGACTGCGATATCGACCTGCCCTGCCCTGTGGACGACCAGTCTCTTGCTCAAGGCAAATATTCCGAGGACCAGCAAACTGCGCCATCTCCATTACTCGCCACAATCCATGTCGTCCGCTCCATCGGCCAGCTAACACGCACCCTCCGCTCTACCTCCATCAGCTACGCAACCCTCGAGACCTTCGAACGCCACTTCACCATTTGCCGAACGACCTTCCCAGCACACCTCCAACTCAAGGAAGACACCGACCTTGACCCCCGGTCTCTCGCTCCTATAATCTACCTCCAAAATGCCCGCCTCCTCCTTCATCGTCACAACATCTCCCCCTATTGCCAGCCCGGTGTTCGTACGGCCGCTGTGGACTACTGTGTCTCAATAGCAATCGATACCGCTAACATCCTCTCGCGCTGTATGCGCAGTCACTCTGGCACCGGTGACTGGCGAGCCCTGTTCGCTTCGAGTGCAGGAACTCTTCTTTGCACGCATATCTGGCGCTGCGCGCTATTCCTTCTTTTCCGGCAAGAATTCGCCCCGGCATTGGCATGTGTGCAGGCTAGTGCCGCCGTGGGCGATGATCGTGCTGTCAATGCGGCTTGTGGCCGATACTTGGCGTTCTTCCTCCGGTGTCTTCTCGACCGTTCCCAGCCAGGCGAAATCGTGCATTCCGAACACGACGAGGCAATGATGGCCTATGTCTCTGGGGATATGCAGGGAACTGCAGATGGTAGCTGGGTCTGGCAGGGTAGCGAGACTGGTGCCAACCTCGAGAATATCCCCGGGCTACCGGCTCACGCACCGGCTCACGCAGACTCGCAATGGGAAGGCTGGGAGTGGGTTGAAAAGACCGTTGCTCAATTACTCGGTGAGAAACAGCGCCGTGAGTATGAGCGTCGCGATGTGGCTATGGAGTCCAGATCGGATTCTTCTGCCATGCTTGCGCCCCAGTCAGCGGGGTCGGATACGACCGAGCGTCGTTCCAGCTCGGCTCATGCGCGTATGACTATTGCCAGTATTATCTGAGCAAGTGGTGAAGACTTTACCCCGATTGATAATGTAATTGATCCACGCTTGTCTTCCAAAGATGGCAAGACAGGCATACAGCGAAGCTAGACAGCAGCTTCCCAACCCCCCCGACAATCCGTCGATGTCAAACATCGCTCGGTGGGGGGGTTGGACTTGATACTTGCAGAAATCCGAGACCACCGGCCTAGAGTTTTGAAAGGCTCAAGGGAGAGTCCGGGTACAGCTCATTTGGAGAAGAGCTACATCTGCATTGGTCTCTTGAACCCGTGGAATGGCCACGTCCACCCACTTACCTTCTTGTGCATATTTATTTTGTATCCCATCCAATTTACTGCATAAATAAAGACCGGCATTAAGAAGCCGAAATATTGATAAGACACAAAATATCTCTTCACGTCTCAACCTCCTCTCTGTGCACTATCATTGGGCTGGCTCTCAACGCCAACCGATCCTTGCATAGAACGAGTACACAACATTACACCAAACGTCTTCCCCCCATGGACCGCCTCACCTTCCGAAGAGCCTTGAGCTTATTGCTCTGAGATCCAACCTGCGAATTATCTCTCCGCGCCTTACTCGAAGTCGACGGGTTCGGTCCATTCAAAGTTGTGTTATACTTAGCATCACTGGAAAGCACCTCCAGCACAATCGTGCTGTTACCTTCTCGGTATTCACTCGTGGGAGTCCCATCGGTCTTATACCCGCCATGCGAAGTGACGGAATGTTTACCAGTCGCGATATCCTTCCTTGCAAGGGCTCGCTCGAACAACTCCAAAGCAGCAAGTGGTTGATAGAAAGGCACTTCATGACCGGATTCGTAGATGCGCACGAAGCTGTATAGATTGCTTTGACGGACTTGGCCGTGTACGATGCCGTCGGAGGTTGTAATGTTAACAAAGCCGGCGTTCTTGTAGCCGCGTGCGTTGATCTCTTCGGCAACAACTTGGCCGCCGAGCCAGTTGCAGTTGTAATCGCTGATTTCCGTATCAATTAGTTATAAGTTGCACAGGCAAGAACATTCCCAGGGAATAGGTTTACTCACGCATCGCCAAAGTACATCACAACCTGCACTCCGGCGTCCAACAGTTTCTGCACATCCTCAATCGTATTCGACTCCCGATCATCATCTCCCGTACTCGAAAACGCATTGCCGACCGTATACGAATACTCGGAGAAATTCTGATAAGCCCCAATCGCCTCCTGCACCTTCGGACTATTCAAATACTCCACGTAAAATTCGTACGGGAACGGATCCGGCGTCAACTCGCGCATATCATACTCATCGCGTCCCGAGTAAAGATCAAACATATTCTCGACCTTGTTCGCGCAGAAACTATCCGCCGTCGCGCAGATATCGTTGCGACCCGTTGCATAGCATTGCTTCGTTTGGTCGACGCAGTTTCCGGGGCCGTACAGGTTATTGTACCATTCTGCTTTGATGGTGGCATTGTAGGGATCGTAGTCGTAGGTGTTTCCGGGGTAGACGGAGTAGTTGTAGTATGCTTGGTATTGGATGAGGGGGTCGAACCAGCCGTTGCCGATGAGGACGTTTTCGAGTTTGATATCGATTGCGCCAGGGATTTTCCGGGCATTTTGCTGGAGGAAGTATTCTGCTTTTGATTAGCTGGGAATTTTCAAAGTAGAGATATTATTGAGAGCCGGGTTTCTATCGTACCGTTGAACACGGGCCCGTAGTGACCGCCGTAACTCTCCGTCGTGAAGGAGAAGCCATTGCGCGAGTAGTTCGGGAACGCCCCCATGAAGCCCTGTAGAGTCTTCCACATGTTCGGTGCTGCTCCCTGAGTCGTGTTTGGCACGAGGCTTATGTCTGATTTGGAATATGTGCCGCATGTGCCAACCTCTTCGGCGTAGTCGGGGCACGTTTCGTTAGGCAATTGGATAATATTGCCATCGCTATCTTGATATGCGGGGACGGGAATCGAGTATGAAAGGCCGACGGTGGTGGGCTGATCGATGAAGAGCTGGTTATTTGTTAGATGGAGGGCAACTCGGTTTCTGGGCCTGCAGGATTTACCATGTTGCTCGCGTTGGACCATGAGTACGGATTGTTGTAGGGGTTACCGTCGGAGTCAACACCACAGGGGCCTAGCTCTTGGAACAGTCCGATCATGGAAGATGAGCCTGGTCCACCGTTGATCCAGACGGTAAGTGGTGCCTGTGTAAATCGTGAGTACTCAATGGCTGCAAATAGTTGGCTCTCTTGAATTGGAGTAGTAAATACCTTCTTTGGATCTTCGTTTCTGGCTTCGAAAAACCACCTATGGCTCAATGGTTAGCCTGGTCATTCACAAATCTTACTATTTAATCTTGCACCGGCGAGACAGCCAATCCTTGCATCGGACGATTTTTCCCAAGCGTATTAGGTTGCCCCCTTCGATAGACGCCTCTAGTAACCCATAGGTTAAAGAGGAAAGTCGCTTACCAAAAGATATGCTCATTTTCACCAACATCCGCATATCCAGAATAACTCTTGACATTGGGATCTTGCTCACAGATTCCAGCCGGGACTTCCTTGTATCGCACGTTGATCCCTGCATGTCCCTTCTTCGTGATCAAGTCGGTTGGGGCGGAAACGAACTGTGCCGAGGCGCAGGGAAGCAGCAAAGCTGCCGTCACAGCCAAGACTTTCGAGTATCGCGCCATTGTAGCCCGTGAAAAGCTTGGCCAAAATATATATTATTGGGATAAATATTGGCACAGAGTATGATCGCAGAGAAACTCAACTCTGCTAAGATAGCTAAGGAGACTTAATTGAGGGGAAGAGGCCGTCATTTTATTGATAAACAAGGAAGCTCTTTCATCATCTCCACTTGTCTTTCATTCTCGATCATGTAATTAAACTAAACCCGGTCGACCGTCGGGATCCCCCCTGATAACGATAAGACCTCCCCCCTTTCGATTTCGCTTCCTTCAATTGGGAAGGTTACATTGTGTGGTCGAGCGGGGTATAAATTAGTTATTGCAGGCCTAAACCTATTTGAGGGGGCATCGTTACCTAGTTAAGCAAGCTCTTGTTTGTCAGCGAGGGGAACGAATGACTAGAGAGCTGGAACATCGCTTTGCTAAAGCTGAGATCTGTGGTCATCCATCAGTCCCCCCTCGTAAATTAAACCGACTCTTTGTCGATGGGCAGAAGGAGCGTATATTTCCCTTTCGAGTTTGTAGCTTTGCCTTGTGTTTTGAAAAATTTTAAATTGACCTGATATCGGGCTGACGGCATTTCTTTATATTATGAATCTGCGACTCAACTTGATTGGAGGCTTTGAAGATTAGGTGCGCGTATGTGTATATGCTCTGCCGCGTGGCTAGGACCATCAGGCTGGCCCTACCTTGTAGAGCCTAGCCGCCCTTTGGTAATCAATCATCTTGTGGGATAATATCTGAGACGTCCACAAGCTCATTTGACCCGACTCTTTATGTCCGGAAAGGCTGGATTTTATGAGGTTTCCTTCATGTCTCGACCGCGTTGATTGGCATCAATACGCTATACAATCACAATCTACGAGGTCCACACTGTAAATAAGGGAAAGACGAACCTCCAGACTCATCATATTGGAGGCGTGTCTATCGGTGAGAATTTTTTGACTTGCTAGAACCGCTTACCAAGCCTTGAAGTTCAATTACTGAACAAGTTGAATCAGGAGAGTTTTGTAATTGATTAGCAAAGCTATACTTTTCGTACACTAACCCGTCACTCCCGACTATCTAACAATCTCTCTCCCATCAGTCTTTTTGCCCCTCATTCAACTCCATATTCTTCTCCAATCCTTCTAACCCTTTCAATCATCGGACCAACTTGATCTTTACATTCAGTTCGAACCGAGATGCATAGACCAGTGCTAGATCTGCACTTAGATCAAGGTGCTCTCAATGGGGGCCAGGGTGCCGTTCTCGATAGCACCGGCGTGGTGACGAGCAACGAGACCGTAAGCGAATTGGTACCTTCAAAAAGTTAGTTGGATTATTGAGTGACTTGCGGAATTGGGGTGTATGGCTTACTTGTCAAGAACGGGGAGGATCTCGGTGAGACCAGGGCTGCTGCGCCAGTCACGCATGAGATCACAGATGATAGCAAAGTAGCCCATGAGAGTAACACCAGCACGCTCCATGCGGCGGTTGGCATCCTCAGCGAGCTTGACGTCGAAGGTGCCGCTAGCATCAGTGTTGGCGAAGACCTCGTAGCCGGCATCAATGAGCGACAGAGCCAGGAAGGCGGTGCCTGATCACAGGGTCATTAGTACTGAATTGGGTGCTATATTGCGAGGAGTAGAGTAAACTTACAAACTTCGGTAACGATACCACCGATGATGAGCTGCTTCTTGCCAGTAGCCTTAACAGCCTTACGGAAGTCCTCGTTGTCCCAGGCGTTGACCTCACCCTGGCGACGGACAAAGGTAGCGTTGGGGTGCATGTCGGTGATCTCCTTGAGAAGGAGACCATTGGGGCCGGAGTCAGAAGAGGAAGTCAGGACGGTAGGCAGGTCAAAGACGTTGCCAATAGAAGAGTGCGCAAGCATGTTGTTGCGGAAGTCATTGGTGCTGAAGTCACGGACAACCTGGGACAGACCGACTTGGTGATCGATGATCAAAAGAGCCTACAGTTCTGGGTCAGCTTTGATTCTGCAGCAGTTTGGATACTCGGTGACTTACAGCCTTGTCCTTGTCCAGTCTGTTCCACGCCTGAGCGGGAACGGAAAGGGCCAACAGGAAAGCAGTCTGAACGATCTTGGAGAAGTACATCTTGAAGTCTTTTTGCGGAATACCGAAGAGAGTGAGGAAACCTTGAGTGTCCTTGAGATCTTGTCTGGAGTCTGGATAAAAAAGATTTGAGAGCGCGAGGAATTCCTTGCTTTTATATTTGATCAGTCTCGTAAACCATGTCGACTTTCGTATTGACCATGAATATCAATAATCTTGACAAAGGGTTTGCTAATACCGAGTCTGCTTACTCCCACTCTAGATCCATCGTGGTAATATTTACCTTATCCACATGATCTTGGTCCACAGACTCTGCAATATGCAAGCTATCGCCCGTGTCACGGCTCGGCTAGCCAGGAGCATTTCCTTCTTTTGAAAACTCTAATTCCTACTGTTTTTGAATTTGAACAATGGAGATTCTGGCGCAATCTAATTGATCCTTCCAAGGTAGAAGCTCGTTCAACATGTATACTGTCCATATTTTTTCCAAGGATATTATTGAATTGGATTTGAATTTGTCTCGAAAATGACCGTGAAAATTGAACTTCTAACCTTCATTAGCAATTACATCGAGGTTTTCACCTTTAGACCCTTCGAGGAGCTAAATTCGGCCACCGGAGATATACCGTCCGTTAGATCTCAAGGTTGGAAGGTTTCGGATCCACCGGGAACTCCCGCCGGAAGCCTGGCACCTGTCGTTTCACTTTAGCTTAATTAGCGCCTGACAAACGACCTGCTAATGTGTCCGTAAGCATTCACGTCGCCCTAGACCCCCAGTCAATGTAGGCCCTGAAGCAACTAGCTACCGTTATTACCATAAAGCCCCAGCAATCGAAATCATCCTCTCCTCTTCTTCTCGGATTTTGTTGGTCCAATTCCCAACCCGGATCCCCAACGCCAAGCAATCAGGATTCTGCATGTAGATTGAGATCGTCAGTCATTAATTCACCGCTAGAAGCCGCATATCGGCTCTCGTGCAGTCCCACCTAGAACAATGTCTCATTTCCATCGGTGATAGAGATTATTTTGCCCGAAATATATCAAAAAACAGGTAGTGTTGCGAAGACCCTACCGCTTACACCCGTTTACTGAACAATGCAGTTTGCATGGGCCGCAGAATCTCTTGGCATGGCGTTAGCCCCGGTTACGGAACCCTGAATAATGATGTGGTCATGTCTTGGTCCGGAACTGGGGTCTTGACAAACATGAGCAGTGATAGTTATTGCAAGCCGAATTAGCCAATTTCCAGCGTCTAGTATTGCGACGTCTAAGAGCCAAATCTGCTCTCGACCACAACTGCTTTGTAACTTTTTTAGTTTTCTGGACTCTCCTACTCCCTTCTTGCCGACCACATTAAATTGGTCCCTGATACCCCTTACAATTTCACGCGTCAAATTTCAACACACAGTTTTGTTCACCCTGGGCCTAGATAGATACCTCTAGAAATGTCTCTCATTCTTAGTCACCTGCCGCGATCGCAGAGAATTCCATCAGTAATAACACTTGGAAAACAAAAAGCATTCCGGCATCCAGTATGTCCATTGAGAGGTAATAGCCTAATCCTTGAGGCAGTTACAATTGTAGTAGGCTTTGCATGATGCTGAAAATAATAGAAGAGCAACCAGATCTATTCACATTCAATAACTGCATCATAACATACATACAATTTGTTCAACCGTCGATGTCCAGAGAGTTTAGGTTATATATTTTACCTGCGAGGAGAGACCGTTCAGTGGGGCCAGGAGTCGAAGATGCACAGGTCTGATGATCTGCGCATGAAGAACTACCATAGTCCAATCCCGATGATGGAAGTTATTCTTATGCACCGAGTAGACATTTTTGCTGTTTGTTTCTCCTTTCTATACCAAATAAGGCGGTACTAGATATGATATCATCATGACTAGCTATGGAGGGCGGCATGGTTTCCCGGCATCGAATTCTGAGACCTTCAAATCGGTCCTGAATTACCCATAATATATTCAGAAGCCTCCCATACCTACCTACTTCGCACTTCCACATATGAATGCAGAATGCCTCTCCACAAGGTAAGTGCTACTCTCGCCTGGCATCCGTTAAGAGTGTGAGATCCTAAAAACGCGCGTCAAACTAGGTCATTTTACAGGACGGCATCACCCACGCCGACATTGACAAGTGAGCTTCTTATATGTCCATTTTTGTAGTACTTGACTGATGCTTGAAAGCAGGCTCAAAGACCTGGTCAAATCTGCCGGGGGACAAATTACAGGCGAGGATGATGGGGAAGTACAGTCAGTTGGCCCCGCTCAACTGCAGAGAAGATCGCACTGACAAGACTACTGGGTTGGCAATGTAGATTTCGAGTTCCCGATACCTTTGACCTGCATCTCATCACCAAGAACCTCTTGGTAGAAACCATGTCAGACCATCCTTAGTGGCGCCTAGCACCAAGGGGCTGCGGGAGGAGGCGGGGTTGCACCTGTTGATGAACTTTTGAAGAGGATCTGTCGATGCAATAGTTAGCGAAGGAATTGATACCGAAATGGATCGCGCCAGCATGCGAGGCGTTTTTATTTGAGCATAGCCGGGCCTAATTAATTTTGTACTTCCTCGGCGCCCACGAGGGGGAATGCCCAGCACGGATCACCTGCAGATTGGAGGCAACCCGTCCGTTGCCAGCTAAGAACCACAGATATGATTGGAGGTTGGCCCCCGGTCTTTCTGAAGGCTGGGCTTGCTCTGTAGGTCTGAGTGGCCCTGCCGAGAGCCTAAAATCTGCAAGCTGTGCCCCGTCAGGTTTCCTTAGGTTTGTCAGGTTTTCTTGAGGCTCTCACGCGGGGGTTCTCCTCTCGCCCTTAGTTTTCAGCTCCGCGCCCGGTGCTGAGGAATCTAACCATCTTCATGTACCCACCCTATTCAGTCGTTTACTGTTTTGAGCACTGGATCTGGTTCTACGGCTGTCTTTGTACGACTACGACTCTGTTATAATTCTATTACCAACCAGTGATTCTTTCCCGCTCATGTTTTAAGCCCCTGGTTCATCTTGGCTGTGGGAAGATGCGATGATAGGCCTCCACCATGCAAGCTCTTTCGGCCGAACCAGATAGATGGGCTGAATCTGAACCGATCTCGAGTGCGCATCGGGTCTCTCGGCCATGGAGACTCGTAACAGCATTATCCGCGGCCCTGCTGCTATCGGGGTTAGTACACAGCTTGCTCAGGTCTAACCTAGGGTCGATGCCATCAACTCTGCTAACCAGGGACATCGTTCTTGCAGTTATCTTATATTAGCGGTCGTCTTTGGGGATCCTAATGAGGAACTGCACATTGATAGGACCGCGTCGCTCGTTTTCGCCTTATTCTTCATCGGAATATCCTATATCGGCACGATCGCAATCGCTTATTTCCAACGCAAGCGCAAACTATTCCTTCTCCAATCGTTGTTTATGTCAGTCACTTCACTTTCCTCGATACTGTGATGCGCAAAGTGACTAATATCACTGCTAGGCCCTGTCTGGTCGTGAACTTGGTCGCACTATTCAATGTGCTATTCAATATCCTCAGTCGCAGCCTTTTTCCGTTAAATGCGATTCGAGTCATCGGAATCGGCCTTCCGAGCGCTTTCATCGTCATATATGGTCTCGCATCTTTTCTCATCTACTATGAATATGGGCCCAGCCGGGGCCATCGGGCCGAGGACGGTACTCCCCTCTTGAGTCAGGAAGAAATGCAGCGTCGACAGCTGCTTCGATTGTTACAAGAGCAGGGTTCTGGTGCACCTTCTCCAAACCCCAGTCAGACTAACACAACCTATCGGCTCGAGACCGTCCCTGGCCTCGACCCTACCCCAAAGACTTGGGATCCGCATTTGATCCCCCCGCCGTCGACGAGTTGGAGCAGCTTGAGTCGAACTACGACGTGATGAAAAAAATTGACCCTGGAGATATTTCGAATGGTCATATTTGTGCTGAGCCATTCGATTTTAATCTTTGTCGCATCAAGTACGGAGCATTTAGCGTAATTCATGTGACATAATGAAGTATAATAATACCAACTAAGAACGCGATTTGCAGAGCGCGTTGGACCTCGGCTCAGATTCCCGCGTAAGCCCCGACCGCATTTTAAAAGTGTTGGAGACCGCCGTCATCCGAACGGCAAAGCCGTCAGCGCCGAAGTTGCCATCCTCCAGCCTATTCAACATCTCAGTCGACTGACGGCGATCTAGTTGAAGTACAACAATATGGCGAAACGCGTGACGCTCCTAGATCCCCCTCCACAGGACGATTCCAAGGCCCCTATCGAGAATGTGCTCGACTTGACGCCGGTAGTGGACCTCGGCCCAGTATGAACCCCTTCCAACTTACAACCCATGGCAGAGGCAGCTTATGCTAACCTATTACATTGCATACAGGATGTTTTCACGAATACACGAGCGCTATGGCATCCTCCCGGCGCCCGCGGCATCTACGGCGGCGCTGCCATTGCCCAGTCCCTATCGGCTGCCATGCGAACCGTTCCCTCCGATTTCGCCGTCCACAGCATGCACTGCTATTTCGTCCTTGCCGGTGACTCCGAGATTCCTATCCTATACCACGTGGAACGAGTACGCGATGGACGAAGCTTTATAACCCGCACCGTACAGGCGCGTCAGCGTGGACGCCCAATCTTCACCACGACCCTCAGCTTCAGCAGGGTAGGCAGTGGTGGAGAAAAGACCATTGCACATGCAGTTCCTATGCCAAACGTATCTCTGCCCGAAGACCCGCTACCTGGAACAGTGCAGGCTTTGAACAATGCGGGCGGGGGTCCGTTTGAGTCAAGGAAGGCGGGCATTGTCAACCGTGGGTTGCTCCCGGGTTTCCCTTCCTCTGTGATTTTGTTTGACTGATGATGGAGTATAGGCAAATCACCCAATCCCGAGGACAAGAAGGTGCGAAGATTTGTCAGGTCGCGAGGTCACATCTCCGAGGAGGGTGGTTTCCAGGCTCATCTGTCGGCACTTGCCTACGTCACCGACAGCTACTTCATCGGGACCGTTTCTCGAGTTCACGATATTCCCCGGTTTTCATCCCCAGCAGAACTCCAAAAACTGCTCAAGGCATTGAAGAATCCCTCCGACCTCGACGATGAGGATATCACCAGAGCATTGAAAGAACTCAAAGAGGAGGAGGCAGCCGATTTGCGTCGTAGACTGCAAGGTGCCCTGGACGACGCGACTCAAGGTAAAAATAAACCCCAGAAAGAAGTCGGCATGATGGTCAGTTTAGACCATTCTATCTATTTCCATAACCCGCGCGCGTTCCGAGCGGACGAGTGGATGCTCATTGAGATGGAGAGCCCGTGGGCTGGGGAAGGCCGTGGACTGGCTATTCAAAAGATCTGGTCACAGGATGGGACTTTGATTGCCACCTGTACCCAAGAGGTATGTGGATTCCTTTTTCTTTATTCTCTTTTTATACTTGTGCCTGATGGCTAACCGTTTCCGTTTAGGGTGTTGTCCGCTTGAAGCAGGATAAGCCACCCCTGTCAAAGCTCTAAACGTGTCCTCACCTATTCCCGTTCTCAAACCTCTTTACGTTGATATTCGGGCTGTTCATATGCCCATCGTATACTTCCAGCTGCACATTTTTTATAGACATTGGCTTACTTGCCTTTTCCTTGCCATGGCCCCATCCCGTTCCAGTCTGTCTCGGTTCCTGGTGACATTACAATATATCTCATTTAACTCAAACTCAATCAAGGATAACTCTTCAAAACTTTCATTTCAATCTCTATGTGATGCAGTTCGACATCTGTCGAAAAAAAAAAGATCGCTGGGTTTCGCACAGGTTGAATCATGTCAAAGAACACTCAAAGCGATCAACAGCTTTTGAAAGGAAGCAAGAAAAAGTATTCAGACAGCCAGCCCATATTGTTTCGCATGAAGGGAAGAAGCGAAAAGGAAAAAGAAAATAGTCCAAGGAGTATGCATCGCAGAAAGAACAAAAAAAATAGACAGTCCAGGTGGAAGAAGAAAAAGGCAAGAAAAAGCAACATAGTTCGTCATCGCGTCAACAATTCAACAAATCATACCTCGACCTTCTCATTCATCTGGCCGACTCGGCTTTTGTAGAACTCCAGCACTTTGGCACCCCAAACGCTTTTGCCTTTATACTCGCCCACGTAATCAGGCCAGCTTCGCATTTCCGTTGCCAGATTTTCCAGCTCGTTCATTGGCAGTTGATCAAGTCTAGTCAGGTAGGTCTTGACGCCGAAGAGAATAGTTCCCGTTTTTGGTAGACGGCGGAAAGTTTGTCTCTCGCGGCGGATAATAATCTCCTCGGGAGAAGGAACGGATAGATCTTTCTCGCACAATCCTTTGGGTCGGTACAAGATCTCGATCAGATTCTCGTCGGGCCGTTTGATTTCAACAAAGTAGTTTGACCGCTCCATTGGGGACGTTGGCGTCAGCCGCGCCAAAAACCTAGTCGAGATTAGAATTGGCCCAAATACGAAGGTACAGACACAATTCCTGGCAATGCGGTCCCAGGATCCACTTACTTGCTCACAGAATTGGCAACGTGCTGATGCCATAAAGGGACGGGTTCGTGCAAACGGGAGATCGTCCATCCGATACGCTCTTCGACCGTCCATCCTGTAGGGAAAAGACTCGCGCTGGCGGCGCTGTAAAAGGGGTCAGCGAGACTGATAAGAGCAGAAGATCAAGGAAAGAAGAAAAAAAAAAAAGAAAAGAAAGTTGGGCGCATACAGATAGTACTCGCCATCTTCGTTCATCATCAAAATGCTGAGATCCTCCATAGTAAGTCGGACAGCCGCCTCAAGCGCGTCAATACCTTCACCGCCAGAGCCCGAGCCACCGATATCGAATCGCTCTCCTGTCATGCAGTTTTGAATTGACGTTCGGTCGCCTTGCACCAATTTTTGAAACATGTTGGGATATCGTTCGCAGAGAAACTCAGAGACTTCTTCCAGTGCCTCCTGACAGGCTTGCGCTGACTCGGGCAAGCACTGTAAAACTTTGTCCCGCTTCTCCCGCAGTAGATCGTCTCGCACGGAATGCTCCTCCATGTAGTTTTTGTCGAGCGTAAGCCAATTTTGAACATCCAGTTTCCGAATGTCCATCATGACTCGGTATCGCTCTCTGCCTTTAATAGGCTGCGCTGGGTATGGTGCCATGCCCTTGACGTCGGAGGGGCTATGGGAACCTCCATATTTCTTGAAGAAGCCGTAGTCCTTCGTAGTTGTCGATATCCAATTCCGAATCTCTTTGTGATATCGCACGACAAAAAGTAGGACGACTATAGGAAGCGCCACCAGAGAGAAGGTTGTCATACTTTTTCCATGCGGTTGTTGTGCAAGTTTTTGGTGACGAGCTGTGGGCTTTCTTGGTCTTTATAGATTTTCAACAGAAAAAGACCTTGACGATTACTACTTTTGGTATCGGCCAAGAAGAAGCAAAGGAAGCAAAAAAAGTAAAAATAAGAAGATGGAAATATTTTGAACTATGGAATTGACAGCTCAGTGACAAGGCTACCTTATTATGCTTCTTCGTCTGGATACGGGCAACGATATGACCCCGTTCGGACCCAGGCAACAAACCCAGATCCAAATCAAGCTGATCACTTGATGGTCAAGTGAGCAGCACTAGCTCCAGTCAAAATGGATACTCACAAAGCAAAGCACCAGGACTGCATTCCCACATTCCTGATCTAGCGAGACTGTGCCTGCGGAACTACTGTGATACGCCCAGGGATTCCCCGCAATAGAAATCGCCCGAGTTCGCCTCCGGGGAGTATTATAAGCGGCAAGCCACATGATCGGTTGGCTTCAGCTCTGAGGGTTGGGTCATCATCGACGGATTAAAAGGTCTAGGCTGTCTTTAACGTATCATCACCCCGTTCTCCACTCCAAAAGTCTCGGTGTGTGGTGGAGTCGGTTGTAAGATGGGGGTGACCAGTCCGTTTGAGGGTGTCTTTGTCCCCTCGTTGGTGTTCCCAGTAGTATGGAATACCTCGTTTTGGATTCGGCGCTTCGACAGGACCGGGTCACCCATAGCCTGGGTCTCGGCGGAGGAGACCCAGCCGCTAGGCACGATCTAGGCACCATACAACATTTAGTTTCGAATAATCGTCAAGCTCGCGTCAACCGTCCGTGCGCGCAATGCCCCTCGTGAACTGCAGTCTGGTGAAATGGCAATTCGGGAAACATCTCTCGAGACCAGCAATGACAGGGCCGACGGGCCAAATCAAGTAGTGCATCGGGGTGGCCGGATACCCTCGGAGGGATACTGGGAGCAGCTGATTTGCGCCGCGCGAGGCGAGCAATAAGCATCAGACTGGAACAACTGCGGTACGTACGTCTGTTTGATCTGAGTCACGCTCTCATTCAAAGGAGGGGGGGGGGTTTCTTTCTGCCCTCTTTTTCCTCGGCCCCAGCCTCCAGCATGGATCTATTGGGATCCATAGGGATCCATTAGGGAGTCAAGATGCGTTGGGGATCGCCCAAGCCCAGTGTTGCCTTTCAAACAAGGCCGACCCCACTGGCTAGGAGGCTCCGATCTAGTCCCAAGTGCACATCACACCGTCACCAAACTAAACATAAACTAAACAGGGACGGGGGCACATGGAGGTTCCTGACGTATCATGATCCTAGGTGTGGGGGTTTCCTCCCTACGAGGATCTTTCCATGGCCCCTATCAATAATTCCTCTGCCCGCAAGACCTCTGAAGACGTTAAAGATACATGACCAAGATACCGGGATACTAGGGTGATCCCTAGCGTACTGGGATGTCTGTTGAATACCTGACTTTGGTTGCGACCGGATACCGCGCCCGCGCCTTACCTTCCCCCGCCCAAATCCACCGCAAACCAAAGTCGTCCAGCTCCGACCAGCATGGAGTAAGGCAGGAGTGCAGCAGGTACAGTACACATGGGCTTGTCGCAGCCCTCATGCACCCCATAGCGCTGGCTATAATTGAAATTACAAGTGCAGAATACCAGCAAAGTGATCACCAGGTCCAGAGTCATGTCTAAGCCCCAATTGTACCCCACAATGCAACTAACTACTGCGTCCGTATTCCTTACTCCGTACTCCGTGAATAGTGCGTTACGGTATATCGAGTGCTCCGTACGGTACCCCGTTGTGTTCTGGTTCCACGGTCCCACTGCACTCCACCTATCTGGGGTTTCCGCTGCAACCGCTTTCTCCCCTTTCGCGCAAAGCGCGCTTGCCGCAGCTTTGTTTTTATCCTCAATACTCGTCCTAGGGGCGAAACCCCAGCAATTCTACTCCATTTTTCCTCGGAATTTTGGATCTACTACTTTGTGGTTCCATGGTTCAATACGCCAGGGGTCCGAATAACTCAAAGCCTAATCATCCTCAGCTTCTCATTTCTTTTTCCTATTGTGGTGTAAGTGTGTCCCAGCAAAAAGTTTTTTTCCAGTATTTGCTTTTTCCACGCGGCTTGTACATACTACTGTAGGACCCCCTCATTGATTAGCATTGGCCTCTGCACTTGATACGCACGACAGGAAATATGAGGTCATCTCAATGTACTTCTGGTTGTTTCCAGTCTCTTTCTGTTAATTGCGCCCCAGGGTAGAGCGAATACTGTGGGTATATACCGAGATCATGCATCTTATTCCTCCTGTCTGTTTCCATCTACGCAAAATAGGTTCCAATAGGAGCCATGAAATTCTCTATAGATGGGATACTGATCTAAGGTATATTGAGCCCTTGACAAATACTGATGAGGGGAAATGATGCAGGTCACCCACGTTGCTGGGGTCTGGAAATCGCCGCCATCAAGCCACAGGAACAGACATGTCAAAAATTCGGTGGACTGACATATCAGCCTACTGATGACATCAACATTATCCTTTCTGTTAATACAAGACCTTCATTAAACTTGGAGAAGATAAATCCTGTATCAATACAAGTCAGCCGAAGGTCAGCTCATATCAGGCTGACGCATGGCGAGAAATATACCGTACTTTGTACCTTGGGAATCTCCAAATCCAGACAACTATACCCGTGATTTACTGCCCCATTGATCATCAAAGAGGACCGTGCTTTATTCTTTGCATTAGTTTCTGCGTCGAATTGCTCGTTGGAGAAGAATAAAAGTATTTATAATATTTCAATCGTTCGTGTCGGCACAATGGCTGATTTGAGTTGACTAAGCGGTCTATATAACTACAATTCATAAACAGGTATAGTCTTTGCTAGCTAAGTATGAGGAAGAGTTTCCATTTCTTGTGATCTACTTGGGGGTGTATTTTCTAAATATTCGAGAATATAGACGGGGGTGTGCGTGACGCGTTCCGAGCGTGCACATCCCAAAGTCTATGAATGGAGTTGTCCACCTAGTTGACAGATACGTCCTACGAATCTCTCAAGCCGGACTGATCCAGTTGACTTTGTTCCTTAGCCCAGAAGAGGTGCCATGTACTCAATATGCCGCCAAAAAAGGGTCACTATTCGACTTCATGGCGACCGAGCGATATGGGTCGGCTCCCATTGTGCTATTTCCAAACTTGTCGCAATAAATTGTCGGATCAGTGGAAAACAACAGAAGCAGTGTGTCTTTTTGTTACTGCATGGCCTTTTCACCCAATTCTCGGTCTCGTTTTCAAATTTCGGAGTGTAAATTTCCTTTCGCTTTGACCCTGTCTCGATGGAAAATAGTAGCCTCGGGAATGACCCTGATTGAAAGGGCGACTTAACTGTCTTTTCAGGGTCATCAGTCCACGAATGCCGGAATTAACCGCTCCATGCGTACGAAAATGAAGCCAATTGAGTCAATGGATTATCATCATCTAGGCTCTTCGTGTGCTCAATTAGCAGATACATACATCAATGGGAACTCACACTTGGGCAACCTCGTAGACGAATCGACGAATCTTTCCGACGGTGAGAAATTCTCCCAGCATACTATTACTAGCATATCATTACTAAAAGGAACTCATGGCGGGAAATTCATGTTTCCTGGTGATAGGGCGGATATACTTGCCATATGGCACGGGTATACCATACCACATTAACAGCTCCATGGAACTCGTGATAACTTTATCAAATCAGATAGAGAATGCCCCTCAAAGCGATATGTCTCGATGTTCTCGAAGAGAATTGGCGTGAAACTTGTTGTTTTTAATGAATATTCAGCTTTCAATTGAAGCTTCTAGAGTACCAATCCGGGTTCCAGCTCAGCGGTACCCAAAAAAAGTTCAGCGGTACCCAAAATTAGTCAGAATTTTTTGGGTACCGCTGAGCTGGGTGCCCGTAACAATCTATGGGTTGCCGAACCTCGCCCGAGAATGACTAATGAGTAGGACTTGACAAGGCTGGGGGTTCTCCGCTGTAAGCAAACCCAACTGAGCCGAATCAACAATTTCCAAAGCCGAGTCAGAATATCGGAGAAACACTAGCAGATTACCTTGAACGCTACGATAAGCTTTGATTTTTGATGAGAACATGACGACTACCGTCCTCGCTCCACGAACCGCGGCGACAGTCTTCGAAACGGATGACTCAAACAGTATCCCGTTGGTACGATGGACATCAAAAAATTCTCGACCTGACTCAAGGCCCGAAGGCCTCCTGCATCCTGGCCAGACTCTTGGTAATGGTCTTTACGAGGGTCAGGATGTTGGTTTGTCTCGGTTGAGGGCGATCACTCTCATCGCTACCCTCACTGGGATCAACTTTGTGGGCAGCATGAGTGGTGGCTTATTGACTATTGGCCTACCGTGGATCGCGGCAGATTTGAACCTTTCGGATAATCTATTGCTTTGGTACGTAGAGCTCAGATCTATCAGCTTTAAAAAGGCCCTCGATGTTCGAAATCTTCTAACATGATGGTCCTGGACTCCTAAGGCCCGCCTCAGTCTACTCGTGAGTTCTTCTTTGTTCTCTTCCCCTCTTGTGACATTGATTGACCACTTATAGCCTTGCAAATGGATGCTGCCTTCTATTAGCTGGCTCAATGGCAGATTTCATGGGCAACAGGATTATTAACCTGATTGGTTGTACTCTATTGTGTGCCTTCATTCTGGCCTGTAGTTTAGCCCAGAGTGGTATCCAGTTGATCCTGTTTCGCGCCTTCCAAGGTATCGCGACGTCTATGTGTCTTCCTACGGCGTTCAGTATCCTAACGGATACCATGCCCGTTGGTAAGCGGAGGAATATCGGGTTCGCCTGCCTGGGGCTCGGCCAACCGCTCGGATTCTCCGTCGGTCTGGTATTCGGTGGTCTATTTCAAGGATCTTCGCTTGGCTGGAGGTTTGGTTACTACCTTTGCACAGGAATTACGGCCATACTCACCGTGGTCAACTTTTTCAAGCTGCCCATGGATAAGCCACGTGAGCCTTTCACGCTCCAGAGACTACGGTCCGAGATTGACTGGGTGGGAATCGTGCTCTCAAGCTCTTGTCTAGGAATCATTTCTTATGTCTTTGCGTAAGTATGTGTCAAGACTGTAGCATGAGGGCTTAAGCTGACTTAACCTCAAGTGTCATCACCGATGACCCTTCCAACATTCGCCACCCCGGGAACATCGCCCTACTATGTGCCGCAACCGCCATGATTCCTGCTTTCTTGGGTTGGATGAGCTGGCGAGAGAAGAACGGGAAGTCTGCTTTGATCCCAAATTCTCTATGGAAGAATACTGCCTTTGCGTCAATCTGTGCCATGGTTCTTCTATCCTGGGGTGTTCTGAACGGCACTGAAACTATTCTAAGTCTTTTGTGAGTGTGAACTCATAATTTTGAGCGAACATTACTAACCGGAAATTCTTCAAAATAGCTTTCAAGAGGTCCAGGAACTATCCGCCATCCAGGCCGCTCTTCGATTCCTACCGAACGTCCTTATTGGCATTGCCCTGAACCTCGGAACTGGACTGCTAGTGCACCGCCTTCACGCCAACTATCTCGTTCTCATCACGACAGTTCTCAGTGCTGGGTCCCCGCTACTTTTGGCGATCATTGATCCACAATGGTCATGGTGGTATTGTGCTTTTTGGGCTGTCCTTCTGAGTCCTCTATCGGCAGACGGTAATTCTTCCCATCCTTCATGTTCAGATCAAGCTTGCTAACAGTCCTCTGCAGTAATTTTCACAGTCGCCAACTTGATTATTGCCAATTCCTTTAGTGCGAAGACACAGGGTCTCGCTGGTGCCGTTTTTAACACGATCGCCCAATTCGGAACGTCCATCGGACTCACAGCGTTTGCTATTATCTCTTCTTGTGTCACGCAGAACTTGGATTATAGCAACAAGAGCTCACCTGACGCTCTTATGACTGGCTACCGTGCTGTCTTCTGGACATCTTTCGGTTTGATGATGGTTGCCTCCGGCATCGGTGCGTGGGGGCTACGAAAGGTGGGCAAGGTTGGCCTCAAGCAAGAGTAATTAAAAACCAGCAAGTTCTGAATTGGAGAATTCTGGGGATGGGAAGTTTCTTTAAGATCATAATTATTGTAGTATATTATTTAAAACGGTGGAGGATGCTATAGAGAGGCTGTAAGGGGATCATGAACAGAAAAAGTTACTCTCGGCTTTGGTGGTTCTCTAAAATCAAATTGCAGAGTCGTGAAAGCAATGGAAGCAAAAATGCTTAGGAATCTTCCTGGAAGATCTCCTTTGAATGCAGTGGTCACGAGTCTTGAGTATGCAGGTTATTAAGATTAAGTGTGCTGTC
This sequence comes from Penicillium brasilianum, assembly GCA_001048715.1. NCBI lineage: Eukaryota > Fungi > Ascomycota > Eurotiomycetes > Eurotiales > Aspergillaceae > Penicillium > Penicillium brasilianum. The sequence continues at coordinate 2,479,106 of CDHK01000003.1, forward strand.
AAATCATAACCTTCATGAAGACGGAGAGGGAAGAACATTAAAACTTTTGAAACACTTCACCAGCAATATATTTTATCGTAATATGAGATCATGTCGTCAAACCATCGTTGGCTCTCATCATTGCCATGTCTTAGCAAATGATAGATGCTTTCTCCGCATGACTGCGCGATGTCTCGATTCGAGAAATCTGGCAAGTATTGGCCGACGGAGTGATCTCAAGATTGTTAGAGTCGTTCTGCAGACGCTCCTCCCTCTCGATCTCGAGACGCTCTGCTTCCTTGATTCTCTTCAATTCTTGGCAGAATTTGCTGTTGCTTCTGATGCGGTCGCCGTAGCGAATGAAAGCAAAAGGAATGATGGAAACTCCCAGGCTGAGGAATGCGATCAGGCTACACGCCCAGTGGACACCCAACTTGTCAAACATGGGCTTAGTAGCAAGAGGTAGAACTGCGCCCAGGATGCTTCGTGTGCAGCTGGCTGCTGATTGAGCACTGGCTGATAATGTCTCGTAAGCGTCGGTGAGGTAATTGAGCATTGCCATGAAGATCAGCAAGTACCCCATTCCGAATGGAATACCCGAAAGAAAGGGTACAACCCAATGAATGTTGGGAGAAGCTGTCCACCCCACCCAGAAGAGTGAGATGACATACAGTGGACCTCCGATGCACGCAAGTGGAAGTCGTCGATATTCTTCAATATTCGCCCATTTTGCCTCGCGAGCTTTAGCCCGAGCCAGGAACCCATCATACCAGATGAAGACCACACAGGCCAGGAGTGCACCGACGCCAACTGTAACCCCTGTCAGTTGGATCCAAAGTGGCAGCTAAGAATCTATACGATGTGAACTTACTAGGCAAGAACATCAGTCCTGACACTCCGGCACTCATACCGTAGATATCTGTAACGTCCTCACGTTAATTCGTATCATAAGACCGGCACCTGTGGATGCCGCTTTTGGAGATGAGCATACCTTGAAAAATGATTGGATATGCCTCAAAGTACAAGTAGAAGATTGCATATGCCAGTGCCAGGTACAACGATGTCAGGGAGACAATTGACTCGTGGAAGATCATTCGGAAGGGCCGAGAGATGGTAATGAGGAACATTCTGCGAAGGTCGCGGCTCTCAAGCTCCAAGGGCGACACTATATTGGAATTTCCGGTCTCTTTTCGTAGATTCTTAGCCCGACGTGTAAGAATGACGGGCCCGTATGTTTCGGGCATGAAGATGACCAAAGGCAAAGTTGCACCAGAGCAAATGAGTCCAATCCAGAAGCACCACCGCCAGCTAACGACGGCAACAAATCCGGAAATCCAGGGGCCCATAATCGGCCCAAAAGTAGTGCACTGAAAACTATCAGTATTTCGAATCCACAGTGGAATATATGAGGATGTAGCATACAGCCATATAGTACGCCATCAGGCGGCCTCGCAAGGTTGGGTCGTCATGGACGTCAGCAAACAAGCCGCCGGTGGTAGCGATTGGAGAAGATGCCATCATGCCGTTAAAGAGTCGGAATATCAACAGCGAGGCATAGGAATTAGCCACAGCGCAGGCTAATGTAAAGATCATGAATCCGATGAAGGCGATGAGTAGAGGACGTCGGCGCCCAAAATATTCGGAGCTAGGGCCCCATACCAATGGGCCCAAAATGTAGCCGATTAGGAATATTGAGATGGGTAGGACCAGCATCTGCTGATTGGTAATATTAAACTCTTCAGCGATTTGCGGGATAGCATTACTGCAGATAGACGAGCCGATGGTACTGTTCATGACCTGCATGACACCGGCGAGAAGGACTAGAAATTTTCTGGTCTAGATATTCATGTGAGCAAGTTTAAATTTAAATGAGATTACTTCCTCCGATTTCGACTCAGATTCGTAATAGACACGCTTGTGCATACCTTCTTCCAGTTGACTGGGTTCTCCGGGTCATTTGGCCCAAAGGAAACCACTGTTTTTGAAGCCACCCGTCGAAAACGAGAATATGATGGATTGTCATATCGCTCCTGGATCGGTTCATGTGTCACCTCCGAGTCTTGATCTGACGAGTCTGAGTGCGAGTCGGAAAGTGAGTCGGGTAGTGAATGTCGTGACTCATGAGGTGTTGCTATGATGGCACCCTCTTTGAAAGAGTGTGAGACATAGGTATCCGGCAGAAGCATACCTAGAAACAGTGCAGACTCACCTGTGGCCGACATGACCTTTTGTAGATTCTCCTCCATGGGAAAGTGGTCAGGCATTGTGATGGTAACCGGGAAATTCCCGTTCAATGAAAGTCGCGACTACACTGGATGACGACCCAAAGTGGGATGTCACATCATTATAAAGGGACTAAGGAGTATATGCAGTGACGGAGAAAATTCAAGAAAGCAAGCCCGGCTCCACTCTCAGGGTCCCAGTCAGAATTCTCAAGCTAGATCAGTCAAACTCGATGTTGATGTGGGTTCTGTCTCCACACCATTCTGCCACTTTTTCTTACTCCCTACGCCCTAAAATTGACGAACGAGATTGTGTGCGACATGGTTTTGGACAATACATGGAGAAGCCCCGGCTGGAACCACTCAGATGGGGTATTTGGAGACGTTGATCCTTTCATGGCCAGGTCCCTCGGTTAAGACGGCTTTCAGGCATTGCAAAGTTTGCGGGAAACATGAGCTAAGATTCGGTGGATTTTTAAGTGGCAACCTATTAATACTACAGTCCACCATCTACCGAAATCTAAAACGAAACCTCGCACAGTAGCCCGATTCATAGAAGTTGCTGTAGAGCTAGCTGCCTACTGTAACAAACGTTTGCAAAGGGGTGCGCAGAATGTTGATTCGTAAAAGGAAGGCAACGGATCATCGCAACCTGCATTCATCGCCGGCTTTGGGCCGACATTCTTTCTCCACGAGAACCTTAAGGTCATACTACCATGCGAATCGACCCAATGACTTTCTATCGATTTGAGCACCCTAGATTACAATTGACATCTCGTCCATGAAGGTATCCCCTATCGGGGAAGGTACCGAGCGCTTGTCCTCATGATAGATTGGCTTGCAACGGCTCAGCAGACCAAGCCTCGACCAAATTCTGGTTAGACACGCTACTTGGCGTTCGCGGGGTATCTCAAGGCATCAGAACTGTTCCTCAGTTACGTTCTGTCATGATTTTCAGAGAACCAAACGGGGGATTCCGCATTCATTGTGGATTTTGAGTCATAGCATCGGAGCATCAAGCCGAACCTGACTCCACAGCCTGTCAATCCCATCCGCCATGATTATTTCTCTATATTACCTAGAGCTATTAAAGGGAATTTTCACCAGAGTCTTGGTCTAATTAAACTGGCGCTCCGGCTTGTTCATGTATGTGCATGGTACATGGAGGATCATGCTACTAATAATCCCTTTCTTTGCTTTTGTTTCGGCGAGTGCGAAACCGTGCGCCAAGCCCAAATACCGGGCGTCAATCCGGTTGCGAACCGGTGCCGGCTGAGGGGTTCGGACTTCTGGCCGATCTGTGCTGACCGCCCGGTGCTCGGGATTATGAGATGTTCTTGGAAGGATTCTAGAACGGTTTACGATGTACGGCGGCCGGTAAGTGCCACCAAAGTGCAAGTGGCCGTTTTCATTGATTTCAACGGCAGAATCCCCAATTAGGCTAGATTACTGCCTAAACCCTGAAATATTAGGCCACACACGGCCACTAGCCACTCAAAAATTCTGATTTAGCCAATAAGAGGCCACTATTTTGATTGCCTATATCACATGTGATTTGAAGCGATTTGAATCGATTTTCAATGATATATATAACGGTAGAACCCTAGACTAGAGGGTATATCAACGTTTAAATACAAGAATTGCAAGCATGATAGTTCGAACGACCTCCTAGACTATAGAGTTTCTGGGGGGGGGGGGGCAGTCGAAATGACGGAAGTAGTTAGTGTTTTTTAGGGCCCACCAGTTTCCTAGACCACTACATTGTATAATGTAGGCAAAATTAGAGGATGGCATTGACGACGCGACAGAAAGGTTCATGGCACGACGAGGCTAGTCCTAAGGAGGAACCTCCCCCCCCCCCCCCCCTTCAATACAAAATGCTACATTCGAAATTCACAAAAAACCTAACGAGTCATTATGTATAATTCATATTAATACTTCTAATAAATATATTTAGCAACTGTATACGCGACCTCTATCTATTTATCCTTATAATAGACTAAGTATGTATTTTGCTCCCCCTCCTACTATCACCCTTTTCTACAGTCTTTTCTACAGTCTTTTCTACAGTCTTTTCTACAGTCTTTTCTAAGATATAGGCTTATACATATATAAGGACTCCACTAGTATTTTGCAAATCTCGAATGTAGCATTCTGTATTAAAGGGGTGGAGCTCCTCATTAGAACTAGCCTTGTCGTGCCATGAACTTTTCTGTCGTGTCGTTAATGCCATCCAAATTAGAATCCCCTAGTATATTTATTCAACCCTTTCGCCGATTTTTCAAGATATTTCAGTGCCCACCCTATTTATCAAAGTGAGCTGGAGACCCATATGGTGACCGTAGTTTAGGAGGGCGCCTAACATACTATCTTTGTCTTCATAACACGAATCAACACAAGCACACGGTTTCCTTTTGCGAGAATAATCTTGTCTTTGTTACTATATCGAGGGTTCAAATATCCAACTTTTCGCAAACGGCCCTATTGTAGGTTTCGCTAAAACACTTGACTGATCTCTTGTAGTTTATACAGAGAATAGAAAATAGTAAGAAATGTAGCGAGGAAGTTTGCAAGTGTAAGCCTCTGAGCCAGCATAATTCTCTACATCCCTCTTGTGCGAGTGCTATTTAACAACGCAGCTTCTGCTATGACTCCTATCCTGAAATTCGGCGCTCCCCAAGCCCAGACCGGGGTGATGGCGAGAGGTAAGTGGACGTCTTGACCCGGGCGAAGAAAGGGCAGAAAGAGCAGAAGGCGCAGAGCGCTACTGTTCTCTGTGCTCAAGTCCGAACGGTTATGTTTTTAGGTCAAGTTGTCCAAGTAAAGCAGAGTCAGAGATCAGGCTTGGAAAAGGGCTAGGACACGCTCAGCTCGCCTAATCAGACGAAAAAGCAACCCAAACATCCATGTCCCTAACTCCTTTCTGACCCCCCTGCACGCCCTCCAAGCTCGCCTCACACGCATCCCGTGATGCAAGAATCGCCGCCCGTTCCCTCTCATCACTCACTTGCTCCTCTACTTCCTTTTTGAAAGATGAAGAAAGGCAAGCAGAGACTTCCCATTGTCCGTCCAACAACCCCTCTCCACCTTGCACGCGGGTCTCACTCTCTAGCCGCCACCCAGCAGCTAGGGCTAGCTCAGTAAGCCGCTTTGGCCCTAGCACCGTGCGGACGTTTGAGTCGCTACTCTTGGGTTTACGGCATTCCAGCGCTGCCTGGGTGAGCGCAGCTAAAACATGAGGCTGGGCAGAGGGTTGGGTCGCTACTAACGACCACTCAGCAAGGAGGAGACGCTTGCTGTGCTGTTTAAGGGCACGGAAACCGGAAAGAATGAGTGAGGGTGATGCGAAGTACCATAGGCAGTGGGCAAGCACTGTCGCGTCAAAGGCCTTACTTTCGCTAGCGGGCAGCGAGGAGAGGTAGTCCAGAGGGGATTGTTGGACCCAAGTAATCTGCCTTCCCAGCGGGCCTTGTGAGATATGATCCTGTGCTTGGCCGAGAGTATACGGGGCACCTGCAGAGGCTATTAGTTGGAGGCTTTCCACTCGCACCGCCAGGATAGGTAGCAGGGTAAGAAAATCAAGAAGACTTACCATAATCTAATCCCGCCGGATCGACCGCCACCACCCTCCCCTGCTTACCTACAGCATAGGCAAGGACAATTGTGTAGTCCCCCTGCCCGCATCCTAGTTCCAGTACCTTAGAGTCGGTGGGAATATTCCAGTGCTGCAGGAGCACCAGGCGATGAAGGGTTTGGGAGTGCTGGATGCTGAAATGGGTAGGATCGTGTGGGGAGACACGGGCAATAAAGGCGGGGTCGAGTTGAGTGGACATGTTGTGCTCGATAGGTGTTGGGCACAAGACGGCTTAGTGGGTTTTGCGTAGCTAGGTTATGGAACTTAGAACTATAGCCTTTATTGTAGTTACTGCAGAACTGCGGACGGGGATGGATATCTTATAGTCAGACTTAGAGGGTCGCCTAGGAGCACCGCTACCCCAAAATTATTATAGGGGGCAAGCTGCTGCTCAAAGATATTGAAAATTTACAGGGATGGTGATACATGAGCCTTACGCAGACATCGAGAATGCGCCCTACCACTAGTGTCTTTATCTATGTACGGTAGCTGTAGAAGACACTAGCGTCTCAAATATTTAGTCAATGTCAAAAAATGGTTGGAGACACTTCAATGCCTCGCTGCCTCTGTCAGGAACCATTCATAGATGACCGAATCTGCCACACGGGTACATTATATATCTTTTCTCGGCACATGATTGTGCTATTCCTGGGCGGTTCGTCACTACTATGGACATTCTGTTACCTACAGTACCGGCTTTGACCAAGTATCCCACTCAGGGACCTGGATAATTCGTGATCGGGCTGTTTGCTTTACCACGTGGGAAATATTGGTCACCCCGCCTTACATATTTGAACTATAACGACCCTGAACAACAGGCAAGCTATCATGGCGAGTGTTCGCATTCCCATGAAAGAGGAACTACGTAAAATGAGAAATCTAAAAGTTGGGTAGAAATGTGTCTACATGCAAGCCTCTTAGTCTTGCCCGTTCGGAGCTTTTGAAGGTCGAGGCTGTCCTGTAGGGAACATATTGACAATTCCGAGAGCGACTGGAATCGAATCGAGGGCGATTCGATAGTTCAGATTCAGAGATGGGACTATACAGAGCACAATAAAACCCATAATGCTTCATTATACGTCCAGATCACAGGTGACTTTGGAGCTGTCATCAAAGTAAGCACTCTAGTGCTTCATCAACATGCATTTTTTGTTCTTGTGAAACAAAGCAACATGTGCTACAGAACTTTCGATCGCCTATGGGAAGGAAGGGCCCAACCTAAATTGAAATTGACGCCAAAGATGTCTTCAACTTGCTTCCTACAATATATCATCATGAGATCGGCTCCGTTAGAAGTGAAATTCACGAGCTAAATACATTACATTCTAGGTGCTATCTCAATGAGTCTTCGACATCATTGAAGCGCAAGTCAGTAGTCATAGTAAACCCTGATTGCATGACGTATCGCTTGCAGATCCCAACACAATAATGATCCGGCGCCCAGCAGACAACAAGGCTCTGATCATGAGAGTAGACGCGATCCTGTCAGCTATTGAATGTTCGCATTTCTCAAATAGAATACCACAAGCAGCTGCTGGAACTTATGAATTGGAGGTGGAACTTATGCTAGTCATGTAAACGAATTTTTGGTGTTTGTGGACAATCCAACCGCTGGAGACCCTGGTTACGCGTCCTTGTTGCGCGGCCTATCCCGGTAAGCCCAGGCTCGATACTCGTGCAATTTCTTGGCAAATGTACGATCTCCTCATTTGGATTTGATATTTATAATATTCAATCATTGCAGATAATTAGCTATTTTGATTTTTGAACCTAGATTTGGTGGCCTCCCATTTGGTTTTAAGCAATGCCGGTCCAATAGGTGGGTCCGTGTGAGAATTGTAATTATGAAAGATAAGGATTACCACGAGCAGCTTTGATGAGACATCTGCTATCATTATCCTTCGAACGTCCAATTATGTTTATTCTACTTTCAGGATATTTGAGTAGATCTACTATGCTGGAGAAAGAAGTTTTGCTTGAGAAGAGGGAATCTCGAAAAAGTGGAGTTCTTAGCGTCGAGAGGGACGTACGCGGCAACGTATGTATATCCATGAAAGGGTTTACTTGCGTCGCTCTACGCTTGAGAAGGACGTCTTGTTTCTAGCGCGTAAATTTTCGCTTCTTATCTGCTCATTGATGGCCCATTTAGCTCCTGCATGCAAGTCGCACCCGATTGAATTTTTAATCTATTCAATTCGTCCTTTGGTAAGCCCGCGACCGAGTGACTGTTCCAAAGGTTCATAATGAGAACCGAAAACCCTTTTGCCAGCCCCGAAGACGACTACAGCCGGTTTGGCAGTGCAACAGCAAGTTTACCTCAATTTGACAATTACACAAATCACGGTCGCTCTGCACCTCGGACAACACCGCAGCCCCCACGCTATTCGGAAGTTTTTGGCCCAAACGCGGTGATGGAGAGACCATGGTATAATCCCCTGGGATGGTCTGGGAGAAAGAAGTTGATTGTTGCAGGGTGTGTTGTGGTGGTGATTGTGGCCGTTATCGTTGGAGCAGTTGAAGGAGTTAAAGCGAATGCTTATCCCAATTATTCCCAACTCAATTACACCCTGGTCGACACGTTTTCGGGGTCGTCTTTCTTCGATAACTTCGAGTATTACACCTCCACAGATCCAACAAATGGTTGGGTACAGTATGTCTTCTTTCAACATTCTGACTTCGTTACCACTTACTAAGAACGGGCAAAGATATGTCGACTCGCAAACAGCGTCCATGATGAATTTGACATACGCGTCAGATTCAACCGCTGTGATCAAGGTAGACACCGATACTCAGAACCAAACGAGTGGTCGCAAATCTGTCCGTATTACTTCAACGAACACTTACGATAACGGTCTGTTCATTTTCGACGTTGTTCACACGCCATATGGATGCGCAACATGGCCAGCTCTTTGGCTCACCGATCCTTCTAATTGGCCTGAACATGGCGAGATCGACGTCATGGAATCCAACAATAAAGGAACGCAAGGAAATGATATGACATTACACACAACCAGTGGTTGCACAATGAATGCCAAGCGCAAGGAGACCGGCACAGCTCTATATTCGAACTGCCTCAATACGGCAAACGACAACGCCGGCTGTGGTGTCAAGGGCAAAACTGCCACGTATGGTGAGGCGTTCAACAATAATGGTGGTGGTGTAAGTCCTTCAAGATCAGAATCGGATTTTGAGTCATATTCTGACTCAGATATCACCAGGTTTACGCTATGGAGCTTCGTGATGCCGGGATCCGAGTTTGGATGTTTTCAAGAGACGATATTCCCTCGGACATCTCAAACTCAACCAGCAGCCCGGATCCCTCAACGTGGGGAGAGGCGCTGGCTGACTTTCCCAGCACTCACTGCGACATCAGCTCGCATTTCAAGAATCAAAGTATCATCGCAAATATCGATATATGCGGTGACCTTGCTGGTGCAACTTCATACTACACGACTATCAACAACTGTCCAGACACATGCACTCAATTCGCAGCTGAGAACGGGGCGAACTTTACCAACGCATACTGGGAGTTCAACAGTTTCAAAGTATATCAGACTTCATAGAAAATGCGTTTCATATAATAACGACGGTTTACTCCCGGGACATATCAATCGATAAACCCCCAGTTAGTGTTCAATATCTAACCAAAGAATTCTATGGAAGCATAGGGGGGACACTAGGATCAACGGACAGATTTTCAACCTTCTGTAATGTCCATACGATAAAGCACCAAGGTATACGACGCCAACTGAGCTGATGTCTCAATTGATCCTTGTGTCGGTGCTTCCGACAGGTAGCGACCGAGGGTACAAACATTCATACTAAAGCTTGCTGCTATAAGTAGCGGATGTCGGAATGCCAAACTTGGAAATATCCTCCTTGGTAGTACCATCCACGGCAAGTTCGGCTAGAACACGACCAAATGCAGGGGCAAACTTAAAAGCATGAGCTGCGCCCAGACCCACAATGATGTCGGGGTGGTTCTCAAGTGGACTAATAACAAATTGACGGTCAGGAGTAATCGAATATTGGCAGGTTACAGTGCGCAGCGTTTGACGTGCTTTGTCCGGAATGAAGTCGCCCAGGAAGGTCGAAAGTTGATTGAGTAAATATGGCGAGTGAACATATGTGCGTTGCTCTGGTGTCATAAAATTGTTTGAAGTATCTCGAGCCGCCTTGATAGTTGGCTCTCCGTAGCAGGGAAACCCGTAGTAGCACATTGCGCCATTCCATATCCAGACGGGGAAACGATCAGACTCGAAATTTGCTGCTTCGGTAGGCTTGAAGTATGTAACCTGTTCTTGCATCACAGACACTGGAATATGCGTGCCTAAGGGACCCAGTAGCTTATTGATCCACGCATCGGTAGCAAGGATAACTTTGGCGGCTTGGAATTGTCCTTTTGAGGTTTTTATCACAACCCCACCAGTACCCGAAGCCTTCGGTACCACGCGGTCAACTCTGGTTTGATCCTTGAGAATAGCTCCGTGGGCACGTGCTAGTGCCTGGAATGTGCTCACTGTTCGAGAAGCATGGGTGATGCCGGTGTCTGCTGTGTAGACTGTAGAGACGTTCTCGGGGATCTGAAACTGTGGCCATCGACTCTTCACTTCTTGAGAATCTAAAAGCTCATAGGGTACGTCGTTTGTATCGAGGCTCTTGGTGAAATCACTCGCAAGAGCTGGCGCACTTGGCTCCTCAGGGAAGAAAACCACGCCGCCAGTGATGGTCAACAGCTTTTGACCGGCAGCTTTTTCAAGTTCGGCCCAATCTTTATATGCTGATTTCGCAAGTGCAACCAATTCTGGGGTAAAATTTGAGGTTCGTACGATGCGTGAGGTATCATGAGAAGCACCATGAACATGGCCTAATTCAAATTGCTCGAAAGCAATGACCTTGGCACCCTTCTTAGCAGCGTAATATGCCGCACCACTTCCGAGGACTCCGAGGCCAACGACTGCGACATCAAATTGGTTCATTTTGCCGCTTATCGAGAGTTTTGATTGAGTTTGGCAAGGGAGAATAGATCGTTCATTTCACGAAAAGAAGCCCTCGATAGCCATGGATTTAAGACCTCCCAGGCACAATCCTCCATCACGGATACAGCCGTCCACGTGAAGCCAGCGCTTTGGGTGCAAACCATCTGTGATACATTGAGACGGAAACCAAAAATGGGCAGGCAACCCGTTGAGGGAGTGATTGAGGAGCTTGCGTGGGTCCAGCTTTCAAAGTGGACTGGAACTCGCGTCTGGCGTGTGGCTCGTGACCTTCACTTGCATATTCCCTACGTTATGTCCGGTCACGTGGTCGGTGTTTCGCCGGTCCCCTGTTGACCAACAGTGACAGAGTCCAAACACTGAGTTGGCACTTTAGGTTTCTTTGGACCCTTTATATTCATAGAAACACCTCTCGACCCAAAAGCTTAAGCCCAGTATCAATCCAATCCCTCAATGTGGCCCTCTAATGACCCGAACTTCAGTGGATCCAATACCGTAGTTTGTTCATCTGTAAATGAATATAAGCACCAAGTTGAGATAGCTTGAATTGATTACCGAATTATGCACACATGAAATTCCAAAAATTCCGAACGTGGTTGTGGGCAAAGTGAGAATTCCGGATGCTGAGGGTGATATTCTTTCTAAAACAACTCGCACGACGAGGTACAGCGACAAGGAATGTATGAATGATTGCTTGATGTGTCATATTTATCTTGAATACACGCCATTGCAGAACAAAGACCGTATATGTCATATTGGTCAATGTATGATAAGTTTCATGGGTGAGAACTGCGCAAAATTGAATGGATGCCTTGCAAGATGTCGGCCTGTAGATCCTCAAACTCCTCGATACCACAACTGATCCTCAACAATTTATCGTCACATGAGGCATCGCTCATGGCCCGCCATTCCATCAAGCTTTCAACACCGCCAAGACTGGTCGCATGCTGGAAAATAAACATACGACTTGGAAGTTGCCGGGCAAAAGCTGCATTCTTGGCCCAAATTGAGAATACGGGTCCAAAGCCTCCGGGCATTTGCTTTCGAAGCCAGCCGTCTTTCAAGTCGTCCACTTGAAGCGAGGCATGCGTGACTCGGTCTATGACTTGACTGAGAACGCTCTTCCGATCCTCAAGCTGGTCACATACCCACCTAGCCAGTCTCTCTGCTGTCTGTGACTGTTTGGAGACCCGAAGATGCATCGTCCGAGCAGATCGGATACCGAGCCAGCCTTCCAAGCTCCCCATCACATTGCCTATGTATTGACGATCCTTGTGTAGCTTCTTCAACCATCCATCCTTTTTCACACGGTCGGGATGAACAATCAGAAGGCCGCAAAGCATATCTGAATGACCCCCGATATACTTAGTACCACTGTGCATGACAATGTCTGAACCAAGATCCAGAGGGTTCTGAAGAGGAGGAGGCGCAAATGTTGCGTCAACAGTCAGATAGGCACCTTTTTCGGTTGCTCTCTCACGGTAATATGCGAGGTTTCGTGCTTCACCAGTCGGATTGAGGGGAGTCTCAACGTGTACGATATCGCCCGGACCCGCCTGGTCCAGTTCCGACAAGTCAAACTTCTCAACCCCACTCAGCCTCTGCATAATATCAAGAACACCATGGCATCCGTGATATCCATCCTCAATGAAGATTCTTTTCGGGTTGAGCAAGATGAACATAGCATGAAAAGCGGAGAGACCCGTCGAGTAGGTAATGACTTCGCCCCCCATGATGTTATGAAGCAGGACTTCCAATCTTTTGGAATTTGGTGCTGTGTAGCGGGAGTACACATGTGAATCATAAGGATTATTCGGCTATAGTAAATCATTAGAACACAGATTGGTCACGAGAGCTGGGACTCTCACATCGTTATTTTCCTCTGGGACTAGGTCCTCGGGGTTTCTCGCATATCGAAAGTTGACCGCGACGTGCATTGCGGGAGCAATGGCGCGGTGTGGACTGACAAAGTCATCAGCGTGAACAGCTCTTGTTGCCATGCTCATATTGGGCAGAGCTTCATTAAAGGCGTCTGCCGTCAGAATGAACTTCGACCCATTGTCAGTCATGTCGCTTGAGCCCATTGTGTCTATTGGAGTACAGGTATTGTTCAAGAGCGTGGGATGGCAATATTTTGAGCATGAAATAGGATTCTGCCAGATCGATAATTGTCTTGAGGAAAATGTGAGGCAAAGAGCGCAGCCCAGTTTACCATTTTCAAGGCCAATGCCAATATGCGAAGCGCAAAGAGGCTTTCCAATTAGAGCTGTAGCGCACATGAAGCTGTAGCGCACATGAGCGGAGAACTCCGTGTTTTTGCCGGGCTATGAAGCTGAGAAGTCCAACATCCGACTGTGTTACTGGATGCCACCAGAAGTCGTTGCGGAGTCAAGCATGCAAATTACAGGGTGAGCTACTGACTGATTGATATACATGAGAGAAGCGCAAAAGTTCGTGACGACTCAGATTGAGATACGTGGTGTCTGCTGTTGAATCCGTGAGTCGAAGCAAAAACCAGCTTCATCGACTGGAACCCAACGACGTTTCACAGCATACGCCAGAAGCTTGGACCCTATTACTGTATTTGGTCATTCATTCCGCATTGCCTTTTCCATCAGCGCTGCCAAAAGGCTAGTGATACCATCAGCTATCGAGACTAAAAGGAGCCGCTCACCTGACCGGTCAATGCCGACGGGAAGTTCGATTTGATGAGAGTTAGTTCGGGAGCACAAACTTTCACTGTTACTTCGACCGGGGGCTTATCAGTTTGGTTGTGGATCCACCGATTGTATGACACGGTAAGCTCGCCGTCGGTTAGAACCGTATCGGCCAATGTGACAGGTGATCTTGCTATGGCGTTGTACGTGTATAGCCACATGATCGGATACTCTGTGGCATTAGCCAAGAAGATAAATCAACGAAGTTGGTGATAATGGACAAGACTGCATAACCTCTTCCTTGCTGAAAATCAGCTTCCAGAGAAGATATTTGCTCGCATCATGGCTGCTGCCGTCGCCTCTCTCTTTAGATACAGACCTAATGTAACTGGGGAAAAGAAGCCCTCCAAGGAGCCATCCAAGGCTCTACCGGCCTCATGGTATTGCTCCCCAGACTTGTATGAGTTGGAGCGACGGGCAATATTTTCTAAGAAGTGGATTTTGATCACACACAAGCTCCGCTTTACGAAGCCAGGTGACTACCTGCGGTTTCATGAAGCTGGCTTCTCTTTCTTCTTATGCCTCGATCGCGATAGCAACTTAAATGGCTTTCACAATATTTGTCGCCACCGTGCGTTCCCTCTCGTGTCAGAAAACGAAGGCAACGTCAAAATTCTTTCCTGCAAGTATCACGGATGGTCCTACGGTCTAAACGGCAAACTCGCTAAGGCGCCGCGATTTGACGATGTCCCCGGGTTTTCCAAAGAAGACCAAAGACTGTTCCCGGTGCATGTGCATGTTGATGCACTTGGTTTCGTCTGGGTGAATCTTGACTCTTCGCCTCATCCTGTGCCATGGGAAGAAGATTTCAAAGGGGTCGACACCCAAGAACGCTTTCAGAATTTCGACTTTAGCCAGTACAAGTTTGACCATACGTGGCGGATGGATGGCGACTACAATTGGAAAACTTTGGCCGATAATTACAACGAATGTTATCACTGCACAGTCGCACACCCGGACGTCGCAAATCTCGCTGATCTGTCGTATTACTACACGGTCTCTACTCCCGGGCATATTCAACATTTCTCTCGACCAAAGCAAGATAAGGTGGAGGACGATATTAAGAATGCAAGCACATATTACTTCCCCAACGCATGCATGACTGTCTCGTGAGTTCTCAGTCGATTGAGAGAAAAAGAGAAGGATCCTCATACTGATGAATCACCAGCCCTCATTTTTTCTATCTGATGCGGTGCGTTCCAACTTCGGTAGGGACATGCTCAATGGAGTATGAAGTCTACCGACACAAAGACGCTTCTGACAAGGAATTCGAGTACATTGATGGATTTTTCAAGCGAGTGCTAGCCGAAGATAAGTGGCTTTGCAATGAAGCCCAGAAAAACCTTAATGCCGGTGTCTTCGTCAATGGCCAACTTCATCCTGAGCTGGAAAGTGCACCACTTTTCTTTCAAAGTACCGTCCGCAGTTTGCTTCTCGATCATCGGAGGGATGAGCAGAGAGAACAGCGAGAGATTTGGCCCGCTCGCCAGCGCTCAGCTGGATCGGCCACTGCGGAAGATATTGATTTCTGTTCTGGATTAGCATGTTCGGCGGAGGGCAATAGTAAATTAGAGTGGTAGCTCCTTTTTGGATTGAACTTGATGATTTCTACGGTTCTTTTGAATCAATAATCCTAAAACATTCTATATACTTCCTCAAGGCATTACTGAAGGCTGGACGGATGATACACTTTCCCAGTTTTTATTTTAGGGCGAATCAATTGCCCAGAATGGCCATCCCGACATGAATCCGATCAACCTGTATGACGCGAAAAACTAGGCCTAGCGTTTCAGTAAGGCTTCACGGGCTAGGCCTTCTTCGCACTTATCAATATTCTACGTTCACTCTTAGCTTGATGTCGAATATGTACTATGTGAACATGGTGATATCAGTCTTTCCTCTTATCGCTATTGTTACCAGGGGTGGGTCATAACTGTGGGCCAGCTCCCCGCGACTTTGCGCCTCATCGGCTCGAGTCCGATAACCCCGCGCTCCCCTTTCTTTGACACATCCTTGCGCTGCACTTCAGCCATTCCATCTTTTTATTCCAGCTAAGAGCTGAATAAGGTCATAAATGTCGGTGATAAATTCTCGTATTAATAAGAGATCCCATCAGGCCTGTGAAAACTGCAGGTCAGCTGAATCCCACCAGCCCCAAGGTGGGTCCAACTAACGATCAACTCGGGTATAGACGAAAGAAGACGCGATGCCCTGGAGAGCGACCGGCGTGTTCAACCTGCACTCGTCTAAAGCAGTCATGCCAGTATAGTCGGAGCTATGATTCTTGGGAAAACAGTACTGGGAGCGATGGCGTCTTGGTGAGCAGTTCCTGCGATTGTTACTGAATGGGTTGACTGAATCAAAGCCAGGAAGATCGACTTCAACAGCTAGAGGAGAAGATGAATTTAGTACTGGAACAATCAGTGTGAGAGCATCTTATTGCAAGATAATAAAGGGGGTAACGCGCTAACAAAGTCAGATCAAATCGCAATGTTGGAATTCCGGCGCCACTGGGCTCATACAATATAAGCCAAAGTGCAAGCGGGGATGCTGCATCAAAGTCTACACCAGACAGCCGCGAAACCCCAGGTATGCCATTTCATGATGAAATGAGCCTTCCGTCTGCCAACATGACCACCAATCTCGCGAATTTTAAAATGCCTCCGAACGACATGATTTCCAAATACGTTGCCCTCTACTTCCAATACTGCCACAAGCAACCTCTGTGGCTATTCGACCCTGAGAACTTCTCAAATTTATCAGACATTCCCGATGAAGTGATTTTCGGTATTTCTAGTTTATCCTTGCGCTACTTTCGTAACCACACTCTAGATGGCCAGGTCAACCAGCTGTGTCGACAGTACGCCGAGGCAGCTTACAGCCTAATTTCTTTTCGAATCGCTCGAGGCAGCGTGAATCTATCAACATTGCAAGCTCTTTGTTTAATTGCGCTTTCTGAGTACATTGGTCAGTCTGTGATAATATATCGGAAGAGGTTACCTCGCTCACATTCGCGCAGCCAATGATACCCACCTGGCATGGATTCACATCGGCCTCGTCACGAATCTCGCCAAATGTGGGGATATTGACATTGAACTTCACGAGGGACAGTCTACACCTACTTTGGAAGCTCGCCGAAGGCTATTTTGGAGCATCAATTTCCTGGATCACCAGTTCGGGCCACGGAACTTATCGTTGAATATTCTACGAGACATTCAAAATCCAAAGTACACAGCCGTCAACATTGACACCCCTCGAGAAATGGGTGTAACGCCCCCTCGGGTTCCCGAAGAAACCGGCTCTCTTTCCTCGAGAGGAGGAATCTGGGTTTACATGGTTCAATTGGGATCACTTTGGAGAGAGGTCCGGCACTACGTATCACATTGTGCCAGTGGGTATTTCACCCCACCATGGTCCGTTGAATCCGGCTATTCTATTATCGGTGCTCATTTGATGAATCTTGAAACAAACTTTCCCATGTCTCATCGATATGATTCCGCCAGGTTTCAAGAACAGTCGATCGAGGAACTGCACGGCGATCGTTGGTACTGGAGCCCATGGCTATATCTTCAATTCACATATCATGCTGTGCACAGTATGATAAATCATCCTTTTCTCTACTCGTGGCGGCCCCAACAATCCGCTCAACTCGCGGTGCCAAACACCTTTTGGAAAACTTCGTCAGAGTTGGCACTAATACACACAACGTGGACGGTGCGACTCATTGATATGGTTACTGAAAAGAACTATGCGCTCTCCGACCCATCGATCGGCCATTTAGTAGCTATTGCGGCTACAATACATCTCTATTACTGCCGCGCTGCAGATCCCGCTCTGAGAGCATCCGCTCAACGCAAGGTGGAGACTTGTACGAATTTTCTCAGCGATTTGGCTGCAAAATGGCCCACATGCGAGGTTATTGTCAGTACAGTCCGAATTATGCTATGCGATACCTGGCTAACGATACAACAGTACCAGAAAGTCCAGGCTCTCATTCAATCAGCATTTGCTGTGAGTCCAAGCTCTAGTAACAGCCGGACGCCACGCAGAACAATATCAATCGACACAGCATTGATGTGGGACATTCTCCTTCAAAGCTCTCCACAGGCTCCATATAATGCCACTGGACGAGGTCTCTTTGAACCCTCATTTTTTGAAACACAGGGAGAGAAAAATGTCGAGAACGTAACGGTTGAAACGGAGATTTTCCATCACTCTACAAGAACAGTGGATACCTCTGATGGTGGCCAAGCCTTGCCACCATATTCGAGTACCGTACAAGATCGGCGGCCTTCTGACGGCTCAGAACTGTGGAGTGAAGGTAGCTCACTTCCAATGAGCAATGGCACAGTCCACGGTCCGTTGCCTCGGGATCCTACGGGGTGGTCGGTACCGGGGCTCCAGAATGACGGTTCCTTCATGGACATCACCCGTGATCCGTTCTATCAGTTTCAAGACCAAGATCATCCTTATTTGGGGGTTTGGGAGATTGGAAACTTGTAACGATGTTGACCGGTTTTGAGGACCCAGCGAGAAGTATCGTTTATTGTTATATTGAGATAAAGGCTGGGTCTATAATCTAGCCAGTGTAATAGAGAGCCAGGAAAGGATGCTCATCTTGATGCGAGGGAATTTGACCCAGTTGTCGAGTAAACTTTGGCTGGTACAATCCTTGTCGCTTGTTCTCCTATTGGACAAAGTATGCTTGATCATCCGGTGACAAGCTTCATGCTGCGACTTCCAATGTCCTCAAATGCTGTGCCTCCCGCGAGACTCGAGTGGGAACAACACAGCAAGAACGCCAGCCATTCCCAGAAGAGCAGCACAAACATAGATTGGAATAGAGCTAGCTGTAGAGGTAAAGGCACCTATCAATGCCGACACCATACCCATCAGTCGATTAAGTGCGACCGCGATGCCATTGCCAGTGCCTCGATGCGCGGATGGGAGGATCTCGACAGTGTAAGCATAAAGCGTAGCATAGTACATGTTGATTGTAATCGAGATCGCACAAGCAAATCCCAGGTTTTGTGCACTGGTGCGGACGGCAGTATAGCCGAAGAAGAAGGCCACTAGTGATTGTTCAGCTGAGGTCATGAGCTGGCTAAATGAAAGTCTACTCACTTGTGATGAATGCGCCGATGGCCATTGTTCCTCTTCTTCCCAGAATGGGAAGCTCGGACATGAATCCTGCGATAATAGGACCTGGAATGGCGCAGAGATTGGTAATTGCATAGTTCCGCCAGGTGAGATATGGAGAGGTCTCGCCTGCTGAGGCGTTTCGAGAGGCCAAGTACTCAGGAAGATAAACGTAATACAAAGCATATCCTAGCCCAATCAACGCCCATGAAAACCAGACAAGTGACGTCGAAAGGGTCATAATTCGGGTCGAGAACAGTCCCCGTACGTGAACGACCAACTCAGACAGCGAGGCTTTATTTTCGGCATGAGCACTATGGATCTGGCCGCAGGCTTGCAGTTGCTCCAAGGTGAGATGGCAAAGCCGATTATGCTTCCGAGCTAGATTCTGGAGCGTTTGAATGACCTCTTCATCCATGCCTTGACAGAGAAGGAACTTAGGTGTCTCGTGGAAGCGAATGACGAGTACTCGAGCAACACTCAGGACGAATACTAGAGCTCCGCAGGTGTAGAATAGGTATCTCCAGCCCATATTATTGGCATTGGTGCACGGAACAGAACCATCTGTGGGGCAGCTATAGTTTGCTGTTTGAATTTGAGCAAAGAAACCAACCAGCAATAAACCGATAGTAAATGCTCACACATAAATGGCCAGGCGACAAGACCGGCTACAGTCTGCCCAACTCCCCACCAACCGGCTAGAAGTGTCAAAAGCCATTGCTTGTTTGAGGGAAGATATTCCAAGAAAACGGTGGTGTCAAGCACCAAGTTTCCTCCCGAGCCGAAAGCTGAAAGTGCGACTAATGTAGCCCAAGCCGGGTAATTTGGCGCGGCCCCGGCCGTAATGGCAAATATGGCACTGGTGAACAGAGAAAAGTTGAAGGCCCATTTCCGGCCTATAATGTCAGCTGTGCTACCCCAGAACAAAGCACCCACCAACAATGCAAGATAGAAACCCAGTTGGGCACCCCTTGTAAATTTCGGAGGGTACTGAGCCACCACCTGATCGGCTGATATACTCATCAGGAAAAGCAATAGTGAATCAACTCCGTAGCTGTTTATCATCCGTCAATCATCGTATTGGCCTTCGGTTGCTCAATTCCAAGTTTACGCACCCGAATCCGTTAAGGAAAAATAACTTCGTATGGTAAGGGGTGAACCCGATTTCATCGATCGCCTACGTCGTCAACATGGATTTGACGGTGTCATTTTGTCTTCGCAAAGCTTACATCATTCACGAGGTGCATCTTGGTAGCCAGAGCTTGGTCAACCCCACCAAGAGACAACATGTCGTCGTGGCCATCAACGGCAGAGCTTGAGGCAACCACTGTGGGGTCCTGGCCCTCATCTTCGGGATGAGACCCGCCCATCTTATCGATCTTGGCCGTCATTTCTATTGGAGATTTATTCGTGCCCCGTGGAGTGATAAGTGAAAGAAAGCAGCCAACTGAGGGAACTCAGTGTGATGTCAGGCGTGGTGTAACGCAACCAGTTTGTGTAATGCGGGCTGGTTTTATAGACCCTTAGCTTGAGTTTTAGCCAGACCCTGTGGTATAAACTGTGGGGCGCGAGGACTTGTACCTGGGGTGCGCTAGAGAGACGCTGCCATTCTCTTACATCAAATCAAGGGCCTCCGACTCGCTGGAGATACTAGCACGCTGGTCCACAACATCCAGGTGGAGCTTGATACAGGATGCGGGCACGAATGAGTTGTGGTAGATTTTGAGAACCCCCAAATGGAGATATTGTAGCTGCTTGACAAGAGTGGAGTTTCTACTATCTTCGGACGTTGGCGTGTGCGGGATCCACTCCCCGCTCATGTGACCGGCCGCTGCCGACGGCCCACGGAGAACTATAACTAGAAGAAAGACACTTTCCTGGATGGAGTACGAGTAAGACGTCTAGGGTGGCACGCGATCAGCCTAGTATCAGCTTGTTGAAACTTTTGATAATTTGTCCAGGCATGATGATAGGAATCTTGTCGACCATTGGATCATTGCCATCTACTTTAGAGTTCAACGTCAGTTGATCTGAACAAGATCAGACGCCACTCCAGCAGAGTTAAAGCTATTCGGTCTAAACTAAGTAATTCACAAAATGGCGGAAACATATATGTGAGATTAGCCAAAGCCTGCTCATTTGTCAGAAATTTCCCAGAAACATTTTCGGAGGAGTTTTGATTTACCCTCCTCAAGGTCAGTCCAAACATCTCCGTTTAGCTCATGTAATCGAATGCACAGTCATTGACACAGGATGCCGTCTTGGGTTGCCGTGCTAAGTGATTATTTATAGTCATAAAATGACAAATATTCAAGAATATAATAAGAAAGGCAAAACTCGACGGTTTCTAAATCCAGTGAAAAGCCCCCCTTCTATAAAATTTTGAAGACACAAGGATGCCCGTAAATCGTCAAAATGCGGACGTATTACTATAGGCAGTAACTTAGGCCTTCGAGAATTATATTGAATTTTATCACGGGCCATAAATTTTAATATTACCATGATAATGAATTTGTCAGTTCACTTTTTTAAACGAGAGCCCGGTTGCAGGAAATGCGCTCTACTCACAAAGGCCGGGAAATATCCCTCCTTCCATTAGCCTTTTTATTGACCCATACACTAACACTTTTGGCAGGTACTGGGAAGATCCCATCTCCACGGGTGTCAATAAGTACAGCCCCGATGCACCACTCGAGTATATTAGTCCGTTCCTCTCCTGCGTGGATGATCCCCGCGTACATACGTTTGTATGTTGCTCCCATATTGCTGATAACACATGCAAGGCCGTCTGGGAAAGAATTATTTCCGTAGCGCACGAATCCTGCATTGATTGAGTAGGCTAATCCAAGTCAGACGACGGATGCTTACCAATGCAATTCTTCTTGTCAAAATAGTCCCGTTGGTCACCGCAAGCGTACAGCTTACGGTCACGCATCAAGATAGGGAGCTTTCCCTTGTAAGAAGGCAAAGAGATAGAACGAGACCACCTCTAATTCCGTAAAGATCACCATAAAAGATGTATGGCTGCCCTTGAGCTCGGAGAAGTATCAATGCATAGGCAATTGGCTTGAAGAATGGGGCTATTATCGTCTATGTCGTCTCGTTAGCACCATATAGACGGAAAGAAAAGACATATCTTTTGAACTTGCCTCAAGTGACTGGCCAGGTTGCTTTGAAAGGTAAGTATGACTCAATTTATCAAAACGTTTGACGGCTTACAGTGTCATGATTTGCCACGAATGTCTAGTGAGTACCAATTTTTAGAACCTTCCTACATCATGGATTTAACTCAAAGTCTTACTACTGCATGCATTGGGCTCTGTTCCACCAACGTGCCCCGGAACACCTTACGAATGTCACTTCGTTCGGTCTGTGAGGTTAATGCAAACCGACCAAGGAGCGGCACGTCAAACAGAGATACCCCGTAATCCATCACTTTGAGGTAATTGAGTAGATGTCTCACATCCCCTCTCCAATATTCACCCACTAGGAAATACTCAGCGCCGACTGTGTTGCGGAGATGATCGACAAATTCCTTTTGAAATGCAACCGAATTATGTTTAGCAGCGTCAATTCGCATCCCACTGATTGCTAGCTCGGTCCCAATCCATTCCACCCATTTGAAGATATCTGCTCGTACTTCCGGGTTTGTGTGGTCGAGGTTGGCGAACATCAAAAAGTCGTAGTTGCCATGCTCATCACTGACGTCTTTTGCCCAGTCCTTGCGTGGGTCAGCAACTTTGTAGATTGCATGTTGTTTTCTTAATTCATCCCAATCCACTCCATTGAAGTGTTCGTGGTGGTACTTCATCGTACTGTACTTTCCTTTACGACCAGGAAAATTGAATCCTACCCACCCGGAAACCGTCTCGCGCTTTGATACAACAGTCTTTCTATCTGGTTCAATGTAAGCTCTTTTGAATCCTCTCAGACCATTGTAGCGCAATTGATACCCCCAGGGTTCACCTTCACGGCGGAGAACTTTTTTATGAAATCAACACCGACCTTGTGGTTCAGGACAGTGTCCCAATAGATACCTATACCAATATCATGGGCCGCTGCTATTAGAGCGCGGAGGTCCTCCCTCGTTCCCCATCGGGTTGATATGGAACCCTTTTGGTCGAATTCCCCGAGATCATATAGATCGTAGACATCATACCCTGTACCGGACGGGTCCATTCCTTTGCAACCAGGAGGAATCCAAATATTATCCACTCCGGCATCCCGAAGGCTCGGTAGAGCCATTCTAAGACGGTACCAATGCTTCTGGTCAGCTGGCACGTGCCATTCAAAGCCCTGCATCATCAACGAGTTGTGTGGAGTATCCCATCCTATGTACTTTTCTGGATCATCTGAAATTCCAGATTCAGGATTAGTTAATTTCCATGTGATGTCTCCGCATGCTTCGAAAGAGGCAAATCCCACCTTCGATCTCTCTCCACTTCTTTACCTCTCGTCGCATTTTCAAACAGTAACTCAACAGGGACAGCATTAGATAAACCACCACGTGCCTCGGTGAGAATTCAACTGGATCAACACAGTACAACCCTAACAGCTTACAAGATATGTAAGATGAGCGAAAGAGATATTCAAAATGTTCTGTCACGGCCGATATATCGAACCGGAAAACTAAAAGTTCAAAGCAGGACCAAACGGCACTAATGGTAGTGACACGGGTCCCCCTGTTGTGTGATTCTTATCGAATGGTAAACAATTCCCAGATGAGTCGATGTGCATTATTCGATTGGTCCTCTATTGGCAGCTTACGCGTTGCATCATGGTCTTCGATTTGTGGCGGCTCAAAATTGATGCGTCTCGCTTGGTCCAGGGGTTAGTGGTCGATAAATGTTTACGCCCGTTGGATGTATCCAAGGAAAGGTCTGGGTACCACACTACCACCCGATGTGATGAGGTTTTACAACCTTGGCCAAGAATGGAACCGGCGACATAGGTTCATAGCCCACGCAGATTCGACTATCAAAGGGTCTAAACGAGATTGCTTCAGCCTCCAGGTTCCCAACTTGTAGGTTCGTGCTCATTGTACATCCCAACTGTAGTATGTAGATTCCGAGATCCGACGCTAGTAAATTGACCAATCATAGACCGCAATAGAAGATAGCGGCCGGAAATCCTTACAGATAGACGATACGTGATTTGTGGAAATAAAAATAGTAGCGGTGCTCCCGCCTGTAGGTCAGTGCAGGAGAACGGGTGGCCGGGCCATTCGGACAAGGCGGCCTTGGCGCGGTGGCCGAAAAAACAAGGCGGTCACCAGAATTGTTGCCCCGTCGTTGCCGCCAGGTGTCCACTTGGTGACGTAGTAACTGTTCTTAAACTTCACGATGTTGAAAAATTTGATAGGAACTTGAAGATTCTAAAACAGAGTCCTCTCGACCGAATGACCATCCTATTTTCAGAATAAAGGAAATTTGCAGGGGACTATCAACATTGTATTATGACATGTTACCTATAGGAATTAACACGGTCGAATCATAACACGCTGCAGGAGCTCGTGCCTCGCTGGCAATAGTTAGTTAGTACGCGGGAATGATTCATGCAAAACGCCTTGACCATACTGCTGTATCAGGACCCTCGAGCCATCAAAAATCCAAGAAGGTCTTTCGGTTGACCGGGGGATGGACCGGAGGAGGAGCGCAGAAAGGTGGCAAGTCCCCGTGTGTTGCCGACGGGTACCCGCAAAGGCCCGTCATTGGCCCGCGAAAAGTTTTCGGAATTGGGACCCATCCCTTTCAAATCCTTTCCTCCTTTCTCTCTCTCTCTCTCTCCAAAAGCTTCAATTCAATCTCCTCTCCCCATCCTTTTCCCTCTTCTCGGGTGATCATCACACACAATGGCTGCCGTCACTGCCCCCCAGGAAACCAAGTCGGGCCTCGCCCTGTACAGCCGCTTCGCCTTCGCTGGTGCCGTGTGCTGCAGTGTCACCCACGGCGCTGTCACTCCTCTTGATGTGTAAGCTGCGACCATTGACATGATCAACATGGAACGATATGAAGAACTCCATCTAACCGTTGCGCGCATCTCCGTACAGCGTCAAGACCCGTATCCAGCTCGACCCTGTCACCTACAACCGTGGTATGATCGGTGGCTTCCGTCAGGTCATCCAGAACGAGGGTGCTGGCGCTCTCCTGACTGGTCTCGGCCCTACCGCCGCCGGTTACTTCCTCCAGGGTGCCTTCAAGTTCGGTGGTTACGAGTTCTTCAAGCAGCAGGCCATCAACCAGCTCGGCCTCGAGACTGCTACCAACAACCGTACCGCTGTCTACCTCGCCTCCTCCGCCTGCGCTGAGTTCATGGCCGACATTGCCCTCTGCCCTCTCGAGGCCACCCGTATCCGTCTCGTCTCCCAGCCTTCCTTCGCCAGCGGTCTCTTCGGTGGTTTCAGCCGTATCCTGAAGGAGGAGGGTGTCGCCGGTTTCTACTCCGGATTCGGCCCCATCCTGTTCAAGCAGTAAGTCACCATGTTCGCTTTTAATCGGGCGCATCCAATGCCGATATCATCGGTACATCGCACGCGATCATGGTCTTCTAACATGTCGTTTGCTAGGGTCCCCTACACCATGGCCAAATTCGTCGTCTTCGAGAAGGTCTCCGAGACCATCTTGTCTTCCGTTGACAAGAACAACCTCACCGACGGTGCCAAGACCGGTATCAACTTGGGCTCCGGTCTCATTGCCGGTCTCGCCGCCGCCATCGTCTCCCAGCCCGCCGACACCATGCTCTCCAAGATCAACAAGACCCCCGGTGCTCCCGGTGAGGGCACCGTCTCCCGCCTGATCAAGATCGGAAAGGAGCTCGGTCTCCGTGGCTCTTACTCCGGTATCGGTGCCCGTCTCTTCATGGTCGGATCCCTCACTGCCGGTCAGTTCGCCATCTACGGTGACATCAAGCGTGTCCTTGGTGCCACTGGCGGTGTCGAGATTGGCAAATAAATTATTTCGAGTCCTGTAGAATGAGGAGGATCATAGAGACTACCCTTAGATTTTTTTCACGTTTCCCCCTTGTCCATCCCTCCGATACGATGTACAATACTTTGTCTCAGTTTTCCTTCAAAAACATGCTCGGTTTCCTTTGTCTCAGTTGACGCTCCCGTAAACACGTTAACAGGCCAAAGATTTGGTCTTTGTAAAGTCAATAATAGAGCAGGTCCATTTGCTAGGAGAAGTTTCTAGTTGCGGCTATATTGGGCAGGCTTGTAGACTGACAGACAAAGGAAAGAAAGTACAGACAAGGTACAAGACTCGAGCTGTTTCATACGTCCAACGTCGCGGAGCATCACAGCACGTATCGGAATCTCGGATTCTATCAAGACGTTAGCATGTTCCCAAGGAGGCTCAGACTCGAACATGTGTCACCTCAAAGTCGGTCAAATCAGCAAGCTCGTCGTACTCTGATAAGGGACCAGCCCCAGCATGATCCGTAGCAGCCTGCGCGTCTCTCGTCTTATTCCGGCGAATCAACAACAGCCGCAGACCAATAGCTAGAACCACCTGAGCAGACGCACATGCAAGAATGACCTTGCAGCCCGTCTGATACAAAGGGGCCTCCTTGGCCAAAAATGCATGAGGACCGATGATATTGCCAACACAATATGCCAAAAACACCAGTGCGACACCGGTGGATCGCTTCGTATAGCCTCCCAGGTTCGTCGCCGGCATCTGTAGCGATAGCACCAAAGAGCAGACATATGCTCCGACGATATAATACCCGAACAACACCCCCACCTTGTTGGTTTTGTGGGATAGTTTCCACATCAAGCAAGTGCCGATGATCGTGGGGATCAAATACAATGGCATAACGATCGTGCGACAATTGCGAAATCGGGACGCGAGGAAAGTTCCACTCAGAATGTAAAAGACTTGGAATGCGCCCAACGGTATTCCCAATGCACAAGTCTTGAGAGGATCATCAGTCAAACCTTTGATAATGAGTTTGCCAAAACTGGCGATTCCACCATTGATGACCTCATTGCATAGGGTGAAGAGGAATAAGATCCAGATTTGAGGGTCAATTAGTGCCTCGCGAATCTGACACCATTTGATTTGGTGGCTCATGACACCAGTTCTTCCGAGACGGCTGCGGCCTATCAAGAGCGCCTTGTCTTCTAAGCTGAAACGCTTTGCTGATATGATATCGTCGGGAAGGAAGAGGAACATGACGATTCCCCAGGCCACAGTGACTCCCCCCAGAATAAGGTAAATGGCTCTCCAGACGGCAATGGTATGGATTTGGCCAATTCCAAACGTCAGAATACCGCCGATGATTGCGCCCAGTCCGTTGCAGCTGTAGAAAATGCCAGCACGAAAGGGCTGTTGGTCGCGGGTGTACCACATGCCAACTATCATCATGAAGCATGGGGTGATGGGAGCTTCGAAGATACCGAGAAGGAAACGGCAAATGGCCATGCCAGTGAATGAAGAGCAGGCAGCGGTTATCATCAGAATTGCACCCCAAGCGACGATGTTCCCAGACACCACTTTGGCCAATCTGGTCTTTTGTGCAAGGACGTTCCAGGGATATTCGGCGACCAGATATGCCAGGTAGAAAATACTGGCTAGCCAACTATACTGGTTACTGGACATGTGTGTTGTCGTGAAGAGGTCGAAGACGGCGGAGTAAGCTAGGGCTGACTTGTCGATATACTGCAATATATAGGTTCCTGCAAGCAGTGGAAGGAGTACAATATCCACCTTGCGAACCAAATTTTTATTGCGTGTTTCATCGTCCAGAAGAACCTGGATAGAGTTATGCGTGAACCCGTGCTCATGAAGAAAGGCACCACCTTCGTCGAGGTCGGCGATGGTACCAACTTGCACATCCTTTTCATCGTCATGGTGTCTGATCGAGTATTTTTGGGGTTTACTTTCCTCCATGATGGGGACTATGATAATATGGTATATGTAAGAATCTGGTTGAAAGGGAGGGGCCTCAATGTTTGAGAGCCTTTGAGTGACCATCTCCAACAAGAATGGGCATTTATTGATATACCCCAAATCACCTCCAATGCCCAGGATTATCCATGCGGGGAACCCTGTGACTACGGACTCTGTCCGAAGACGATAGATTGAGGAGATAGACTTTTGTATGTGCTCCTCTGATCATCAAAGCTCCTGATAACCTTATCTACGACTACCTGGAGGGCACGGAAGGTGTCCGTTAGGTGGCCACGATAAGGATGGAAGATTATGCGTTGGTTTACAGTCTCGTTATCTACACATACCCTGGGCAGAACTCTTGATTAATTACAGGTAATTCTGGCTATCTTCAGACAACCAAGTCAATTCAAAGGTACAAGGGAAACCGAATTAGGAATTAGGATTGGGCTCAGCGCCGAGATTTACCCGAGCGACGAAGAACGTTAGATCTCTTTCCAATCGAAACCTGACAATTAACCAATTTACGAGCGCTGGGCGCGCACATGTAACAAGAGTGCTTTTGAATTCTGTTTACCCACCTCGGAGGCGTTATCTCTGGGGCTTTGACTGCTGGTGTTTCGGGTCCCCACTGCCTCCACAGCTTCTCCCCGCACGGAACTACTTTTATTCCCCGAGAAGACGCCTTCTCCCCTCATAACTTCTAGCCATTCTTAACCCAGACACCAGAGCTTATCCAATTAATCTGAAATCGGAATAAAATGTCTACGCCAAGCACTAGTCCGTCCGTTTCTCTTCCTCAAGGTCACCTTATTGGAACCCAACTCAATGATGCGTTCCCCGTGACCGTCGATGCATTCTTGGGTGTTCCTTACGCGCTTCCACCCGTTGGAGAAAGACGATTCAAGCCGGCATTCCAGGTACCAGCATCTACCGAGACCATTGATGCATCAAAATATGGCCCTGCAGCTCCAGGCAAGGCCTTGCTCGCTGGTGGCCCAAAACTCGAGCAAAGCGAAGACTGCCTCACTGTCAATATCTTCCGCCCAGCTGGAACAGATGAATCACACAAACTGCCAGTCGCAGTATATATACATGGAGGTGCATTCAATCGAGGGTCGGCTACAATGCATGATACAGCCTCGATGGTTGCTTGTTCCGAGTCACCATTCATTGGTGTGAGCTTTGGCTACCGGATTGGCGCATTAGGATTTCTGCCCTCGAGTTTGTCGAAAAAAGAAGGCGTCCTAAACCTCGGTCTTCGCGATCAGGTACACTTACTTGAATGGGTGCAAAGAAACATTAGCAAGTTTGGTGGCGACCCTGGAAATGTCACGCTGTTCGGCCTATCGGCTGGAGCGCATTCGGTAAGAACATACCCTGCCACAAGCATGCTTTGCAACAATTTCTGACGACGATAGTAGATTGGACATCACCTTTTGAACTACAAAGAGAATGCAGCGGCTCTTTTTCACCGTGTCATCATGGAATCCGGCTCGCCAACCTCTCGCGCGGTCCGTCCATATAATGCGATGATCCACGAACAGCAGTTCCAGGATTTCCTACGTGAAGTTGGCTGCCCTGCTGACCTACCTGAGGACGAGATATTCCCGTTTCTCAGGTCACTGCCTAGCTTGACTGTGACGAATGCCCAGACAGTGGTCTTCGACAAGTACAACCCTTCTCTTCGGTGGGCATTCCAACCCGTTATAGACGATGATATTATTTATCGTAAGCCTTTAGATGCATGGAACTCTCAGCTCTGGAATAAAGTACCTATCATGACTGGTTTCACCACCAACGAGGGAAGCATGTATGTGGAAAAGAAGATGTCGGATCCGTCACAGTTCCGCAAATTTTGGAATAATCTTCTTCCTGAATTGTCATCTTCGGACTTGGATACAATCGATAGACTCTATCCTGACCCGACTACGGACCCAGCTTCGCCGTATATAGAAAACCGAGACGGCCATGGACTTGGCCCTCAGTTCAAACGGATTGAAGCAGCGTATGCTCACTACGCATATGTTGCACCCGTTCGTCAGACAGCCGAGTTTGCTTCTTCTCAGGGCGTGCCCGTTTACCTGTACCACTGGGCGCTTCCTAGGACCGTGGTTAATCGCGCAAACCATGGAGATAACATGTATTATGAATCATACAACAAGGGCATTACGGGGATTTCAGAGTCACAGAAGGAGCTATCCGGCACTCTTCATGCCTATATCACCAGTTTCATCACCCATGGTAACCCGAATGCCATCAGGGGACGTTACTCCCAAAGGCCTGAATGGGAGACCTCCGTGCCTCATGATCATCGCGTGATGACCTTTGGTGAAGGCAATGAGGAACTGATTGGAGGCACCACGGCTCCTCCTGCAAATTTTATCAAGGATGAGTGGGCGAGGGAGCAAACTGAATTTTGGTGGTCAAAGGTTCCTATTTCACAGCTTGCTTGAAGGAGTGCACGTTGTTTTGATGTTTAAGTCATATAATGATGAATTTTCATTGTTTCTTGCACCTTCTATCACAGTCGTGCAACTTTCCGAAGTGAGTCACGAATTAATCAATGGAGGATCTAAATTGATGAAATCCATGCTCCTTTTCTCAGAACTGATCAATTTATCGAACTATGTAAGGCTTTCCTATCTGAGCTGCGGGGAAACCATGTTGAGCTTGAATAAATGTCTGAACCCTCATACACTCGAAATGAAGTCTTCGTCATCCAATATCTTCTATCGACCACTGTGAAGAGACACACATCTCGAGAAGGATGATCAACTGCTTCTTGGCTCTACTCAGCTATAAATAAAGTTCCATACAATTGAGGTCTAAACCAGCTTCAGTCAGTCAACAAAGACTCGAATGCAGATACAAGTGTGGGCGAGTCTTGACATGCGGGCTTGAAAACTATTACACGTTCGCCTCTTCATCGTCATGGAAGATGGTTATCCCCCAGTTTGGACGATTGAATCGCTTTCTCCCAAGCGTTGTGACTAAACTGTCAATCTGCGCGATCTCTTCGTCATTCATATCGAAGCATTTCTGTAGATTGGTGGCAACTCTCGTCGGGTTCGTGCTCTTCGGAATCACGCTCCACCCTTTCCTCACACCCCAGCTAAGCAACACATTACCAGAGCTGCATGCTCTCTTCTCGGCGATAGAATTGACAACTGGATTCTCGTGAAGGGTACTTCCACTGCCGCCCAGAGGACCAAAGGCAGTTTGATGAATGCCGTGTTGTATACACAGCGCATTAAGCTTCTTCTGAGGAAGCAGTGGCTGAATTTCTGTCTGGTTCACAGCAGGGACAATTTTGCAGTTTTCCAGTAATTTTCTCAGATTCACCGTTGAGAAATTGGCTACTCCAATGGCCTTTACTTTTCCTGTCCCAAGAAGCTTCTCCATCTCACGCCACGTGTCAGTAAAGTCCCAGTCCGGGTCGTGAACGGTGCGATCCTCCTTTCCGTATGCTTCGGGGGTTGAGGTAGGTAATGTGACCGGCCAGTGCATAAGATAGACATCCACATACTCAAGGCCCAGATCGTTGAGAGATTTCTGAAACGCAGATTGAATGCGGTGGTGATCGGAGGACCAGCTATTTTCGAAGTCAATATGTTAGCGTTGAATAGGGCAATGGGGTATTTGCCCATACAGCTTGGTAGTTACAAAATAATCGCTGCGGGGTACATCGATCGTCTTGAATATCTGACCTATCTCTGCTTCGTTTCCATCTGATGGCCTTTGTTAGCCTATCGCCATTGTCAACTTTTCTTGGTGGGGACCTACATAGAGGAGCGCAATCCTATCAAAGAATCGGAAAGTCAGTATAGTCAACTATTACCGAATTTCTCGGGGGTCATCATACAAAGTGCCTGTAGCCTGCTTCAAACGCAGCCTGAACTGCTGTTGCTGCCTCGCCGGGCCCAGCCTTCCAGGTCCCAAAGCCGATTGCGGGGATTTTTGCCCCAGTATTTAGGAGAAAGCTCTTAGTTTGTATATTCGTGGTCATTTTGCATGTACCTCAAAAAGTCATTCTTTAGACCCTAATTCAAGAATTCGAGTCCTTTAAAGGCATACCATGGAGCTTATAGTCGATATTGACCCCGCTACTCAGTTGAACGAATCCCTTTTACTGGATTCATCTAGTCGGAGAGAAAGCCGTAAGAAGTCCTGGGAAGAAGTCCTGAGACCTTTACCCCTCGCCGCGCATCAGACTCGCTCCGTTACTCCTCTCCTAATCTTAATATTATTGTACAAATGTTTGAGCAGTGGAAAGATTATGAATTGAACCTTGAGAATGGCAAGCGAGCGTTCCTGACGCCATATATGGTCACACCGCCTCAACATGCTCCACGCGGTCTCTCTTTCCATCGTCCTCCTGATCGTTCAATTTCCCAGCCATGATTTCCTCTCACACATTCGAACGGGTTTTCTCTTCCTCGGTAGGGTAAGCGTGTCGCAACGTCGTCCACAACGGTCGCTCAAGCAAATTATCCATACTCTCAATTGACCGGCCTTTCATCTCAGGCAAACAGAAAAAGATGAAAATGACGCCCAAGTAGGTCAGCATGGCATAAAGTAGGAACACACCCCAGCCCATCTTGGTGATCATGTTCGGCGTTGCTCGAGTAATACCGTAGTCCACTATCCAACTGATGAAAAAGCAGATCGCCATACAGAAAGATCGCTAATATGGTCAGCATTGATCTCTGGCATCGACGATGCACCAACGCCCATACCCGCGATAAATCGCCCGCCGAGGAGGACTTCATAGTTGGCGATCATCTGCATCAGAGCTCCAACTAAGAACACCAACCCCCAGCCAAAGACCGACCATTTTCGACCAAAGTAGTCAGATGTTGGTGCTGCAAGCAAAGAGCCGGCAGATCCACCTGCTGCGAGCATACTTGCAATTGTTCCCTATATTGTCTGAGTCAATATTTCCAATGACAATGGTTTGGGAAAGAATCTCCTAATCTACCTTTCTATTATCCAACTCAGACTGAGTCACTCCACTCATTCCAAATGCATTCTTAAAAGATGGCAGCGTGAGAATCCCGCCGATGTTCCCGGTATCAAATCCATAAAAGGAGCCGGCCCAGCTGACGGCAACCAAGAGGTAGAGAAGACGGAGGTTGAAGATTGCCTTTGGGTCTGTCTTTGCTTCACTGCTAACCCAGATGCTCGTTCCTCCAGCCATGTTGTATAGCTCTTTTTGGAGTTAATTTGCAAGCACGCTTGTAAAAATATCTGGCTTTCAGGACACTGAAGGTGTAAACCAATCCAAGTGGCACTTGGAAGTTCAAGAGGCTGCAGCCAGCATATAAATCTTACCAGAAAGACTACTGAGTTTTGTCAAAGGATCATGCCTTGATAACCCGTGTCGAATCCTATAGTCCCCACGCCTAAACATTCGTCTGCAAGCCCCATGGGGAAGTGAGGAGGTGGAGGAGGGCCACGCGGGCTGGTCTGGGGTCGGGCTTCTCTCCGGCGTTTGGCATGACGAGGTAACTGCCGGGCACCATCCCGACATCTTTGGGAACCCTACCATTCCTGACTGGCAAGTTACAGGTTTGGCAATAAGATAAGCTAATCTTAAAACGAGTCATGAAGTCTGCGCGTCCTCAGTTAACTCAAACTCTACCTACATCACTGATTGTCACCATGCCCACCACGACGAACACTGCGGCCCCCGAGTTTCGAGCCAGCCTGCAGTTTCAAAGGCGCGAGGAATACAATTTCACCGAGGCATTGATTCCGGCTCTCACGACGCAGTTCCATGCGTCGAATCTTCTTCTCCTTCCCAATGGCGATCTCCTTTGCGCTTGGTTCGGAGGCAGCATTGAGGCCAGACCCGATATTTGCATTTACATGTCTCGTCTTCTAGCCCATTCAAATAAGTGGGAAGATGCGGTGAAAGTGTCTAATGATCACACTCGAAGCGAACAAAATCCTGTTCTCTTCCGAGTTCCCTTTATGGGAGAAATCCGGCTCCTATACACATCGCAAGATGCGGGAAACCAGAATTCTGCGACTGTGAAGCACATGGCTTCCATTGACGGTGGAAAAAGTTGGTCAGATCCTATGGTACTCTTTGAAGAACGAGGTACATTCATCAGGCAGCCTATTCAGGTTCTCAAAGACGGAACATGGGCTGTTCCAATCTTCAAATGTTGTGCAGAGCCAGGTGAGCGATGGCTTGGAAGCGATGACATATCTTGCGTTCGCGTGTCCAAGGACGAAGGACGCACTTGGTCAGAGAAAGAAGTACCCAATAGTTATGGCTGCGTCCACATGAATATTCGGGAGCTCAGTAATGGCACCTATCTGGCTCTCTACAGAAGTCGTTGGGCCGATAACGTGTACATGTCAACATCCCCTGATGGCCTTGATTGGAGTGAGCCCAAGGCGACGATATTACCGAACCCTAACTCGGGAATTTGCTTCGATGTTCTACTTTCTGCAAGAGTCGTCCTCGTCTATAACCATTCTTCAAGAAAAGACGCTGTTGGTCGGCGCGATGGTCTTTACGATGACATTAGTGACGATAGCGATACAAGAACCAACCAGGAGAGCAAGCATGGGAAGGAGGCTTTTCGGGGTGCACCAAGGGCACCACTTTGTGTTGCTTGGAGCGATGATGATGGGTCTACTTGGAATTGGAAGACCTTGGAAGAAGGAGATGGTTATTGTTTGACAAATAACAGCGAACATAAGCTGAATCGGGAGCTTTCATACCCCAGTATCACCATTCAGAGCGACGGGTCGATTCACATCGCGTTTACCTTTTGGAGGCAGCGGATCAAGTACATTCGCCTGGGACAAGACCTTTTCGAATGAACCAAAGCATATTCCATACATTACACGATATGCTACTTTTTCAAGGAGGGTGCTGGGCATGGTAACACTAAATATACACCAGAGAGCCATGCATCTAAAAGACAAAGGCACCGCGTTTGAGAGCGCTAATATTGAGCAGAGCCTTTTGAGTTTAATTAGAATCTAAGATTATATTTTTGATATAAACGTTTTATAGAAGTCGACTGGGAAGCCAGATAAATACCATAATGACACGGTCAGTCAATCTAGCCAATTTCAAAATCGTAGTCTAGAGCTCCAGCATGGTTTCTTCCATAATATCTGACATACTTCTCTAAATAACATCGGGGAGGCTCTGCTCCAGTTGGACCAAGTGCTGCATTACATTTTCCACCCAGACTGCTTTCTGAGGGTCACAAGGGAGATATGGCTTCCGAGGCCAAAAA
Source organism: Penicillium brasilianum (assembly GCA_001048715.1). Classification (NCBI taxonomy): domain Eukaryota; kingdom Fungi; phylum Ascomycota; class Eurotiomycetes; order Eurotiales; family Aspergillaceae; genus Penicillium; species Penicillium brasilianum. The sequence goes on from CDHK01000003.1 coordinate 2,513,950, forward strand.
GCTGCTGGCTCAGTCACGCCAGCACTTGGGCCAGCAAAGTGGCCGGTCGCATATTTCGTAGGGGCAATCCCTTCTTTGCATGCCTTTTCTGCTTGAGCAACAAGTCCTTGTAGCTCTTTCGCTTCTTTTATTTTGTCCTCGTTCCAGAGCGCATAAAGTCTGGCCACGCATTTGGGGAAGACATTTGCAATACCAGTCACACATCCGCCTCCGCTGCCGATAAGACAAGGGAGCAACCAGTCTGAAGAACCGGCAAAAACTCCAAACTGCCCATGCGTATATTCTTGAGTAAGCCTGGTGACCTTGCCTGCATTGCCACAGGTGAGCTTAACGCCGACGATGTTGGGAAGTTGCGCGAGTTCGGACAGGGTATCAGAGCTCAGGTCTACTCCGTTGCACATCGCTGGAAACTTTATCGTATTAGCTTCAATTCTCTTGTGAACCAAGATGTACTTACGCTGTAAATAACAATCGGGAGAGCAGTTGCATCGGCAACATCATGATAGAAGCCGAGAATGGCTTCCTTTGTGACAGCCTTGGCCCAGTAGCTTAGTGGCAGTAGCAGTCCAAAATCTGCCCCTACGCTCAGGGCATCCTCAGCCAGTCGAATTGACTCCACTGTTGATTGTCCACTAATCCCAGAAAGAATAGGGAAATCCGGGCGACCAGAGTCAGATGCAGCTTTTCGCGCGACCTTGATAAGTTCCTTCCGTTCCTCGGCTGAAAGGAGAACAGCCTCTGCCGTGGTACCGGCCAACACAAGCCCATCAACACCGCTGCGAATCAGATGCAAAAAGAATTTGTATGACGCTTCGTAATCAACTTCTTGACGCGGGGTTGGCCTATACAATGAAATGACGGGACAGTATATGCCTTGCGGGATAGGCTCGGATTTGGCCGCAATACTTGATGCCATGGTGTAATTGCTTCAGAAATGTCTTCTTGAAATTTTTGATCGATCCTCTCCTAATTAACTGTCTTCAAGGACGATGAGTTCTCAGGATTTCATGGAGGTTGGTTCACGGACAGAGTGCGCGATTCATGATGTCGATCTGCTAACATTGATGCTAGAAACAATTAACAAAGGAATACTACAAGGAATACCTTGCTGGTACGGAGCCTATGTTCTTGAAGCCCAGAGAAATCAAGATCTACAACAGATTGGGACCGCCATACTACATGGCCAAGGATTAGTAGGGGCTGACGGCTGGTGTATGCACGAGGCATAAAATGCTTGAATAGCTTATTTTTTCTACGGCATAGAAAAGAATAAGGAACAGATACGATTAGCCCGCATATTACGGACCTACCCCTTGATTGATCTACCCTAGCTGAGATATCTGCTGGAAGGTCCCGAACTAATAAGTACAATGCAAACAGCGCAAAGACTGCCCCCAGCGCCGAGAAACGCCTGAACTACCTCGGCCTAAGATGATGCGACAGTGAAAAAGATAATCATAATCGGACACTTGCAGATGTGTAAGGATAAGGAGAAATAAGTCACTCACTCGGACATCTCCGAGAATAGATGGAAGAGGGGAGATAAGACCCATGTCTAGTCGGCAGGCCTGTAGTAAATGAGAGGGATAGAGGAAAATAAAACCAACCTTGTGCTCTTTGAGCGTGGTGACAAATTTTCCGTAATAATTGGCTCTCTCTCCTTTTCGGCACAGATGTGTAAAGGAGAAGGCCCGTCGGTCAAAACAGTGGATGGAACCTAACCCCGCAGCTCGTGTTCCGGTGGGAAGAACTTCGAGGGATTTGGTGATGGGAATGTTGTTTTTCTTTCATTTTCATGGGGACCAGCCCCGGAGGGATAGCATTGAGGTTTTGTACTTGTGGTGCGCGGACAGTACAGCGGTGCCTAGGCAGGCGTCGCAGTGTTGGACATAGTGTTCGGTGTGACCTGGCGCTTAGCTGATCCTTGAGAGGCATCCAGCGAAGAGTCCTACAAGAAGAACAAGATTAGTGATTCCCGATCGGCGATACCAGAGGAAGGCATCTAGTTTCGTAGGATGAAGGGCGAGTTCGAGTGTCGATATCATTGCTGAGTCAGGTTCAATCTCGTTCTCTTCATATTGACTTACGTGCATCTCGCCAAGTCTGCGTTTCTGACCGGTCGATTCGGTCTTTTTGATCACCTTCTTCTTTGGTCGGGATGGCCGGGTTTCACCGGGTTGGAAGACGTCGTCGGGCAGGTCGAAGCTGGAATGTGTGAAAACACAGTTCATGCCGCCAGAGACGATGGTTATGAAGAACTTACTTGCGAACGTGGGTGACTGCCAGGTCATGAATCTCGGGGATATAGCCTGACCAGGATGTGCACGTTGACTTGAATATTTGCGAGTCCGTAGAGATGTCGAGAGACCTCGAGGTGCCTGTATACGGGTTAGATTTCAGAGTGAAAATGACCAAGGTCCGGACCCATACCTGGTTCCAACGGCTTTAACTCCAACCCGATGTAGTAGGTGGTGGTGTAGACTGTGTGACTGCCACCCTCGAGTTTCTGCTCGGCTTGCTGGGGTTGCTCGGTTTGCTCTGTGGGCGGCGCAACATGTGCGTTCTCCATTCCGTTTTGCGCCGCAGCCTCGTGGGCCGGATCCTTCGTCTCGTCGGTTGTCTCTGTCGTAGTACCCTTAGTCTGATACTTTGTTGATCCATTCTTGACCGCCTCCATCTCTTCAGCATTGGTGATAGTATGGATTCTTTCGAATCCCTTCGGGAAGGGATGTGCTACTGCAATGATCGCCTTGCGGTCAAGAGCCCCCACAAGGTGACGCAGTTTCGATTCTACAAGTCCAGACCAAACAGCTTCATCTTCCTTGGTCTTGCTTGAAGCCGTGATACTGAGGTAATACTTGTAGTCCTGTGTAAAGAAGGTATGGCGGGTAAAAAGATCACTCCATGAAAGTTGCTTCGTGAAGATCTTGTCCACAACGTCTCCACCTCTCTGAAGTTCCCGAAGAATCACAGTCTTGGTTGACATGGAGATGTTGTGAGTTGCACACATGGAAGGATAGGCAGGAGTGATGATGGGCATGAGATGGAATTTATCACCGTGGTAAATCTGTAATAACGGAAGGAGAATGTTACTTTGGGTACCGAATACAAGAGTTTGCGAGCTTGGCTTACCTTAGGATTCCAGACTTTCATCTGGAGAGGACCTTCTTCAATCTGCTTCAAAAGAACAGGCTGAGGCCATGCCCATTTGTTCATAATTCTGAAGAACTTGCCCACGATGACTGACCCCGAAGCGGCCGGGTAGAGTTGACAAACTCTTGCTACCAGCATGGCCCAAGCGATACCTCCAGGAAATCCAACAATATTAGCGTAGATGGCTCGACCTGTATAGACAAGAAGGTTAGCAAAGAGAGTGACCAAGAGATAGGATAAGATAGGCAGGGCGCAACTCACGCTGGGCCCACAGTTTGATTGCGCGCAAGGCAATACGGAACGTCTTCTGTTGAGGAACAAGCTCTAGAATTTCATCCGCAACACGAGTTCCATTCAGCGATCGAACCTCCTTTTCATCCAAGCCTCGCAAGTAATCATTGTTCTTGAGATCAAGGTTCATAGGCACTGAAGGAATGACAAGACGAGCAAACAGCAGATCAATGCTGATTCCGGCGAGCTCCATCTTGATGATGGGGACAAACGCATCTGGAACTGGAGTCATCTTCTCTACCACACCTTCAGGGGCCATCTGTTGTAAGAGAGGAGGGAAGTCGGCGAAAAAGTCCTCGCTGCATACATGCTTCGGGCCGACGATAAGTGTATCGATATCGGATCCTAGAGACGAAGGAACAACGTTAGCTTTTGAAGCACGCGTGTGGAGATATCGAACGGGCTTACCAGGGCCATAAACCCCCAATCGGTAACCGCCGAATGTAAAAATCTTGCCTCCGGAAGCTTCGACGGCCGCAGGCGACAGGCCCTTCTTCCGAGAAACAGTCTTGACAAACTCTAGGGCGACCCGCTGAAGTAGTTGGAGCATTTGGATTCTGCGAACTTCTTGTCAATTTTCAATTCCCCATTTGCTTCCTAGTCGGTGACCATAAAACGTACCTCCGCTCGGAGTCCGAGGGTGGCTCGAAGTTGTTCTGCGCCTTCAACTCCAGGATAAGATCGTCATTCGCAGCCAACTCATCCTGTGTCGGCAGAGCAGTCGAAATTGGGGGAGTCACGCCCCACTGTCGACTTCCGGTCGCTGCCATTGTGGGAAAGGGGAGGTGAATGTCGGTTCGTGGAGGAGAGTGGATTGTGTGTCGCGTTCAATTGAAGATAGGGATTAGATAACGGAGAGAGTACCGAGTCGCCGACAGTCGCGTGTCGGTATCAACAACAGAAGGAAAGAGAAAGGAGAAGGCGCGGTGAAATTAAAAATAACCAAAGGAAAGCTCGGGAAAGTGACACGACCCCAAATGAATGACAGGTCAAGAGTGAGGGTTAAGTGAGGTGACTGCGCAACGGTCTCTGTTCTATCACCGGCTGGCGCTTCCAAGGATGGGGCGCTTACTCAGTGTCACATGATCATGCACTTTGGCTGTTTTTCCTTACGCCAAGCCTGTTTTCATGTATGGATTTGGAATCTTATTTTTGGTGGCTTACACTGATTTTACAATAATAAATATTCTCCACAAAAGGAGCGTTCATGAAGAAGGTTAGATGAGGATAATTAATGATCCTTATGCCTATTTATTCAGGCATTAACCTGATATTCTGTTGATTTTCGCTGATGCATTCTTTCTCTCATACTTGTACTTTCCTCGGACGTGACTACCATTCACCTCTGACCCTTGTAATAAAGCTTCAAGGGGTCATACGTTCAAGAAAACGCTTCGTCCATTTAACTACACCGTTTCTTGAGGCTTTTCTCCCTAGGCTTTAGCCCCCTCTGGCGGGTTAGCCGCAAAGAAATCGGCCATCTGCTTATCCAGCCATGCGACATCCTCCTTGCTGTCACCGGGGCCTCCCGCCCAGTCTGTTTATTCGAGTCAACGCTGTTCTTGCTCCATTTGGCTGCTAAAATAAAGATGTACTCACGTCCCCAGATAGAAGGGAAAACGCCTAGCGTTCCGACGCCAGGCTTCATACAGGCGACCTCGTATTCTGAGTCTTCGGGTCTGTAGAGCATATGTGAGTTTCTCCCCTTTAAACGAAATGGAACGTTTCTTACGGGAAGTAAAGATCAGTCTTGGCTGGCAGAACTAGCGTTTTTGCCTTGATCGAGGCCATCGCCTTCTCAAAGTCTCCATTGTATGGTTCCAGTTGGGAGACGTCTCCATTCTGCCAGGTCTGCATCATTACCAGCAGGTTCTCAGGATCTAGAGACTGTGGTCAGCTAACGGTATCTACAGTGCCAGGCAGATGGCGATTACCCTTCGAGCAAGCCCACTTCTCCCAATGATTCTGCAGGAAGTCTTCGAGGTCTTTGTATCCCAGAGCTGTTTCATACAGCTTCTGGCGATAGAATGCCTGGCTAAATCCCCTATTCAAATTAGTCAGACCAGATTCAAGACAGATTAGGGAAGAGGGAATAAACCAACCATCCAGCATATACTCTCCCCATCGCCTTTAGACCAACTTCCCTGTCTCTATCGCTCCAAATCCGAACCTCAGCACAATCTTCCTTTATTCCGCCATTCCCAGACCCAGCCGAGCGAATATTCTTCACTGCCAGGAGGGCCGTCTTGACTCCTTCGATGAACACCTGATTATGCAGAGACGTCTTTGCCGAGCCGCAGAATGGCACTGCAATATCCATGAAATCCGGGTACTGCGTTGCCCACTGGTACGTTTGGCCGGCTCCCATGGACCAGCCTAGGACGGCGCGCAGGTGGGTGATGCCAAAGTGCTTGGTGACGAGCTCGTGCTGGGCACGGACATTGTCGTAGAATGAGACCTTGGGGAAGGGCCTCGGACTTGGTTGATTCGAAGGAGACGAGGATTGCCCGTTACCAAAAAGTGCGGTGATGATAATGAAATATTCTTTCGGGTTGAGCGTCTTGTCTTCTCCGATTAACCAAAAGTTGTCTGCAATCGCTGTACAAGAGAGGTAACAGGTTAGCTTTTCAGACTTCCATAGAGCTCTCCAGGGCAAACTTGGTTGCTACATACCACCCGAAAACCAAGTAGGATAGACGATCGCCGGAAGACTGGGATCGCCAAAGGTCTTGTACGCGATATGGGCATCAACAATCTTCTCCCCACTCTGCAAGTCCCAGTCTCCGAGCTTGTAAATCTCATAATCTGGCTGCGACATGGCTTCGAAGCACTGGCTAAACACTCGTTGATCCAAGGCTTGTTAGGAGTAAAGATTTCTGGTTCGGTGATATCCGATCCCTGGGCTTCGCGCATTTATATTTCTGGGGCCTGCTGATAACGACCCCGCTCTGAGTACGAAGTACTCTCCGCACGAGGCGCGCTTGGAGTCGCCAACGTTACACATCCGCTGGGATTCCGTCTCCAAAAATTTGTCATTCAAAGTTTGTCATGCGTTTTTTTGACGTTACCCCGGGGCTGTTGTAAGCAGTTGAATGGGATGCCGTCTAAACTGGGATGCCGTCTATGCTGGGATTCCGTTTCCAGAGGAGCTCAACGGTCATGTCCGCCCCCATGTTTTACGATTGACAAGAGCTGGAATGCATTCATGGGCAGATAAATTTAGGAATTATCCTCGAGAGAACGCGTGATTCATGCTTCGTAATGAAGAGTTGAGTAATAGGAACGGCTTGATTGATTCATCACGCCTGGTCTCTTTCACCATATTCTCCCCAGATTCGCTGGGTGTACCTATGTCTATGATCTATACAAAGCTCTAGAATTGCGGGCGAGGGATCTCAATCACATCGGTGGTACGACCATACGAGATACCACCCAGCCGACTAATCGGCTTGAGGACCTTCAGGTCGATGACAGTCTGCTCCTCGTCAATCGCATCCTCACGGACCCAGAATCGCACACCCTCGATAATGGCCAGCACACTACTCGGTTTTCCGGGATTAGCCCGGCTCTCAAACTCCTTGACCTCGACCAATTTGCCCTCGATCGCCAGGATCGATTCCTTCACACGCGCAGGCTTAACCACGGACGTTGAGCCTTTGGTGAGGCCCGACACCTCCCACTCCGAGTGACCGTAGGGCGCATTGATCGAAGTTGAGTTCGCAGCTTCGAGGAAGTGCTCCGAGATAATATTGATCACGCACTCCTTCGTGTCATTCAGATTCTTCAATGTATCCTTGGCTCTATCCAGCGAGCCCACGAACCCGACAACGAACAGGGGCGGATCATGGTTGACAAGCTGCGAGTAGCTGAACGGTGCGAGGTTCGTAGTCTTCCCGTCCGCGGATTGCGTGCTGATCAGGGCGATAGGTCGCGGCACCATTCCCGAAATCAGCAGCTTGTAGTTGGACGCGACGGGTCGGCCGTCGGCATAGGGGTCGATCTCGACGTGATCCTTTTTGAGGCTTTCTCCGCCGTCGTTCGCACCATCGCCTTGTTTCCAGGTCGGGTTCGGGGACTTGGAAACGATCACCTCGGCATCGTGGCGGAAGTCCGGACGGGAAGCTTGGAGCTGCTCGAAATCGGGCCGGGCATTGGACATGGTGGGGGTGGTGCTGAGCGGTCGGCACGGTGGGAAGGAGGGGCGGATTAAAGAGGTCACACTGTAGCAATTATAATTCAGGTCAGCGCAGATGCTCGTGAATGCCCTGCAAAAGGTTCTCTGGCCGTTGCATATGCAAAGAGGGGTTCATCGGGTTGTGCTTGCCACGGTGAAGCAGCTGCGAGACATACGGTGGTTTGAGAGAGATTGATCGAGTGGCGCGAATCGCTGGTCTAAGCAACTTCATTGAGGTGTAATTTCCCCTTGATGCCAACTTTCTCGTTATCGCGACCCTAAAAGGCAGAGTCCGTCACAGGGTTCATTACCAATCGAAGCGGGGCTTACTGCCACGGGCGTAATTGGGGACGGAGTGGGATTGCCACGCTTGCTGGTGGGATTATCGCACGCACCGTGCGTGGTAGCAAGGTCAACATTCGCTTCCGACGGTCCGTCAGTAACGAAGTGCTCGAGAATGCTTTAGACTGTTGGTTATGTATCAAATGCAAGGTTTCAAGAAGAGTGCTGGTAGTACGTCCAAACCTTAGAGAAAGGGTTCCTCTTTCTATAGTTCAAACCCGCTACCTGTGTGTTCTAGAACCCTTCTGTGCAACCTCTGGGGTCTCAGTATGGTATCATCAACCTCGGTTGATCTCTCGTCCGAAAGGAGCGGACTCGGCGGGTAAATTACGCCGGTAAAATAAAGGACAGGAAAATCGAGTGGATAAGCTTATTTTGCCATGAGATTTTAGTTTATGCGCAATGTTCAACCAAGAAATGGTGGTTTCCGTAGGAAGCTCGTGTCGAGGAGTGGTACACAACATAACCGGAAGAAGTGGGTTGGGCGGATGGAGATAAGCAGAGCCGTGGAGAAGCGGTCGCAGATGCTCCGAGTTTGAACGGGGTAACCCCGGTCTGGAAATACCAAGCACCCATCAAAAGGGCCTGGGTGTGCGAGGGACCGACGTGGGGGATGATGTGAAGAAAGGAAACTTCTCCCGAGAAGGACGTAGCTTTGACCACGCTACATAGCTCTATATCCTAGGTAGGGCTGTACTCCATACATGATGATATACAGTCGGAAATGCCCAACCCTCACCAGTCCAAGTCTCCCTACTGCAGGAACAATCACCCCAAAGGGACACGGTACTCCAACCGCTTATACAAACCCCCCAACCCCGACAAGACGAGAAAACTTTCCCCGAGGGCCCCGAGTCCGGGCCCCCAGGAACGTCCCAGCGCCCAGCGGATCCCCGAGCAGACGCCCCACCAAGGCAGTGACCACATGACCATCAGATCTTGACTTTTGGGGGTCAGTAGCGGATCAGTCCTGGCTTCTGGAGTAGCCCCGGACTTTGGATGTTACAGGACTCGAGGGTAATGGGTAATCCGTTCTTCATAACGTGCCATTGTTTTCGGCAGCTAGGAGGGGAACAGTAAATTTACACGATGGCAAAGAATGGTCCGTACCCCTGCCTACAGGATCATTGGTAGAGAGTTACCTCGCGAGCTATCCAACGGGTAATAGTTCATAGGAATCGCCAAAGAAGAAAAGAAAGGGTAGAGGCGGTCAAAGTATTCTCGATAACCAGCCAACGGATTTGACCAAATAACGTCGAGCACCTAGGTAGTATACAGGGTGTAATGGGTTCTTAAATACTATACAGTACTTGAAAGCAGTCTCTCAAATCCATACTGTAAGTGTACATTATGAATTACAACCCCCGTAGTTCGTAGTATGATCCGGCAAGGGCGAAGATCCAAATTCCACGTACTGTAAAGCCCGTAAATCCCCCTCCGGTGGCGTGGAGCTACTACTCCTTGAACCGCACGAACGCTTGCTTCATTTCAAATTTCACTGTCCTTTATCTTTTGTGTTCTTAAAGCCACGGCTCTTCAAGCGAGCGAAACGCAAGACACGAGCTCCCACGCCTGTCGCGCTCTTGTCCCCTCTTCCTCGCTCTCTTCCGTCCACACCACCACCCCTCCTCCGTCCGTTATTATTGCCCTCCTTCGTTCTTTCCTCAACAGCTTTCTATCCCTTCTTATTGGGCTCTAAGGCCCCCTTCCCCTCGATCGAATCCAGGCTTCTTATCCCGCTCGGTCTCGACAACGCAGCCTCATGAAGTTTTCACTGCCAGTCTCGATCCTCCTCTCCCACGATCTTCCTTGCCGCTTCATCTGCCCGATATCCGGTCACATCTCGGACTAAAGCTCCTGGAGCTTCGTCGGTCGACTCACCCACTCCGCGGTCGGAGCAACACAACTCGGTGCCCAATGAATTGTGACCACGGATAAATCTCTCGCTCGCAATGAGCCCCCCTTCTCCTAAGAAGAAAACTGGCGGCAATCCTTCTGGCCCGCGACAGATCCGCTTCGTTGCTACCGATGGCCTACCCCAAACCAAACGCCGCCGGGTCAACGCTGCGTAAGTGGGAAGCGCATTCTGCCCCAGAACTACAAGGTGAATACGGCGATGCTAATTTGCGCTGTGATTGTCGGTAGCTGTTTAACCTGTCGCCGGCGCAAGATTAGATGTTCTGGAGAACAACCAGGTAGGATACACGGAGGCGCGCGTATCAATTGTGGACCCCTTCGCTCACGGCTTTGCGACAGTCTGTAAGACCTGCTCCGACTACAATCATGTCTGCCTCGGCTATACCGATTCCACTGCCCATTTGCGATCACAATCCGACTCTGCATCCCGCTCACAAGCCCCTCCTTTGACCGGCTCCAAAGAAGCCAGCCAGCAAGTCGCCAGGGCGGTGGAGAGCTGTTCCCCAGAGCCCCCACCGACATCCGGACCCCGGGTCAAACCCGATAAATCCCCGCAAGCGCCGAAACACTTGGAAAAGAATGTATCTTCCAGAGATACATCGTCGCGCACGCATAAAGAGTCGGATTTGCTTGGGATGGGGGATAGTCCAGAGAGCGGTGAGTTTTTAGTTGCTGCGCTGCTGCGCTGCTGCGCCTGGTTTATTGCAATATTGACTTCCTTCACTTTCGCGCAGGCCGAACCTCCGTGAGCTCTAGCAACCGCACTCATGTTCCATACTTTCGATATTTCGGACCAACTGCCATTGTACCGGGCTTCAAGCAAATGGTTCGAATATAACTATCATTATTGCCCTAGTTTCGCTTTTCTAACTTCTTATCAAGGTCGTCCAAGTCCGAGGTTCGCGAAAAAGTAATCCCTCGATGTCATCAGGTTCGTCGCTTTGCAAGATGCATGATTTGCCTGCTGTTTAATTCAAAGGAATTACTAGTAACACTACCATGTAGATTCGCTGTCTCCATTGCGAAGTCCCAGGCTATCTGATGCTCCAGTCAACCTGGAAGCCGCCTTGTTAGTTCCCCGGGACGATCGCGACGCCAACACGATCCCATTTTACGACCGCGATGACGCTTTACCCGTTTCAAATCTTGTTTCTCATTTATGCGACTTGTTTTTTGCACATCTCGGCTGTAGCTTTCCATTTTTGCAACGAGATCGCTTTTTGCAGGATCTCAAAGACAAGAAGATCGATACCATGTTGGTGGATGCGGTATGCTCTCTGGCGGCCAGATTCTCTCCTCACCCTCTACTTGGGCCCCCTCAAGCGCCGCCTATTGATCGCTCACAGCCACCAGCCGATGTCAACCTCTGTGAACGTGGTTTGCCTTTTGCCCATCGAGCGATGAACGCCCTTGTGGATGCACTTGCCTGTCCCACATTGTCGGCCGTTCAAGCCTGTCTATTACTGGCGTATGAGCAATTTGGATCTAATCATGATAGCGGTCTTTGGATGTATCTCGGCATATCTATTCGCATGGCACAGGACCTTGGCCTGCAGAAATTGCAAGGTCTCAAGTATAATTACGGCCAGAAAGGTGTTACTCCCAGCGCAGTTGTGACTGGACACGCTGGAAAGCTTCGAGAGGATCAGTACGATGACTTAGGCGCTCACCAGAGCCCGAAAAATATTCCACCGGTGATAGGTGCCGAGCGTGCTCGAGAACGTGAAAGGGTGGACTCGTTCTGGAGCATTTTCTTCCTTGATCGCGTCATCTCCTCTGGGACGGGCCGCCCCGTGACACTACGCGACGAAGATATTGAGCTGTGTTTTCCCCTTCAATCCGAATCTCAGCTGCCTAATGGATGGCCTGCTCCGTTTCCACCTTTAATTCGCATCATCCATCTTTATGGAAGAGTGACCGATTTGATCAACGGGATCCAGGATGCCAATCATGTCACCTCAGATACGCTCAAGAGACTGGCTGGTATGGAGAGCGACTTGACAGGCATATATCAGCGATTATCACCACGGCTACACTTCAATGCCGCCAATTTTCAGGCATATGTGAAAGCCAAGGAAGGGACCAACTTTATCCTGCTGCATTTTGTGAGTCTCCAAAATATTCCCAAGAATGATTTATCTGTCGGCTGACTCAACTTAGTGGTTCCATACTCTCATCGTTCTCCTCCACCAGCCAACGCTCCTCAACTCTTTCGGCGGCACAATCCAGCATCTCTACCCCAATAGTCGTGAACTTTCCATGTCTTCTGCCAAGACGATTGCTGATATCCTGTCGTTCTCGGAATTGGTCGACGGAAAGAGCTTTATCGGCAACCCATTCACGAGCCAGCCGATGTATATCGCAGCTTGTGCATTCCTAATGGAGAGTGCATATTACTCATCGCCTTCATCGAGGTCTACTTCACCTCCGCCCCAACCACTGCTGGGCAGCCAAGCCAGTGGGTTTGTGATGCCGTCCATGGACTGCCCAAATGGTACTGAGCGCAACTCTACAGCCAAGCACATTCTTCTTGCATCTGCTGCCAAGGAGAATTACCAACGCTGCTACAAAGCCCTCAAAGCTTTGGATGCGTATTGGGAGGGCACAAGGTATATCTTGACAGTTCTGGATCAAAAGGCTAAAGGCATCGTCGATCCGCTTCTTTACACGGTTGAGGATATGGAGAATACCGCTCAATTTCCCCCGGTACAAATACTCGGCGCTGCTGGATGGCCTGGAACTAAAGCTGCGGACCCAGCTCAAGGCTCCGATAGACCTGTGACTGAGCCCGTGCCTGATCGAGCCTTGTCACCCAGGATCGATCCTGGTCAAGGTAAGCGCATATCTGATTATATGTTTGGCATTCATTTCACTAATCATGTTCTTCCGGGAAAAAGCCATTGGATGGGCCTTGACTGGAGCCACTAATTCCTCGCAGCCCAACCTGAGCTTACTCTACCAGATGCCTTCCACCCAGAATCTCCCTATTTCCGGCAAATCTGCTCACTCGTCGCAATATCACCATACCTATCCAGCTGTGCCGGCTCCGACGGGTATGGCGCAGAGCTCAAGCTCTTCCTTCTCACCGACTGTTCCACCAACCCGATCTCAAGATGAAAGCAAAGCATCTTCCTTTGCGCCGATCAGTTCCAAATTCTCCACAGTCCAATCTCACTTAATTGGCAGTGAGCCTCCTTACTTCTTGGGAATGAGCTCTCCATATCCCGAGTCAAATACTCAGGCATCCGCAACCACCCACTCGGGCTATAACCACAGCCTTCCGTCTACTCAAACTCCTCAGTATACTTACTCCATGGCCTCTACAGCCAATCCGCATGCCAATATTGCCCATTTGGGATCCAGGCCCGGTGATATGCACCCCGGCATTCATCATACAGGTGGCATGATGATTGAAAGTCATGATGTGGACATGAACACCTTGCAACAGCAGGAGTCATTCCCTTTTTCCAATGGCGAGATCCTCCCGTGGCTGGAATACCTGCCACAGGATGTTCTCAGCTTCTTCGGAGAAACCCAAAATTTCCCCATGATGAGTCCCGACGATACCAAGCCCCAGCCTCCCCAGTGATGTTTGATTGATGGTGTTTCTTCCATTACCGTACATACTTATTTCTTGGCAAAACTTCATGCACTATGTTTTTGTCTGTTTAGCGTTGTCATTTTGATCTTTTTGGGCTGGGAAAACTTCTGTACTACTTACTGGTGTATTGTGGATGGGAATTTCCCCGGGCAGCACATAGAACGCCGTCACGGGTTTTCTGACAGGCTTTGGTCAATGGAAGTTTGAATACCTCGAGTATTCTGCTTACTGATTCGGTTTCTCTGGGAAACATCACATTGATGAACTGAGTCCAAAGTAATAATCTATCTCCGACACCTAACTCGTCACGTGTATAGTTCGGGGTCTGCCCAAGTGGAGAAGCGCCGCTCAACGCGCCCCGTTGCCCAGCACAACCGGGCGGTGAGCAGCTGTCAACACGCACCAGTCCAGCACACCGTACAATTGGAGGAGCTCATATGACTATCTACACTTAAATTGCGATTCATCTTGTCTCTGTTGACTACTCAATGTGGTCTCCATGGCAGGACTGAATAATGACAATCTCCTCGATACGGAGGTCGATGCCTCCGATCACATTCTAAGCCCCCAGCCCTTTGCCCCTCCTAGCAAGGAGCTACTTGTCACTTCCCTCGAGACAGCCCACCTACCAAGCGACGCCGGATCGACAATTGACGACGGCCAAATGTCAACTCAAAGCTACGAGTACAGTTCATCTGGTTCCTCAACCCGACATTCGACAAGCGATATATTCGGCTGTGAGATGGACGATGAGCTCGAGCAGATGAAGTCCCGGGCATCGAGTCGCTCTTCGTTCTCTTCGGTGCCGGCATCAGTTCTTATACACCCTCTGGATCAAATGAAGCAAATGCCTACCATCGGCATACATGAGCAAATCGCCGCATACTCGATGGAGGAGGAAGAAGCTAAGTTCGGCGGCTTCGATAGGTCGCCACAATCGATTCGAACGATTCGCCAACGCGAGGCTGCATTCCGGAAACCGAGCTCCGTACGGGCTATGCAGATGTATACAGAGGATGAGGCGGATGAGGATGAATTCTTGACACCACCCCGACGTCGCGCAGGCATGCGATCGCCCGGGACATCACCGCTGAAACGGTCACCCTACTATTCGCCCAAGACGACACAAAGCAAACCGGCCGTCAAGAAGGAATACCCACTCGTGCTACTTCACTGCACACTACTCGCCCCATCTTTGCCTGTACCAGGTGCAGCTGAGCCGCGGAACCAGAAGATCGTCGAAGAGGTGCTACCACCGCAATACTGGAAACGATGGCGCAGACTCCAAGACAAGGTTGGCTCTGGTGTTCTTCGTGATCGTGGTGTGCTGATTTCTCATCCCGAGGACTTATATGATATGCTGGAGGAGCGATTGCTTGAGAGTCTGGAACTACAGCGCCCGCTCGTGCACCGGGGTCATTTCCTAGGTCATGAAGAGGCTGATCCAGGCTCGGAGGGCGAAGTCTCTGATAGAGGGGAGAGCGAGACGGATGGGGAGCAAGGCGACGAATGTCCCGATTGTGGTGGGCGTTTCCTACATTATAGTGACACCAACCGCAAGTGGGAGGTTAGGGTATACGCGGCAAATGGACTAATGCGTGCCGGTGCGTGGGCTGCAGCGTGGAAGGAGATGGAGAAGGTCGATGTCGAGGTTGGCGTCTGGCTACCGTCGGATATACGGCGAGCCTTAGAGAAACGACTCATGGAGGAGCATGCCGCTGCCGTTACGTCCACGGAGCACGCTCACCAGGCAATGGTGTTCCACGATGCAGAGAAGCTGGATATAGACTCACGCCGATTATCCGTTCAGACCCACTCCAGGACCTTCAGCGATGCTGGGTCTTTCCGAAGCAGCGGACACCCTGTGGAACCTCCGCCGCAGGAGAAGCGACCAGACTTGCCGCGAGTCAATCAGCAGCATGAAATTGACCTGCGGACCCTGATGATTAACTACATTCGCGTCTTGGCTGGGGACAGACGCAATGTCGCACTGGTCTTCTTGGGTGTCTTGGTCATCTTCCTCGCTATCGGGGCTCAGCCGCAGAAAGATCAGCTCCAGGGTATGTTGCATTCGCTGGCTCGCGATGATTTCTTTGCAAGGCCGGAGGCGCCGAAAGTACACGTCAATGCCGAAGTGCCCACTTTGTCAATGACTTCTTCAAGCTCTGTCTTGATGAAGGGGATTATTCCTACTTCGAGCATTGTGGCTTCTACGCCGGTTTTGGAGTTGGTTGCCCAGTCGCAAACAGAGGATACTATCCCATCCTCCACAGCTTCTGAGGCCGAAGTCATGTCCTTTGACCCCGAGCCGACACCTGAAGCTGCGCCACTGGAGGATAGTGAAGAAAAGGAAATCCACAGTGAAGGGTCCCGCGATAGAGATGTTTATAGTGAGGAAATTCAGAGCGAACATATTCAGGGCGAGGATGTCCCTGGACAAGAAACCCATGACGAAGGAATCCACGACGAGGAAATTCATGACAAAGCGATCCACGACCAAGCGATCCTCGACCAAGCGATCCACGACCAAGCGATCCTCGACCAAGCGATCCTCGACCAAGCGATCCTCGACCAAGCGATCCTCGACCAAGCGATCCTCGAAAAACGTCATGAATCCCAGTCAGAGCCAGTCTATGCCAGTGTAGAACTGTACCCTGGCGTGACTGAGTCGGTCGATTCTGTGGAGAAACCTCATGTCGCCGAACCCGAACGCCAACCCGAACCGGAGGAATGAGACCCGAAGTATTTGGGGAAGACGAACACGCAATATTGAATGTGACCCTTAACGACTGGAATGAATGAGCTGCGATATTGACGTTTGATTTCTTAACAATTTCTCATGATGTGGGACGTATGTCGAAGTTTTTTAGCCAGCTTCTCTCTCGTTTTTGGAATTTGATGATTCACATCGTGACCAGTTGATTGATATATATATCGTAGCTTGCTACCCAACTTGGAATCTTCACTATGAAAATTGAGATATCTCTCGAGAATATCTAAAAAGTAGGTTTCTGAATACATCTTTATCAAGAAAACCCGATCACATATCTATATTATCTGCTGTGGTGGCTGGCTATTGGGGGGATGCATAGGCTCGAAATTACCGAATTGGGAAACTATGCAAAGACCGCCCCGCAACGCCTTAATCGTAACTCATGATGTTGAAATTGAAGAGAGCAGAAATATAATGGCTAATAATTTGTCTCGTCTTAACCAGCCCTGCCGGGCTAGCTCAATCGGTAGAGCGTGAGACTCTTAATCTCAAGGTTGCGGGTTCGACCCCCGCGTTCGGCTATTCCTACAAATAACCTGAGATCCTTTCTTTTTTCTCCATCAGTCTTTTTTTTTTTTTGCAAGCGAGAACCCTTTTGAGAAATATCATCAGTGCACTTGAAAGCCCCTGACTTCGAACTTTCATACATACGACACGAGAGGAAAGTGACTATATCCGTTTACATCAGGCGTGCTAAATAATTACCTCGATCTTGGTAAGTATTGCTTTCAACCCCTCTATCACCTGGTGATTTACTAGACAGTATTTCATAAGGACTAATGGAGGAAGGCATGACCTTTCAAAGCAAACTTTAAGCTCTTAAAGCAGTCCCAGCAAAAAACTGTCTTCCTTCGATATAGACATTGTATCCTCCAACCAAAACTGCTTGTAACCCCTATACTGACCCACAATCATCGCCCCGATAGCTAAAACAAAACACAATCAAATGTTTCCTGACAATCTCAGAACCCCGAATCATCAAGATAGTTCGATGGCACAACAGGCCACTCATCCACTCCATCCAACAACGCCAACGCCATTCCACCACTCTGGTGAACTTGAATATGACAATGTATCATAAATGCACCCGGATTCACAACCTGATACCGGATAGCCAGCCATGCAGGGCCAGTGCCAGAACTTGGAGTAGAAGTGGTGTCCCTGATCGGAGGGTTGACAAGATTGAAGGAGCCTGGAATAGACTGCATCGCATCTGCCACTGAGGACCAGCTGAATGTTCCCAAACCCTGCCCAATGACAAAGTGCTTGTTGGAATGTTTGTGGATAGGATGAGCCGGTTGAGCTGGTGAGTCAACTTGGATGATCAGGTCGACCCATGTATCATTATTAGTGCGAACTATCAGGTCACTTGGGATGGCGGTTTGGTTGAAAAGCAGGGATTGGGATTCTTCGAGTTCAAGGTCATAGCTACTGTTTCCGAGTGTCCAACGGTACGATGCGTTATACCGACTAATTGTCAGAATATAGGTGGCGGCGACATCCGTGGATGGAGCAATAGCTGGGTAGGGTACGATGTGTTTATCGTCGAAAAAGACGGTATCTGCCGTGGCATTGCCACCCGTCAGGGTTATCCATGGATTCGAGGGCGGATGGAGCTGGTCCGGAGCTTGGTAGTGGAAAGTGGCGGTTGTATTGAGAATTTGTTGGTCACTACCGCTGACCATGCGAACTGTATAGTCTCCCGGCGTCTGGTCCGCTGGAACGAGGACGGAATATCGGTTCCCATTGGCGATAGTGATGGCGTTCACTTCGACGGGCTCAATGTAGCGTCCATCAATAGCATATACCCACATGAAGTGTTCGTCGATGGAGAATGTGAGTTTAAGTAAGCCAGCGGCACTGGTAAGTTCCAGACTGATATATTGACAGTCTGGGTCGACGTTGATGACTTGCTGGGGGCCTCGGGAGGGTGTGCACCCATAGAACATTGTTGGCAAGAGAGCACTGAGGTTATGAGGGAAGTCACCTTGCGCGACATCAGGAGGAAAACATCTGAGTCCCGTGAGTTTCCCACTAGCTACGTTGATTCTCTTGACAATTGACTGTTCGAGATAGAGACAATACTCACGCTATATCAGTGAGACTTTCATTTCCCAGAGCCGCCTTCTGGTCAGGTGTCGTCAGGCTATCAATTTCGGCTTGTGAGAAGCATGTCACCGAGCCCTTCCCGTTGATTAGCAGAGCGTTGGCACAAAGAGCGTCGACGCCGGAGGCCTCCTCGGCATTCCAAATTTGCTCCGAGGTCAAAAGCCGCCAGTCCGAGAGCAGCAATGGCGAAGTATTTTTTTCCGCATAGACCATAGCCTGGAGCTCAATATCGTTGCTCGTTATCAGATTAAAGGGCTTTGTCACGGCCCTTGAGGGGGCGATGTAGATCGGCCCGTACAGCCCATCTTCCAATTGGCCGCGATGGTGGGCGTGGTAGAAGTAGGCGCCATATTGATCAGCTTTCCAGTGATACCGGAATTCACTATTCGACTCAATTGGCCTCTGGGACAAACCAGGAACTCCATCTGACCACGGTGTGCCGATCTGTTCGATACCTAGGAGACTCTATCTTAGCTTTCAGTCTGTCATAACAGAGGCCGTCGTGCTCACCATGAAAATGAACTGTAACGTTGAATGGGCAACCGTTATAGACATCAAAATAGACATCATCGCCCTGGTTCAACCGGAGTTCAGGACCGGGGTACTGTCCATTGGTAAGGATAATCTCCCGCTGAAACCCTGCGACAGAATGTTCGGCCCAAGTTAGGTTGGCCGTAAAATACACCGTAGCGGCAAAAGCCCACTCCGTGAAACACAAGAGCAAGATAAACAAGCTACCCATGACGATTTAGATTTCAATGAGATGATCAAGTCGGATATAAAATGCAATGTTGCACCATCTTGATTCTTGGGATGATAGCGGTTATATACAAGACCATAGATCAAATAGGTCATTTATGAAATCATGATATTCAGATTGAAGCATATTAATTCTGGCCGAGAATTGTCAAAAGGCACCCTACGAGCCATAGCAAGCAGTCATAATGGAGCAGCTGTTTTGCTCGCGATGCGATCAAAGAAACAATCCCCGGCACATTGATCGGGGACCATAGCTCGTAGCAAAACCCTGCAGACAAGACCAGATGGAGTGAAAAGTTCATCCGATCGCCATTATAGATCGAGCGTATATGTTTGGGATATTGGATCTTGATTCTGGAACGCAGCCAATCATAGAACAATAGGCTTCGTGGCGTCCGCGCAGGATCTCGCTCGTACATGCGAAAATCCCACTATGGCAAGGTCGCTCGTCGAAGGTAGAAGGGAACCCCTCTAGACCTCGGAAAGATTATAGCCGGATGGATAGTCTAGCAGCGTGAGGAGTCTGAGTTTGCGAGATGATGATGGAGACTAGTGGAGCATCTCTCGCAGCCCTGAGGACGCTCCACCCATGAGCCTCGGCTTAACAGCGGTGGTGTACGAGGAACGAATCAGGAATGAATATCGAAAATTGCCTGACCAACAGGACATGCCTGACCCTGGATAGTCCGTCTCAGCAAACTGCGTGTCTGGCAAGGATCTAACCATGACCATAGGTCCAGGAATTAAAGAAAAATTGGTTGGGGCTAGGTGTGAGTCAAGTGTCAACCAACCAGTAAGCCCGGATACGAAAATCAGCGAAGTGGTCGAAATTCACCATTGCAGGAGATTACGTGCGTAGGTGATAAATCAGGTACACGTCTTTCTAGGACGAATCAAAAGCATTGCTAGGCCTCAACGAGGAATCTAGGGTGTTCAGCAGGGCGTGTGGTGATAGCTCAATTTTGAACTAGACCGGCTACCACGAGGATAATGAACCAAGTTATTATCGATTTTAGAATGCAAAACAATGATTGATTGGGTAGTATCCTCGTAAAAGAAAAAGCAAATCGATATTCCATACTAATCCACTCGTCTTCCATTTAGTCCGCGCAATGAAGCATTAAACTTTTACCAGCTCAGCTTGAGCTGGCATGCATCGATGTGGTATCCGTCACAAAAGAAAAACATCAGAAATTCTCGGGATCATCCCGGAATGCAGGTAGCCCAGATTGGGCAGCATCTGACGCAGGAGGATAGCCTTCCTTAGAATGGGGGACCGCAAGAGGATCCGAAGCCGGAACACCCATAAGTGGCGGTGTCTGCGATGCTGAATTCAACCACGGCTGCTTTCCCTTGCCTTCGTAGTCCAGAGGTGCGTCCAAAGGTACGATCTCCATATCAGGCGGCGTAAGCTCGCTATAACTGTCGCTGAGTCGTTGTAAGAATTCCGGATCAAACCCCATCTGCACTAGCGGATCAGGATCAGGTGGCCCTCCATCTGCATGAACGGAAGATGACGAAGCATGACCAGGTAGACTGCTGCTCCAATCAGATATGAAAGCTGGCGGGCCAGCTGATAACATCCCCGAGCTTCCGGCGTAGCTCCCTGCAAGACTTGCCTGCCCACTGGGCACAGCAGATGAGAAGCATGTTGGAGGGTATGTGGGACTAGACACGGCTGGACTGGGAAGGGCGCCAGCGCCCATTGTCCTGGCTAAGAGATTGGTTTCTTGTGAGGGTTCGCGCAGACCACCGTGACCTGCGAAAGGAGGCTGCAGCCCAAGATCGGAAAGTTGAATGTCGTCATTACTTGCAGGAGTTTCCAGGCCGGTGTCCCGTTTCAGAACCGTCAGCCAGAGAGGGTTATCTGCACATGTCTGGTTCCAAGGGTCGTCGTCATTGCCGTAGATAATTCGACGCGCCTCAGTCTGTAGCATCTGATCGGTTGGGATGATCCCTTGGGCAGTTTGGCTGTGGACATATGAAGTGAGTTCGCGTGAGAGGCGCATGTAGCAATTGGCGTCATTCGGTACTTGGAGCTGCGGTGAGACGCCGTCTCCCTGTGTTTGAACAGTAGTCCATGGATTAGGGGATCTCCACTCAAAGTCAATGAGATATGGCGGGACGGCATTTTCAACACGCTCCTGGATCGGTGGTTCAAAGCCCCAATCTCCTTGCCATTGAGCCATGCTAGCTCCATTCTTGAAGTGACCGGCAAGGTGGTCCACGCGTTCTTTCCAAGTTTGCATCACAATTCCGCAGAAACCACAGCGAGACTTGATTTCCGTAATGCTGCTCTGCCACTTTTCCATACAGGGTTGGAACTTGGTATTGTGCATAAGACGCAGATGTTGATTCAGATGATCCTTCCGATAAAAGGTCCTCTCCTGAAGAGACTTCTCTTGACAACTGATGTAATTGTGTGTTTCAAGATGATCCCTATCTGGATTAGCTGCTGAGCAGAATACACAACGAAGTATACCGTTCTCCTCGGTTACACCACCAAAAGGAGAACATGTCCACTTGTCCAAGATTAAGTGCATAGATTTTTCATGACGTTGCCAGTCATATTTGGCGACGAATGAATCAGTACAGAAGGTACATTGGAAAGGTCGAACCGCCTTAGCCTTCTGATGATTGAAGATATTGGCAGGTACAGAAGGTTTGCGGCGGCGACGACGTTCCTTACGATCCATTGAACCAAAAGAAAGGGAGGATCGATGGGAAAACGCAGAAGCGAAAGAGAGGTCAGAGAGGGATGACCGACTGGTATCCAAACTACTGGCTGAGGCAGTATATCTTTTATGTTCTGAGCTTGCGTGGCTTGACTCATTGGTACTGGAACCCGGGCGACGGGGTCTCACGTGACCAGGATGGGTCCGGCGTTGACGCGAGGGATCGAACGGAGGATTGGCCAAAGCACGGGTAATATCACTTATAGTAGCCGGTTCGTTTTCAGGAGGAGAGTACTTCCAACGTTCAAGAGGCGTCATGAGAGCTGGATCTTTGGGATGCTGCGGCTGGCTGGGAATGTCGACAGCTCCTGGCACGGACGAACGAACTTTGCCGCGTCGTCGAGCGTTTGCAAGCCAATTGGAGATTTGCGTTCGAGTTAAACCCGTATTTTGCTTCAATTCATCCTTCTCCTCCTCGTTGGGATAAGGGTTTTCGTTGTGATCGCGCAACCAGCCCTTGAGAATGGCGATGGCCCTGCGAGAGAATCGAGCACTATTTTTACGGGAGCGCGCATCGGTATCGTCTCCAAAGGCCCCGTACGAGACAGATTTGAGTGCTTTTTTCCCCGTCAAGCCTCCTGTAGGGATGTAGACATTCTCTGACACAGGATGTAAGGTCTGAAGAAATTTGCCAGGAACTTTGGCGTGGGTGAAGCTGCATTCACGGTAGAGAGAGATACAGCAGGTACAACCATTCTGCATCACTCCACGTTTAGCAACAAAGCAGTCGAGGCCCATTCGCTGACAGAAGTCACAGGGTTCCTGAGCGCGGAACATGGGGTAGACTCCGGTGTCCTGATCCGGGCCCATAAAGTCGCCCACATACTGTTCGGCCGACTCCGGCACGAGAGCGTTGTCAAGAAAGTCCAATGACTGGTCCTGAAGCAACGAGTTGAATCTGGCGTCCCGCTCTTCGGGTTCATCAAATTCAAGATCCAGCGAGGCGACCTCGTCGCTCGGATGGTTTGATTCATGAGCCGACGAGGCACCTTGAAAATCAAAGTACTCCATCTGGGACTATGCGCCTGGCGAACCGGGACAGACGGGAGAATCCAGGAGTTGTTGCACAGAGAAAAGATAAATGTAACACTCGGAGATATATGGGAATCAAGTAAGGCTCAGGCCACGGGTGGACGACTGTAGATTCGAAGAGAAGAGTCGGTCTGCGAAGATGGCGTATCCTTGGTCTGGGGTAGGGGCGAGAGGCCACGGTGGTTGGGTGAATAATCAATCACGGTGGAGCCAGCAAAGCAATTTTTGAACCCCCAGGCTGCGGCACCAACCAGCCATGTGCCATTAACACGCTAAGAAACCCACTAGGAACCACTCAGATCCGAGGATTATTTTCGGGGGAACAGTTGGTGACCACTGACCACCTTCCTCGGGAGTTGAGCATCTTGGAGGGCTCGTGCTATCCTGCCACGTCCGATAAGCCATCGGTCATAACGAAATGTAAGAAGGGGCATCTTTACCCGTCCAACGAAGAGGGGTCGCTCGTGTTCGCGACATGGATCAAAACTTCGGGATAGCCGATCAACGACAACGTCATTCTTGAAGATTGGCCGAGAGCGAACGATAGGGCCGCGGATGGCTGGAAGGGAGGGGCCGGAGAAAGGGTCGAGGTTCCGAATGATCAGAAGACGCTGCACCTGCACGCCCTTCCAATGACAGCGCTAATCCTCTTCGAGAAAGGGTTGCCGCGAGGCGGGGCTTCTGGTGGATTTCGGTTTGCTCGGTTTGTTCCATCTACTCGGCTTGCCTCGTTTGTCATCGGCCTTGGCACTCCCATTCGGGTCGCTGTGATTCATCTTCTCCCCGCGATATCGGAGTTGTCAAGTCAGTGCCAGAGTTATGCGATGTCTTGTTCGTATCCTGATCATTTTATTTATGGATACCCTGCTTGCGAGTCTTAGCGTCCAACGGAGTGACTACTTCTAATTAGTTAGCGTCGATTCTTAGAGTCGGCACGGACGGACGAGTCATCAACTTTTGTTTTTTCGGGATTTCTAGAAGAACCGCGGCTTAATCTGAACGATTTGATAGGTCAACGGACATATCCATCGATCCAAGCTTGAAACATCAAGTGTTGATCGCATCTTTTTCTTTGGGAATCTAGACGACCAACAAGGTCAGACCTTGCTCGAAGCTTGCAAAATAGCCAACCGATATAGGCCTCTACAACATTATTCTTTAGCGACGATGCACTAAATTACTCGTTACTATATCCGTTCTGGAACCATCAAGCGCACCAAATGCCAATATTCTCTTTTCGGTCACCAATTCTTCAGCTATGTCCGGAGAAGGCGTTTCTCTGACCCGTGATCGTAGCCGTATTCGGATTTTACCAGTCGTCAGGAGCGCAGCAATCAAGCCAACCCTTCGGCCCAGGCCCTCATTTAGACAACTCTACACTTGACGACATAAAGATTAAGATTTGATTTGCCTGAAATATTGCTAAGAAATCAAATAAATCCGTATGCTGGGAAAAGCGCAGAAGGTGATTCATGGTTGCTTGTATCAAAAATATTCAATCTCAAACCATAGTTCCTCTTGCATGACTTGCCCTTGTTCTAAGCAGAAGAGATTGAGACCTGGATTCGTTGGGTGAGCTGATGACGGTAATTGACGAAAGCTCAGGGCTTGAACCTGAAGAAGTGTTCCCCGGCGGGATTGAGTCTCGCCTTATCTTACTAGTGGTACTTGGGTTCTCCACCGCTAGCTCTCACAATCCTGCTATAGTACGAAGCCCAGTAATCTCATTATTCATTCGACCTGCTCATATTTCAACTCAATATTGTCTTAGAAGATCCTACTTCTTGCGGAGAAATGACGGGTCTAGTGGATGTGTCAACGAGAATCCCACTCTACTGTTCAAGCCCGTCCGACCCATGCGGCTAGCGTGAATAGTTCGAAAGTCCAGCAGCCTGGAATAGGATTGCGCTGCCTTCTTCGCATCAGCTTCATAGGGAACGTGAGCCAGAACGTTGAACTCCTTCTCGCAAACAGGATCTCCAAGAGCACAGAACTCCTTGACATGGATAGCCGAGAGCTTCCCCACGCTGAGCATCTTGAATGATCACCAAAGAGTACTGCAGCAGCTATCTGGTCCTCAGACAAGGAGTTTGCCGCATTATGTACCACCATTGCACCCTCAGAGTAGTCACCCAGGATGACGTTGGTATTTGGACACTGCTGAAGGGCCTAGGGTGACATACTTTGCCATTGTAGGAATAACCTTCTTGTTGTGAGTAAGAAGAAGAAAAAAAAAGAGAGACTAAAAGATGGAATGAAAGATCAGCAGTCATAAAGATATTCTGAAGTGGATATCTAGAGTTATGTAGTCGCTGGACAGAAGAGATTCGCAGTCAAAGAGAGAGGACTCATATGGGGAAAAGTAACATTATCTTGATTTTGATTTTTTTTTTTTTTCACACGTGTATAACAGTAGGAATCTAAGAACGGACTTGCTCGTGAGGCAATCTTCAACAGCTATTGGCAACATCACGGGCTTAGAAGGCTGATACCACGGGCGAACCCACCGAGTGCTTCACTGCGGCACCTCTTGATCAACCCAATTATGTAGCTCGAAGCTCTTACAAACTATTTATCTAGAAGTTACAGATGCTTCTCCATATGCTGTAGGGTTCTAAGCCCATGCAGCCAGTCTACGGCTCTTTAGTGAAGATTGGAATTGGTCCAAAGAGCATACCGCACGTGGATCACGATCATGTCTCACTCAACGATTCTATTTCTCTAAATAGCGCACATGGACATCTTTTAGAGGACAATTACGGAAGTTGAGATGGGATCAGTCCTATTGTAACTAGATAGATGGGGCTATAAGCAAGTCGACTCCAGATTGAGTTATGTAGATTAAGCGGCTAGTTCCTCCAGATGACTCAAAAACGGTTCTGGGTAGTGCGACATGTTCCTTTTGATTATGCGCTCAAAGAGCATGTGATGGAGTAATAGATGATATATTTGTCCAATTTCGCAGCTTCGTTGTTACAATGCCGTTAGCAAGAGCGCTCATCGCAAGCGATGGCGCTACGGTACGCCTCGAAACAGATGCCCCTGACCGGCCCGACTTGCTAGTTCAAGTATTTCCACTTGAACAATGCGCTATGCAAGGGTATAATTGTCATTGCTTGGCTTTGCTCTCTGCAATATTTTCAGGGTCGTAGCACAACCTGCCAAGCACACACTCAAGGGGAGTCCTTTTCGACAGTTCTCCATAGTTCCGATGCCGATTCTTCAGGTAGCTTATAAAGTCCCTAGACCTTCCTTGAAGAGATTAGAATTTATTTGAATTGAAAATGATCAATTGTTTCGCCATTGACCCACTGAGCCTGAATCCTCGATTGGTAACCTTCCAAGGACTATATTTCTGTCGTTGGTCAATATGACTTTAGTTGACAAGGTCGCTCTGAACCCTGACAAGTGTCACAAAGGAGGTAACAGACTGGAAAGGAATGCGTCCATAAGGGACCATGGCGTTCGGATTGCCAACTAATTTGGTAAGGTGAGCCGTGGAACGGTAGATACGGGTGGGATCGGGCTCACGATTGAGAATCGGAGCATTAAATAGTTTCTCAGGTACCTATACCTTCATAGATCCTATTGAGCTCTATTCGTAAATCCGTGTATACACAACGCTGGAGCAATGAAGGCTGACGTCAGCTGCAGCTCCAGTAACTAAGTTAGTCACGTGTATATGACTCACTTGGATTGACCGCCCTAGTGTCCGTTTTTATTCTGCCGGTTCAATTGCGGGGTTATTCCGCCTGGCATTTTCTCTGCTATTTTCTTTGTGTTCCTACCCCTCATACTGTTGCTCACTTTGGAGTCGACAACTACTCATTCATTGCAATCATGGCGTCTGCAGAGCAAAGATTTGATCTTATCCGGGAGAATCTCGGCGAAGTTCTCAACCCAGAGTTGATTGAGAGTATCCTCAAGGAGGGGCGCAACCCTCGCGTGTACTGGGGTAACGATTTCCTGCCTCCACATGTGATCTAGCATGACCAACTAACGTGACCTTCGTCCCAATTTCCAGGTACCGCCACTACTGGCAGGCCTCACACCGGATACTTCGTCGCCGCAATCAAGATTGCCCAGCTGCTCGCCGCAGGTTGTGAGGTCGTTATCCTCCTTGCCGATGTGCACGCATTCCTGGACTCTATGAAAGCGCCCCTTGAATTGGTCGAGAACCGTGTCAAATACTACCAGAAGATTATCACGGCAATTCTTGAGGCCGTTGGTGTATCCACGGAGAAGCTCGAGTTTGTTCTCGGCAGTTCCTACCAGCGCAATGCCGACTATGTTATGGACGTCTACCGGCTGGCCGCTTTGACTTCCGAACATGATTGCAGGAAGGCTGGTGCAGAGATCGTCAAGCAGTCCACCAATGCCCCATTGAGTGGTCTGCTGTACCCCATTCTGCAGGTCCTCGATGAGGAGTACCTCAAGGTTGATGCTGAGCTGGGCGGTATGTCCTTGCATATACTTTCTGCGTGAACGACATTCTAAATACCATGAATAGGTCTCGATCAGCGGAAGCTCTTTGTGGCGGCAACCGAGTGGCTACCCAAGCTCGGTTACAGAAAGGTAAGACTACTCTGCGTCTGCTCACTTTAGCTACTTGAACGATACTAATCAGCATAAACTCATTAGCGCGCTCATCTCATCACGCCAATGGTAGCAGGCTTGAGTGGAGGCAAGATGAGCTCTAGTATTGAAGGTAGGCAGAATCCGAATCATTGGCAAAAGTCATCCTTCTAAACTCCAGACAGATAGCAAGATCGATCTCCTTGACCCGCCTGAGACGGTCGCCAAGAAGATCCGCAAATCCGAAGCGGCCCCCAAAATTGTTGAAAACAACGGCATTATCGCCCTGGTTGAGTTCGTCCTGCTTCCTGCAGCCGCTCTCTCAGGCAAGAAAGAATTCCGCGTTGAACGCCGGGATGCCGAGCCCTTGATCTACACCGACATCCAACAACTCAAAGATGATTACGCAAACGACATTGTATGTGACAGTGTTTTACCATTCAGTGGATACGAAGCATTTACTAACACTCACTCAGCTGACCCCTCAATTCCTCAAGCCTGCAGCGGCAGAAGCGCTCACTCGTCTCATGGCACCTATCAATGATGCCTACCAGGCCTCGGCCGAATGGCAAGAGATCACCCTTAAGGCCTACCCTCCCCCAGTTGTACAGAAGAAGCAAAAGAAGGTCAAGGATAGGGGCACCCGCCACCCGGGTGCTGCCAAGGAGCAGGAGCTCCCAGAGCGCCCGAAGGAGTAGAATAGATCTACTCTGACTCATAGCGGCCCCAATTTGAGTACGTCCTGACGACTTTGCACTATTACTGATGCGAGTGGATCAAAATACATATTGAAGATGAAGGGAAGAGTTTTAAGACATGACGAACTCTTTACAGTGAGGTCTTTCACTTGACGGTCAATCAGTAGATAGCATCAATTTATAGCAAAATTTTTCATGGCCATCTGGCAGTACGAGATCGTAAAATACATGCCTATAATGAATAAATAATGAGACAAGTTGAAACGTCCAGACTCTGAATCCAAGCTGGAATGATAATGATAACATACTGCAGACTGTCCTCTTTTCCAGCAACGATCAAGATAGTCAAGGCCTCTCCATCAAGCCCGTGAGGTACGTGAAATCTGAAAGTTTTTCAATCCGCCTTTGAATTCTGCCCGGAATACTTTACCCATGTCGTATGCACCTCCTATACCTATTTCGCTTCACGATATTTCACCATCTATCTAATCAGTGTGTGTACAGTCGTTTATGGCGGCAAATTCAGGGTCCAGAGGCGGCTCGTCGCCTAACTAAGTTCAGGGACCAAGCCGTGGTAGCGCCCTAATGGCAGACTTTCTTATGGTCTTCATCTCCGTCCCTGATCGTAGCTTATCTGGGGTAGTGCTAAGCCTCGCTAGGCTCACCCATTTCAGCACGACCCTTTATTTGAGGGTCTAGACCACCCTCAGCACGACCGGAAAGATCATGTCACGCAATTCCCCCTCTCTCTCTTTACAATGGATCTTCAAAGCACCACTGAAACGTCCATGACCAGTTTTATGATGGAACTCCTCGATCTTACCAACGAACTCCTTTTTGAAATCATACAAGTTCTGGGATATGGCTGGGATCCGACGGCACTTGGCGTGACCAACCGTCGACTCCATGCGCTCGTCAACCCATATCTGTACCAACGAACCCTTCCTAATTACAGAAATGCAGCATTGGAGCGGATTATTGAAACAGCCAATGAAGCTGCGCTTGCCCAATGCCTGAAGGCGAATAATCTGACATATGCGGACAAGCCCGCAACAAAGGCAGTACTGCGAAGAGCAATATTCCTCGGACATGATCGAATATCCGAACGTCTCATCAATAGTGGCATCACTTCCCGAGAGGTGCAGATCCCCGCCTTCAAGATGGAAACGGGGAGACCTCTTTGACATTTGCCGTGACAGGAACCCCCAA
The DNA here is from genome assembly GCA_001048715.1 of Penicillium brasilianum. Lineage (NCBI taxonomy): Eukaryota > Fungi > Ascomycota > Eurotiomycetes > Eurotiales > Aspergillaceae > Penicillium > Penicillium brasilianum. The sequence continues at coordinate 2,543,318 of CDHK01000003.1, forward strand.
GCCCATCTGCTATGAAAAGTATGTCCAAACCATCCTTGAATGGTTCGATCTCCATTGGGCTGAGCAATCATGTGTGAAATAATACCGGGAGCTTTTAGAGGCCGAAACCGGAGCGTTAATACATGGTAATCGAAAGACATTTGGAATACTGCAGCGATCTCGACGTGTTCATTTCGATCGAATTTTAATATGGAGATGCTCAGCCATCAGTTATATACTGGTTAGATTTACAGCCAAGATGGAACCCAGGTAGGGTATACATTTACCACAAATTTTACACTGATTCGAGCAATCGAAATTGAATATTTAGTCAGAATTTCATACACCACTTGCCCCTCCTGGACTTTTTTGTGAATCAGCTTCCTAAGCCATAGCCACCGAATCGACCCTGGTCATTGTATGCAGACCAACTATCATTGGACCTTCGAGAAGAGGCAAGACTTTCCTCTAATTCTCTTGCCGCGCCTCCATCATATGCGTTTGGCCGCCTGCTTCCATCAACATCCGATATGGTGTAGTGGCTAACATCGCCGTCTCTCACACGGCAGCCGGGGGTTCGATTCCCCCTATCGGAGTGAATCGTTTGCTTTTTGTTCTTCTCAATGAAAATATTTTTTCGTTGGGTTTTGATGGAGTTGTAGAAAGAGTCCATCATTTATGGAGCAGGCCAGCCAATCATTTAGCGCCCGTTCCTTTTTGCTAGCCAATCGGCATCCACTAATACCGTTGACCGCTGCCGAGCCCCGCTTTCTGCCACAATGCCCCATCAAATTTCTGCACTGTGGATCCCGGTAACCTTATGTGTATGGCCTCAGTCAGTAGTGCCTTCAATTCGCGTTCCTTCATTTCCTACAGTATCAAGGTATCAAGATTTTTAATCCTCACAAAGAGGACCCTGTAAGATGGGCATGTTATCCTTAATTTTTCCGTATCTTGAGTTCTTAACCATTCCATTCAAAGTATCAATTTCGTCGATCAATTTTGCAGAAAAATAACGTAGAGTGGAGATGGCATAATGATATCAAAGTCAATATCATCAAAAAACTACATGCCTCCTCCCGTCAACGTTCATTGCGAGTAGATCGAATTCAATCAAGTCCGACAGGCGTGATTTTCTCGGGATGTCCTTGCCGCCAAATCTCAACCTCACCTCCACCACGGACAATACCAACACGCAGAGTAGAAAGCAGATTATGCGCCGCATTAGAGTGATTATACACTCCGCCGTTGAATAGTGCAGTCGCATCTTTCCCAATGCCAGATCTAATAAGCGCCTTACCACCGGGATGCTCATTGATAAAGTCGGTCACATCATGAATCACACCAGCAATGACAACAAGAGCCTTCCCGCTTTGAGACTCTTGCACGAATTCGTCCCAGGTAAAGACTGGTAGTTGAGCCAAGGGGATTCCCCAATCGAGTTTGGCTCGCTTCTGGTCGATCTTTTTCTGTAGTTGCTGGACACGGCCCTTCTCAATCTCGTTGGCTCTGAATTGCTTGAGATTAGAGGCGAGTCCGAGTTGTTTCCACACCCAGATCGACCACTTGGTTGGGTCATACTGCCACCATTCAATGGCATTGCGATAGTCTGATGGGAACTTTGAGAGTCAGCACTAGAGAAATAAACCCACTAGCGATTCAAGGAAGGTGATCTGAGATACTTACTTCGTGGTGAAAATTGTGGTAACCCTCGCCCAGCGTCACAAGAGCAGTGACTACATGATCGCGAGGAGAGTTTCTGTCATCGAACGGCTGAGTCTTGTTAGTATGGCCCATGATAGTCAGAAATGGAAAATTTCTCACCTGTTCACCCAGCCAATGAGCAAGAGAATTGACGCAAAACGTCGCTTGCTGGACGAAGAACCATCTCAAGATTCCTGCGTATATCAGGCCACCATACCAGTCGCCCCAGCCTAGCCCGGCGACCATCATCGGGAAAAGCATGCCAAAAGCAAGAATGAAAAAACCATAGTGCTTGTGCTGCCAGATAACCACAGCATCTTGGTTCAAGTCAGAGATATCGGTGCGACCTTTATCCTTGGGGTTCTGTTTCAAGGCCATCCACATGAAATGAGAGTACCACACGCCCTTGTGGACGCTGTAAGGGTCCTTGTTCGTATCGGTCCATCGATGATGGGCACGGTGTTTACTGCTCCACCAGCGAATAGAGCCTTGTATAGCACCGCCGCCAACACAGGCAAGGAATATCTTCAACGGCAGGCTTCTGTGATGGTGGGTTGCGAGTCAGCATCCATTGTGATGCGAATTAGGAAGCGTATATCCTTACGCTTCGTATGATCGATGTGCCCAGAGCCGATGATAGCCCGCAGTAATACCCAAGCCAGTCCAGAAGTAGTAGACAATTGCCCAAATGGCTGTTGGGACCTGCAGGCGAGTATAGAAAGCGGCAGGGCAGCCCAGAACGGGAATGATCAAGATGAGGGTCGTATTAACCCAATTGACATGCTGATACCAGTTACCTAGTGTGATAGGCTGTTCGCTGATATGCACTTTCTGATCACTTGGCTTAGCTGTTGCCATCGTGGCCTCGCTTTTCGGCAGTATAATGATTTCCGGAGGGATTGATCGGCAAGCCGGAGGAATCTAAAGCGATGAGGATTGCATGGAAAAGAATAAATGCAACTAAGCAGAGAATATCCGAATATGAAGCCATGGTTATAAGACAATTAAGAGATGCAGTAGATTACTTCCTCGGTCTCATGTGTGAATGACATATTGAGATATTGTGATCTTTTTCCTAGGGGGGAGAATTTGTTGGGTCGTTGGGGTGGAAGGATGTGTTGCCCGTTTGCCTCACCAAATCTACCCGAAGGGTTGGCTTCCTTGTTAACCAGGCATTAAAGAACATAACACCATACATTATCCCGGGCTTGATCTTTGAACCATGGGACAATGAGCCAGCCTCGTCGAATTTGTTGACGCATGATTAATATAAATCTCGAGTATTTGGTGGACTTCAACGTTCTACTATGACGTAGGGAAAAGCCGAAATAGCCTATCGCGACCTCTTAGAAGCCAGTCCCGAGTAGCCTATCAAGGTGCCGCGCAGGAGGAGAAACAAATCCAACTCAGTCTTTTCCTTGATAAAGACTTCTATCTCTGGCGGATACTTCGACGAGTAAAATGATAGACAGAATTGGACTGAACCTCTCGCATTCTCTAGCTTTTTGTTGGATAAAGAAAACGAGTCAGGCCATCCATCTCAATACTTTCAAGTGATCAGGCAATCTAGAAAGCACTGGAGTAAACGAACAGCGACAGGAGCAGAATGAAGATACATAGGTCTACCATCTAAATTGTTTTTTGGACTCGAGGTTTAGTGAGCTTGGCCTAACGAGAATTACTCCGGCAATATTCATATCATATGGCAGGATATTGGCGCAGTACTTAGGAGTCAATGAATTGAGTGAAGAGCCACTTATCTATGGCTAGTAGATTCAATATGGACTCAAGTGAAATAGACGGGCCAACTATGCTTGTGTTGCTTCCAGTTCCTTCCAAACCTAAGTAAATTGGACACCAAGGTCAATGTAGTAGAATCCCGCGACCGACCCAGATGGCGCAGTGAAGGATGTGATGGCTCCCTCATTCACAATCTGTTGTCCATCTGGTGAAGTAACTCTGATACCAATAGGCAGCGAGAATGGTCCAGCACCTTGGGGTAGTACCCAAGCGCCATATCGCTCTTGCGGCCGACTGCTAGTGTAGTTTGGATCGTGATCAAGCGCGACCCAGGAACTTGAACCTGCACTTTTTACCTCGGCCGAAGTGACAGATCCGATACCGTTCGTATTCACCACACTCAAAGCGAAATAATATGCTCCGCCACCGTCCCGCAACCAGATGTATGCGTTTCCGGGCTTGGGACATGGAACACGTCGATAGCGAATAGGAATTACCCCATCAGTAAGACTACCGTTACCTTGCAAGCGGCCCATCGCAATGTCTGATAGGTCCATATGATGACTGTCTTTAGGAAGGGGACAGCCGTATTTGAAGTCAATCTCGCCGCAGTGATCAGCACCAGAGCCACCTAAAATAACCAGTAAGCAAGAATCATCGATGTCTGTCAAAGATCAAAAAAACACATACAGCACCACTTAGAATTGGCGTCGCAGGGACAGCTGTCCACTACTTCCAAGTATATGGGGTCAGTGTACCCATTCTCCCCTACAGCGTAGTCGGTTCCATCGGCCTTGGTGCGGATGAGTTCAAAGCATTCTCCGCACGAAAGATAGTTATCTGGATCACCAGGTGAAGCTGCGCTTAATGAAGGCCAGAACTAAGCATATATTAGTTATTTCTGAGCTATATCAAGGGGTACTCCGATGGTATTTCAGATGGTGTATAAATACCTGGGTATAATAGTCACCATTTGGTGCCGCAAAGTTCCCTCTTAAAGTGACGTTTGATGGATCCCGACATAGAAGCGGATATGCAGTACAAAACGCATCGCAAGTTGTACCGAGCATCGGGTCTGTCCAGCTTGCGGTGACACTACCTTTCGTGCAGAGACCATAGAGTCCAAAACCGCAAGCTCCTCCGCTGGTAAGTCCAAAATGTGTTGAGCGCTGTGTGTGGACTTGTTAGCATGAGCTCTAAAATTTAACAGTAATCAGCGATACGAACACTATAGTGCCAGTCTTCATCTGACCCAACGGTCAGTTGCTCTCCCCCTGTTCCCAATGTCGGTTAGAATGTGCGAGTTGTCACGATTTAGAATGGCTTCTCACACGTAGTACCAGACTTGCACATTGACGAGTCAGGAGATCCACAGCCACCCGTGCAGCCACTGGTGCAAGACTCTGATTCATTGTTGGATAAGCAGTAATAAGGACAACAAACATTGTCGACGAGTGTCCAAGATCCACAAGAGCTGGCATCTGCAGATGGATATGCTGGTTGAGTGGCGGTTGCCGTGGGAATGGAAGTACTGGTCGTGTAAATCGAAGTTGTCGTTACGCCTACATTTGAGGTGGAGACAGCACTAGAGGTCGTCGAGCCCGATCCAGATACCTTCTAGAATGAGTATAGTAGAACCCATCGAGTGGGAGGCATCTCTCGAGAAAATTTACCTGAGTACTTGGGATACACTGGTAATAATAAGGATTTAGAACAGAGCAAGTGGCTCCGCTGACACAGCAAGTTGTTCCATTGTAATTAGTTCCACCACATTGGCTCCTGTGAACTGTTAGAATTCATCCGGCCATATATAGCAAGAATAGGAACATACCAAGCAGAAGCACAAGTAATCTGGCCTGTTGCTCCACTAATTAGAGTTAAGACCAAAGTGGTTAGAAAGATCATCAAATTCATGACTCGGTTTTCTGCAGCGACTCTTGGCGTTATCAGGCACGATGCAGCGTATTGCGGAGCAAGATCCTCTTCTTATATTACCCCGGACATGGGATCCGCATCGAAAGTAGGCCGGGTCTACCGTGTCTGAAGAGGCGTAGCTAGGGTTCGACACAAACTCACGGTGTTTATTTACCAGGGTGGCAGATGAGCCGAAGTGCGGGCAACGCGGGCCGTTATGCCTAAATGAAAATGAGGAGTCAAAGGTCTCTTTGGTGGAAGTATAGAGAACAAGGTGGAGTTTATGCATAAGGCTTGTTTCATGAGGCCTCGTGATGCAAGGTAGTAGGCTCAATATAAATTATATCGATAGGTAGATGTTACTGTAAAGGATGTAACCCGTAGCTCATTAAACTAAGTGTGTCGATTTGAGGGGAACTGTGCACAATCTAAGCTCCTTAGCCCGGCTCTAGCCATATAGGCAACTTGAATAAAAAATATGACAAGATTTCATATTGGGGAGTTCGCCCACCCACATATGGTTTCATTGTTCTCATCATCTGAGAGCTATGCGGTGCGTACCTGGACCTGAAGATTGAAGTTCTTTTATGGCACTCAAATGCACTATTTTGGTGAAAATCTTCCATAAAAATTAGATTGCGAGAAAGCGAGGGCAGGTATATACTTTTAGAGAAAGTAGTGGGCATTGGAAAAGACTAGAGGTGGCTGATAGGAAACGTGCGAGAATGAGCGACTGCTTCTTGCGTGTCATGATGTGTGTATAGCAAACTCTTCCCTTCCATATTACACTCCCCTGCGTAGACAAGTATTCATCCCACAGTATTTGGCTTATTACCCAATGTCTCTAGGTATCGATATAGCTCAACGAAAGACGTCACCCATTCTTCTTCTTTGGCGTCAAACGGCTCACGTCCAGCATATTCCAGTGGCCGAAACCATTGTTTATTGGTCCCGGATTTGTGGGGCGTGAAAAAAGGTCCCTCCGGCGGCTGATCCAATATCAAGTTTGGTTGCTCTGACCAAGGGGTATTACCCGTTCGCAAGGCATCGCCGTCCTCATTCGTGACTTGGCAATGTTTGAACCGGTCCGGATCTTTGGGCCAGAAGGTGTGATAGTGGGCCATGCCATCAATCACGACACGAACCAGCCGGTTGATCTCTGGGGAATGCTGCTGTCCATGTATCGAGGAACCCCCTTCGTTGAGCAACAATACGCCGCCCGTGGTGATCTGAAATTCCTCCATCATCCGAAGCAACTCTGCCAAAGAAGAGTCGAACGGAGTCAACGGGTAGAAGATGTAGCGGTAGTGCTCGGTGTGTACCAATTTTTGCATATCGCTCTTGGAAATATTGTCGGCGATGAAGTTCATCCTGGAGGTCAGGTGTATGATATTAGGCCGCCGTATTTGTTCCGGGTCCAGTGTGCGTTTCAAGAGATCGGGATTCTTTTCCAATAAAGCACACGCCCGGCGCAGCTGGCTCGACGCTTGTTCAAAAAAGCGAACTTTAGCCGCATGTACGGCTGTACAATATTCCTCGAGCTGTGCGAAAGGAGCAGTAGATTTAACATCCGAAATACGCTTAGACCCTACGGCGAAGCGATTTAAATCAATGACCTCGGCCTGGCTCTTTGTATACTTCCAGAGGCGAGCGTGAAGGTCGTTGGAGATCGAGTCGAAAGGTTCCGACTCGACAGAACTGACATTGAGAGCAATAACTGATTTATACCAGCATGTGTTCAAGTTGACTCCAATCCTGCCGGCCAATTTCCAGTACTTTTGGATCAGATCTTTTCTTTCACGGAACGTGTTGGGGGCCGCGCCAAACAAGGCTCGGCAGCCAGGGTGCGAAGAAATTGCAGCAGTGACTCTGGCATCGTCATATACCAACATCTTGAGCACGTCCAGAACACGAAGATCATCGATGATAGCGTGGGCCATTTCAGTAGGCACCAGCGACATGCTTTGGACGATCTCCTCGAATCGTTGGTCGGCCATATTGGCGTTTGTCAGGGAGTACTCTGAGCTCTGTCGACTCCGAAGAGAATAAATAATAAGATGATTTGTTTCACTTCGCACCAAAAACAAGTGGAAGACACTTAAGCAAATAGAAGCAGGAGTTGGACCCTGGATTGACTGTTGACTCACTTGAGTCAGACTGGGTGAACTTGGTGGAAGGTTCCATCCACAACAAGAGGCTAGCCGAGTACAGAGCCGCTAATAAAGGTGAGCGGGGTGCCCATGTAAGACATTGAAGAAATAATCACGAAAGCACCAAGAGAATCAGAGAAGATAAAGATGAAATATAGTCTGCATGCTCTATCCTTGTCCTCGGACTTGGGGACCGCCGAGGAAATTGCATTTCGTCTAAAACAGGACCAGCAACTGTGTCATGATAAAAAGCGACCGAGTAGCCTTGTCCTACAGCTGTCCAAAACACCACCAGAGTTCTTGAACGAAATATCGTGGCATCTCATACCCGATGAAAAGTTGTCTCATGAGCTTCGAATTGGTCGATTCAGAAACGTTATCGAAGGAATCAAGGACTACTTGGATCAACTCGATAATCCCAGCGCAGACGAGGCCGAAGCTATCGCTGCTCGTCTTAGACGAGACCAAGAGCTATGCCGCCAAAAAAAGATTCCTAGCACTCTTGCCTGTCGTCTACCAAGTGCACAGTCTTCTCTCTTTGAGGCAATCGCCTGGCATCTCACACCTCACGTCGACGTCCCAAAGGCTCTTCGATTAAAACGATGCGAAAGCATCATCGAAGGGATCAAGGCTTATATCGGTCAGCTAGACCGTATAGAAGGTGACACCGATGAGGACGCCTTGATAAATGGGACTGCGCATATTCCTAAGAACGAAGAATTTGAGGCAGCGCTCAAAGTCCTGGACTATCTCCAGTCAAATGACTCGGAATCACAAACCACGCTCTCGAGTCCACTGACGGAAGTCATTGCGGCCATACGGGCGCAAATCTCGATGGACAGCAATACCCGCATTGAATACGCCAAACAAGCACGCAAAGCTCAAAGTGCAGAGCAAAAGGCGAAAGCGTGGCGATGTTACATGTGTCGCCAGAAGTGCACCATCCTCAACGTCCATGACCTGTACCCCTCGCTGTGCCGCCCCTGCGGGGCCTTCAACCTTAGTTCTTCACAACTGTCACGCCCTGATAAGTTAGACCTCGCCGGAAAAATCGCCCTTGTCACCGGTGGAAGAATCAATCTGGGATACCATACGGCTCTGAGGCTGCTCCGCTGTGGTGCAAATGTGATCGTGTCTTCTCGTTACCCTGCCGATGCGGCAGATCGGTATTCCAAAGAAGCCGATTTCACGCAGTGGGAGCCCAAACTAAAGGTTGTCGGTGCTGATTTTCGGACCGCGCAGGATGCTTTCCGGCTGGTTCATGTGGTGAAGGAGCTGTTAAGGTCTTGGAACGAAGACACCGGATCGACGCAGCAGAGGACCCTCGATATCTTGGTTAATAATGCGGCGCAGACCTTGACAGATGCAGTGAAAGCAGAAATTAGGGCCATATCTCGTGAAGACCAGTTGAGAGAGCTCACACCAACCAAGAAACTGCTGGTGGACTATATTGGCCACGCCTATCAGCCCCGAATCAGGGGCGGTGCGCAAGAGTCTTGGATCCCACGTATCCAGAATGGAACCGAGAAATTGCAAATCGACAATACAAAGGAAAACAAAGAGAGGGCCAATCCTCATAAAGGTCTTCATACAACTGGTGATGAAGATCCAAACAAGTCATCATGGGTGCAGTCTCTCCAAGAGATCCCGTACGAAGATCTCATTACCGCACATTCCGTGAACGCCTTTGTCCCACTGATTCTGTGCCGTGAACTACTCCCTTGCATGGGAAACGATAAGACCACATCAGTCACCAAGCCTCTGGGATACATTATCAATGTCTCTTCTCGAGAAGGTATTCTCGAGGATACGCCGAAGTCCCGCAGCAAGGCCGGTCATCACGTCCACACGAACATGTCCAAGGCAGCTATCAATATGATCACCGAGACAGAAGCGATGCCAGCGTGGAGTAATCGACGTGTGGCTATGAATTCAGTGGATCCAGGGTACATGAGTGCGGCTCCAGAGTATCAGAGAGCCGAGGGATGCCCTATCGGCTTTGAGGATGGTGCTGCTCGCGTATTGTGGCCAATTGTTGTTGGAGAACGGGAGGGCAGGGTAATTGCGGGCCGGTTTTTGAAGCATTTCGAGCAAGGAGCGGCGGTGATCAGGCGAGGATAGCGATGAAGGTTGCCAAAATCCTAGGGGCTATAAACGCAATGTCGTCTTCGGGCAAGACTATAGCTTTGTGATTATACTCAATTTCTCTATCAATCATATCCGCCTTTGCCATAAACACCCGAACACGAAAGCATGCATGTAAATCCACGAAAAGTGTAGAGTCAATACATCAAATGTATAGCGGTCTCGGTCTCTACAATCTATCCTTGAAACAATTTCCTCGCATACTATCCCGACCCACCTGGACCATTCCCGCGAAATCCCGACCCCCACTCTTATCGGCATATCAGACAGCGCAGCGCTGACATGTGAAACGCAATTCTTCGCCATGCGCCATGCAAGCAATAATTGCCCCAGCATGCCCGTTATCTGTCACATCATTCTCAACGCTCTTGCAGCTGAGGCTGCATGTCATGTATCGGGCCCCTCCTCTTGACACCTTCAATGAGCCCGATTTCCTTCTCAATCTCCCTCTACACATCACCTACATCCGCTGATGGAGTATTCACGCATCTCAATTCTTCCCATCCCGGCTTCGATCCGGTGTCGGCTATCCCGACTCTACTCGTCCCATAGGGCTGTAGCCGATAGCAAGCCGAGCGGGGCCCTGCGAAATGGGCTGACCACCTCATCCGAGCCGCATCTGCCTTTCAACGGCCAACTGTTGGAGCGAGCGGTCATGGAAGTGCAGCGGCCTTCGACGAGTGATGATATGAGCTCGTTTGACTCGGGATCCAGGGAATCTAACAGTCCACCCGTGGAAGAGGTGGATTGTCCCACTAAATACGAGACCGAATCGGGTCTGCGATGGAATCGGGTCGTACCTGGTGAGCATATCATCACAGAGGATGACAGTCTCGCAAAAGCGGCGAATGGCTAATGTTTCTTGTTTCTTATAGCATTTAACCTCCTTCGAAATGCCGGATTCGAAGCGCAGCAACCACAAGCAGACGGTCGTCTCGCTCGATCTCTCTATATCAGTGCTGTGATGTATCTACTCGATGCACTGCCCTCAGATCTCACACCGGACGAGACAATAATGATCCAGCATCGCTTACCCGAGCAAGTGGTCGACGCCGTTGCATCTTCTTCGCGACCACAAATAGCTCGTCTAGAGGGATCTTCGCAGTCCGGATCTGCCCAGCCTCCGAGGTCATATCTCCACCGACTACTCGCCTCGGGGATCGTGCAGATATTCCTGATTATTCGATTCCTATTGCCATATTTCCGGATCTTCCTCCGCCATGTTTATGAATATGAGCGGTCGCATCGAATCACCGAGCGGATCGTCACAACTACCCTAGACGCGGCGGACGGATTGGGCAGGAGTAGTGCCAGTTTGGGCTCAGCGGTTTACAAGTTGAATGAAGGCAGAGTCGGCACTGCGGTGACAAACCTTGCCAGTTGGTGGGTCGAGGGCGTCGCGGGAGGTATTTATGAAGGTGTAGGCGAGGGCATGATGCATTTGGGATTACTGAGACCTGGTTTCGAACTTGATAGATTTGCGCTACCGATAGAAAGACGTTAGATGGACTAGATATAATGACAGTTTATGATTCCCACGTTAGAAATTCCTGTCAGGAAAAAAGCAAACTACTCAAACAGTCAGTGGTGTATATCATATTCTCTGACATGATACACAAGTCGAGGACTGCCGGCGAGGCCCTATTCCTTGATTGCAAAATCCAACGCGGCATGGGCCAGATTTCTTGTTGTGTCCACAACTTTAATTCCACAGTTCTCCTCGTCGAGAATGAGCGGTAGCTCCGTACATCCGAGAATGATCGCGTCGCAGTTCGGAGCCAGCCGTTTTGCAATGCCCACCAGCTCATTGCGCGTCTCGTTTAGGAAGATACCACGAACCAATTCTGTGTGAATGATATCGTTGACCCGGTCCTGTTCCCACTCAGATGTATAGACCGGTGCAATCCCCCTTTTCGCTAGTGAGGCATCATAGAGACCCATTCTCACTGTGGGTGTTGTCCCCATTATGCCAACACGCTTGTAGCCATGCTTCTCGCAATGACTCGCCGTGACATTTAGGATGCTGAGGACAGGGATCGTCGAGTGCTTTGCCGTTTCATCGAATACTATGTGCGGGGTGTTTGAGGGTATGATGGCAAATTCCGCACCCGCTTGAGCCGTCCGATTGATTGATTCACCGAGGATTTCCGCTAATGAGTCGAAATTACCGGATTTAACAGCTTGGTTGATTCCCTCAAATGGCGAGGTATGGGTGACGATGGGCGGGTAGGCAATGCCTCGCCTCATGGCTTCACGACCAATCTCCTGGTGACACACCACACCCCCCTCGATGGTCGGAATGCAGATTCCAATAGTCTTCATGTTGGGCTACTGTGAAGGTCGATGGATGATGCCAATTACTGGTGGAAGGCATGGTCCTGGAGAGAAGAAGTGGGGATGCCCGGCCTGGTGATTTTTCCGAGGGGGTGCTGTTGATGGTGTTGATGGTTCCATAGATCGGTGATAAGATCAGGCGATAAGGACGCGGCGTCACCATGTTTTGTTGAGAGACTGCGAGTTGTCCCCCAAGAACAACCTCCAAGTGCAACCTGCTGGTCAACTCTGCTGGATTCAATTATGTCGACAACCAGGTTACCTTGCATCCCATCTATTCGGAAGCAGCAACTTCATCTTGAATTGTGAGCTCTCTCTCTCTCTCCCTACGTCCACCCATTCAGGAGGTGACACAAGCTGATGCCCCGTCACAGCGCGAGCTTGCGACAAGCTGCACCTCTTGGAGTTTATGTGAGCCTCGCACCCGGAGACCCGACCCTGTGGAATGGAGTGATCTTTGTACGTTCCGGTGAGTGTTAATTCAACCCAATTTTACGGCAACTTAACTGACCATCTCTTTTTCTCCTTTCAGGTCCCTATGCCTCCGCCGTCCTTCGCTTCCAAATCCGCTTCCCAGACATTTACCCGGATCTTCCACCACTCGTTACCTTTGCAACCGATGTCTTCCATCCATTGATTGTTCCGCTCACTACATATACGTTCAGCACCAGCTCAGCGAGTGATGATCCGGTCAGCGCGACCGACGAAGAGCGACTGCCGCCCGGAGGGTTCAGTCTGCGCCATGGCTTCCCACATTGGTTTGGCAGAGCAAAGCGAAGTGGCCTAGGATCAGTCAACACTTCTCGTAACGTGAGCGGGAACACTGTTGGAATAGCCCCGGGCGCGAGAGATGTATCGGGCGGTCCGCGGGCGGAAGGAAATGTGGCTTCAAATGGGTCAGCTATTGCCCCAAGTCAAGAGGAGCAGGCTGCTATTGGCGATGAGAAGCCCCGAGTTTCCCAGGCACCCTCAGCAGAGCAGTTCTCAGAGCCGCGAACGGCTGTTCCTGTCGCGGAGTTGTTGGAATATATTCGCTCGACATTTGATGACGAAGAGGTTTTAGATTCTCTACCAGTGGAGGCCGCAGGAAACCCCGGCGCATGGCATGCATGGAAAGCACATCGTCGGGGTGCGCTTGGCCCAAGCGATTTGAAACGAGGAAGCCCGCAAGCACGGCTCCCGGGAGATTGGCATTGGGACGGAATCTGGGCTCGCCGGGCTCGGGATGAGATTGAAGCAAGTCATTCTGATCCAATGCTGTTTGGAAGCGCGGCTCGTGGTGGCGGCGGTTGTGGTAGTGTTGGTGGTGGTGATGAAACGGTAAGCACTTGGATTCCCCCTTCTAGTCACGGCTGGTAACTAACTAGAGAACCAGATTCGATTTTCACGTCTGGACGACGCGACCTTGAGCTCGGTGAAGGAGATGATCATGACAGTGGCCGGCGTGCACAAAGAGTGATCATAGCGCTTGCCTTCGAATTATACCCAGCGAATACCATTATCCAGGTGCATCGTTCCTGCCTCGTCTCTGCCACGGCCAGCGTCTCCCCAACCTCCTAAACGAGTTCCGGATGTCTATCCATTCCTTGCCATGCATCGCTACATCTATACAAAATGACCAACACTTTCTCTCTGGATTTTAAAAGCTCTGCATTGCTTATCTCCCTAGTTCTTGTTCCTATCGTTGTCCTGTTCGTTGCCGTGGCTGTGGCGCTTTCGTGCTCGGAACACTGCCCCTGTCGATTCGCGAGGCCTGCTTGGCTTGAACGTCTCATTCCTCGGAAACGAGGATACAGAAAGAAGAGAAGCCGTTCTGATCCCGAAAGCGGCACTAATACGCAGTTGACTGAGGCCTCGGAGGCGCCGCTAGAGTACGCTGAGCCCGTTCGAGGTCAAGAGCACGTTTAGATCTGTTTCATGATGGACTATACAATGCCCCCGCCGCTGACTGCAAGAAAGATCACGTTGATGCGAAGCCAAAGTACAAGCTCCACTACGTCCTACCCACAGATTCCGCGTCGACAATCTTCCCTGTCGGCGAGCCTGAGCGATGGCACAAGTGGCCAAGCAGTATCAACAAGAACGCCATCACTCTCCGAAAGTCTTCATCAAATTCGCGTTGTTAAAATTCGGGGACGAAACACGTGCGGCTTCTCGAATGGTTGCGATCCCAACTCGATGGACGATCCCTTTGTTGACAAGGTGACTGCGCCCTTACTCTGGAGTTCTTTGTTCCTGGATTAATATCGTGAACCAGAATCCACAACTCTTCGCCGACGAACAACATCCAAAACAAACCAAGAATCGGTATCGAGCACTTCCGCGATTGACAATCCGCTGGAGCTCTGGGTCTTGGGACTCTTGCGGACTGTCCGTACCTTCCATCTCGGCCAGCGGGTCTTCACAATCGAGATCAGCCATTCGCCAAATCCAAAAACTTGAGTTCAACCAGCTTTCTCAAATCGAGTCGGCATACATATCCCCCGTGGACTTGCCAGTCGCGTTTGTAGATGTGAAGTCGACAACTAGCTTACCGCAGATAGGCCTAGGGGCCATGTCTCTGTGGACCACTGTAAATGTCTCTGCCGATGTCAGCTCGGTTCCTTTTTCGGGAACCTCGGGTCTTGCTCCTCTCGACGCAATTATCCTTCTTGATAGATTGTGAGTCGCATTTCATTGATCTAACCGTGGCGGCACACCCGGACTCATTCGCTTGCCAGATCTCAGTCTTCGGTCAACCAGCTGACGCAGATTACCTTCGGCCCGTCTGTGTTGGCATCCAATTTGATTCACGATCATGACCGGATTGCTATACTCTGTATAAACGGAACGGCGAAGCATGGGTTCGAAATCTTGATGCCTCTGGGCTTCCATTCCTTCGAGATTGTTCGATCTACCCTGAACAGATTCTCTCAACGCCAGCATCTCATGAAACGCGGCGCACCTCTGGACCTCGGAAGTGTCATCCAGCAGGTTGCATATATGTTTTGTACTCCCACAAGACCCGCCTTCTGCCATCTTTTCTATGTCTCTGCCACCCCTCCCGATCACCTCTTGATACCGTGGATTGACCATGCCATTGGATTTCATACTATCACTCCCCAAAGCTGTCTGCCAGTGACTCGACCAAACTTTCAGGCTGGCTGGCACATTTCTTACGATGTTTCAAGCGAGGATATGGGCCCTCATGGAGCACAGTTTATACGCAAAGTTTCAAAGGTCATTGCGCAGCTTCGTACCGGCATACGTCCGGGATTCATATCTGACCTCAAACTTTCTCTGTTGCCTGTTGATGGATGCCTCATTCAGACGGTTGTCGATAGCACTCGGCTAACTTCAATTCGCCCCGGTGAAACATGGGTCATTCCGATTCAGATCCATATACCAAATGCCTTTCCGCAAGCGTCGCGTGCATCCAAATCTGCCGTTCAATCTCCTATCCTCGAGGACCTGTTTATTCAGATCACTGAGCTTTTGGAAGATTTCACCGGTGAGATCACTCAGCCGGTCTTGACCGCTTCAGTCGATTATCGGCATTCTTTACTCCCGTCACCGAATACAATTCACGCTGAGACACAACTGACCGTTGTTCGGATGGAAGATAGCCGTCGATTTGGCAAACCGAATGTTGTGGTGGTTGACCAAGGCGAAGAGTTGGTTATGTTCTGAATTGACGGTTGTGGCTTTTATGATGCTGGCCTTTTTTGTTACCCTCAAATAATTACTATCCTTAGCTATTCAGGCTTTTATGCGTAACTTTTGAGCTCTTATGTTACAAGATTCTAGTTTTACCTTTCGAAATGCGCGTTCATCTTCATGAAAAATTGATAAATGCATTCAATAATCTAGTCTTTCCCAAATGGATACCCTAGATGCGGCTGTAGACATTACCAGCCTTTCGCCATGTCTCTTTAATCAGATCGGCACATTTCTCGCCAATGCCGTACGCCGGCATCTGGGTGTGTCCTCCGTGTAGTGCTGGCATAACACTGCAATCGGCTACACGTAAGCCAACAACACCACGAACCTGCAATTTCTCATCTAACACGGCCATTGGGTCATCTTTCTTGCCCATTGCACATGTTCCTGCTGCATGATAGCCTATGTAATGTTAGTTCCAAACCAAGCAATGCAGAGATTCGACCAATCACAACTTACAAGTAGTTGCATGCTCCTTAATGTACGGAACCCAGTCCTCTCTCGTCTTGTAAGTATGGTGAGACAAATTCGGAGGCCACGATCCCTTAACAATATCCTTGGTTCCAGCTCCCTTCATGACGATCTCATTACCAAATCGACACGCCTCGCTAAGAACCAACACATCCAGGGGATCAGCAAGATAATTGCAATCAACGATGGGATTCTCCATCGGATCCGCCGATTTCAACGTAATCGAGCCACGCGATTTAGGCGCAAACAGCTCCGCAATCATCGAGAAGGCGTGCTTATGGTCGATGGGGAATTGATCGTTTTGCTTTGGTCCGCCGTAGCATTCCGTGGTAAAGAACTCAATGTTTGGTTGTTTGGGGGTAAGGCCCATGGGGTCTCGGCCAATTTGGCGAGGTGCCTTTTTCCAGAGTGGTTCATCTTTCAAGCGGTCATCTAGTCTGGCGAAGGCGAAGGCGCCGAAAGGGAAGGTTGACAGGAAGCCGGTCTTTTTTTCTTTCCATTCTGCGTATGTTGTGTCGAAGTTGTCGTCGTGGTATACGTGGTAGTCGGTTGTTAGTCCTGCTTTTTCGGTCTCGTAGAACATGAAGACGATCTTTCGCAATGTCACTGTCAGGGATAGTGCTAGGTTATTCGTCGAGTTGCGACTTACTAGATGGTCCATGAGATTCTTCCCAACTCCAGGCGCGTCCACTGTGCATGGGATATCATGTTTGGCTAACTCTTTCTTTGGTCCAATACCCGAACGCAAAAGGATTGCAGGGCTGCAGTACGCGCCGCCCGAGATGATGATTTCCTTTCGCGCACGGTAGATTTTCGATTTACCATCGGCGGCCTTCGTAGCAACACCAGATGCGCGAAGTTGCTCAGTGAAGATCACTCTATCAACCGTGGTGTCGGTTTGAATTGTAATATTTCCACGGCTGTTCTTGTTGGTCACGAAATCAGCGCCGGTTGTTCGAATTCCATTGTAAACTGTACGAGGCACATGGCCACATCCATGCGGCACATCTCCAGTGCTGAACATATCATGATTCAGTGGCATGCCCTCCGAAACAAAAGATTCGAGTAGGAGATTTGAGATTGGCGCTAGGTCGTGAGGCTCCGTGTGCAGCGGCCCGGAGTACCCATGGCTTTCCTTATCAGCTTTATGCCAGGGCTTGGGATGGAAGGTTTCGGCCTAAGTAGTAGTGATGGGATTTGAGCGTCCATTATCCGTGCCGGGGCACTTGTGAGTCCTCACCTTCTTCATATAATTGAAAAATTCCTCTCCACTCCACCCCTCCAACCCCCAATCATCATAATCTTGTTTGCAGCCACGGATGCATAGCGTGCCATTACAACCACTGCATCCACCGAGGAACCGGCCTCGACTCAATTTGACCTGTCGATTATCGACACCTGCCATAGGTGGGGTAACGAGATTCCAATCCGTCTCTGCATCGAAGTTGTTCGACCATCTTGTCCTGTCAGCAGTGGTTCCGGTCGCGGTCGGTCGGAATTATGTTGCTCACCCTCCGGTCATATGCACATTCTCCAAGTCTTTATTATGTTGTCCAGCTTCCAGAAGAAGAACCTTGATTTCGGGATTCTCGGCGAGTCGGGCGGCGACCACGCATCCAGAGGTACCACCACTGTCGGTTGTTAATTGACCTCCGTGCCAAGTTGTAACATGTTTCACCTACCCGCACACGATATAATCGTAGGTCTGTTCGTCGCTGTCAGAGGCCATTGTGGATGGCAGTGATCACACACAAGTCAAATTGTACTCAGGATCAAAAACCCACAGATGAGCAGCAAAAATACACGAAGCTCGCTACTTATGGGAAGTGGCTCCCAAGAATACGGGAGGGGCGGTGGTGGTTCCGCTCTACAACTACCGTTTTGGGAGAAGATTTTCCAATGGGACACACTGTTTTGGCTTGGCTGGATGCGAGACACGGTGTCCACAGACGCTAACTGCATCCTACTTTTGCATCGCAGAATCATAAAGTGGCTAATGAAGCTGGGCCGGCTAGAAATGCGGGGGATGTTCGGGTAAACTCGAAGCGCGGAATGAACTGGGCAGTTTTCCGTATTCCCCGCACAACCTTAATTCGTTCCCAACCGATTGGTGATCTGCGATCGGGTATTCGTTATGGCTTTCCATGATTGAGGAGATTCCCCATGGGGGTGAACGAGCTGATTTGGTAAACCCTGAAACTGAAGAAGTGTCAGAACAAACAGAAGCCCGTATAGACTAAGATTGTTGCCCATGGAGCATTTTTGGTCTAGCGGTAAAATGCCCCAAATTTGTTGCGACAAGAAGCTATCGATAGTGGCTTGCGGGGCTGTTATGGATTCTCTCCACTCTTATCACGATGAACCTATCGGAGAAACAAAAAAAAAAGTAATTCGCTAACCAGAAGCCGAATGGGTTATTGCGAAGCTGAAAAATTGGCCAAAGCTGGGGCAATCTCTTCCTCCTGCCGCTTATGAGTCCACACAGGATTGCCATCGTCGTCGAACTCTGCCCACTGAAAGAACGAACAGCTTTCTTTTCCTGGTGCATATCCAGCGTAGCACATCCACATGTACCGGCCCCGTGATTCTTGTTTACGTTGAGCACACCGAAGGACTGCATGCTCGCCGCAGAGGCATCGAGGTGTATATCGCGGGTGAAGTGTGTCGCGATACCAGCGATAAGTGACATTGATACGCCGATTGCCCGATATTGGATGTGGAGAGATAGTTTGTGCAGGGGCGATTGAGTGTTTCCACTCTTCTTGCATCTCTGCATGCATGACCAGGAGGGAATTGTGTGGCAGATGGATGGATATTTGACCTTGCGCATCTGCACGAGCAGCGGACGACTTTTGATCATTGGCCGTTTTTGAGGGTAGACTCCGGTTGTTATCCTCGGCGCCTATTTGGCCTGCATCATCCTCTTCATCCCGAGGTAGAACGCGGCGGACTCGGAATTCTCGTTCCACGCCCAGGCTTAAACTTCCAATAATCGGATGGGGTCCAAGATAGGTCAGATCATCGGAATGATATCCCACATTTTCCCCAGGCCCATCGTAACAATTGACGAAGGCTGCGTTGGGTCGCCACTCCTTTGGTGACTGATACTTGAGCTTCTTGCCATCTGGGTAAACGTCGCGTATGCGAGCCTGAACTGCTTCGTTGACCGCAAGCTGTACTTTACGGGATACAGAACGAAGTTCTGGCGTTGCTTGTCGAACGTTTGAGCGATACGTACCACCGTACTTGTACTCGGAGGTATGTTGTTGGTATTCCTCGGGTGTTGAGACGTATAAGCTCGTCGTATGTGGACTCTGAACTGTTCGGTTGAAAAGTTGGAATTCGTATCGCGAAAATTGTTTTGATTCATCAAGTAGTTCGATGAGGAGTGCGTTCGCCTGTTCGGCGGGAAGGAAATTGTGGATGATCGTGCAGGGCGTGTAGACTGCAATATCCTCGGGAGAGTAAAGATGCAGGGTCTGTCCTTTCTTAGTGGACAACGGTTTTCGATGAATGAGACTCTCGCTGAGAGTGGTAACAGATCCATCCTTTGCTTTGGTGAGCACATGTGATGATAATGACATTTGGGCCCCGCGAGCTGGATTCGAAGTCGCACGTTTCTTGAAAGGTGAGCTCGACGAAGTGCCTTGGGATGCTAACAGAGAAGAAGCAGCCTTTACAGAACCATTGCAAGAAACCAGGATATCCAACAGATTTTCTTGTTTGGTATCCGGGAACAGTGAGAGCAGAATGGCAATTTTGATGTCTGTTGAGTCCTCGCCAGAGGTATCTGGATCTGGGAGGTTGGATGCCTCCACAGACGTTGCAGGAGACCCCACGCTAGTCCGGGACAACCTCCGCCTCTTCCTAGAGACAAAAGCGTCCATATAGGTCTCGAATCTGGTGTTGACTTGTCTCTGGGAAGGAAGTCACTCCTGATGCCTGCCTGGAACCTCGTAAATACGATAAGGATTTATCAGCAAGGTCTTATCACCACATGACTGGCTTCATATTGACCAATCACAGCATGTCCTTAAAGGTATGTCGGGACATTCAACACTACTTTTGAAGTCCTTCATTCAGTAAAGCTCCAAGGTCTGCATTCTGTACTGATCAAGATGGAGAGAGATAAGTGGATAAATCACATTCAGGTACACGACTTTGCCTGCTGAGGGGCATGCTTTGAATGTCATTTCTACCCATTCGATCGTTTTAGGCATGCAATTCGGAGGCATTATTCGTACTTTTTATACGCCAACATCTAAACATCTCAAAACATTAGATGTGTTTGCTAAGTCTGTCACACTATGAAAGGGCAGGAGGAGTTTGTATTCAATGCTCCGTACATGGCCAGGGCCCCTAGTTGTCTAGAGAATCGACCAACATCTGAGCAATAACCATCATTTGGAACATAGGATCACAGAATTCGGAACTAGCCTTCTTTTAAGAATCCTCCTAATTCTTCTGTACCTCTAAGCTTAGTATATTATCAATCCAGTACCTAGATTTGGCCGCCCTGAACTATAGTTGCCCACTAGAGTTTTCCCCGGCGAATGATAGCGATAATGGACGAGAACGGGAAGGGCGATAAGGATGAGGCCCTCGAAACCGACCTCGGCCCATTGCGCATTTGATCTCCCCGCAATCCTCCCGTCACTTTGTTCGTTTTCCCATCACGACGCGCGCCCTGAGCTATGACGGTGCATCCATCCGATTGCTTGTGATACCCTGAATTGTTGTAGCTTTGATTCACTTGTTTCCTTCGTCTACTCTTCCATAACCTCCCTTGGTCGGCCATCTGACCAGCCCCTCCACGATGCTACACTATCGAACACAGGGCTATAATGGCTATGCGGTAAAATATTCGCCTTTCTTCGATAATCGCTTAGCCATCGCAAGTGCAGCCAATTTTGGCCTGGTCGGTAATGGCCGGTTGTACGTTCTTGAGCTCACGGCTAATGGAATCGTACCTGTGAAATGGTATGTGGGACCTTCGCTCAGGGACGCAGTCGGTCATATATAACTTGCCGGAATCTGCTTTTGTCTTCGACCATTGTCGCGACATATACTAATCTTCGTCCCATGTACTTAATCCAGGTTCACCACACAAGATTCCCTCTACGACCTTGCCTGGTCTGAAATCCACGAGAACCAGGTCCTTGCTGCCTCGGGCGATGGCAGCATCAAGCTCTACGACACAACCGCCGATGATTTTCCCATTATGAACTGGAAAGAACATGGTCGGGAGGTTTTTAGTGTGAATTGGAATCTTGTGGCAAAAGACCGCTTCTGCTCCAGCAGTTGGGACGGCACTGTTCGACTCTGGACACCTCATCGCCAGCAGTCCATCCTCACCCTACCTACTCACAGCTGCACCTACTCCGCCGCCTTCTGCCCACATAACCCCGAGCTCATTTCATGCGTCAGTTCGGACTCCTATATTCGCGTCTTTGATCTCAGAACGCCCGCCTCTGCTTCCAACCACCTCGTCGTCCAGATACCCAACCACGCAGCCCCAGTGACACCCGCCATTCCTGGTCAACCAGGCATGCCTCCAGGCGCGGCTCAACCGGCCGAGATCCTCACTCATGACTGGAACAAATATCGTTCTACAGTGCTTGCAACAGCCGGTGTGGACCGAGCCATTCGCACATTCGACATTCGTGCCCCGCAACAGGGACCTCTGGCCATCATGCTTGGCCATGACTACGCGATTAAGAAAATGGCTTGGTCGCCACATCTATCAGACGTCCTCTTGACGGCAAGTTACGATATGACTTGCCGCGTTTGGAGTGACCGGTCAAATGCTAGCGGGGCTGGCGATGTGGACCTTATGCGATCTGGTCCAGCGGGTCCGGTTGCCGGCTCGGAGCTAGGAAGAATGGGACGACACACAGAATTTGCTACCGGTGTAGACTGGTGTCTGTTCGGAAGTGAAGGCTGGTGTGCCAGTGTCGGATGGGATGAGAGCCTTTATGTGTGGGATGTGCGAGGAGTGATCTCGCCGTGAATGATTCCCCCTTTCTAGTTTGATGTATTCATCTAGCTATCTATTACCAAGCCGTATCTACAAACGGGCATGCATAGACATGCTTGGAGAAAGCCTCCAGCAATCATCATGATTCGACACAATGGCTTCTGAAATGTTTAAACAGGTTCTGTCTCGTATAGAGGAGAAGCAGAGGCTAGATAAGAAGATCGACCAGCCTTTTGTTTTGACCCGAGGGGACCAGGATGTATATGGATATTAATCATTTCATTTCGTAAATTTTATGTCCATGTGGAAGCGCTTCCCGGTCATGATGAGTAGATCATAGATCCACAAGGAAATTCACGCTTGGTCTATCATAGTTGCTATGACGCTGAGCTTCCCCGTGGGTTGAATGTTCACCACGGAAAAGCACCAGCGGCCAATGTGGGGAAGGCTTGCAAACCACAGAAATCCAAATGCATCACTGTCGCACAAGATCTTCCGGATTTTGAACCATCCAATGTAATATTTAGGCCTCAAACGGCCAGTAATGTTCCGTTTGAAGGCCTGAAACCATAGAAACCACTTTATCTGGCCAGGCGACCCTCCGTCTTCTTGCGCTCCGAGTCCCGGACCTGAGCAATCTCGTCCTTGGTAGCGTTGACCGCAACGTGTACTTGGTTGAAGGGGTTCTCTTCGCTCTTTTCAAACTCCTTCCGGCAAATGTCAATGCGCTGCTGTCGGCGCAGGCCTGGGTTCTCTTGTTCGATCTCCGGAAGCCGACGGGCCTCAAACGCCGCATATGCCGCCTTGAATCGTCGCTCGGGGTGACGCTCAACCTTGGAAGTATCCTTGTTCGTCAGGGACAGAGCGTCTAGCGCATTGTCGATACCAGAAGCGTTCAGGGCTGAGCTCTTCTTGCTGGAGAAAGAGTCATCGAGTTGTGAAAGGTCGAGGCCGCGGGTCTTCTTCTGTGCCGTCTTTGCGCCAGCACCCTTGGCCTTGGCTGGCTGGGAGGCTTCTTCTTCAGCTAGGAGGGCTTCGCGCTCAGCCTTCTTGCGGGCAGCTTCGGCTTTCTTGGCTTCGGCATCATCCCTGTGGATGGAAGAAGAGTCAATGTTAGCTTATCCGCCCTCGGGTGGAATTTGGCTTGAAATGATCAGAATCAGGCTCACTTCTTTGCGTTGCTTTTAGATCCCTTAGACCACTCCTTATCTTCCTCGGCGGCGCGCTTGGAATCTTCGGCGGCCTTCTTTGACGCGGCAGCTTCGGCCTTCTGAAGAAGTTGTTAGCGCACGTTATCACGTCGGTGGCAATCAATAGCGGGGGCGGGGTAGTACATACGCGAGCGTTGCCGGCAACCTTCTTGGTGTTCTCGCCCGCTGCTTTCTTGCCTCCCATATTGGCGGTTCAAAAGTAATTCGGAATGTGTTTTTGAAACAACTTCGATGAACTGTGAGAAGAGAAAAAAGTGGATTGATCTGTTGGATGATCCGATCCGCAAAACAATTATGCCGATTCCGATGGAGGCGGTGACGAAGTGACTAATCCACTATGGCTGGTGGACATCTCGTGGTATGGGCATACATTCAGAGAAGAATTCTGTGCTCTGTTAGATCTTGTAAATTCTATTGTAGCTCGGTATTATTCTAAACAAAATTTGAACTATAGACTCTGTACCTTCCTAAAGAGCTGGTTATCTTAATGCCTGAAGTCTCAGGTGTCGAACCCCGGATGCGTTCCTGGCTTCATTTGTCATCGCTGACGGACTCCGGACAACTTCGCGTTGCTTCTGTCTCCACGCCCATCTAATTGCAACCCCGATGATGGCCTCGATATAATATCGGGACTGACTTCCTGGGGCCTCGCATTTATCTTTTCTCGCCATTCCCCGGTCGTATCCCGATACTACCAGCTGCGTGAGCTGGACTCTCCTTCCTTGAACATACTCTCCTTCCCTCCGCGACTTATAACAATGTCTCTGCTCATTCGCTTGCTGCAAGCGCTTGCGCTCCTACTCCTCGCTGGAGCGGTGACCGCTGAACATACATCAAACTGGGCTGTTCTGGTCTCAACATCCCGATTCTGGTTCAACTATCGCCACCTCGCCAATGTCCTCTCCCTATATCGAACCGTCAAGCGCCTCGGCATTCCCGATTCGCAAATCATCCTCATGCTCCCCGATGATATGGCGTGCAATCCTCGCAATGCCTTCCCTGGAACCGTCTACAGTAACGCGGATCGCGCGGTGGATCTCTATGGCGACAACATTGAGGTGGACTACAGGGGCTACGAGGTGACGGTGGAGAACTTCATCCGACTTTTGACCGACCGGCTGGACGACGATGTTCCGCGCAGCAAGCGTCTTGGGTCTGATGCCGGTAGCAATGTGCTGGTGTATATGACAGGCCATGGAGGAGATCAATTCCTCAAATTCCAAGATGCCGAGGAGATTGGCGCGTGGGATTTGGCCGACGCATTTGGACAGATGTGGGAGAAGAAGCGGTACCACGAATTGCTTTTCATGATCGATACATGCCAAGCCAACACTATGTACACTCATTTCTACTCGCCTAACATCGTCGCCACAGGCTCCAGCGAACTCGACCAATCTTCTTACTCCCATCACGCGGACAATGACGTCGGCGTCGCGGTCATTGATCGGTGGACCTATTATGTGCTAGAATTCCTTGAGACACAAGTGACTAGTGCCAACTCCAAACTGACATTGGGAGATCTGTTCGATTCATACGACATGTCCAAGATCCACTCGCAACCCGGTGTTCGCTGGGATCTTTTCCCTGGTGGTGAGCAAGAGGGCCGTCTGCGTACCGTGGTGGATTTCTTCGGCAATGTGCAGAATGTCGAGATCGAAAACGCCAATGCCACCGATCCAGGGTCTTTGAAGGAAGACTTGGCTGAGATTACGCGACTTGTTGAAAAGTGGCGCAAGCGAGACGAGGAATACTCTGCTATTCTTAGCAATTCGTCTTGGTCTCAAAGCGAGGGTGCACAATCACAAACCGTGCATTTACCTTCCAAGAAGCCCGTCGGCGCTACTAAGATGGCCGAGGACGGCAGCTGGGGCAAGCGCTTGGTAGGCTTGTCCGTCATCGGCGCATGCACTGCCGTGTGGGTAGCTGGGTCGATCTTGGGTCGATCCGCCTAAGGCCAAAGTGTCATGATTCTACATTTCCCTGTTGACTTTCTTTCCCAAGTCTTTCTTTCCCCTGTACATACAAGCATACTATGGGTGCAAGGCGTTTAGGTGAATCTTGCCCACCTTATCAACTTCGGCTCTTTGAATTCAAAGGATAATCGTCACAACTGCTTACTAGCGGCCTCCCGTTTCGTCGCATCATACACAGTTTGTCAAAGTAGCTCGCTTTATTGCTCGGCTTTGCTCGCTATAAGGGTAGTCCGAATCTTGCATTGCAACACCAAACTTGACAATTGGCCAATTATTTCAGCTTATGGCAGCGGCCGACTATCTACTTACATGTATGATTTCCACAAGACCTTCCAACTCGATCGGCCTGCTGGAATGTGCAACCCCAACCCTATCTTGGAAATTTCGACACGTCAAGTCGTGGCTAATATCACTATGCAACGGATGTAATATCGTTTCGTGTAGGAGGAGAAGCGTACTTGGTTCTCTTGTTATGCCTATCCTTCCCCGTTCTCGGTCGTGAAGGCGAGGAGACGCCGTTTCCCTTGCTCCGAAAGCACAATATCGCATTCAATGCATACATGTAGGTTCGCCGCGATCGATACGCTGCTTTGTCTGCACGATCAGTTTAATAATAATCTATGCAACAAGTCCTCTTGCAAGTGGACCCCTAAGTGGGCGGGCAACTCGTCGAGATACCGATGGGACTCGATTGAAAGCGGTAAGATCGCCAGTCCTTTGCCCATCGCAAAGTATAACACCTAGTAGATGCATACAGCTACAGCTGACCCTTTTAATACTTTGCAACCCCTTGGAAACGCGGGCTTCGAGGCCTGTCTCCGGTGGCCGTACTACCATTCTGCGTGAGGCGAGGAAGATGGAGTCGTCTTGGGTGCCAGCAAGATCCCGCAAATCGTGCAGAACACAGCCGATATATCGAAAGGACCCTTGCTGAAAGCACTGGTGCAGAAAATAGACTTACTCTGGGGAAAAGTCCATTAGAATGGGGTTGAATATTTTGACCTCTGTTTCTCCCATTTGCATTGGAGCTAGGATATCAGCAGCTTTGACACAGACAATTGAATCCGAATTCTCAAATTTCTAGGGTCTGAAGAAAACCCTCAAATTGGCACGGCTCCTATTGGTTCATTTGTATAGTAACGACCGGGGACGTCGCGAACCAATGTTGATCAAGTCAATGATCCCTTGAGCAACCCCTCAATAATCTGAGATCCATATCGAAAACAAATAGAAAAGATATGTAAATTATTTGCACTAAAAAAAAAACCAGGGATCAAGAAGGATCGTAAAATGCTCGTCTTTGTCGAGGCGACGGGGAATGGAATCTCAGGGCACGTGCCTCGGACGCGTCGCGCCTGGCCGCTTTCCTCCAAACGGGACTCTCGACTTGGTCAGACGAAGTCTTGCAGACCACAACAACCGTGCAATTGCCTTCCTTCACCATTGACCTGGCCTGCTGCGATATCTATCTCATATTCATGCTCGAATGCATTTCTAGCCTTCCTCCATAGCTGGCCATGTATCTTCCACGGCAGCTCATCTCGCACCTATACCTACAACTCCTCCGATCTCACCACCCACTCTCTCCACCTGTTCTAATTCTCGTGGCACTCGAACCCGACGCGCTATGTGCCTGTCGAATCCTGACGGCCTTATTAAAACGCGACTACATCCCCCATAAGATCCAACCCATCGCCGGATATGGCGACCTCGCGCGCGCAGGCGAGGAACTGGTTCGGCCAATGCAGTCCACCAATGGCGGCAGCGGAGGCGTTGTCATATGCCTCGGGGTCGGTGGACTGGTCGATCTTGGTGAAATCCTCAATCTGAACAATCCCGAAGACGAAGTCGAGGATATGGGTGGAATTGAGATCTGGGTATTCGACGCGCGCCGACCATGGAATCTCGCCAACGTATTCGGTGGGCAGGCTGGGATTGGCCAGGCATTGGCAGATATCGATGTTAACGCGCGCCGACGCGGGCGCGGGGTGGAAAAAGGGTGTATCACGCCCGCTTACACGTCGAGAAACGGCGGCATTGTCGTGTTCGATGACGGTGATATTGAGGAGGAACTCCGCGACGAACGAGAAGCATATTTTGAACTACTAGAAATGCCCGAGGTGGATGATGATGAGGGCAGCGACGGTGGCTCTAGTGACGACGATGACGACATGGCCCCCGGGTCGAAGAAGCGCAAATCCTGGTCAGGGCGCGAGGATGAAGACGAGTCAGACGATGAAGACGGGCCTCCCCGCCAGCGGAAGCGGAGTAATTCAGTGCGCAACCCGTTCGATCTATTACCCCATATCAAATACTAATACACGTTCCATAGGGCTCGTCATTGGTCTCCTCTCCAAGTCACCGAAGGAGGACCGCCATCAACTCCTCCAACTCATCCCGTTCGCCGACCCCTACGTCAGATTCACCGTCGCCCGGGGAGGCAAAGCAGCCATCGGCACGGTCCTTGAAGCGGCGCCTGGTTCGACTAAAGCGCAAACACGAGACAATTCTCCAAAAATACTATGCCGCGGGAACGTCATACTCGGAGCCGATATCCTCCTTGGTCTATTCTCTTGCGTCCGAACTGGGTCGTGAAGACAATGATCTTCTCTGGCTTGCGATCATTGGCGCATCAAGCTTGGAGCTCAGTGGCCGAACGATGACCGGTGTCGGTATTTCGAATACATCAGAATCAGGGGGATCCGCAGGCTGGGGTGGGCAGCGTGGAGAGCACATCCGTCAGATCCTCCGAGATGAAGTCCACCGATTGAACCCACCAGATCCGTTGGAGCGGGATCGCGATATCAGAGGGGAGATCAATGGCGTCATTCCCACGACTGCCAGGTCTCCTACGGATACATCTATTCGTCTGTCGCCCGAACCTCGCTTCCTTTTGGTGCGACACTGGTCACTGTACGATAGCATGCTACACAGTCCCTACTTGGCAACAAGGCTGCACGTTTGGACGGAGAACGGTCGAAAACGCCTTCACAAGCTTTTGGCAAAGATGGGCGTCAGCCTCAGCCAGTGCCACCAGAACTATACGCATATGGATATGGAGCTGAAGCGGGTGTTGCGCGGGCGGCTTCTCAAGTACGCACCGATGTACGGTCTGGACGGTTTGGTGCCTCCGGAGCCATCTGGTGGGCATGCTAGTTCCCGCGAGGGATGGGGGTTTGTGCGTTGCTGGGGTTGGAAGGCTTGTCTGTCCGCTACAGACGTTGGTGTCATTGTCGGCGCCATGCTGGAAGTTGGACCGCATGAAGCTTCCGGAGCGTGGGATGCCAAACGGCTTCCTCGACCACAAAGCTCCAACGATGACACTGGAAGCAGCAGGGGCCCTGGTGAATCTGACCTGGCCAGTCTTCTACCTCGGTTCTGGACCGCGTACGATGCCCTATCACTGACGTCCGAGTCACCTACCCTTCTCATGGAGGCCCTGCCTCTGGCTCAGCATCTTCACCGTGCAATTCTGCGCACTGGTACATCGCTACTGTCAAAGCACCAGATCCGCCATCTTCGAGCTTTCCGCATTGCAGTCGTCAAAGACGGGCCTGATGTGAAACTTTTCACTAACCCTGGAGCCTTGACCAAGTTGGCACTATGGATTGCGGAGGCAATCAAGGTTCAAGAGCGCGAGAAAGGTGACTCTGTCAAGATTGGCCGGAAGAGAGCAGCTGGTACTCCTCTCGTCCTCGCCGGGCTTGACGAGGACCGAGATCTTTACGTGGTTGTGGGTACTGGCGGAGGTGGTGGTGTGATTGACTTCGCTGCCATGTCCAAGCGCCAGGAAGAACGTCGACACAAGAAAGACGCCAAGGAGAAGAAGCAAAAGGAGAAAGAAGAGCGGCGAGCCCAGCGTGCAGCGGAGCGAGCTGAACAAGACGACGACGAGGACGCCGAGGACGCCGAGGACGAGGAGTCGGAGGAATCCGAATCATCCTCAGAATCGGAGTCTGAAGATGAAGATCCCCGAGAAAAGAAACATCTGCTGCGCAATCGTTTTGGCATCGCCTTCCAGGAAGTGGTCCAGGAGACCAACGCCCGCGTCCGCATTGACAGCTTCGACCACTGCGTTGTCGAGGTTCAAAAAGATGACCTTGGGGGCTTCCTCGAAGCCTTGAGTTTCCGCAGCGTGGTGGGCTAATTTTCTCATTCCCCATTACCACCATTTTTTTTTCACGCAGTCTACGACCCGACATCTTGCACTTGTTTTTGTTTTGCGCGTTTAGGGAGACATGGAGGGTGGAGCAACTTGGGTTTGGATGGCGAGGGGAACTGGATCTGATCTCCAGTGAAAGGATTATCCAAATGATGAGGAATGAGCGTGTGCATTGCATTTTCTCTCTCCGTTGCAAGCATAATTATTCACGTCTTCCCGTCCACGATCATCTTGTATCTTGCATCTGAGGTCTCTGCACTGGGCTATGGCGTTCGAGGTGTTCTTCTGATTTCTGTTCTCTTGTGCGCAATTCCTATGATCTAGTGTTGCCAGTATGACTCGACAGCCATCTGAATGGATTTACATTAACTTTTACTTACACTACTTGACTTTGATATTTACTTTGTTGACCTACGTCGGGCTTCTCTCCGACTTTCATGCTCCCCCCACACCCCGCCATTCCATCGCAGCATCTCCGATTGCCAACCCGCCGGAACCATATAAACAACTAGCAATGACCCAACGATCTCAACCCAGTCAATTGATCCTCTTTTTGTTTTCGAACATTCCTTAAGTTAGTATCCAAGCATGTCGCAACCACGTCAATACCCCACGCTGCCCCGGGAGGGCACTCTCGCCAACCTCCCAGCCGAATACCCCGCCGACGCGCAAGATCAAATCTCACAAATTCTCGCTACGTCCTCAATTAACCGTCTCGTCGTGCTCGACGACGATCCCACCGGCACACAAACCTGCCATGACATCTCCGTACTCGCCGTATGGGATATTCCCACGCTAGTTACCGAGTTCCAGACCAATTCACCGGGCTTCTTCATTCTAACGAACTCGCGCGCCCTCCCTCCCCCAGACGCCGAAATCCTCATACGAACCATATGCGAAAACGTACTCGAAGCAGCCAAGAATACCGGTAACAAAGTAGACATCGTTCTACGCGGCGATAGCACCCTGCGGGGCCATTTCCCGCTAGAGCCCGACGTCGCACAGTCCGTCTTCGGACCGGCGGATGGCCTCGTTCTGGCACCGTTCTTTTACCAAGGTGGACGCTTTACAATTGACGATGTTCATTATGTTGCCGAGGGTGATAGTCTTGTCCCAGCCGGAGCGACGCCGTTCGCTCAGGATGCTACATTCGGGTATAAGAGTTCCAATTTGCGCGATTATATACATGAGAAAGCCCCCGGACGCTTTGCGGATGATCAATTGCATTCGGTGACCATCGATGAGATTCGGCGTGGAGGACCGCAGGTTGTTTGTGAAAAATTGCTTGCGACGCCCGTCGGGGGTGTGGTAATCGTGAATGCTGCCTCCGAGTCTGATATGCACGTCTTCGTTGCGGGTTTGCTACTCGGTATGTTCAACCCTATCGACCCACGTCGCTCGCAGTCTATATCGTCTAATGAATATGTCTGTTAGCCGAATCAAAGGGGAAACATTTCCTCTACCGCACCGGCGCGGCCTTTGTCTCTACTAGACTCGGCATTCGTTCCAAAGCCCCCATCTCTGCCGCCGAGCTGCAACTCCCATCCCCACGGCAGACCGGTGGTCTTATTATTGCGGGATCGTACGTTCCAAAGACCACGGCCCAGCTAAAGGTTCTCACCGACCGTCTAGGTGCAGCGGGCAAACTGGCCATCATCGAGATGAAAGTCGAAGACCTGATCGCGTCACCGGAGACAGCCTCACAGACCGTGAAGCAGGTAGTTCGGGAGACGGAGGCTCATATCCAGGCTGGTCGGGATACATTGGTAATGACTAGTCGAAAGCTTATCACTGGCGCGGATGAGCTTTCGTCTTTGAAGATTGGTTCTGTCGTTGCGGAGGCTCTTGTTAGTGTTTTGCAGCAGATTGAGGTCAGGCCGAGATATATTATTGCCAAGGTATGTGTGGCTTTTGCTTCGCTGAAAGTCTAGCGCATGGTGGAATGCCTGCTAACGGCGGTTCTAGGGTGGAATTACTTCTTCCGATGCTGCCACCAAGGGACTGAATGTTAAGCGTGCTACTATCGTTGGACAGGCTGCACCTGGTGTGCCACTGTGGCGGTGCGACGAGCCGACGTCTCGTCATCGCGGGGTGCCCTTCGTGGTTTTTCCTGGTAATGTGGGCGGAGAGAACACTCTGTGTGAACTGGTGGAGGGGTGGTTTTAGAGTCGTGTCAATGGTTATGTCTGTCCAAAGTGGATGCTTAGAGCATTCGTGGATATCGACCTATCGAGATCCGGTGAAGGTATGCCCATTACAATCTATAGAACAACATTTTACAATCCAACCCAAGGACTCCGAACGTCTCATTACTCAAATTTGATATTCATTTAGCCAGTACATCTATGGTCATTGCTCATAATCCATGAAAGCATATCTCGTTGCTGGTCTCAGTCAGCCCCACCAGAAGCTAACGCTAATACCAGCTCGCAGGCCCCGAACATAGTGCCACCATCCAACGGGGATGTATAGACACTCGCCCTCGTGCAACACAGTTTCAATGTACTCTGCCTGAAGGAATCCTGGCCACATCGCCTCCCATTGTTCATTCTCTGCGGGGGAAAGTTCAATGGCCGCAACGTCGACCTTGGAAGTGTTGGACATGTCGATAAGTCTCTTGGCAGGTTCGCCATCAGACGAAGTACCGGATTCGGTCTCGTCCTTGGAAGCCACCCATTCCTGACCCCGTGGATGAATTTGGGAAGCTGGGGTATGCGGTGAGTAGAGACGGATGTATTTGGTACCGACCACCTGAACGAGAATATTGTGATACTGATCATGGTGAAGAGGCGAGATAGTCCATGACGGCCCGATCCAGGTGTTGATGATCGGGTCTGTCGGGAATGCCATTAGAGAGCCCGCCTCTGACGCGTTATCGTCCTTTTCGGCTGAAAAGGACGACTCGTCTGCTTTTGGGCTCGTCATGTTCTCCGCCTTCTTGGCCTTTGCCGCTTCGCGCTCTCGCTGCTTGGCTAGGTAGACGGGCGTGCCCGGTTCTGCACCCGGAGGGTCGATATAGCAGCAGTCAGGTATGCTGATATCGTTGCGCAGAGCAGGAATCTGCGAGAGAAGATCATGCTGTGCCATATACCCGGTCTCCTCGTCGTCTCCAGAGTTGCCATGCTCATCTCGCGGTCGAGCGCCGAGCCTCAGCTTTCCTCGCCAGATATGCTTATCCAGGAACTCCCGAAACTCCATAATCTTCTGTCCCCATCCTTCATCAGTGTACGACCTGCCCACTTCAACGGGCACAAGCCTGCGGCCGTTCAACGTGCGGTTGAACCAGTACTCGCGAGAATTCCAGTGACGAGTCGACATCGCTGGCCAATGTTCCACTGCGTCAGTAATCACCAGGGGTGTGCCAGTTTCGAGGATATGCTCCTGCATGGTATCGAAGGACGGCGCCGAGACGCGCGGAATGGGGTACTTTAGGCGAGGCGAGGGGACGGACTCGGGAGGGAAGAGTGGCTGTGAGAGTTTGCGGCGCTTGGAGGGAGGTATGGACTCGTCGTCAAGAGCATAGTCCGAGACATCTTGTTCAGAAGTAGCCGTCTGTAGTGTAGACAGCAAGGTGTCGATGAGCTTCTCTCGACGTAGTCCTCCCGTCATGAGTAACGCATGGTCCAGAGTGTGAATGACCTCGGGAAGCCATGACGAGCTCGAGCAGATCTTCACGTCTTTGGTCACATTTTGTAAATCATGAATTAGCTTAGGCACATCCACTTTGTGTGTTGTGGCTTGCTCGGTCTGGGAACCGAGGAGGTTGCAGTTGCGGATAATGGCGAGGCATGCTTTCACGATCGACGCGTCGGTGTACAATCGACGCCAGCTGTTGTGCACGTCTTTAAAGGGGAACACGTGTAGTTTTTCATCGGCAAGCCTGAGCGCGTTCGCAGTGTCTTGAAAAAGGAGGGTTTGCAGGTCATCGGTGCACTGGAGGATTGGGTCGTCGGAGGTTGGTGCGGCGACGGCGGTCAACGAGTTACTGAGGACGGAGGAGAGGCTCATGGTTGCGCAACTCGGCCACGGGCTCGTCGAGTGTGGAGGGAGAGTGGAGGAGTTGAAACACCGGAAAGATTCCTGAGCAGACTACCTAGATGTGGCAGATGGGGCTCAGAAGTGTTGTGTCCATTCCATGTCTGTTTTGGACAAAGCTCTGGTTGGGTGAAAAGGCCATGCCCGACAGAGTTGGGAGTTGCAAGTTGGAAGTTGTCGTTCACTTTGCACTCTACCAACTTACAATTTTCAACTCTTCTCGGGAGACACCAGTCAATTATAACAATTATTTGGATGCTTTTTATTGTACATGATATGCTTTATAGGGATATTTCTAATATACATATTCCACTCCTATGGCCTGAACAATGGTCGTCGTTTGTTTACGCCAAATATTGCATCACCAATTTGGGGATGCGAGAGACTCCTTCGCCTTTGATGGCACTGACTGGAACAACGGTCACCTTCTCCTTCCATCCGTCCGCATGACCAGATGGATGCTCAACAGCCCCCTTCTCCACGGCAGAGAGGTACTCCTGCAAAGCGTGGTACTGTTCCTGGGTATTCTCGAGGTCGGCCTTGGTAGCAACGACGAACCAAGGCTTGGTGTGAAGAGGTGGCATAGCGAGAGGAGGCAACGAGCCGGAGGATCTATAGTTGAGGGCTTGGCCTGAGCCCTCATACTCGGGGGTTTCCATCTCAATCTCTCCGTTGTGTGGCCGATGAAGCTCAGGAAGTCCAGATCCAGATGGCTCCCAATCAATTACACCCGGCTTTTCCTTGATGGTAGGTTCAGGCTCGGTATTGCGCAATCGCTCATACTCTGCGAGCTCATGCCACAGCTTCTGTAGCTCTTGGACCGGATCTCCGTTACTGAGATCCAGCACAAAGGCCAAGATCCCGGCCCGGTCAATGTGTCGCAGGAATCCAAGGCCGAGACCACGGTCAAGGTGCGCGTCCTCTACCAAGCCAGGAATGTCGGCAATGGTAAAATGAGTCCGGCGAGTCTTCTTCTGTGACTCAACCAAAGGTCGGCCTTTGTTATCATCAACAATGACCGTGCCGATATGGGGCGATAGGGTTGTAAACTCCCAGTTTCCGATGCGGGTGCGACTGTTGGTCAAGGAGCGCAGAAGCGTGCTCTTTCCCGCATTAGGCTTGCCAACCAGCCCCACGTCAGCGAGCAGCTTGAGCTCAAAATCAAGTTCCAGTTTCATTCCTCCCTCGCCACGAGACGCGAACTTGGGTCGGCCCATGTTGCGCGTCACGAAATGCGGATTGCCCAATCCACCAGCACCGCCCGCGGCAAGAAGCATGGGCTTGTCCATGGGCTGGTCAAGATCAAGATAGATGGGGGCCTTCGGCTCCATCGCTGCGATAGCCTGCCTCCGTGGCTTGAGTCGCGGGAACTTGACCGTCAAGAAATCAGACGGGTTGGCACCGGGATGAAGCATCCAGCGGTCATGTCGAACCGGTGTGAATTCAATCTCATCTTCATCGACGGGTTCATTCTTACGTTGTCGCATCCGTGCGATCTCCTCTGCGACAGGGTCGTATCGCTCGACTTCCCGCACCACAGTCCCGACTGGGACTTGGAGGAGCACGTCATCGCCACGCTTGCCGCCTTTGCTTTTGCCCTGTCCATTTCTCCCTCGGCTAGCCTTGATGATACCCCTTCGGGCGAGTTTGTGTAGACTGGTCAAGCCCTCGACGGCTTGAATGTAGATACCGCCTCCACTGCCGCCATCACCACCGTTTGGAGGTCCTTCTTCAATGTATTTCTCGCGTAGGTACGAAACGCATCCATTTCCACCTGCACCAGCGTACGCAGTGACGTGACATTTGTCTTGAAAAATGAATCGCGAATAATCTTCCGGTTCTGGGTTCAAGTGCGACAGTTTCGAAGGTTCATTGGAGGAGATGTCGTCATCGGATCGCACGTTGCTGGGCGTCGTACTCTGCCATCTTTGGCCGAGTATGGGTGTAGATATTGTCGGTAAGGCTCTTTCCGAGCAGATTCCTGCGCGGATGAAGAGGAGAGACCGTATAGGAACGTTGAGACAAGCTCGAGGATATGCCATGATGCTGCGCAGTTCGGACTAATCCAGCCTCATTCTGCGCTGTGCGCACTTCTTGACGATTCAATCAGCACAATTTCATGAGAATCCAAATCCAAGCATATGAGAGTCGCAAGAACGTTTGGAGCAGCGTAACAAGATAATTTCTTGAAAAAAGCGAGTGAGGCTTCGCGACGGATTCGTCTGTCGTGGATTTCTCGAGCTCTCGATAACTGATAAGGATATCATCACGTGATGATCATCACTATCAATCACCAGCTTGGGGCCCATTGCGCTTTGAGTTTAGGTACAGACAGGTCAATTCGGTTCAGTCTAGAATTGGGGCCGGAGGTGTGGCCTGATGTCTCGAGGATATTGGATTTCACATTTTTAGAGACTAGGATTCGCAGAGCCCGTTAGCACGCATAATGGCAATATTTTCAGGCCGGCGCAAAATAACGGACAGCAGCTTCCCGCGCCAACCCCTACTCTCGCTCCACCCATGCTAAAATCATCCTGGAAGTCAGCCCAAGCCTCTTTTTCCAGGTCAATTACGTTGGCTGGCCCCGTTGATAGATGCATGGGGCCGAACCCACCTCGCGCAGTCAAATGTCAGCCAATGACTGAACAAGGGCTCGGTTGGTATTTTGGGGCTCTTATCCACTCTCCATTCAGCTCAGCCTTCATGAGCCCAAAGTTTATGACATTCTCGTCATAAGCAAACACTTCAGCCAGCTAGACTCAGCCTTGTCCTATGGTTGGCGGCGAAAATGCTCGTTGCTTTTTTCACCACTCTTTCCTCTTAGTTACACAGTCTCATCGGCTTCACAGAACGGACTGCCCGAGTATGGAATTCAAACAATGCTCTGTAGCCGGTGAGGCGCAGAAGGGGAGTCCACATCGAATAAGGCAGGGATCCGGCCTCTTTTTCCGTTGAAAATCAAGTCGAAAGAGACTTTTGGCTTGTTCTTCGGCAATCATGCCCCCCTTACAGCCATCTGCGAACGGCGGGCTATCGAATCGGTTCAGCCGGCCTTGCGTATCTGTATGCATATCTAGTACTCCAGAACACCGTCGAACTGTTGTCCTGGCCCAAACTATAGAGATCTGACGCGTCAATAATATGCCCGTCTGGCAGGGTCCGCACGACGGGGATTGACCTTGTTTATATGAACCTCCCTTGAAAGTGAGAAACTCGTTTGACTGGCACCATAATCAATTTGAACAATAGGATTGACTGTGATCAAGTCACAGCGGCATTGAAGTCTGGAATTCCACTGCCCAGAGTCAATCGACATGACTCGATCTACAATCAGCCACCACCCAGCTCGGTGATTTCCTCCCCTTTCCCCGGTGAGGGAGTCGATCGGTTGGAATTCGGGGATCTCGGTAATCGGCAGATGCAGCCAAATTCATAGTTGCAGATGATGGACAGCGGGTGAGACGTGCATACCGAGGCGCCGCCGTCGGTCTTATCGAATATGGTATACGGTCACTGTGGTGGTTACTTGCACTTCCCAATTTGTATTTCAAATCTGATATGTCGCCAAATCTAATCTGTCTTGGTTTCATTTGGAATTTCGAATTTCATTGACAGCAAGGACAAAGCCATGGTGCAACCGCCGCATGGCCTCTTTGTTCCTGGTCAATGCAATAATTGGCTGGCGATCCTAGTCTGGTTGCTGGTTCGTCACAGTTAAAAGGGAACTACGTTCTACCTGTCACACCTATGGCGCGCATGTCGGGGGAGCTGATCACACTACTAACAGCCGGAAAGGGATCTTAGTTCATGTCACATTAAGTACCGGCGAACGGAGTGTACTTTCTGCTGAAAAGAGTCTAGGCTACTGCTGCACTCCAGTCGATTGAGTTTCAGAATGTGCATGTTATTTGCCGTGAATAAGAGTTTGATCATGTCTCTTATGGTACCACATACAATAGGTACGGAAACTGACTGCTACAAAACGTACTTCGCAGCCGGATTGTAGAACTGCCGTCGGATACATATTGCGCAAAATATAGAGTCGAACCCCCGTCCATTATCAATGACAGTAACTCTTGACTGAGCTTACAGATTCAAATTGGTCTTGATAAGAGACAATATTTGCGAATGAAGTCATGTTACATTGGATACATATCTTTATACATCTCAGCTAACATCTTCCGCACCGAATGTCCAATACCTATTCTAACAGGTCAAGGATGCATTCGCTAGCAGTTCTTCGGAGCTGAGAAGCCCAATTTTCATGGAATGGCCCCATCTAACTGCGCGTCAATCTCCAAAGGAGCTAGCGTCTACCCCATAAAAAGTACACAATCTATACTCATCGTAGCATTCACCATACTAATGTGATTCGGGAAAAAAAAGGTACCCTCTACAATTGACACCTCATGAGGAGGCGCCCAGGCTACGGAAGACGAGTCGGAGCGCCAGCTACCAAAGTACAGTGCAAAAGTGCCAGCTGCAGGGGCAGATGTTATCCATCACTTTTCATCAAGCTGATCATCACGCCTCATTATCCACCACCGAGGGCCCAGATTCAATCCTTGGCCTTTTGCCCCCGCAACACGGAAGAGCGGCCAGAAATGATTGACAAAGTACAAACGCCGTACAAAGTACCTATCAATTCCGGGCCAAAGTACAAGACCCACGAAAGCAGGATTTTATCCCAGTCTTCTGGAAAAAGGACGGCTGAGAAGCAGGAACCGCTGGGTCCGCGGAGCGGAGAACAAAGATACATCGCAAGGGTTAGTCCGAAGCTAGAGATATCCGAGGCGATGGTTTCGATCCAGTGACGATCCACAAAACAAAGGCACTTTAAGTCGTTAGGAGGGAGTGTAAGAACTACGGAGTCGTAGTACGAAAACGGCGTATTTGTGGCAAAAGAAAGGGGTCGCCAACGGCGCAAGGGTGGAGAAAAATCTAAGGCCATAATCATAAACCACAGTGTCAACAGTATGTCCCTGTTAAGTTTTCTAGAAATTGAGAAATTGAATAACGGCATGTTACTCAAGTACGGTACAGTTATCTCAACGACGGGGGCGGCCTCCAAAAAAGGAGAGAAGCTCACATGACCGATGAAGGAGTCAATAGCGTGGAAAATCGTTGCAAGGGCCCGATACTTCTCAGCCAGTCATCTACCCTCAACAGCCACTCATCGGACGCCATCGAGGTGAAAGGCCGTGATTTCATACCCGTCACCGCGGCACCGGATCCTGCATTCCGATGGGGCTGCGTCGCCACTGGCGGGGGAGAAGGGGAAGCTTCCTGTTGGTCGGGGACAAGCGTTAGGGGGGACCGGGTGAAACGACGGGAAGGGTGAATACCAGAATCATTCGTACGGTATGAATTACCACCGTACGGAGTACAGAGAGGATTCGAAACGTGAATCTACCGACATTTTTTTAGTTTCCTACTAAGGATTATAGTAGTACTAGCTTGGAAATTGAGTCTGCGATTGACGTCGGGTTGTTCTGTGGTACCGTGGGTCGTGGGCGTCATTGAACGGGTTCCCCTGGCGGCTACGAAGCCCTCCAACTGGGTCTTTTGCCCCCTCGCGATGAAGGAAACCCACGATCGGCTCACGCTCATTGGAGCGCGGATGGTGCTGCTCTCTTCCCGAGCCAGAGAGTGCCTTTCTGTGGTACGCGGTAGCTTATTGGCATGCGCTAAACAAGGGGAGACAAATACTGTAAAGTCATGAACCGGAATTGAGAACGAGTCATCGATAGGCAGGAAAGGAGAACGCGTAATTAATTAACTACAGTAAACTAGATCAGCGATCGACTGATCCCTGGGCTTGCCGGCCGAGGCAGAGACAAGGCAATAAGGAAAGAAGCAAAATCTTTTGGCGTGAAACCATTTAAGCGAGCCAAACGTGAAACATGGTCAAAATCTTTCAAAAGCAAGATTCTCCATCCGCTGGGCTCCGAGGACCGAATCTCGTGAGATTCAAATAGATTAATTCGTACCCTGCATAGGATAAGAAGTACAGAGTACTTTTGCTGGAACGGTCCGCCTCATCAGAAGTACTCCTGTCAGCTGATGCATCCTAAACATTCCTTGGGAACCCTCCCAAAAAAGCAGCGATTGCAGAGTGTAATTACCCAAAGCTGTAGTAACTGAGAGGGTCTAGTTTAATTGATCGGTAATTCATAGCGTGGCCTTCGGTAGTGGCCTTCCGGTACTCAACAGGAAAAAGTACGTACCTGTCAAGTCGACAACACTTCGAGATAACTCATTAGTCGCGGGAGTTCCACTGACGTATACCACTTGTAGCAGCTTGCCACCACCACACTAGTCATAGCGGCAAGCCCAAAAATCAAATCCACCACTGTACTGTACGAAAAACTCAAGCTTATCCCAAAGAAGGAGCCCCCAACATCGTGGAAGAGCGGTTGTTGCCGTTCCCTAGCATCCTACTTTCTACTAATGTACAGTCCATTGAAGCCGACCCGCCCGCACACTGCAGATACGATAAACTTTGACAGTCTTCGATCGATCGGGAAGCGCGGGAAGTTACGTATATCCAGGAGGCATCTGCGTCGAGGATCATTGGCCCCGAGCCAGAAAAGAGTAGGCCAGACCGTATGATAGCTCGCGACAGAGCATTATAGCCATAATAGCATAGACCAGATCGAGACTGGGCTTCGCGATCGATTGCTTGAGGACGCCAGAACTGGAGCGATCGACGTTATGCATATGTCCTCCCCGTAACTCTACTGATAATATTATTGTCTATCTCGGTCATTCTCTAATGACATCGGAGAAGCGGCGGGATAAGAATTGCTCGAGCTCATTTGGTCGCACGCGAACCCGGGAGGATGATGTACGTACTGTGAAGTGTTCCTGGTACTTGGACCCCATAATACTGTACCTCCCCCTTTGACTCTGATTTAATCGCCCTTCCAGTCATCTTATCACATCACTGGACTGTGAGCATGTTTCTTTGTCGCTCTTATTTATTTCGTATGATCTCAATTTTCCCTGTACACCGCCGGGGAAGTTGATAGATCACATCAACCATGAGCTTCCGCGGGGGCCAAAAAAATGACAATGCCAAAGCACCAGTCCAATGCCCCAAGCAAGTTAGCCCCGGGTTCAAAATAGATAATTTTACCACATAGGTCCAGGTGGCAGGAACCGCGAAAATGAACCCCTCCAGAAATGAATACCACCTCAAAAATATAAAGGTAACACGTCGAATAATCAAACCGGGTGCCTTTTCCCCCTTGAATGTTGGCTGCCGTCGTCTCAGCATCCGAGAAGATGCTTCTGATGGCTCTCAAACGGAAGATACTCCATATTCCCACGCAACTGTCAGAACCCGACACTCCGGCGCGACAGCTGCGCTTCGCGTCGATCATGAACCCGACGTACCGATAGGATAATGGGGTTCGAACTTATAATAATGCTCTGACAAACGCCATTATCCACCAGCTCCCCAGCCAGCCAGCCACTGGAGAAGAGCTGAAAAGTGTTCCCGGACGATCGGTCGCAACGGACAGTCCGCCACCAGCTATCTTGCCTGGGGCTGCGACTTGTGGTGTGAAAATTATGAGATAATCTAGATGATCTATATTAGATTCATCCTTTGTTCGCGGAAAGGGTAACCCGAGGACGCAGAACTGCAGGGGTTGTCTCGGTTGACTCCTTTTTTCTTCTTTGTATCGTCTTTCCGTATCTCCTTCGAAGCGTAGGGCCAAGTTGGGGGGTAAACCGAGGTTGGGGTCATGCAGATAGAGGCTGCCGCGGAATGAAGGGAAGATAAGCTGAGGCCAGTCGAGGAATGTAAAGCGTGAAGACAAGCGTGCAGAAGAGAAAATAGGACACGATGTCGTGAGCTCCGACAACGTTGGTGAATATACCCGATTCGACCGTCACGAGGCGGTTGGTTGGCTCGTAAAGCAATGTCCATCTATACAGGCAGCAGCCAGGCAGGTACATACGCCGGTCAGATTCTGACAACAGGGGCCGCGTTACCCGGCTCAAAGTCAAGTGTCAGGCTCTGCAGTCAAAATTTTTGTATATGCGCTTGCCTTTCTTGGTTTTGTTTTATGAGGGGAGAATGGAGGATCAGGGATGATGAAGATGCAGGATCAAGATCAAAAGGTCAGATGATCAGATGCTTTGCGTAACGCGCCCAGCACCCGCGCTACTACCGTGTCGTTGACCTGGCCAAGTACTCACCGTCTTTTGAGGTTTCTTTGGAGGACGCTGAGGTCGGAATATTGATATCGGCTACATATGCAGCGTCAGTCTGATTGGCAATGAATAGGCAAGATGAGTATAGACAAATCCTCCCGGCCACCGGCGGTGCAGACGTAAATCGCGGAAGAATGGGGTGTTAACTAGGCATTAGCGCGATGACTTTTGTCGTTGAGCGCTTTGTCGGGGCTGTTCGGGGAGAAGAAGAAGGGATTGTGGAGTCGTCAATACCCCATGCTATTTTACTGATCCCTAACCCCATGGAAAATCTATATGGAACTCGTGATATGAGTATACTTTCTGGTAGCGCTAGCTACCTGTACCAGTATTAGAACTGTGGAAGAGGGGGGAGGGGAGGGGGGAGGCTGCATTACTACAATGAAGGAACCGTCCAACCGCATCCAAGCACCTCACCGCTGTCAACCTCGTTGCGCCAACCGCTTCCTCTCGATCTCTGACTGGCTGACCATGGGCCGATGTAAGAGGAAAAAGGGACGAGGACTGGGATCGTTTCCCTACCCCCAGTATGGATCATTGGCCTCACTGCAAAGCTAGAAATCAAGCTCAGCCCATTTGGATCGCCCTAAACCCATTCAACCCAGGTTGCCCTTCTGACTGACGGATGCACAAGTAAGCCAATCCCCGTGTCACCCGGGCGATATATTCTTTGTTGCTTCCAAAAACGGGAGAAATTCTATCCGCAGCCGCCC
This sequence comes from Penicillium brasilianum, assembly GCA_001048715.1. Taxonomy (NCBI): domain Eukaryota; kingdom Fungi; phylum Ascomycota; class Eurotiomycetes; order Eurotiales; family Aspergillaceae; genus Penicillium; species Penicillium brasilianum. The sequence continues at coordinate 2,585,748 of CDHK01000003.1, forward strand.
GTTAGGCCATCTTACTTCTTTTTTTCTCCCCCTGGAGCCCGAGACCCGAAGCCTAAAGTCTGAGTCTAAGCCTTAGCCTTAGCCTCAGCCCTTCCAAACAGTCCGAGTGGATAACGCGGGCTCCACGGAGTCGCGTGACGGGCAAGGGCCCTGCTTTGTTTGGGATCATGAAGCCTTTGAATTTCTTCCTCTTTCGAATCTCCCTTCGCCGTCACCGCTACATTTGCAACGTGGCCCCGTTCCAATCAATCCGCCTCGGGCTGTCCTCGCCGGGATGTCATCGGAAACCCTTCATTTCGTGCAAACCCTCAAAGAAGATCCCTGCTCACACTCTTGGATGTAGTTCGCTGGTTCGGAACGCATGGCGTCTTCTATACATTGCTTGCATAGAAGGAATTGTTATGAGCGTCGTCTGCACTGCCCAACTTACTAGCAAAATGTTGATTCGTCTTCTCGGTCATGGGTGGCTCCCATGACAGTCTCTAACCAAGCCGAATCGACGTGGATACTGCCTCGATGTGGCACGGAGTTTATAATCTGTTTGCTAGGTGACTATCGGCGATACTGGCAAGAGACCATTCGTCCATCGGGACAAGGCCTCGTGGCCGATCAATTTGAAAACTTGCAGACCGAAAACCTTCATCACCAGTCAACTGCACACGGTGAGTCTGGCGTCCTTTTCAGTGTGTCAAGCTCGTCGACATCTCCCCATCATCACAATCCTCACGTCCATCATCGCGCTCGCTTCATGCAGTAGTGGCCCCCACTCATTGTGCAGCAGCACAGCCTTCTCCTCCCTCCCTACTACCCTATTCACCTCCATTTCATGCCCCCATAGAGTACAGTATTTTTTAAGCGGCTCTGGGATATGGGGATTGTTGCTCAAGTACAATGACGTCGATCATCAGGGAAGAAGGACCCATTCCTCGGAGGGTCTCACCGGCTTTTCTTAATGCCCCGCCTTTGGGCTCGCGTGGCCGAGTAAGAATATTGATTAATATTATTGAATAATGACAAACGTAGCCGTCAACCGTCCGAAGTTTGTGAAACTGCCAAAGTCCACCTTCTGTCTCGCTCGTCATACAAATCCGGAAACACGGGCGTTTCGTACAGAACAATGTATCGTGTATTCTGTACGGGAAGGAATATAAAGCGGTGATACAATAGTGGTCCCACTTGCAGGAAAGTTTTCCAGCCCCTTGGGTCGCCGCTGCGTTGGCCCTTTCCGCTGGGTCGGCACTTTACCGACTTTTCGATAGATTCGATGTTCGTGTCATTCAATATTCCCAGATGCAAAGCCCTCGCCGTGTGAAGAATGTTCTTCCTCGGCCTGATCGAAATGCCAACTGTCCAGATCGCTGCCAATTCCTATCGGAGCTATCTTGTTGATCCATTAGAGGAATCATGATCGACCCCGTGGCGTATTCGGAGGGCAAATGTTGCAAAACATTTCCAGTCTGGGCCTTTTCGAATTTGATTCTGATCCCTTTTCTCATTTCTTTTTTCTTTCTTTTTTCTTTTCTTCCTACTCCCCAAAATCTTGTTTTTGCCGCCTCTGTCGCGGGGCACGCTGGAACAAGGGGCCTTCTGAAGCGATCGCCCTGCCCACCCCCACCCCTTAGAGCGGGTCCCAGGATGAGGCCCGGAGTGTCGGTGAATTTTGTGACAAGCTCAGCTGGATGGGCTCAAGGCTGGAGGCTTCGAGAAGGACGGTCGCGCCAAAAATAATATCTAAGCCGCGAGAGTGGGGTGGCCCTACTGTAATCGTGACAGACGGTGCCCCCCCCCTCCAATATCTCCCCCTATTATTGAATGAGTTGTCCTTCGTATGTATGCAACCCCCCAATTGTTAGAAGATTGATGATCAGAACCTCTCCCGTTTATAACAACCCGTTGGGCCCATAGAATTGACTTGTAAAAGGTCGAGTCCAATAGTACCCTTCCCGCTGTCCAGTCAGGGTAGAAGAATTGGTGGCCAGCCCTGATATTCAGACAGGAGAGACTTGAAAGGCTGGGATGAGGATCGGATCTAGACTTTTGGGTCGTCTTTCTGCAATGGGATTGTCTCGCTTCAAGTTACAGGCTGATGCGAATCTCGACTGTGTACCACATCGGAAAGGGCTTCATACGATAGAGAATTAACGCCATAAACATTTTCTTCTTTTGCTTACTATGATCCGTCCGACCATTCAAAGCGATCCATTGGCATTGTCCGGAATCATCAGGCAGGCTTACCGACCCAGAGCTCTGGATACACTGTACGATTCTGCGGCGTTGAACCTATGACGAAGACCCAATGGTCCCAATCATCTGGATGATAGGCAGGGCCACAACGGTTTGAAGCATGTTGCGGACCCGACAAATCCGACAAATCCGATGAAAGCGCACGTCTACAGCGCCCTGGAATGTTGGCCACAATCGCCATTGGGCGCTTTTTTTGAATGTGCTGTACTCTGTACTGTACGTCTTTTGAGGCTTGGGGGGGGGCGAGGCTCAGTAACCGCGCGTTGCGTGAAATGTATCTAAAGTGTATACTTGCGTATTGTATACTGATAACGGCTGGATCTCCGCCCAATCGAATAGTAGGTCAAATCAATGCGAAACACGCAATTACCATTCTATTTGTTTGTGTTCTATTTCATTTTATTTTTGATTCTCGTTCAACGGCTCAGTCTTCGAATTGCATCGAGAGGGGTGCCTTGCCCCCCGCTACTCTTCCTATCTGGCTCCACTGGGGCCTCCCCCCTCCATTCCTCTTTTAACGCGTCGCGCCCCAGTCTCAGCTGAAGCGTAGTCATCGTCCGTGTCGGGGAAGACGATCCTTCATACCCGACAAGACAGAATAATAGAGTTCATTCATCTCACGTCCATAGCTATATCGGATGCGAAGGCTTTGTGGCTAGCGAAATGTTTCACCAAAGGTAATCGAGGTAATCTTATTCATTCCGTGACAGATGGAGGCATCTATTTGCATCGATGACGCTAGCGTTTACTGCCATGGGTGCGTCTATAGCTCCATTTACCGCGAAAGCGATACAGAATGTGCCTCGAAAGTGACAGAGAATCCTCCAAAGCATGGAGAGGATCGATGTGGCTCAGTTTTGCCCGATCTTCGACAGGACTACTGTACCACTAGTCTTTCGGGTGGCTCTCCCCGGGGCCTTGGTTATGTATCCCCATTCTTACTTTACTCTTCCAACTTAGGGCTAGTAAGTCTCGAAGCGGCGCATCTGGCATGGATATATTAAATTATCTAAGAATAAAATAATCAATTATTTATCAAGTCAGTCCTCAAAGCAGGAATGGACAGTTGCGATCTATCATCTCACTAAAAGCGCGCTAAAAAGGAATCCCAAGCTCCGGGAGTCAAAAAAGACGGAGTGTAAGGTAAGCCGATCATCCTTGCCTTACGCCATACATACACAGAGGGGGGAGAAGGGGAGAATCCCCTTAGCGCGGCTTTAGTGAGCCGGGCTCAAGGGAGGCACACTAAGGAGTCGCCTCCTGCTGTTCCCCGGGGCCCGGGGGTCGGGGCCGCGGGTCTACCGGTATATGATCCATGATCCATGATCCATCAGGTACGGTCGGTACAGTAATTTAAACAAGTACGAGCCGTATGACTCCATAAACTCGGTAGCTTTAGTTGGCGTTGCGGCGGGAAGAAAGTACGGACGTAATGGACTAGCCAGAATGCGGTAGGTATTGATCTTTTATTTTTCAATTTTTGATGGCTATAAACCCACTGACTATTTCGAATACCTTTAATTCTCCTTCCCGGATCTGGGGAGTGAAAATGGATCCGTCGAATAAGAGAGCTTCATCGCGCATCGAAGGGGGCCGTACGAAGAAAGGGAAGTAAACTAGAAGGAGGATTTTGGTACAAAGTGGGAACGGGGTTGGATGGAAAAACCTGCCCCCCAATGCTTTGATCTGATTGATCTGATTGACGTTTCGATCTCTGGGCAGGAATGGAAAACGTGACAATCGGGTTCTCTACCAGAACGGAATTGATGATTAACAAGGTCTTGCTTTCTTTCCTCCGTCTGGTGATGATGATTATGCTTGTAATTATTAAGTTATTTTAATTACATTGTGACTAAAATTCAGTCCCAGTCTCAACGATGACGATGTCTAGTTTAGCCTTGTCTTTCTTTCCCTAGTAACTCTCCCCCACTGTGTTTACAATCTCTGACCGACCCACATATTGGTTCTCTACTACTATACTCCGTTCCCCTTGTCTTTTCCATAACCCTTCGACGTGTATTTTCGCTGTTGGGTTTTTGCCTCCTATCTGCTTTCGTCTTGTTCTTTTAGGCTTTCTCGTTAAACTCCATTTCTCTTAATTGAATTCTTGTCTATGAATTCTTGTCTATTGAGTTTTAAATTATCCGCTAATCTTAAATTTAAATTTTTTTTTTCACGGGGCCCTGCTTGATTCTCTCGCCCCCTCCTTAAGAAATATGGACATATCATTTTCTTTTAAGTGGCTAGACGGCTCTTCCCCCCCCCCTCCCCCCCCAGTCGGATGGTCCCGATCCACCCTTCGATTATTATTGCGAGTCAAATTACACAGAGCTTCTAGGAAGCAGAACTGAAAATTAATTAAAACCATAAAACCCAAAAATTATAGAAAAAAAAAAAAATAATAATTATTCTTTCCCCCCCCCCAAAATCCCACCGGACCCACTCCCTTTTTCGGTCTTGTCCTGATCCAACCGTGATGTTTGCTTGCTCCAATCTGCATCCTGCGGCTTCTTGTACAGCTGTAACCGAAATTCCCAAGCGGTGATGCTGAACGGTTGATGATTTTTGGCACCCTTTTTGGCGCCTGATCACATCGGTGTTCTATAGATGGAGCTATCCACTTCTACTGTCGACACCCGCGCTTTTTCATATAATAGTTCTCCCCTTTCCCTCCGGCTCCATGGAATGACTCCCTTCCTCTCCTTCTTGTTCATTGTCTTTGCTTCTTGAAACTCAAGTCGCAACTCTACACCTCCTTTCATCAACCCGTGCCCCGAGATTCTTCATAGATCCCTTCCCCATTCTTCCTACCGCCCTTTTGAACTCTTCGTCTTCCATTGAAACTTTGTCTATTCCTCTACATTCAGAGTGCACTATATTTTTTTTTTCTTGTATTGATTTCCAATTTCTTCTGGGATCGACGTGGAGAACCAAAATCTCCGATAGTCCCCTCGCGCCCTCCCTATCTTACGGCGGTTCTCCTTTTCTCAACCGATCTGTGTTCAATCTCCCTTGCAGAGAGTCTCCCGTACTCTTTCCCAACTGCTGGGTCCCGAGGATCTTCCGCCTTATCGGGTTCACGATAGAAATTACCCAACCGCAGGGGGAGCAATGCTGAAGCCCTAAAATCACGACGCCTGCTCCTTACTCCGATATCATCAGTCTCCACATCGATATTACATTCCTCGCTCCCTTTCGAGCCCTGACGCATTAACCCGGGGTAGTGTCGCCTCTTTTAGGGGGAAAACAAAAGCACCGCTCTTTGGTACTTTTTCCCCCCTCACGAACGATTCTCTCGGAGTTGAAAGTGGGGAGTCCAATTTTTGCTCCTTAACTTCTTGTTCAGATACATCTTTTTTTTTTCTGTTCTTTTCGGCCTTTTGCCCTCGGGCTGATTTTCGATCTATCACACAATATGTTCCGACGACCAGCATGTTTGCAAGGCCGACGACCGCGCAATCGCGAGGCCGAGGAATGGTCTACATTTCCCATTCGGCAATTGTTCGTCTTAGGTAAGTGTGGTACTTTTGATGCGCGCATTGCAATCTATGAGGCTGTTTTCGAAGTAAGATCGAGAAGAAACGATAAAGAAAGAGGAGGATAAGTGGGACAATGAGCTATACAATTGAACACGCCACTCGAAAGAAAACAGCCGCAGCCTGCAAAGGTTTTCGCAGCGCATACCGAGAGACCGTGTCCAGAGACTGACCATGTCCTTACAGCACTTGTTCGAATTTGCGAACCCATTGCTTTCATGTCGATTTTCCCCTATGTGTACCACATGGTGGAATCGTTCCATGTAACCGAAAATGACCAAAAAATCGCGCTCTACGCCGGCATGATCACCTCGTCTTTCACCTTTGCCGAATTCTCCGCTGGCATGTTCTGGGGCCGGATGAGTGACCGGATCGGCCGCAAGCCGGTGCTCATCATGGGTCTCATTGGCACGGCTATTAGCATGGTCGCCTTTGGATTTGCGCCCAACCTAGCGACGGCGATGATTGCGCGAGCCCTGGGTGGACTGTTGAATGGGAATATCGGAGTGCTTCAAACGACGGTGGCTGAGATCGTGACGGTCAAGGAGCATCAGCCGCGAGCATATTCGATCATGCCGTTCGTGTGGTGCTTAGGCTCGATCCTTGGGCCGGCTATGGGCGGTGCATTGGCCCAACCCTGCGACAACTACCCGTGGCTGTTCTCGCGTAACACGCTCTTCGACCGGTTCCCGTTCCTGCTGCCCAACCTGGTGTGCATTGTCGTGCTGGTGTGTGGAATTGTGGTCGGATTCCTGTTTCTGGAGGAGACGCACCCCGAAAAGAAGCACCGAAGAGACCGCGGCCGTGAGTTGGGCCACTGGTTGATCAACCAGTGCTGTGGCTCGCGTGTGCAGCTCCCCAATGATTCTGACGTGGGGGTGGAGGAGACCAAGTACTTCGTGTATGGCGACGTTCCACCCGAATATGAAAGTGCCGAATCATCGCCCTGCCTGCGCCCCGTGAACGTGAGTGTGGGAGCAACAGAGTGTGACGTCGACGTCGAGGGACAGAAACCGGCCGCGCCCAAGGCGTTCACTCGACAAGTCATCTTCACCATCGTTGCTTACGGCATTCTCGCCTAGTGAGTTGGCCCCAATGAACTTCCATCTGCATGCCACTATTGCTCCTCCCCCCTCCCTCCTGCAGCCCTGCATAATTGCTGACATTAATCTCCCCGCAACAGTCACAGCGTGTCCTTCGATCAGCTGATGCCAGTCTTCCTCAGCACGCCCAAGTCCGACGATGCGATCGTCCTGCCCCTCAAGTTTACCGGTGGTCTTGGGTTGCCAACGAAGACCATCGGGTTCATGTTGGCCGTCCAGGGAGTTTATTCTATGATCGCTCAACTCTGGTTCTTCCCATTCGTCGTCAAGCACTTTGGCACCTTGCGCACGTTCCGCTTCGTTTTGCTGGCATGGCCGCCGCTCTACCTGGCCGTGCCCTATCTCATCCTACTCCCTGCTAAACTCCAGATGCCCGCCGTCTACGTCGCCCTGATCAGCAAGATCACCTTGCACGTTATCGCCTTCCCCGCGATCGCCATCTTGCTGGCCAACGCCGCTCCCTCGTCAAAGGTCCTCGGTTCCATCAACGGCGCTGCTGCCTCCACCGCCAGTCTCAGTCGTGCCTTTGGGCCCACGGTGACGGGGCTACTGCACTCTAGAGGTCTGCTGAGCGGTTACTCCGTGCTGGCATGGTGGGCCTGCGGGCTAGTCTGCGTCGTTGGTGCCATCCAAAGTTTCTGGATGGAGGAGTCCCCCGAGCCCGAGCGCTTCAAGGATCAAGACTCCGAGGTCAGCGAGATGGAGCTCAAGCATGAGACCATGTCGAATGATTCTTACGCTTGCCGAGATTCTATTTCGGAGGAAGAGCAGCGCCTGCTCTCTCTGCGCTCCAGCCTTGATCAGGAATTCGACGTTTCCACCTTGAGCTTGAACCCCATTCACGATTTCTCAACTCCCCCGGAGACCGACTTGTCCTCTATCACTCCTCACCGCTAAAAGATGAGAGTGGTGTATGTTACCCATGAGCATACCCCTCTTGTCATCTCGCCTTGTCCTTCTGGAAGGGCATCCCACACTTCTTCTTCACGCTATTGCACTCCCCTCTCTTCTACGGAGGGCTTCTTTTTTCTTTTTTCTTTTATTTTCTCCTCATTTTCTAGCCATGATACCTTTCCTACTTTCCCCATGATTCTCTTTTTCTTTTTCTTTCCTGTCTTTTCGTGTGTGCTTTGTTTTCCTTTTTCCGCTCGCTTCATCGAGATCAGGAACGGCGCAACTGACATAGAGTGGATGCATATGCGACAGAAAAGCATAAACCTTGTGTTTACTTTCTTCGGGTTTGGTTTTTTTTCCCTTCTTCCATTGTTATGAGACGATGGCCCTTCTTTTGTTTTTGTCCTTTTGTCTTCGGGAGCATTGAAACGGGATTATATTATGATGATACTCATGCATCTGGGAGGTTCTCTGTGATTTTTGCGTCTCTTGCGGTTCTTTACCTATTTCTCCATTCTGCCTGTTGTCCCGAAACCACCATTGCGGATCCTCGATAGATTTTCCTGTTACGGACTTTTGACACAATGCACGGCCTTACCTTATTGCTCTGCACGGCTTTCCTGCTTAGACTTTCTTAAATCTCGGCGTAAAACATCCTTCAGAGCCCACACTAGCGTTTAGCGCCGTACCCAGGGGCATTTTCAGTTTGAACTGCAAGCCAAGAAGGATATCCACTCAGTAGATCCCTCATTGCTACCTTGTCTGCATCAGACAAGTCGATTCCGATCATATGACCTGACTGCAGGCTACAGTATATACCTCCGTCGTTCGCTCAACCATCCCGTGTGCGACTCTCCCAAGAGCATCTCAAAGAAATTACACTTGGAGACTGCCATGACCCTAACTCAACCCTCAATGGCCTTCGCCTCTCACTACTTCCGCGGCTCAGCCAATGACAGCAGACTATTCCCGGGGAAAGATCCACTTGGCTCGACTCGACAGTTGGATACATTATATCGAGCGCTGCGGCATTCATGTAGGGCCAATGGACATATAGGGACTGGCGCTGACACTTGACTCCAGTAGCCTAAATCTCTCCCCGTTCTCACCGATCTTATCCTCGCTGTGACCTACCCCAGTTGGTTCCCAAACGCCCCAAAAATCTGGGGTACGGAAGTGCCGAGCGCTCCATTCCCGAGGGCAACTTAAATTTCTCCGTGACTGGGAAAGGTCATTGGTCCGAACTCCACCAGAGCCCTATCATCGTAGCCATGCGACGCAACTTCTTTCCTCTCTCTCCTCATTCTGCAGCTACATGTTGCCCTTGCACCTCGCTCAGACACGGTGGTCACCTGATCTTTTGGATTGCACTACTCTCGCGCTATCCAGCGAACCTCATTTCCTACCTCGGAGATTAATCTCCCTCCGTCGCGTGCATTTGCGCCGCGGAGAGCAGGTTTGGCTCGCCGTCCACATTTGACGAGTGCGGGCCGCCTCTTTTCCTTTCGTTTCGCTTTGCAAGAACCGCTGCCCTGCGCCGAACCGAACCCGCATCGCCCGTTCCTGGACTTGGATCATGAATGCTGATCTAAACCGGGGAGTCCAGCCGCTGTTCCCGACCGCCGTCTTCGCCGAACTCCACCGTCAAGAGATGATCGCAGGTCTGCGGCCTTCGCCCCTCGCTCTTCACCATGCCTAACCTCCCCTCCCCGCCTTCACCCATCTCTTCGGGCAAGAAGAGACCTCATCCATCCGGCGAGACGCCGCCCACCCAATCCGATTCTGCGAACGTTTCGCGAGACAACCCCTCCACCTCAGCGGCCGTCCCTTCCACCTCACCCGCCCTCTCAACAGCACATTCGACTACCACCGTGGCTTCGACCGCCTCTTCCTCATCCTTCCGAAATGTCTCGGCCTGTAATCGCTGCCGGCTGCGCAAGAACCGCTGCGATCAGCGACTTCCGCGGTGCCAGTCTTGTGAAAAAGCTGGAGTTCGCTGCGTCGGATACGACCCTATCACGAAGCGGGAGATTCCGCGTAGCTATGTCTATTTTCTAGAGACTCGGGTCGCCTATCTGGAGAAGCAACTAGCAGAGCACAATATCGAGTTCAAAAAAGCCGTGGCTTTCGACGAAGAGGAAGCCGTCAAGACGGAGACAGAAGGCGATACGGCGCAAACCGGTTCTGGCGCCGATGGCCCCGGTACCGAGGGTGCCGATAAGTCATGGAAAGGCTCCGCGATCAAAGAAGAGGCTGAAGGACCTGTTCAAAGAGCAGGTGGAGATCAAGGCCGAGATTCGGACGGGAATCGTGATGCTGCAAACGAGGACAACTGGCGACTGCATAATTTGGTGTCAAATATTGGTATGGTTTCCGTACAGGGCACTTCCGATCCTCGATATCTTGGTTCAACTTCGGGCATCTCATTTGCCCGAGTTGTCTTCGCTGCGGTACGGAGTTCGCTCCCAGGACATGTGCCCGAGCGTGCCCCGATCCGTCCTAGCGAGCGTCTGCCGCAGACGGCTGCTGGTCCTGCTGGAGGCAGTATGCGCGACTCATTCTTCGGACTCCAGACGAGACCGATGATGAAACGCGCTGCCTTTCCAGATCGCGAGCTTGCCGAGCGTCTGGTGGACCTTTATTTTGAACACGCCAACCCTCAAATGCCCATCCTCCACCGCGGAGATTTCATGGAGCTTCTCGACCGCACATACCTCTTGGAAGAAAAAAATCGTTCCCCTCGCGCTCTTTATGTTCTCAACATTGTGTTTGCTATCGGTGCAGGTATCATTTTTGAGGACAAGCCTCAGGCTTCGGATGATGAGGACCACGCAGGCCGTGACCGAGCTTCATCAACGACAAAGAGGTTACGATTGTCGAATCATCAGTATCAGCCCGAGGAGTACCATGCCTCCGCAATCGTTCATCTGGAATCTTTCCTTGGTTCTTCATCTAGCGAAGGTTTTGGTGGCCTGGAAGAACTCCAGGCAGTGCTTCTGCTGGCCAGCTTTGCCTTGCTTCGTCCGGTTGCCCCTGGTTTGTGGTATATTGTCGGTGTTGCAATGCGCTTGGCTGTCGACCTCGGACTTCATTATGAAGATGGCATTGGCTTGGGTACGAAAGATGGAAACCAAGTCCAGCCCCGCATCGATGCCCGCGAGCGAGGCCGCCGCGAATGGGTGCGTGATCTACGGCGCCGTTTGTGGTGGTGTGTATACAGCTTCGACCGTCTGGTAGCCACGTGTGTGGGCCGACCATTTGGCATCAGTGATCAGGCTATCAGCACGGAATTCCCGTCCATGATGGATGACAAGTTCATCACCAAATCCGGCCTCTTGACGCCTCCCGACGGAGCTCCAACATACAAGCACGTCGCTTTCCACTACTTCAAGTTACGCCTTCTTCAATCCGAAATTCACGACGTCCTTCAATATCAACAGGCCCGCGCCGTGCGTAGGCGGGCGTCCGAAAGTGCTACGATCCTTCCCCACGCCGAATTAACATCCCCATTCCTCCAAGGTTTCGATTCATTCCGTTCATGGCGTCATGATGTACATCGTCGTTTGGTGGAGTGGAATGAGTCTGCACCAACGCGTCCTGACACGGGTGTACGCTTTTCTATCGAGCTTTTGGAGTTGAACTACTGGCAAGCTATTATTTTGTTGTATCAACAGAGCTTGACAGTACCGGCAGAGTTGGCTTCAGAGCTGACACCCGCAGATGACGTGTCTAGTCCATCTTTCTCTAATCCCGAGGAGGGCGATGACGAGGACCATGTCTACTTGAACGTTGCAGAGGCGGGTCAGAAAGTCATTCGAATCTATCGGCAGTTGCACCGCGTGCGCTTGGTGAACTACACCTATCTTGCTACGCATCATATTTTCATGGCCGGTAGGATATTTGGGTCTTGATTCCGGTTTCTTTGATCTATTCGCTGATTTTGATGATATCTAGGAATATCCTTCTTATATGCTATTTGGCATTCGCCATTGGTCCGCAGTCGATTAGTAAGTATTGCTCTGCTTTTACGTCTTGCTTGATGTTAACGACCTCTCTTTCATTAGACTCTGGACGAGGTTGATTTTACTGTGCTTGCAGCAACCTCTGTTCTTGGTGACTTAATGCACAAGTGTCCTCCTGCAGAGAATTGCCGGGATGCCTTTGAGCGGATGAGCAAGGCTACCGTTCAAATGTGCCTGTCAACCACTGGGTTTGGATCTCAGGTTGATATGTCCCGAATCCAAGCGGCTGCACACGCTGCGGGTAATCTGTATTCAGGCCGGCGCCAGGCAATGAACCAGAGACACCAGGGAGGCCAAGGGCAAGGCCGACGCTCGACTCAATCTCGGACCGCACGGCCGGTGCCCAAGTTCGATATGAATCTAGCCGATCTGTTCAGTGACACCAACACGCCTTTGGCCGACAGGTCTCGAACCGACAGTAGGCCTCCAGGCACCAACTACGCTGTCCGACCAGAAACTGCAGAGGCTGTTGCACCCGGTCTAACGCGGCCATTCGGGCAACGCACTCCATCCATGGAGTACTATATGAAATATGAAGGTCAAACATCTCCGCAAGCCCAAGCCCAAGCCCAGGCCCATCCCCAGTTCTACTATGGAAACTCCCCACCACAGAGTGGCTCTCCGGGTAGCGTTGCTCAGTCGGCTGGTGGACCCCATGGTCTGCCACCCACCGAACTGGAGAATCAGCAAGGCGTTAGCTTGGACTTTTTGGATTTTGCGTCCGGTGACACCGAGAACCAGGGTATGGGGCAAGACCCAAATGCCGAGTACAATCTTGCAGGTATGCCCACCCTAGGTCAGAATGTGGGTATTGATCTTGGATTCGGCATGGCCATGGACTTCCAGCATGATTGGAGCGAAAATCCCAATTATGATATCCTCGAGGGATATTTCTTTGGTGGCTCCGGCGCCGGCGCACCTGGCGGGGATGCGTAAGGATTCCTCTGCCTTGCCTTGATTCTTGCTCCCATGGTGCCACGGGTGTTTTCGAAATGCACTTGACTTCTTTTCTTTGCATCACCGTCTCTTCTCTGTACTTCGTGCGTTCCCGCTACCCACCCCGTCTCCCTCTTTCTACCACGACCTACTTGTTTTGTTTGGGACCATATCGTCAAAGAGGGGATTTGCAGTTGAAAAGGACTGGTTTTGCGGGCTAAGGGGTCACGGACTTTATTTTCATCTACTCTTCTTGTTTTGTCATTGTACCTCTTTTTGTCCGATTCGCGATACCACATACTATATACTGTCTATCACACACATATCAAGAGACTAGATCTAATGACCAATCCTCGCGTTTCATCTGTAGATTTTAATAGATAGCTAATGATGCAATAGCACCATTGGATAACTAGCTCGATCCGGAAAATGAGGTACGCAAAGGGACCCCTGCCGAGTCGTAAGGGGGTCATCGCTGAAAGGCCAATGATTTGATGCATGGGGGCGGGCTGAGAGATGGCCAGAGGTTTTGTGAATGCCTTGGGCAGCAACTCCCCCCATCCGCGCCAAAACAAACACTTCAACTTTTTGTCACCTGAAGCCAACTCATTAACCTTTCAGGCTACTCGGGGGACTGGCTGACAGCCTGCTTGGTCGCGTCTCGTTGGTTGCTCTGCCCAGTGATCCGGCGCGATCTGCGCTCAGACCCAAATCTGCCTAACATTAACCTCATCAGGTGCCCAGTGCTCACGATCTTACCATTTGCGATTTCTGCCCGCAACCGCTACCGCGACCACCAAATCCAAACGCAAAGCCATTCCTCCCCGCTCTACCTCCTGTCTACGAGCGACATCCCGACTACTGCCGACTGAACGCAGTAATACGCCCTTTTCCGCGAACTCTTGAACCGAACACTCGCTTTGACTCTATCCCGCTCAGCCCTGCCAGCGCGTGGGTCCCGTAGGCAACCGACTCCCGTCGACCCTCATCGCCAGCCTCCACTTTCATTTCGAGGCAGAGGAACGACTGCCTGGGCGACTATAACACGTCCTTAGCTGAATAATCTGCGGGTTTCACCTTGGTTTCTCTATCGACGGCGACGACATATACCCACTTCGTTTGCGCATCTATGCGACGCCCTTGAACTGGGAAACTCGAGCAGAACTTTTTTTTATGGCTGGACATGCTCGACAGCACCCCTTCCTTACCAAAACGTTGATAATGCAACTTTGACCACCGTCTGGGCCTCTGATATTGCCTGAACAACTGGATCAACATGGTGAAAGCGGACGTCCGAAGGGACTACTATGCGGACCTGGGTCTGCAACCCAATGCGGAGGCGGAGGACATTAAAAAGCAGTTCAGGAGACTGGGTGAGTTTTGAGGCCCTTTGGAGACTCGTTTGTTAAGACGGAGAAAGCTGACCGGGCCTGTCTAGCCCTCAAATTCCATCCTGATAGAAACCAAGGGCGTGAACAAGATGTAATCGCCAAATTCCAGGCCATCCAAGCGGCGCACGAGATCCTCAGCGACTCCCAACAACGGTTGAAGTACGATACAGAGCGCCTCCGCGCAGGATATGGCAAGGTATATGGACCGTCCAGGACTACCCCACGCAAGACCCAGCCCAGTTACTCCCAGAGCTACTCGACGGCCGCTCCTCCCAAAACACAAGGTTCGCACCACCCCGCTTCTCCCGGAGGTCCCTCCACAGGTCCCAATCCCTCGGACGACTCCCCTTCCCCTCCCTGGAATACCACGTCCCCTAACAGGTCACAAGCTCCGAAATCTTCCTTTAATAGTCGATCGCAAGGCGCGTCTAGTGGACCTTCAGCTGGCGCTTCACGATATGCTACTCATGCGCGCGCAGGACCCCAACAATGGCAAAAGTCACAGGACGAAGCTCAGACAAGAGCGGATGCATTCAAGGGCTTCCATAACATGAGGAGTCAAAACTGGCGAGGATTTGACCCTACCTCAGGCTCTACGCCACGGCAACAGAACGCGCCTTTTGGGAACCCTAAGCCCAAGTCCGCGTACGAGTTTCACAAGGAAAATGTCCAGGCTAAAAATTCCGCAAGTGCGGACACGAATCCACCTAAGAAGAGGCATGGATATGCGCCAGGAACCGCTGCGGGAGATGAGCCCATGGCACCGAATACCAGTGCTTATACCAGCACCCGAAGCGAGCGGCCAAGTACCATGTATTTTGACTCTGCACCTCCCCCAACGGCCAAGAAGTCAACGCGACCCGTGTCTCCAAATTGGCAATCAGAATCAGCAGAATCCCCCTCTCCACCGTTGGCGCAGGAATTCGAGCGAACTAGCAGGAGCTATGCTACCACAGGAGGCGAGAAGACCTTTTTTGCACACCCGAATCTAGGACGTTCATCGACCATGCGTACACCCACGTCTTCATACCGAGCATCAAAGAATGCCCGCACCAACCCGTCGAGCCCTGACCCTGCTCAACCGGAGAGACATCGCAGCGCCAGCCCTCAGACTCGACGGGACCGATCTTATTCATTTTCGTCAACAACTTCAAGTGATCTCGATGACGATATAATCGAAGAAGAAGTGCGTCGACCCAACGGTTTCAAACCTATGGCTGTCCCTAAAAGTCGACTTCGACCCAATCAAAAGTTTGGCAACTTTTATCGAACGAGGGACTCTAGCCCTGGAACTGGTGAGGAAGCTTCCGCCCGGCCAGATGCCCAAGGCCATCGACAGTCGTCAGCCACACAAGGAACCCGAAATCCTCGACGGGCTCCCACTTTTATTGACTTGACCGCTGACAGCGACGATAACAAAGGTCACAACTCAGACAGCGCTGCGTTCGCGAAAGGATCACACCACCCAGAGCAGCAGGACTCGAATTCCAAGTATGTAAAATTATGTTGGGCTCACAACTCTATAGTTCATGGCTCACATTTTCTCTTATAGTATTAGCTCAACACACGAGAAGACAGATCCTGCTGCATATGCTCGCCATAACGCCAATAACCTTCACAAAAAGTTCTCTGCCGAAGATTGGCGGATACACCTCGATGAAGTCAATTTCCTTGGCGCCACTTTCAAAGACCGAGTTCCTCTCGGCAAGACAGGATCAGCGAACTCGAATGCCCGGCCACGGGCCAGCACTCGCGCTAGCCCAGCACAGTCATCAACGCCATCGGGACTGAACGCGTTCACTTCTAGAGCAAGCTCTTTTGAACCACAGACGCAGCAAGCACCTACCCCTTTTGCGCAGGCCAAGTTCTCTGCAGACAAGTGGTCCAAAGACCTGCACAATATCTCCTGGACGGCTGCAGAAAAGTCAGGACAATCAGACAATACATCTTCCTCCCGGAGCCCTCAGAAGGCGCCGCGGTCAGGTACTAAAGTCCGAAGCACACCGAAACCCGTCAGAGTGGCGAGCGAAGTTGAAGAGGCTGAGGAGACTGTCAGCGAAGACGTTCTTCCCGAACACAACTCCTCCATACCTGTCGGTGAAGAGCCCATGGACCTTGACGATGACTCGCCATCCATACCACCGGCAACTGCGTCTGTGCAACCGAATATACCTATTGGTAGCGCAAGAACTACCAAATACCCCGATCTATCTGCACATCCTGCAGCAGGGACTCATGCAGGTGCACCGCAAAGATCTCATCCACCTCCACAGAAAAATCGTATCCCATCTCAAAATGGTTCACGCTCGCCACTCTATGATCTTGGCAACTTCGGAAATCTTGCACCCTTTACTAGCACCAACAGCGGGGGCATTGAAAATCTTGGAGATGTCTCTGCTACACTACCGTTCGAGTCAAGGGCCAAAGTTCAAACTACCACCAGGGAAGACGTTCGCCCCCGGGATCTCCAGTTGCCAAACCCTCCCAAGCGACCGACGGCACCGGCCCCAATTCCTATTGCGCCTGGGTCACACAGAACGGTTCTCTCGCGGGATAAATGGAACTGGTATGTATCCGCAATGGGTACGTACATGCACGAATGGAACACCTTCAACCGCCGCATGCTCCTTCACTTCAATGCCCGCCAAGATGCCGTTGAGACTGGCCTCGCGCCCGGCTGGATCAGCGCTGTTGGTGATACGACCCGATTGAAGATGAATGGGGTTGATGGGGATGGAAATGGTGAGCGGAACGGGGCTCGGGGTGATCTCGAGCCTACCGAGCTCGACGAATACCTTGTGCCAGGCAGTGGCAAGGGCGGTTACAGTGCGTACTTGCGTGGCATCGAGGAGGATATCAGAGTACGCAAGCACTGGGAAGTGGCCTGCGAGCTGCACCGTGATTGCATTCTTGAGCTCGGTCGTCTACGAGAATGGATTCGCAACGGGGGCAAGGTGGCATGAGAAAAGAGACTCGTTGCGTGAGTGTTCGTTCTCCTTACTCTCTCAGTATTTGGATACGAGAAATGATTTACGGACGAAGTCGGCGTTGGATGCGTATAGCATCGGTAGAGAGGTTTTGGGCAGGCGTTATTTGTTGCTGCGTTATTTGCCGCCTGCATTGGGGGGTTATGATGTCTTTGATTGGTGAAATACCCTGCATTTGATTTTTCATCTGATAGATTTAATCATGACTCCATTCTCCGTGGTTCTTCTGTAGATTTACTGCTTTTCTCGGTTATACTAGGCTTCGAGTGCTTCGTTATAGTTCGCGGAAAACCCTGCCCTATAAGCCTCAGGCACCAAGATGGCTCAGGCACTAAGGAATCGAAAATGACAACCCCGCGGAAGTGTGTACTGCAAATACCCAAAAAGATACCAAAATTACAGGGTGTCAATGCGGGAAGAAAAAAAGTCGGCGTGAGTCACTCAATTAAAAAGCAAAGTCAATTCCAAGCAGAATCCTGCCTTTCCTTTTCTTTTCTTCTAGTTATCCTCAAGGGATAGTTGGTACGTTTCATCAATTCTACCGGAGAGTGCCGAGCACACCGAGACTGACCCGAGCCAGACCTTTGCCCCGCCATCCGAAGCCGGACGTACTTCTCTTTCCTCTCCAAACCCCCCCCACCACTACGACCAATTGACCCCCCAATTCGATATCAAATCCGAACGTCACGATCGAGAATCATACCGACCGTGAGAATACATTATGGTCTCCATCGTTTTAGGCAGTCAATGGGGAGATGAAGGTGGGCCTTTCCGGGACTTATGAAGTTGGAAGTGGAGGAATTCGCAGCGCTGATGCGGGATGTACAGGCAAGGGAAAGATCACAGACATGCTGTCGCAGCAGGCGACGCTTTGCTGTCGTGCTGCTGGTGGCCACAGTAAGTGACCCCAAGGGCTCGTCATTGATTCAAATCTACGGAGCACATTTTCTCGAAGCATTGCGAGTCATTTTCCCACGGGTCCAGGTTGACTGACCATTACCCGCCTTGGGTTCGTGAAATAGATGCCGGCCACACCATTGTTCACGAAAATGTCACCTACGACTTCCACATCCTCCCCTCCGGCCTGGTCTCGCCCACATGTATCAACCTGATCGGTGCTGGTACCGTCTTCCACGTCCCCAGCTTCTTCAAGGAGCTGAAGGCCATCCAGGAAAAGGGCTTGTCATCTGCCAGCAAGCGCATCTTCGTCTCCGACCGCGCGCACGTCTGCTTCGACCTGCACTCCGTCGTTGATGGCCTGGAGGAGGCTGGTCTTGGTGGTCGCAAGGTCGGTACCACCGGTAAGGGCATTGGCCCTTGCTACAGTGACAAGGCTGCTCGCCGTGGTGTCCGCGTTGGCGAGATTCTGGATGAGGAGACTTTTGAGCGCAAGCTGCGCACCTTGGACACTGCCTACCGCGCGCGTTTCGGTGACATTGCCTACGATGTTGAGGAGGAAATCGCTCGCTTTAAGGTATGTTTTTATCGCGAGGGAAGAAAAAAATTGATGTGCGGAAGAGATATAGAACTGACCCGCACCTGCGCTAGGAATACCGCACCATGCTCAAGCCCTACATTGTCGATCAGCTTGAGTTCCTCCAGGAGCATAAGAACTCCCCCAACACCCTGGTCGAGGGTGCTAACGCCCTGATGCTCGACCTGGACCACGGCACATACCCCTTCGTTACTTCCTCCTCAACGGGTCTCGGTGGTGCCGTCCAGGCTCTGGCCCTCAACCCCGCCAGCATCAAGAACGTCATTGGTGTCGTCAAGGCTTACACCACCCGTGTCGGCTCCGGTCCCTTCCCTAGCGAGCAGCTCAACGAGGATGGTGACAAGCTCCAGAGCGTCGGCCGCGAGTTCGGTGTTACCACTGGCCGTCGCCGTCGCTGTGGCTGGCTCGACCTGGTCCTGTGCCGCTACTCGCACGCCATCAACCACTACACCGCGCTAAACCTGACCAAGCTCGACGTCCTGGATGACTTCGACGAGATCAAGGTCGGTGTCGCTTACGTCCTGCCCGACGGCAAGCGCACCACCGGTACCTTCCCCGCCGACCCCAACGTTGTCGAGAAGATCAAGGTTGAGTACGTTACGCTTCCCGGCTGGAAGTCCAACACCATGGGTGTCACCCGCTACGAGGACCTGCCCGCCAACGCCCGCGCTTACATCGAATTCATCGAGCGTGAGATTGGCGGTGTCCCCATCAAGTGGATCGGTACCGGCCCTGCCCGTGAACACATGATCGCCCGCGAGTAAAAGAGTGTATTTGACGTGTCTACGATTTCGAGATAGTTGATAGTAAGTATCTGCCCGTGGTAGATTTTTTTGTTTTCCTGGGTCACTTTAGACCTCCTGTTCGGTTGTTTCTGTTTTTTCCCCCTTCGTATTGCAGTATTATGGGATATTTTGATTGAATCATACACGGTTTCGACCTTATCTGTTCTGATACCTCATCCCGCCATGAGTGATGTTCTACTTATTCTTCCCACAAAAGATTGGTTGCGTTATGGTTGATTTGCATCTCGATTTGGCTTGCTCAGTGCAAAGCTACATGAATGGTTTAGAGATTGAATCTACTTTGGAAGAGTGGATTATTAGAGGAAGTGGCTAACCGGTGATAATGTGCACATATCCGAATATCAAAATGATTCAAGCAACTTTAGTAGCATGTAGCTCAGCTAACGTTCACTGCGCAATTGGTTCTACCATGTTTAATGCTTTAGCTTCTTCTTTACAATATATAGGAGGATTTATTCTTGTTGGTGCATAAATGGTATAGGTTCTGACACCATCTAGATTCCAAGTAATTTAAGCTCGCTTGCAAATTGGCAACCTTTGTAAATTGCGATAGCGTTCTTCAAACTCCCAAAAAACTTTCAAACTCTAATTCCGAATCCAACCAGAGAATAGTAATCAATCAATATCAACTTTGAACTCTCAGTGAACCACCTTAAAATCAAGTAAACAAAGCTCTTACACTCCAGAGTCTACTACTCCTGCCCCTGCCTTGGACAACCCATACGAAAAGAATCAGACCCGTCCTCCAATGACTTTCCATGAGCGTGGTAGCTTCAGATATCCAAACGACACATCAGACAGAGAACCGAAAAAGAGTCTCATACAAGCCGAGCTATAGACGGAGGAAGAGACCTACCTCCCACATCCCAAGCCGGTACTCGTCATAAGCCCCATTCTAAATCATCAAATCCATATTGTCGTCGTCACTCATGGGTTCAAGAACATCCCATCGCGGGGGAATCGCCTGTGTCACATTAACGTCAGGCAAATTCACCAATAACTCACCCTTATTATCAGAGAGATATAGATTACCCTCATTGTCTGGAACGTCAGCAAAATACAGCAAGTGCCGCGGCCAGATTCCGGAAAGTCTCCTGAACTTCGCCGTCGGCTGCCCGGGCATAACCCAGACCTTGATATCGGTCCAGGGGATTAACAGCATGGAGTCGTTGTTGGCGAGTAAACGGGCTTGCAGGTGATAAGCCGGGACGCAGACTTTACCGTTGGCGGTTGCGACTCGTTCGTGGCCAAAGGCTTGGATTTGGACTTGGGCTGCGTTTTCGAGTTCTTGGATGTCGCATTGGAAGACGCCCGTGGAAGAGGCGCCGGTGTCGTCGAGGAAGTCCCAAACGCGGGTGACGAAGGGGTCGGCGATGCCTGGGATTCTGATGCGCATTCTCATCTGCAGTAGGTTAATTTTGGATTTTCTATCAAGGGTCAAAAGGGGGGGATTTTCAAGGTGTACGTACGCTGTGCTGGTAATTTGTGCCACCGGGGGGCTCCTTCCAACTTGTGTAGAGAGTTCCAGAACTTGGATTGCACTAGTATACGGAAGAACAAGGAATTAGTCATGATTCGAGACCGTAGGGGATCCTGGATCAACTCACCTCTTCAACCCAGAATGACCTGTGGCCCCGGTGCTCTTGGTTGACAGAATTGAAAGTCTGCCAGTCAAACTTCCCTGGGCCCCAGACCATCTTACCGTACGACCAGAAGGTAACAGTGCCCCGTTTCCACACAAGCGATCCGTCGAGGTACGCGGCAATGATGGCTTGGACATTGGCCATCTGCTCTTGTGGGTCGTTCTTGAGTAAGTTCTCCTGAATAGCTCGAAGATCATCGAGGCGCTGGGCGACTCTCGAAGGCAGCCCCGGTGCAGCGGCGATGATTGCACTGTGAACGAGGGATGATCAGTAGTCAATATAGGAAATGATAGGGGTCTCAACATACTCTCGTGCTGCCTTACGTTCCATGTATCTCGCCAAGCGGGCTTGGAACATGTTTGGTAGAATGTTTTCCTGGATTCTCAGATGGCAACGCTCAATGTTGCCATCAATATCACTAGCGTTTTGTTAGTGACCGTCACATCACAGAATGAGCTCATTTCTAGTCAACTTACTTCTCATTGAGATCATACTCATTCGGATCCCACTGAGCGGGTAAATAAGCAGGATTATCGATGCGGGATCCATCATGCTGCCAAGTAACCACTCTTTCTTCTGGGCGCTTGAAACGACCGCCCTCAAAGCTGGATGATGACATCTTTCCTTTCCCTGCAGCTCTTCCGCGGCTTGGCTTCTTACCTCTGCCTTTACCTTTACCCGTGCTTCTCTTAGTTACGCCCTGGGGGCTGGATCGTTTCCGAAGAGAAGGAGCACTGATAGAACGTGTGCCCTCCGGAGACTGTGGCTTGGGTTTCCGGGGGCGGAGGTTATAGCGTGTATCTCTGGACTCCTGGGGGTCCATGAGGAAATCGGGAATTATATAAGTCAGGGAATAAGTGTGGATGTGTTTGATGCACGTAGCAAACGAATTGGGCTTGGAATTAGACACTGTTTTCCAGGGAGTTCTATGCAAGTTAAATACATCACACAAGGGCAAAGGATATCTGCGTGAGAAGAATTTGGATATGCAGTACTATACTTCTAGCTAGGTGGAAAAATAACACTGTGCCTGGCAAGAAAGGGTTGTCCTTTGATGCTCAACAGGCAGTTCTAAAGATAGCACTAGGTCCTAGGGTAACTAGGCGTGTACGTTGAAGCAAACGAATTGTGGAGTGGAGTCAACGGCTTCGAGGTGGAGCATGCATTGAAGCTTTGTTCATTGTTTGTTGACAACCACCACCACTCTTTTGGCGCCAAACCTGTGAACTATTACTTCATGGCCTATAGAAAGACTCGAATTGACTCGAGTGTATGCTAGTGCATGAAATAGTTGCCAATTAAATTCAAATAATCTTCCCACAAAGAACAGTATATAACACATGAGGAGAGAAGTTGGAGAATGTCATGGAGAAAGGGAGGGGGAGTATAGTACAAAGATGTCAAGAATGGAAAGACAAAGAACGCCGCCCAATGCAAGGATGGGATAACTCTATCGATTTTCTTCTTTTGCCGTAAACCGGACAAAGACAGACTCAGATGGCCAGCAACTTCCTTTCAAAGGACCCGTCGGTCCACGCATGGAGATAATCAATAACGGGGACGAGCACCGTACAGGCCGCCACCGTTGCGGTTCGACGAGCGAGACTCGCCAAAGTCAGATCGACCGCCGAAGTCAGATCGACCGTAGCTGGATCGGCCACGGCTGGATCGACGGCCTCCAAAGGGAGAGTCGTCATTGCTGCGGCCACGTCGTCCAGAGTCAAAGGGATCAATGGCACGGCGGCCATAGGAGCCACCTTCCTCGATCTTCAACTCCTTGATGCGATCCAGGCCGAGGTTGCGTGCGATGCTAGCCTTAACGGCGGGGGGTTCGGCCAGCCCGTAGCCGTGAATAGCCAGGTCGTTCAGCGCCAGGATGGCAGTACGTCTCTTGGTGAAGCTCTGAGACACAACACCCAACTGAGAGCGGTAAGTGCTCTCCTTCATGATCGGAGAAACCTCGGTCATGGCCTCCTTGATTTGGTTGATGGTCTCAGCCGCCGCCGGGGAGGCTGTTGCCAGGTCCCGAGTCATGTTCAGCGCAGCAGTGGAGAGGGTGGTGTCCTCAGTGAGGGGCAAATCACCAAGCTTGCTCTGATAGGACTCGTATTCACCGTCGTGCAGGAACAGGTAGCCTTCGCCCTCCTTACCGGCACGACCAGTGCGGCCAATACGGTGAATATAAGTCTCCCGGTCGCGCGGAGGACCCACCTGGATGACATGAGTGACCTCGGGGAAGTCCATACCGCGGGCAGTGACGTCCGACGAGAAGAGGATGGCCTCCTCAGCACGGCGGAAGTTGTTGGCACTGTTGGTTCGAGCAGCTTGGGTAAGGCGCGAGTGGATTTGGTGCACACGCATGCGGCCCAGGGGAGACCCGCTCCGTCCATCACCGCGAATACCACGGAGAACCATGAACGCCTCGGCGGCAAGATTGACCTCGTTGGAGGTGTTAAAGTAGACAATGGCCTTGAAGGGGCGCAGGGTCTGGTCCTCTGCTTGACGAGCCTGGTAGGTCTTGGCCAGCTCGAGGACTGCCGGGAGGGCGTTCTCATAACCGTGCAGGAAGACGGTCTTTTGGGGCACACGAATGTGGGTGGGGATCTCGTCGTCGCGCACAGTCTTGATAAACTTGAAGTCCGGCTTCATAGTGCGCTTGACCATGGTCATCACCTCCTTGGGTACGGTGGCAGAAAGCATGAGGGTCTGACGGTCAACCTTGAACGGATCCGGAAGCAGGTCCTTGATCTCATTGATTTCCTGTGAGAAACCCTGATCAAGAAGACGATCAGCCTCGTCCAGGATCAAAGTGTTCAGCTTGGGAGCAGAGACACCGCTGGAGGGGTCCGAGAGGATATCCTTGATACGACCAGGCGTGCCAACCAGCAGATGGCAACCATCACGCTGAATCCGCATCAGACCCGACCTCTTGTGTGTGCCACCGACAGCGGTCTGTACCACGAGACCAGTGCCCTGCGCGACCTTGATGGCCTCGGCAGCGATCTGCTCAGCAAGTTCGCGGGTAGGGGAGATGATCAAGGCTCGAATGTCAGACGAGCCGGCACCGGAGGAGCGGTGACGTCCCTGGGGTTGGGCTCGCTGGAGAGTAGGGTCGCTAAGAATATTTTGCATGGTCGGGATGAGGAAGGCGAGAGTTTTACCAGTTCCGGTCTTTGCCTGGGCCAGGCTGGAAGTAAATCGTTAGCAAATTGTCCCGATAACTCATTTCAAGTGTAATATAGATGCAATAGTACTCACACATCGACACCACCAAGCATCTGGTTGATAGTCTGGCTCTGCACGTCGGTCATGGTCGTCAAGCCCATGCGTTGAGAGATGTTTCGGATGATTGAAGGATCAATCAGTCCCTTGTTCTTGAGATCCGCAAACTCTGTGATGAATTCAGGCTCTTGCGCCTGTGACAAATTCTCCAGGGTCGCTGTGGCCTCAGCTGAAGCGGCGTTCAGCGCAGGGAACGAGGTGTGAAGGGATTTGGCCAGAACAGGAGCCCGGCTGGCTGGTGCCTGCCATTTGAGTAATTGGGGAGCCCATCGAGCAGACAGAGAGCGCGGGGCGGAAGCCCGCAGAGCCTGGGAGACACCAAATCGGCGAACAGCACCAAGCATGATGAATTAAATGGATGAAGTAGAGGTGGTGATAGAGTCTGTCGTGGCGATCGGGCGCGCGACGGGAAAAGGCAAAACGAAAATTTAGGTCACATGATCCTTATCGATAAGATTTGCCCCTGATAAATGTTGCCTGAGGCATAAATGATTATGTTGGAGCAGCAGAATTAGTGATAACCCGGAAAACGGAGATACTATAGATCCATCAGGAGTAGTCATGTAAGTTGCCCATCCAAATTGCCAGCTAGGGGCTTCATAGTAATTCAGACTCATTGCGATTCCAATTGGTGCACCAACTAGCTTACCTAACTGCGTTCCAGCGTGATATAGTTATAATGCCTGAGGCATCAATAATTATACGTACTTTTGCAACACGGAGTGGTGGTGCATTGCATAATATAGTTCATAACTATAGGTACAGTAGCAAGAATGGAACATCAATACGGAAACCAGGCCTCCCAATGTGATGCACAATCTTGCTCTTGACCGATTACGTTGAACGACCCAATCAGGCGTCCTAAAAGCGCTGAGTCAGCGGAATTTCGGGGACTGGCGGAATTTGCGCAATAACAAATCAATCGAGGAAGGTTTGGTGCGATTTAAGGTTGAGAGACTGGGGATTGCTAAGCACTGCTGCGATCTACTATGGCGCTGACAAACTACTCCCTGGACATTTTGCAGCCATGATTGCTTTATGCAAACACGACAATTTTGCTGTTTCAATGTGGGCTTGCAATCCATGCAAACATGGACACGCTCTACAGAGTTATACAACCCCAATCCTATAAGATCGGCATACCCCCCCCCCACGTCGAGAATGCATTCTGATCGGATCACTCTTCCTTTCTTCTCATATCATCCACTGTTTCGGATACCATGGCACCTGTCAATGTTGTGATTGTGGGGGCTGGAGTTGCCGGTCTTGTCATTGCCCACTCGTTGCTTCAAGGGGTTCCCGATGCCAAAATCGTACTGGTCAACCCTTCCCAGACGTTCTACTGGAACATTGCCTCTCCACGCATCCTCGCCAAACCAAACGCCTTCAAGCCCGAGCAGTACTTGCTTCCAATCAAGGATGCTTTCGCCCAATACTCGGCCAACTCCTTCGAGTTTGTCGCGGGAACTGCAACCGCCATCAACGTTGCTGCAAAGACTGTGGCCGTCACGCTCAATGGTAGTGGTGACTCCAAGGATTTGTCTTACGATCATCTCGTGATCGCATCCGGAAGCACCAACCCGTCCGCCACCGGTGCAGTTACCGGAACATCGATCCCATTCAAGCCCTCCAACCGGGATGATATTAAACAGATTGTCGAGGCTGCCCAACAACAGATCGCTCATGCCAAGGAGATCGTGATCGGCGGTGCCGGCCCAGTTGGTGTCGAGTTGGCAGGTGAGCTTGCTGAGAGCCTAGGCAGCAAAGCAAGCATCACTTTGATCTCTGCTGCAGACCGTGTGCTTCCTATGATCAAGCCCTCTGCTAGCGCTGTGGGGGCGAAGAAGCTCCAGGAGAAGAATGTCAAGGTCATTACCTCTACCAAGGTGACCGGTGCCGAGGCCTCGACCGATGGTACCAAGTCTTGGACCGTCACTCTGGACAACGGAAAGAAATTGTCGGCTGACGTGTACATTCCCACGACGGGTGCCATCCCGAACAGCAGCTTTATTCCTGCAGAGTTCCTTGACGGCAATGGCTGGGTCAAGGTCAACAAGGAGCTGCGCGTGCAGTCCAACGGTGGCTCTGCCCTGCCCATCTATGCCGTCGGCGATATCAACACCAATGATTTGCGTCTTAGCTTCAAGGCTACCGAACAGGCCAAGGTTGCCGTTGCCAACATCAAGGCAGATATCTTGGGCAAGGGCGAGCGCAAGTCCTTCGATCAGGGTGACAGTATCATGATGTTGGTGCCCGTCGGGGAGACTGGCGGCACCGGTCAATTATTTGGGATGACACCGTTCAGCTTCATGGTGAAGTTCGTCAAAGGCAAGGACTACTTTGTGTCCAAGGCGCCACAGTACCTAGCCGGCAAGGCTTGAGAAGAAGTGTGAGAAGGGGGATAGAGTTACCAGGGCCGGTTAATACGAGAGTGACTTGTGATTAGAATTAATGGATAGTTTTAATGTTTATACCTTTTGGAAGCCTCCGCCTTGAAGCCAGGACCTGACTAATACATGCTTCCACGGCATTCGTTCGTTGTGGACCAGGAGACGTAGATGACATCCATTCCGCCCCTCATGATATCATCAGGAATTCAGCAGATCGCGGGCAATACATCACCACCATGGTTCGGACTTTGGGGTGGCATCAATTGAAACAAAATTATCCAGAGTCATGCATGGCGACGGGGATTGCTGAACTTACCAACCATTAAATCGCGGCTAGGAAGCGAATGATAGTAAATGATTCGCCTCGGGGCAGGGGGCCAAGGCCAATCGAGATCTATGGACCCTTTCAATCCCTGCAAATTCGATGCACCGACCCTTTCCCCGCCGTTGGGCCAGTCTTGAATTGGTAAGCTTCCTCCGTGATGAGGAATAAATCGCTAGAATTTCAGATTATTCATTGCGCAGACATTGCAGCCCATCACGAACTGCGTAGCCACCAACCAGCGCGGTCCTCTTGCCCAGAATGGTCGACTCCCGTCGGCCTGGGGCGTCTTGAGTTCCTCCGAGCTCCACCGCCACGGAGGGTGGACTCGAGGAGTCAAAAGTCTCCGCGATTATGTTTAGGATTGTCGGACCTCGGTATGGAATAGTACAGTACAGTAGGGATTTGAAACTGATGTTATACTGTACTGTCGTTGACCACGATCTAAATCACCTATTAAAGCTAGATTATGGTGTGCAGGAAAGTGGAGCCGTCAGCACTCTCCAAGGCTTAGAACGTGAGCACAGTAACCATGGAAACTCCGACGGAGTTTGGATTCTTAGTGTATGTAGACGGCAGTTAGTCTATTACCCTCTCCAGAAGCTTCTCCGGGAGCCATCGGCAAGCGGCAAGTTGCTTTATAATATGACACTAGAATTGCAACCAGCTCCAATACTGCCTCGGTCGCCTCATTGCCCCGCTTGAACCGTCGTACAGATTTTCTCTTGGTTATAAGAGAGCTTTGGTCGCCCGGTGCTCAACAGTACAGCTTTACAAACCCTTTACCGCTCGTCTCTCGCGTCAATTCACTCTCACCGATTCTCCAATTCAACATCACCGTAACCTCTTTACCCGCCCACAATTCATCCAATTGACATCATGGCCAACAAGGCGCTGGTTTTCAAGGAGATCCCTCAGGGATACCCCGTCCCCGGCCAGCACTTGGCCGTCGAGGCCGCCACCTATGACGCTAATGTTGCCGCTCCCGCCGACGGTGTCGTTATCCAGTCCCTCTACACCAGCTTCGACCCCTACATGCGCGGCCGCATGCGCCCCGCCGAGGTCAAGTCTTACGCCCCTGCTTTCGACTTGAACAAGCCCATCGAAAGTGCTAGCATTGCCAAGGTCATCCGCTCCAACACCGATGCCTACAAGGAGGGTGACCTCGTCATTGGCCATGTCCCCGTCCAGGAGTACGTCTCCCTTGATGCCCAAAATCTTGTGCGCATTCGCAAGCTGGAGAACCCTCTGGGAATTGAGGACATCCGTGTCTTCCTCGGTGCTCTTGGCATGCCCGGTCTGACCGCATACTCCTCCCTGTACGCGATCGGTAAGCCCAAGAAGGGCGAGACCATCTTCGTCTCCGCTGCCAGCGGTGCCGTCGGCCAGATCGTCGGCCAGCTCGCCAAGCACGAAGGTCTGCGCGTTATTGGCTCCGTCGGCTCCGACGAGAAGCTCGACTTCATCCTCAATGAGCTCGGCTTCGACGGCGGCTTCAACTATAAGAACGAGAAGCCTGCCGATGCGCTGGCCCGTCTTGCTCCCGAGGGTATTGACATCTACTACGAGAACGTCGGCGGTGAGCACCTCGAGGCTGCTCTGGACGCGTTGAAGAACTTTGGCCGTGTGGTCGTCTGCGGCCTGATCTCGCAGTACAACTCCGCTCCCTACCCTATCAAGAACATTCACAACGTTCTCGTCAAGCGTATCACGATGCGTGGCTTCATCGTTGGTGACGCCGATATGGGCCCCATCTACACCAAGGAGCACCAGGAGCGTGTGCAGAAGTGGATTAAGGATGGTTCGTTCAAGGTTCTCATCCACGAGACTGAGGGCATTGACAACGCGGCCGAGGGTCTAGTCGGTATTTTTCACGGCAAGAACAAGGGCAAGGCCGTTCTGAAGTTCTAGGAGACTGGAGTCCTATATACCACCCTTTCGTTTTTTCTTTCCTCTCCATGGATAAGGGAGGATGGAAAGACGAAAATAAATTGAAATGATGAGATGCCCGCCACGAATACCTTGCAATTAAGTTCATTCGGGAAGGCCTCGGTTATCGAGATCGGGGAATGCAATGAGAGGTAGATAGCTATTGGCATAATTTGAATAATTGCATCAAAATAACCAGCCCATCAAAAGTACATATAAACACCAAAAATCAAAGACTGAAGAGAATAATCTAGCTCTGAGCAATCTCTACACAACAAGAGGTGACTCTGTATTGCCGGGCTAAACATTTAAGGTGCCCGCATCGGCCAATTTCGGCTGGGCGGAAAGCCGTCGACCAATCACCTGACCCGCATTAGGATGACATACCGAGTCGGACTCCCGAGGCACTTCAACCTCATCCTTGTGCGAGTTGAACCTCTTCGTCCTTCCCTCCATTCAACCCGCTACAATGGCTTCTTTTGCGCGCCCGTCGCTGCTCCGACAGACTCTTGCGACCACCCGGTCGCCCCTCCTGCGCCAGAATGTCGGTGTCTCGCAGGTCGTCGCCTTCCACGCCTCTGCCCGCAAGCAGATCCTGCCCCCGTTGCCTCGTGAGTAGAACCTCTGTTTTGGTCGGAAGATATAACTTCAAGCCGAGGGTGCATTTTGGTGCAATTGCATGAGACATGTTTGCTAACGAGTATCCGCCGTACAGAGTCGATCGAAGGAACCAGTATGTCGTGAATACCCGAACCTTCCCCGAACCTCGATCCTTGGTCTAGCCTGGCATTGGCTCCTACAGCACTCTATAAGATTCCCTAGGGATCGAAAATCAGAGCGATGCGAGGATAAACCGCATGGATGAATCGGCCATTGATCCCCACTCTAACCGGCTTCGATAGTGAACGACCCGGTTCCCGTTCCCAGCCCTCACCCCATGGAGGGTAGCTATCACTGGACTTTCGAGAGGTTCGACGCGAAACCCTGACCATTCGATCAAGAAGACCACTAATAGTTCTGTCTACAGAGCTGTCTGCGTCGGCCTGATCCCCCTCAGCATTGCTCCTTTCGCCGCCGGCTCCCTCAACCCCGTCATGGATGCCATCCTCTGCTCCCTCCTGGTTGCTCACTCCCACATTGGTTTCCAGTAAGCATTTTTTTCCCGCTAAAACCAGACTCCCTTCCATACCACGCACATTCTGATATGTGCGATTAGGGCCGCCATCATCGATTACTTCCGCCCCCAGCGTGTGCCCAAGTTCAACTCCGTGTGCAACTGGCTCCTCCGCGCCTTCACCCTGACCACCGCGGTCGGTCTGTACGAGTTTGAGACGAACGACGTTGGTGTTACCGAGGCTCTGCGCCGGATCTGGAACGCATAGAGAGGGCTAGTCGTTTGAAAAGGGTCGTTATGGTTGTTTTCTTTTGTTCCCAGGTCTAGGCGTTCCGCCTTTGTATATGTCGAAAGCTTCTTCTTCTTTCATTTGTCTTGACTCCGACTTTTGCTCGGTGCTACATTATTCTCTTGGCTACGGTCTTCAGAGTAAGAACAATATAAACTTGTGTACCAGTTGACTGAAGTAAGAGGTAAAAGCCGTTTCTTCATGAAGATCTATCTACAACAAAACAAACTCGAAAAGCAGACCCGAACCCAAAACTCGCTCTGACTGGAAGGTATCATGCCAATGCTCAAAAAATAGACATAATGTAAATCACCATCTATATACCCCAGATTTTAAACAGACATCCTTCACTCCAATCCCTCGTCCTCATCTTCCTCATCCAACACCGGATCATCCGGCAAGCGATCCTCATCATCTGCCTTGGCCATAACAGTCTCAATCAACTTCAACGTCGCCTTAAGCGGCATCCCAATCACATTGTCCGCCGTACCCTCAATCTTCTCCACCAAAATCGACCCCAACCCCTGCAATCCATACCCACCCGCCTTATCCGCTCCCTCCCTCGTCCGCACATAAGCCAGAATCAACTCATCCGTAACGTCCCCATCAAACCTGACATTCGTCTCCTCAACAAGCGACTCCATCGCATACCCCGGCTGCCGCGCACTCGCCAACGGCGCCATCGCCACGAGCGCAGTGTAAACCTTGTGGTCGCGCACATCCCGCAGCGACCGCAACATGGTTACGTGGTGTGCCTCTGAGCGCGGTTTCTCCAGGATACTGCCCGACACGACGTCGACGACGATCGTGTCCGCGGCCAGAATGAGGGCTGGTTCGCCGGCGACTTCATTGTCGACTTCTTGTGCGTAGACGGCTTGGGCTTTCTTTGTAGCCGTGCCGAGGACGTATTCGAATGGAGTCAAGGTTTTGGGGAGGTTCTCTTCTGCGTTGGAAGGGATGATTTCGATGTTGGGGAGACCCAGGTAAGAGATTATTTGGCGGCGGCGTGGAGATTGGGAGGCGAGGATTACGCGCTTGTTACGGAGGTTGTTGAGGACGGGGAGGGCGAGGGGTGGTGGGCGGGGGAGGGCTCCTCGTGCGGGTTTGGGAGGGTCGTAGGCTGGTGGGGGGTCGATTGGGTCTTCGTTACCCAGGAGGTTTGTTTTCGAGTCGGACATTTTGTATGTACGTGGTTGTTTTTTGGTTTTTTGGGAGGGAAGTTGTGGAAGATGGAAGGTGGGAGGTGGAGGGAGGGTTGGATGAAGTCGGAGCTGCAGTTTTTGAGCTGATTGCTGCCCGCACGGGTTTATACTAATGCGGTCCCCGCTCATCTTGACTGGAGGGGTTTACATTGATTGTGCGACATATGAGTCATTGGCATTGAGATATATATGCGCAATTGACCTTGAAAGTATTAGGAGAGGACGGTATATTAAATGTACTTAAGTATACCTTTTTTTCCTTTGTATGGATTGGGGGCCGAACATAAAGTAGGGCTAAAACGTCATACTAGGGCCAGGTCCATGGATGGCTCTCAGGAACTCATATGGTCGTGTTCCGATATTTCAGCCCTCTTTAGGATTATGTTCTGAAATTAAGTGTTCTATCTTGACCCTGTTGCAGGTAGCTAATTACAGATCATTGTAAGTTGTCTATTCCTTCACGTCAAAACTTTAATGGACATGTAGGACTATAGGTAGTTAACTGATTTCTGAAATGTCACCCACATGTATATCCTAACATGCAATTGACCCACCAGCTTTCATGGTCATTCCCACATTAGGTAACGATCCCTATAACCTGACACATGCTGGCTGATGAATAGATAAAGAGCTAAATGTGGACACGGACGGTAGGTAATTGGAAAAGCATCTCTTAATTTGGTCGAATCGAGTCCTACACTCTTTCACATGCTTGGTAGATAACTTGAGAGGCCAAGCGCGTTTTAGATGACTTAAATCTTGTCAGTGACAGTCAATGCAGTTAGTGAGTAGGCTTGTCCACCTAACTTCAGCCGCAAATGACTAGGGAGTTCAAAAGCGCCATATCATACTCGTGATCGTCCATGGAATCATCATAGATCGCCCTCGTGTTGGTGGTTCTCTGCACGTGATACTGTTAAGACTGGGCCACGACCGAACCGCCACACACCCCCTGAATGGGGTCAACATGAACTTGGGCACACAAGCAGGCATAAATTGATGTAATATTAGATTGGGATATATTTCATTGGAAAATAACCAGCCAGTAAACTTAACGCCCCAATAGCCCCGTAGCATACATTCTGGGCCTCGAGAAAAAAAAAGATGTACAAAGAAAGTAAATGTAGCATGTGACAGAAGGCGATCGCCCGATCTTGAAACACTGAACTTCCCCAGAAAACCACTTGCAAAATGTGGGGAAATATAACCGCGGGGCACCCATTGAGTGAAATAGAACAGCAGAAAATGATACCCCGGCTTGATAACGTGTCAAACGGGGGAAACCGTCAAGGCAAAAGCCCGATATGCCGATGATTCTCGCAGGACCGGGGAAAGAAATGGAATTGAGAAGCGGAGTAGAATCGAAAAGAGACTCGTCACAGATGCATAATTTTCACTTTCGTGTGGGAAGGAGCCGCGACGGGACCTCGGTACATCCCTCCGTGCCCCCGCCCATGGAGTAAACCGAACCGCAACCCATCAGAACAAGGTCGGCGCAAGTACAGGGATTGATGCAAAGAGAACGTAGTATATGCAAGATGGTCGATCAAGCGACCATCCAGCATTTTCATGATGGCCGGAATGAATCATCCACCCGGCCGCCCTTGTTCTCAATCTCTGTGATTAAATTTTGCCGCTCCTGGAGCTTCAAATGGATGAAATCCACAGTCTTTTGTAGGACGATGCTTTCACTGCGTCCCTGCCCCTCCAGTCCAGGCACCAACTCCGTAAGTCGATCGAAGCCTTCCCGAATCGCTGCTCGGCGCTTCTGCTCGGAGGCAATGTGATTGTTCTTCTTCTCCTGGTCGGTCAGACGAGGCTTCTCCTTCTCCTGTCCAGAGGCGGACTTGGATATGGCGGTTGGGGTCGAGGAAGACCGGTCATCGTCGCCGTCGGGGTTCATCGTGGGCTGGAGGTTGGAGGCACTCGGACGAATGGGAGGAGGATGGAAGGAGGGGGGCGTTGTGCCAAGTGTTTGCGTAGGCGTGAACAAGTTGTTCGCGTTGGTAGTGTCGCTCGATCGCGACTGGGATTTCCGGCGTACTTGTAAAAACGATCGAAAGCGACGGTGCGGAGGTGGAAAAGAAGGATCGGGGAAGACGGTTGGAGAGGAAGGAAACCGATAGGACCGATAAGAGGATGCGGAGAAACCGAGTCGGGAACCTGGGCCTTGGCGGGCTCAAACGTCATAGAACGTGCTCCACCTAGCTCTTCTGCACTTTACCTTTTTTTCCCCCCTCCCATCTTCTCTTTGTCTCGTAATAGGCACCGGCTTACTGAGAGTTACGTTAAGCTACCTGATTCTATTCTACCAATCTGATCTGCCATTGGCCGGCCATATAATCCTACTACCATCTTGACCCTAAAACCAGCGATCTCGCCGGCTCAGCAGCTCTTGTCGTGTGTCGTACGATCGTGTCACCATGGCCTACGAGCCTTTGCATGGATCATGCTCTTGTGGCCGGAACGAATACATCATTCAAATCCCTGACGACGTGGCCGATCACGCTCAGATCTATTTCGACTCTGGCCGGGACAGCCGTGAGTATAAAGTTGAAACCTTAGGTCCGACGAGCCGCGCTAAGGGCATGTTATAGGTCAATTCCTCGCATCCTGGCTGCGGGTCCCTCTAGAGTGGTATCACTCTCACACGCTATCCTTTTTCCCAGACGAGACTCACACTTCGATTCGTCGCGTATTCACACCTCCCCATGCGCCACAGACTCGTCGAATCTTTTGCGGGTTTTGCGGAACACCCTTGACCTTCTGGACGGAGGAACCGGAAGAAGAGGCCAACTTCATGTCCATCTCAATTGGAAGTTTGTCCCGTGCACACCAACGTGCCTTGGAAGATCTCGATCTACTTCCGGAGGTGCTCGGCGAAGAAAAGACTGTGGCTGGACTGGCAAAGTCCTCGACCGCCACGCCTGGGTCCGACATTCGAGCCTCTGCAATTGTGGTTCCCACTCTTCGTGAACCGGATATCTCTCGAACCGTCCATCACGGTACTTTTGGTGGTATCCCATGGTTCGAGGAGATGGTGGAGGGAAGTCGGTTGGCCGGTTTGATGCGCCAACGACGTGGGATGGGTATTAGTCTCGACAAATCGACCTCTGTAGAATGGGAGATTAGCGAATGGCGGGATGATGGCTCTGGCGGGCTTGGGCAGGATAGTGATGATTCTAATGGGCAGGCTACAAGGAAGCGGAAGCAAGCCCGTCATGTAGACGTGGAGCCCTCGCCCAAACGGGTGTGAGGCACCCGCATGAACCGGGCAATCGCTGGATGAGCGAGAGGTAGTCCATGAAATCAAAAAGCTTGTTTAAATCGTATTGTAAATCCCTATATTCTTCAGAGTCCTCAATGTTCTTGGCGTTGCCGCTCCCGGCTCCCGTCCCGTTCCCGTTCCCTACCTAGCGCATACTTCTGACATGTTTATATCAACCACGTCCGATGCCCCATGGCAAAATTCAAGACTTGATCGTATTTCGATGTTCTTCGAGCAATTGATTTGCTTTGAATCCACATTCTGACCTTCCCTTCCAGGTTGTTATCATGAACTGCCACGTTTCGATGGGAAATAGTCGAAATGACCATTTAGAGAACGCTGGCGTATATCAGACTGTATAATCGAATAGAGAATGGACGACAAGGAAGGATCGAAGGACACTGGGAGAATGTCACGAGCCAGTCGCGACTACCTAATATGGCAGAGGAAAAGAGTCATAATCGCGTGGTCGTCCGTGTTTCCGCTTAGCGCGTCCACGCACGTGCGAATAGCTTCATGACCCCGTCCCTTCTTCATTTCTCTTTTCCCCTCTCCCCCTCAACCCAAACACCTTCGAAACCCTTCGTTCCAAGTCCCCGTATGCCCGTCTCCCACTCGGTAAGCCCTCTCCACGATCTCGAAGCTTTGCGTAATGCTGGCATTCGATAGAGATCCGATTTTCAACAGACGTTACTGACAGTTGAACCCAGCAGCCATGAAGGGCTTTAAGAAGGTGTGGAACGTTGTCAAGCGCCGCAAGGCCAGCATCTTGCACCCACTTCTAGTGGGTAAGGTAAGTTCGGATTAATTCTCTGCGTTTCTGATGCATGTAGCCGTCGATATATGACCGTATCTCACGTGGACTGTGATTGCATCAGCATTTGCCTCCAAGGGCATCTTCTTTGAGAAGTGATACTGATATATCTCATCTTTAACAGAGCAGGATCATCAGCGGCGTGGAAAAGGCCGCTAAGAAAGGGCGCCGTCGCCTCTCGACATGGGTAAGTTAGCTCCATCGATGGTGCCATCATGTACTGTATAGACTTACATGTGTCTCAGCGCAAGAGCAAGAAGGAGGCCTGGGGGTTCAACCGGGTCTATCCCCATGAGCCGCCTGAGCGGCCTCGTGAAAGTTCGTCCCTGTCCGGAGTGACGACTGGTGGAGAGGAGGAGGACGATAGCGACGACGAGTTGAGCGAACGCTCCATGGGCCTCACTAGCCCTGACAACAGGGAGGACGACATCGCCGGGCTGACCGTTCTAAAAGGCATAGACCCTACACAGCTCGCTATCCAGTCCTCGCAAGACAATGCGGATGGTAGCACTGTGACATGGGTCCCTAATTCGCACCGCCTTGTCGTCAGGCCTCAGCGTGAGCCAACTCGGCAAATGGGGTCGCCATATGTCCATGTGGTCCCGTTGGAGAGGTCCCTACCGTCGCTCTCGACGCTCGAGCTGTATTTGCCGCCGAACGAGGAAGCCAGCACTCCGGGGCGCCGTTCACCTGCCCTTTAGGGCCGTCAATTCCTTGACGACTAATCGAAGTAAGTTATAGACCCCTCGCGATTGATGCTTCTCTTATTCCTTGTTTTTCTCGCTCCTCGCTTTCTTTCTTCCTCGCCTCCTCGCCTCCTCCCCCGTTGTCGTCCTCGCTTTCTCTCCACAAGACGCATCGCCTTTCAATCCAAACCATCCACTTACTCTTGCGCAGGCCTCCCATCCCGTCCTCGGGACAGAGTACTACTTCGGAGCAAAGCGAAGTAAAAGGTACGTCTGCAGTCACCACTTATCCTCGACGGTATCTGATCTTGGTGGCTGATATCCCTATACAGAAGTTGCGTTGTCTCTGTGCTCTGCCCCTGATCCCATCACCTCCTCTCTCTCCATCTCTTTGCACATCGCGGGATGTATTCTCCTGTCGCTCCCCCTTCCCCTTCCCGTCCACCTCCCCTTCCCCGTCGAGACCGGGGGCTTGCTTCGGAGCAGACCGAAGTAAAAGGTAAGAAGTGATACCCTGATACTAGACAATCTTATCACCCGAGCTTGCGCTAACATCCGAATCAGAAGCTGCGTTGTCTCAAGCCCTTGGTTCGTCGCAGCCAACCGTCAAGGCTCGGCCTTATTACGAAGTGCATTCAAGCACTCGTTTTGAAATGCTCACGGGTAGAACCCGTCCAGAGGGTCAGCCTCAAGCTGACGGTATGTATTCCTAAATGAGAATAAACATTTCAATACACATGATCTGACTTGTCTCTGATAGCTTCCCTTTACGATGGCAAGCTGCTATCTGATCAGCCGATAGCCGTTCGGCGGCGCTCGCGGTCTCTCTCTCGAAGTCCTCGTCCTCGCCCTCTTGGCCAGGTCTTCACCAACCTGCCGGATTTTGGTATCAGCAATGGAACCAGAATCGAAGAACAGGTGCCGATTGTTCTTCGCCCGGGGTTTTCAACAACCCCCACCGAGATAGAGGCTACCAGCAACGCCCATCTGCGCCGCCTTCCCCCGTTGAGCAACGTCGATTGCACCGTGCAGTCGCACCTGGCTGCTTCCGTTTCCACTTCGGCGATTGACCAGACGCCACGCGAACGCTACGGTCCTGTTTTGCGGATTTCATCAAGTGCAAACAGGTTCCTCGTGGATTCCCCGAACGACGATGATCAGGTTCACTCGCTGCCTTCGTTGTCCTCTGCGCCATTTGTGCGCCCTCCGTACTCGCCGCAGTTGCCCTCCCCGCTGTGCCAGTCATCCTCGCTGCCTTCTACCCCCATCGGCAGCCAAGCAGGCTGTCCTCAAATTCGTCGGAAGCCTGCGCCTCCCCCACCACGCTCTTCCTCCCTGAAGGGCATCGCGAGCCCGCCTGAGCCCGTCGACCTGCGGACGCTCCCGCCCAATTCCGGCAGCCTGTTCGAGAAATACATGCCGGCCGAGCGACCAGTCATCCAAACGGGCATCGTGAAGGCACCGACAAGACGGGTTGGCTTAAAGAAGAGCATTAGCAACCTGTTTGCCCGGGCAGGCCGACCTGAGTCTCGCGGGCCAAGTCTCCAGACCACCAGCCAAGGACTGAAGCCACAGTCCTCAATCCCCGAGCTGGTCAAGGCTAGGACCTCCAAGCCGGCCAGATTGACGAAGGTGCGGCCCGTCGACATTTCGGCCCCGGTGCCAGTCATTCCCTCTGGCCCCACGCCATCCAGACTTGCGGCCTTGCAGGCCGCACAGTCGACATTGGTCGTGGTGGCCGAGACGGTCCCAAGGCCTGCGGTGCCTACCCCGGCCGCCAACCAGTCTCCGGCAAACGCCCGGTTGAGCCCTACGACAATTGCCCAGCCGCAAGGCGGGCACGGGAATTCAACTTCCCTATCGTGGGCGGAAATCACCCAGTGCGTCAACCGGCTGGGAAAGCGGTTGGTTCAGGAGAGCGACGCCGAGAAGCGAAAGAAGTTGTACGCAGTAAGTTGATCTCATCTCCGTCTTGCATCTTTGATATGAAATGAGCCGAATCTAACTTATACTCTCTTTTAATTTGATAGGACTTCGTTCGTCTGGTCACCCTCCGCGCTGACGTGATGAGCCAGGAGGCCATTCTCGCCGAGCAGGCATCCCTTCTTGCGGTAATGGGAGCGGAAACCCGTAGACGTCGCGGACTGGCGTCTATGCGGGTTCTCGCCCTCTACCAAGAGGATGGGACCCTCCTCGACGAGGAAGTGCCGACTGATCGGATCGCCAAGGAGTGGTAGTCGGCTGGCGTTCCTGCTGTTGTGTGGCCCCTTGTGGTGTGGAGGATGAAGTCGGGGGTGGGTCGTGTCCGTGCGGTGTGGTCCGTTGGGGGAGTGGGTTCCAGACTTCCAGCTGGTTTTGATATCACCGTTTTCCTGGTACTGGCGTTCTTCTTCTTGCTCTTGCGCTGGAAGCTGGATCCCCTCCCGGTTGATAGTTCTGGCTTTCTTTTTGTTTCTTGCTTTTTCAATCTTCGTTTATTATTCTTAGTGTATGAGTATGGATTCCAGCAGTGGTTGTGGTTTTCATATCACACTAATCAAAATCGCCAGTACCAGAGAGTTTCTTGCTGCTTTTCACATCTCTACAAGAATAGTTTGCCTAGTTGGTACATGGTAAGAAGCCAGAATTCATATGTCTGAATTTGACCAAATGTTCAGCTACACAAGTTGCACAGTGGGCGAGACAATATGGTCACGTGCTTATTGTCGCCCTAATTAAAGAGGGTTACGAGGGGTTAGATATGTGTTTGGTAGTAAGACTGTTGAAATTTGACTAAGGGTTCGAAAGAGCACCTGAAAGAGGACATAGCTTCTCGCCGAAAAGCCTAGCCTATGCGTCGATCTCTATCTTGGGAGGAGCTCATAGTATTACTATCGTCATCTAGCATCAAACGCGCTCGATAGCATGGTATAAGATCAAAAAAAGGTAAGAAAAAAGCTAAAAAGCAGAGCCCTCCCCTACGAGATATGTTCACTCTTCATGGCACCTTCTAGTAGCTACAGTAACAGTCTCTGATTCGTGTAATGAAATATCGCTACCTTAAAGTTACTTCAGGAATAAGAAATAGGACTAAAATACCCAGACGTACCTTAGACTCTATTGTGGAAATTCATAAACGATGTTGAAAAAGGCATCAACAAAGGTATCAAACATCATCAGGGTTCTCAATTACATCCCGATTAAAATTGCCCTCGCGGAATATGCAAACGCTCCTTGGACCCAAGCACCCTGGGGTCTTCTTCACGTAGCGCCTCGTGAATGGTTTCGTCAATATATGGAATTGCCTTTCCTATAGCGGAAAATGAGGTTCCTATCCACATCGGCATAGCCAGAAGCGGTCCTAGTCCTGTAAGGACGCCGGCACCGAGGCTAACACCGAGAGATACGCCGTTTACCCCCTAGCCTACGGCTGGCACTGTGACTGCGGCGCTGGCACCCCCTGCAATTGCGTTCTAGTCATTGGGGTTAAGTACATTCGAGACTCCTTGAAGAAGCCTAGTAGGTGCTGCTGGAAGATTTAACTGGACCTGGTTTGTGCCACCGTGCTTCATCCCCTTAATTTGCAGCGGGTAAAGGTCCTTAGGGAAATGCAAGGGCTCCTTGATCTGGAGCCTGGACCACGATGAGATGAGTAGGTGGAATGTGATGCCCTTTCCACTCTTTTAATCTTTCTCGAGGAGCTTCTCTCTGACTTGACACATGAATAAGCAAACGTGGTCGAGGTCGTCGTAGGGATGGTTGATGAATTCCGAAGGCAAAGGATTTTCGCTTGTCAACCTCTCGAATACATGATGCTAATTATTTGAGTTATGGTAGATGAAGAAGCGATGGTTTTTGCGGTCCGCCGCATTAATTCTGTTCATCTTCATTTTGATAAAGTCGTATATAGGTCAGGTAAAGCCTTCGGGACTACCTGCGCCCATCATAGTAATGTGATTCCTATCTCCGAGATGGTCGGCGATGATATCTAGCGCTTTGATAACCCGCTGTGTCTGGGCAATCCGGATTGTTCGTAACGCTGTATTCCAGCATTCTAAGTAGTCGATGCGATCGAAGAATGACTCCGCGGGTCTAGAGCTGGTAGAAGCTGCCGAAGACTTATTTTCCGTCGTTCCCTAGGGAATATTCTTCACGCTTTTACCGGAGACGCTGATACCCTTAGCCGCTGACTTAACGCTATCAATAAATGGGTTCGGTTGGCCTAGAGTACCCGCTTGATATCGCTTCTAGATTTCCGCGGTGAGCTGAGCTGAAATCTCGTTTTCGTTTGCCGTGAGATTCCCGGCGGTTAATTGCGAGTTTGCAAAAAGGCCTTTGATGTAAACATAGAGCTGGTTTACACTATCTATACTAAGGCGAGCTGCCTAGATTCCGGCGAGTGTTGAGGGAGAGTTGCTCAGTAGAGCGTAGACCTCGAGTCTAGTAAACGCTTGTTTGATGACTGGCCCCACTATAGGTGCCACGGAGTCGCGGTGAAGTGCGAGGTACGCCTCGATTGGAGGGAGGTCGGGATAGAGCCGCTGCGAGTGTTACCAAATTTGCGCATCAAAGCCGTTCCCTGGAATCATTTTGGATCTACGATATGGCTTTGCTGATTGGCTAACGTCCGATCAGTTTCTTCAGAGGCCCTAAACCGGATGTTTTGAGATGTTAGGAATGAAGGCTTGTTCAGCAGGGTGGCGTAAGTACATTAAGAACTTTGCCAGACAATCGAAGTATTTGGAGGCTGCAGAAAAACGTATAGAGGTGGGTGTCCCGGAAGATGTGTGTAATCTAGATTGCTAGGCCCGCTTGGTGATCCCAGGGAAACAAGAACGGTGGGAAATTGATAACTGGTGAAGCGGGAGGCTCGTCTTTTGTATCTACTTGCCTCACTTTGCAGTGGTCGGGGGTCCAACGTGGCTGAGTTCGTCGGAGGTGCATTTCGGTGCCGCTCATCCAGTCGTCAAGCGCTCTGTCTCAACTACGCATATCGACGGTATATGCTGTGGTCATGATTCTTAGTTTGCATTTTAGTAGAATACTGTTGTAGACTTCGGTAAGCTCATGAAGGGTACTTGCGTCATGGCGTTGTCGGCTTGATTGAACGGGCCTATCGCACTCAACGCAAGATTACACCGAGTCTCTCGCAGTGAGACACCCGAGAGATGGAAAAGGGAAGTTCACAGATTCCCAACGGTCGCCTAGTTTGCTTGGTTTTCATGGAGCCTTCTTTCTAGTCGTGTTAGGCACCTAGCCTGAGCCTCGTATACACACGGATAGGTAGATTCGAAGATCAGGTAACATCACTATATATATTCAAAATCAGTAATTTACGTGAAATCCATGTTAGGCTAGCATGCCATGTGATTAGGCTTTGAAAGAGCATTGCTTGTTTCCGGATATGGAGGGCAGTAACGGTCGGCACTGTTCGTAATTCGAGATTCCGCAAAGCTTGACTCATTATCTTCTTCTGCTCCGAGTTGTCGAGCTCAAATCCCTAGTGAAGTGGATATTAAGATACTGAAAACAGCAGAGTCAGGCATACCGGATTATCCGGACGAGATCTCATGAGTGAATGATCGGGTGGTACCTAATGTCGTCAAAAGCTTCAAGTCATACGCTTCCACTAACTTCATCACCAACTACAGTAATCGGGGAACGGCTACCGCCTTAGTGGGAGCTCTATGAACCCCTCGGGCCCAAGATATCAATCTACGGATAGGATCATCGTAAAAGAATATAACAAAAATAATAAAGACTCTAGTAAGGATGCTCGAACGCACGCACTCTATACACAAAATAAATAGCAACAAACGTCAATATATGATATCCCGCGAGTCGAAAACATAGCAGAGAAAGGAATGATGCACTTCTAAGTTTCCCATCCAATTATCCATCAAACAAATCCAAACTCCTTCCATGCAAAGGTGAAGATCTAGGGCTTGGTCGAAGGACGAGACTCCAAAGCCTCCTCCTCGCCTCGCTGAGGCTGCTTGCTTCGCACACGCAGAGTCATACCCACAGCAAGACAAATTATAACGACAGCAAACTCCTCAAGTACGGACATGACCAGCTGGATGGTCACATTGCCATTAAGGAGACTGAACTTGGAGTCGTGCAGGAACCAGACGAACAATGCGTACAGCACCCGGACCAAAATGAACGGGCTCGAGAGTGCACCAGCCAGGATGGTGCGCTTCTCGCCGCGCTCCACGGAGCTCTTTCGCAGAGCAACGAGTGCCACCATGGCAACCATTACCCCCCAGCTGACAACATACAGAATCATGCCGATCTTGACCTTGATGTCGGGGTTTTGGAGGCCCTCGGCGGTCATGTTAGCCGTAAGGCCAACGATGCTCAGAACCATGGCGACGGTCGTGAGGATGCGGAAGAAAGAGAAGAAAAGGCTTGGGAGTGCCGCGCGACCGGTACGTTTCTCAATGGATTGATTACTGTTGGAAGATCGTTAGTATGTTA
Organism: Penicillium brasilianum; assembly: GCA_001048715.1. Taxonomy (NCBI): domain Eukaryota; kingdom Fungi; phylum Ascomycota; class Eurotiomycetes; order Eurotiales; family Aspergillaceae; genus Penicillium; species Penicillium brasilianum. The sequence continues at coordinate 2,628,560 of CDHK01000003.1, forward strand.
AGGTCGTGGCAGGGTCGGGTTAGGGCTCGGGCGGGTGGATACTCACGCTCGGGACAGGAGGCCAGTGCACGCGAGCATCAGTGGTGAAAGGCCGATGGAGCTACAGATTGCGGCAGCGATGTAGAGGCTCACGGAGGGATTGTTAATTGTCGCAAGGTCACAGCATGCGCCCACGATTCGGGCTAGAGCGAATGTCGTGAGGAAGAGGAAGCCACTGTTTGTGCGGAGGCCATGGCGGATAACAAGGAAGATGGCGAGGAATAGAGAGGGAAAGTAGATGATCAATTCAAGGATTGAGATCCCGTGGCGGTAAGTGACGGCCATTTTTGAGATGGTATTTGGCTTTTCCGAGTAAAAGAGATAGAGGAAAGTACAGGGACTGTCGAGGGTAATATGCGAGTAGTCTTGCTGTGGGTTGGCAATTGGATGGGTATTAAGATAGTTGTTGATGATGATGAGAATATCAAGCTATGGGAGGCCTGGACGTCCTATATATTCTTTTTTCCCTTCGAGCTGTATACCATTTTGGGATGAGAATTGATCTGAGGCTGAGTCGACAATAACACATGGATAGGCTAGTGGATTCGTCGCGGATTCTACTCTATTGAGAATGGTAAAGTCTTCTAGAATGGGGCTCGATTGAGCTGCAGAGAAATGATTGAGGAGCATTAGGGAAAGCCCAGCCACAAGATCCATCCAATCCATACCAAGCCATCAAATCGTTGTTTTAGCCCTACATGGCCCCTGACGGTGGCTTAATGTCGACAAGCTTTTACGGTGACTACGATCGCAATGCTTGCCACGTTGGGACTAGCGTCTCCATGATGACCCGATCGGGCAGATTCCGCGAGGGGCGGTGCACTCGGCCACTCCCGAGGTGAGGACGCCCCCTCTCAGCCGTCGCTAGGCTACCCTTTTGTACAAGGTGAACGGGGAACCCGAAGAGAGAGAATAGTCCGCAAGCCATCATCAAACTATCTCCCCAAAATCATGGTATACTGTGGCAAACCCAGCAAAGGTTGCGGCGAGTGTCGCACCAGAAAGATCCGATGCGATCAAGCCAGGCCGGCGTGTTCGCAATGTATACGGGGTAAGCGGGACTGCCCCGGATATCGGGATCAACTATCTTTAATGTTTCGCGACGAGAGCAAATCGGTCATGCGCAAGGCCAAGGCGGAGGCGGGCTCCTCTACTAGCTCTGCGTCTTCTGCGTCGCCAGCCCGGTCTAGTCAAAAGCGGTCGCCAACGCGATCGTCTCGCATTGCATCCCCAGGTGGGAGTGCCGCCGAGAATCTACCGTCTGAGCAGACCCTGCCCCTGGTGGACCAGGCGTTCAACTTCATCTTCGACATGGGTCCACCAGAGGACTTTGCCATGCCAAACCCTTGGTCATTACCGCTTGAGGTCCAACCCCCGCCTGAAGCATCTCAACAAGAAGCCATCTGTTACTTTTTGCGAGGCAATGCGATTCCCGGTAGCTTGTGGATGGGGGACTTTGTCACCCGCTTCTTGGCCGAACCCGGGGCCACCTCTAGCCAGAAAGCCATGCAATCTAGTATAATTGCCGTGTCGTCGGCCATGCTATGCCGGGTCCGGAAGATGACGTCGCTTGGAGACCTAGCGCAAAAGGAATATGTCTCGGCTTTGAATCTACTGAACACGGCATTGAAGGATGCGGGGGAGGCCAAGACGAATCAAGCATTGGGGGCTGTCGTATTGCTTGCCGTTTATGAAGTAAGTTCTGTCACCCACTCGAGCTGTCACCCTTACATCGTGGACGATTTCAACGCCTGGGCTTGTGGGGTCTGACCGTTTTCTACTTAGATTGTCACATCGCGAGCTCCACGGGACATTGACCAGTGGACGAACCATATCACTGGAGCCACCGCCCTCTTGGATTTGCGGGGTCCCGAGCAGTTAAAAACAGAGATCGGTCTCCGTCTGTTCTTACATCTCCGTTATCAGATTGTGTGTTTCACCTCCTATCTTCGTCATGGCGCCGATGCCAGACGTCTCCTCTAACATCGTACAGATCATCAGCTGTATCCAACGAGATGCCCGGGTACCGCAATCTTTACTTGACTGTACAGAGTACGCCATGTTTCTTCGACCAGGCGAAGCACATGGCAACCGATTGATCATGATCATCGGCCGACTATCCAATCTCCGCGTGGATATTCGAGAGAAGATCCTTACCGACCCCCGAGAGATTATATCAGTCGCTTCCAGTATTGAGGCCGATTTGATCGCCTGGTTGGCGGTACTGCCGCCTGAGTTTAACTACGAAACCCATATCAAGTCCCCATATGATTTCATGTTCCAGGAGCGTTGTCGTGGGCTAGCTCTCTACGACGACAAATATTACGAGTACCCTAGTCTCTGGGTCTGCAATACGTGGAATCAGTACCGTTGCGCTCGCATTCTAGTCAGCGAGATCATTGTCTCTCATATCCGAAAGTTGTCTGACTCATCTTCTATACGACTACTCTCTGATGAGTTCCGACAGCACTGCAAGACCATTTGGGCTACTACCCAGCGACTCGCAGTCGATATCTGCCGCAGCGTGCCATATCACCTGGGTGCACATTTAAAGCATGCCTCACCCAATTTCCCACCCCCGGAGAGCTATATGGGAGGGCTTATGCTGCTTTGGCCTTTGTTTTTGGCAGGCATCGTTGAGAATCCGAATCACGCGCTACGTCGATGGGTCATACAATGTCTAAAAATGGTGGGCCATAGCTATGGATTTGACCAGGCTTTGGCTATCATGGATATCGTGGCTGCTGACCCGGGTATTCTTCGCGAGGCTGAGGCACGAGCTGTGGCAGAAGAATATCCCACGCCCGAAGAGACTCCGAGCTCCACGATTCCGCCTGATCTCCACTACAGCCAGATCCCTCAGTCGGGGGACACGATTTTCTGAGTCAACCCCGTCGTATCCTTGGAGTTAGCTCTCTTAATTTACTTGGCCACGAGGTATGTATTGAGTGACTTGCATGATCTATGCAGTCTCGTGCGGTCGGGCGCAGGGTCTGGGAGCCTGAGGCTTCGGGTCGAGGGGCTTCGGACTCTTTATGACGCTCAATGAATCATGACGCTTTTTACGCGCGGAGAGTTTGGTGAATTCCGATAGGATCTAATGAAACAATATCCCTGCCATCATGACCCTTTGACAGTCTGGAATGCATACGACTGGTTGATCTCTTTGGTCCGTCCTGCAACACGGTGTATGGCCTTGTGCTGTAGTAAGGTTGAGGCTATGCAACTACTGCTCCGCCCGCTCAACGGGGTGGCTAAGCGCTTCGACCACCACTCAACAATGAACGGCGGTAACTAGTATACACTGCGGCGAGACTAAAAGGGCTAGACTAGGAAAGTGTCACATTCATTATTCACTAATGTTTTCTTTAAATTAAGGCGCAGTCTGTAGAACAACCCTATCACCAGGCTTTCTTAGGGGGAGCCGCATATCACTGCCTTAGGCACGAGACCCCACTGCCCCTCAGTGTAGCGCGAGCCTTACGGTGATAGTGTTCCCACGCCCTGCAGCGGTAAATCTGCCTTGACATTTTGTGTTCAGGCTGTCAAACGAAGGCTGACCCCGCTTGGTAGCGTTCCATTGACCTTGCTAGTCCTATGAATTTGCCCCTCTTTGACAAGGTTAGGCACTGCTTCCATGGGTTCTACAAGTCAGCCTTGGTGTTTCGGAGTCTGCCCTACACCCTTTGACACCCAAAGCGCGGGTAACATCCCTTTATGCAATTTGCAATAGAATATAAGATGGGGGTATCTCGCCTGGCCTCAAGGGTAGGATCATCATCGCCCAGGTTACCTTTTCTGGAAACTGCAAATTGTACTTTTGCACCCAACCATTGACTAATTGGAGTCAGTGCATATTCTTTGCATCATCTCCAAACCATCCACACTATGCCAATGTTCGAACGAACAATCCCACCACCCATGTGGTCCTCCTTCCCCTCCAGTCGACTAGATAGTCGCCATCGGGAATCTGCCCTGCCCATCTCCCCGGACTTCCCGATTTCACTACCAAGACCTATCCCAATCATGGGATCCAATCACTCCCAACCCCGAAGTCGCACTGGCTCCTCTTTCATCAACTTCTGCCGGGGAGCTTCATTTAGGAAGAAAAAGTCCTCCGCATGGGATCCCCCCACCTACGAAGAATCACAATCCCACCCAAAAGTATCTCCAAAATCTCCGAGACCCTCCACGGAGTCAGACTCAGACTCCCGCTATTCCTTCCTAAAAGACTTCGACACCATCTTCCTCGTCGACGACAGTTCTAGCATGAGCGGTTCCCGCTGGGCGGAAGCCGAAAAGGCCATTTCCGCAATCGCCCCCATCTGCACCCAACACGATGCCGACGGCATCGATATCTACTTCCTCAACCACCGCCGCGCCTCGACGGCCTCTACAACGGGTGTCTACAGCAACATCACCACGGCAGATGACGTCCGGGAAATCTTCCACAGTGTGCGGCCCCGCGGCTCTACCCCCGTCGGTCGACGTCTTCTCCAAATTCTCCAACCCTACCTCCACCGCATTCAAGCCATGCAAGCTGCCCGCACCGCGGACGGTTACCTCTCTGACCCATCCCTCTACGTGAAGCCGGTCAACATCATCGCCATCACGGACGGCGAGTTCACCGACGACGCAGAGAGTGTCATCGTGCAGGTTGCGCGGACCCTCGATAGTGCCGGGTGTGGGGCGTTGCCGTGGCAGGTGGGAATTCAATTCTTTCAGATTGGAGAGGATGAGAGGGTGAGGCGGTATTTGCAGGAGTTGGATGATGATTTGGGGAAGTGGTGTCGGGATGAGAAGGTTAGAGATATTGTAGACACGGTGCCGTGGAGGGGCAGGAGTGGGGAGGTTTTAAATGCGGAGGGGATCTTGAAGTGTGTCTTGGGGGCAGTGAATAAAAAGTATGATCGAAGGAGTGTTTGATCTCTGCCGATTGGGGTTTACTTCTTGAATGTTTTTATTTACATTATGGGATTTTATTGTCGTTGAGGGCATGGGATGGTGTTGGATGGCAGCATTGCTTGTTTCGATGTTTGGGAGGTAATTTGGACGCGCGCCAATGGGATCTATGAATGTTAATTTGATGATCTCCAGACTAGTTTTCCCGTATGTGATTGGATCGCTTCTCGGGTCTCTAAATTCAACTTGCTGATTGTAAAATGTTTTACTATGTTCAGCTCCAGCTGAAAATCGACGTATCATCAAAATCATTTCGATACTGCAGTATTAGCTCTCCTGAGAGCCACTCGGGAACCGCCAAAGTGGAGTCAAGTCCACTTGGCCGAGCTAAATTTCCCAACATCCCTGCCCAACCAATCAACGCGTTGCAATGGCCGATCTCCGTGCCTTTCTTGCGTCAGGGGGCCCAAAGGTTCGTTCATTCGTCGAGAGCACTGGTGATGTGATATCCTCGTTGGATATCCAATTACCTAGTACGAGCTGACCATGGAGGATAGACTAAGGCAGATTACCTGCAGAAGTGGCAATATGATGTGTGCTTCATGACGTGTCGTCCTAGCTGGAGGGCTTTAGGAACCGGAGTTGATTAGGGTTGAGTAGAGTTAGACTCTGTGGTTGAACGGTATGAGGGAGGATATGACAACGGGAGTTAGGGATGGAGTACGGAGTATGAAGTATTGAAGTTGGTTAAATGGTTCAAGGATATGAATATCGGAGTTTATCATAGCAAGGGGAATAGAAATGATTTCATCAATCAATAGTAGACCCGGTGAACCACTGGAGATGCCTTGCAGGAAGAGGGGCGAACCACGGTTCCGCCGGAGATGATAATAATAATAATCTCTTTTCCTTTCCAGTGCTTGAAACCATCTTCTCTCTGCTTTTTCATGACTCGAGGTACCTCGACTATCCACTAGGCTACCTAGACTATTACTCTGCTTACACCCCAAAGTATCTCGTTGCCTATTCTCTCCCCTGATCGTGAAAGTGGTCAACAAGCCCTACTTTCAATCTCAGCTCGGGGCCCTACTCCACTTAGCCTGCCATCGCCTGCTTCCTCGTCGATCGGCATTGAAGTCCATCGTCAATAATTCCCCGCAACGCCGATCGTCCTTCGCTACGGAAAAAAAAAACCTTTGCGTCCGCGCTTCCCCCTCACGACACCAAATTAAACAACTCATCGTCATCTTCTCCCATACCTCCTCCTCCTCCTCGTACACAACACATCAATTATACAGCCCAATTCCACCGGTCGCAGTAGCTCAAGCTGCGACGCCCCCAAAACCACCACCAAGAAAGACGCCCGGTCTCTCCAAGCGCCCGGGCCCTGACGCAGGTACCAGGCACCGAGCCGGCGCTTCGCCCTTCAACCCGCGTCCGTTATTGGCTGTCCCTGTCGCTCTACAGTGCGTCCGGGAAATCGAGCCCGCGGTTCCTGAAGAATCCGCATCCGACAGCAACGCTGAATACTGTGTCACTCGCCCCCTTCCCCTTGGGCTAGAGGCTGGTCCTATTCTCTAGGCCACTGTCACACGCCTGTCGAGGGCGCTCTCTCCACTTGGGTCATGGCATGGTGGTAGTTGCCCTTTTTATTCCAACGGCGTTGACCACCTGAAACGCGTCTCGGCGAATTTTTTTCTTAGACCTGTCATTGGACTTTTGGATTCTGGCCTGCTTCGGAGCTCCGAGTCCTGAAACAGCTACGGCGTGTACTGCAGCGCCAGCGCTGTCCGTCGGCTGTAATTATAGAAACCGGTGCTTTTGATTGTTGTTGTTTGTGTTGACCATTAGCTTGTCTAGACTGGTCTCTCGGCGGCTCTTGTCACTCGGTGCTTTCTTATAATTCACCCTTGCGCCGGGCTCTGTCTTCTGTCTTTCTATCTTTATCGTTGTTGTTTCTTTCTGTACAAAGAGCTCGACTCGACTTTTCCTTGTTTCCTTTTGTCTTGCATTTACATTCGTTGCTTCTGTACTATATCTGGGGTATCCACTCTATACTTTCATTTGGTCTTTCGTTCTACCAGCATTGCTCTTGTGTGGTGTCCTCTCTCTTGACTGTTGACCAGCCTTTCTTTTTCTTCTTTGAGCTTTCGCGTTGCATTTTGTTATACAATCCCTTGCATCTGCCGGTCCGTTGAATCTGGCTTTTTCTTTCCAGCGATTCTTGCATTGCAATGACCTCGACTACCCTCATGACTTTCTTGCTGTGAGTACATCATCCCAGTGGCTGAATAGTGATCCCTAACGCAGTCTAGGACTACCAACCCTGAGATTCGATCGGTCAAGCTGTTCGGATCATGGGATAATTTCTCAAAGGCTTATCCTATGGAGAGGGATAGGCGCGTGGGACCGGGTCAATGGCGTGGATGTCATACGTTTACGGATATCATAGGCGATGGGCCTCCCGGTGACAAGTCCCAATGGCGTACGGGAGGTCTGAAGATGGGTGCCACCTACTGGTACTATGTAAGTCGCCTGAAGGTTCTGATGAATGTATAACAACTGACCGAATAATAGTATCTTTTGGATAGTGACGTGGAATACTTCAGTCAAGTCGAGCCTGTCACAACCAAATGTCCTTTGCTACCAGGGCAGCCGGTGAATATTTTGAATGTGCCCATTATTCTCCCCGACAGCCGCTCTCATGCACGTTCGAGTAGCAACGGCTCGCAAAAGGCCGACTACCGAACAATGAACCCGGAAGACAAGTTCATGAACCCGCGGAAGCCGCCAAAGCCCAACTTGGCACGCCTACAAACCTCCGTGCCTTATCCTCAAGCCCTCACCCCGTCTATTGCTACCAGCACTTCCCCGGGTATAATTCATCGCAGTGCATCTCAGCCGAATAGTGCTACCCGAAAATACCATCATGCCAAGGACGCTCGCTCTGTCTCGCCACCGAGAAATCGTGCTCTTCCCACTTTCCGACCTGCCCAAGAGGCAAAGAGCCCGAAATGGACCGAGATGCCGTTGAGATCCAACACGGTGGATGGAAGGCCGCAAGATCGCCGCAATGCGCCGGGCAATGTAATTGCTCCCGAGCTTGCTTCTTCGTCCGCAAACCACCCTGAAATATGTATCGCGCCCACTATTCAAACTCGTCGTGCCATGAAGACAAACGGCAATGAGGTCGGACAGACTTGCAACCTTCTGACCGTGGAGACGCGCCCCCATTTCCGCAAGCCTAGCGTTTCAAGAGGCGCCGCAGCGGGACCGAGTTTGGGAACGGTTGATGAAACACAAGCTCTGAAAGATGCTCTCACCTGGGTGAGCTCTGGTGATCTCATAACTCCAAAGGGGCGCGATATTCACGACAAGCGACTGCCCACGCTACCCAACACTCCTTCCTCAGTCATGGACGAAGCATTGCAAGCTATGGACGAGACGGACAAGGCCATGAGTGCTCAAGTTCCCCGTAGCTACTTCTCGAGTCTAACCACGACAACCGGTCAGTCCATCCACTCTAGCTTTATCCCCGAACGCAGCCGATTCTCAGAGTGGAGCACGGACACCGAGACCGAGACCGAGACCGAGACCCAGGATGACTCTCCCGAATCAATGATCTCTACATCCACCTTCAATCATGAATTCAACGACTCCCCAGCCGTGGACGACTGGCGCACACCAGAGCTATCTCAAGCCAACGACGCCGCAACCAATACCGATCCAAACACTCCCCATTTGACTGTGCACTCGAAACCGTCCTCTCCCAACTCTGCTTCAGGCGACATCCCACCATGGAACATGAGCTCCATGAACATCTCTCTCCCCCAACTCACCGTCTCCCTCTCCTCCCCAGGCCTGCCCACGGGTCTGGGCATCGATCAAATGGACGAAGTAGAAAGCAATCCCAAACGCCACGCCGCCCTCTTCAGTGCCCTCGAATCTATGGAATCTCTGTCCCTCTCCCGCAGCCCAGACGGCTCTCCGATTCTTTTGCCCGAGATCCAGCACCGCTCCGATAGGGAGCGCAGCGAGGGCAATGACGAAGTATATCGCCGTGTCCTGTCGCAGGCGAGTGAGGCTTCGTTCCGGGGGAATAGCACTATGCAAGAGATTTTGGACGAGCTGAGTTATTTGAAGAATATGATTCAGGCTGAGATGGATGGGGAGCCGTTTTAGGCGGTGGTTTCAGGAGGGGATCTGTCTCTCTTTTGCTTCTTGACACTCGCTTTTTATATTGCTTCATGCGGGTGCTGGTTCGCTCGGTGATGTCTGTACTATTTATATATAGAATATAGTGACCTGTGAAATCGACATCGAGGATAACAGCCTTTGGCGCTGGAAAGGGCTGATTTTCCACCCTCAACTATAGACAGGAAGGAAAAAACCTATCAAGTAGGGGAGTCATGAAGGAAGCATTCGGAGCAACGATGGAGAGAGACAACACAATGATGCCTGACATATCAGGCATCAATACGTCCACCCAAAGTCATCCATCTGTTACCGTGGATATTCATCTCAAACAGTTCAAAGCGGGTCATATTAAGTTACAAACCCCATGCAATCTCTGGTCTCTCGGACGAATCTACTACCTAAGAGTATGGCGTTGCGAGATTGGCGAGCTGGGCGGGTTCGAGGCCAACAGCCTTGTATAACATGGTCACAACTTAGAGTTCCTGGATAATCAACTGGCAGGAGATATTGTTTCCATTTGGAATCTCCTGCTACGTGTATTTTCTTCTCGGTGAAATGGTGTCATAGTAGCACTATACATTGCTAGCACCCACCCAACAGCGAGGGTGATCCAGCGGCCGCACCCACCCAAAACAGACCACGCGAGGAGAATCCCGCGACCCACCCGCGATCAACACTTCACCGCGAAGAGACCTCCGACATATCCAAGCTAAAAGAGAGCACAGGCCCGATCAACTTCATATCGCTCAAGGATGGGCTAGGTCAGCTCATCCTCAACATTGATTCTCATTATGGAAGACTACGCCCCGCAACTCACCCCGGTCGGAGAAAAGTCCCTGCCAGCGAAATGTAAACCCAGTACCCTGGCATACTGCCCATCGATGGACCTGATTGCTCTGGCCACTGATGATGACGAGTTACTTGTATTTCGACTCAATGGCCAGCGAGTCTTTGGGGGTTCTTTCAAGGGTGACCCGTACCTTGGCGAGGATGAGGCGGATGGAGAGGTGAGGGCATTAGCGTGGAAAGGAAATGGTGAGTGCGATCTGTCCTTGAATTTATTGACAGTGGCCACACCCCTGGAATATATCATCGAAAACGCCCGCCAAATGACGGCCGTGAAAGAAGGTGCCTCTGACCACATCACTAGGTCGTCTCCTCGCGGTCGCCTGCGGAGATGGTTCTGTCCGCATCATCAGTGCTTACAGCGGCAAGACTGTCCATCACTATCAGGCCTTTGAGGAAAACAAAGAAGAATCCGCAATGACTGATCAAAAACAATCTCCCAAAGTTACTTGCTTGGGCTGGGGCATCAATTTCACGGACAGCAAAGCTGCCCAGAAGCATCTGCATGGCGCCGCGGGCCAGATCTCCGTTGAAGACCTCCTTACGCCAGGGATTCATCCGTCCAAGGCGGCCGCTATCTTGAAGGCAGACTTGCCGCGAGAACTAGCACTGCTGGACATTGAAAGCTCCCTACCCAAGCTGAGCACTTTACCCGCAACGGGTGCCGAGGATGACCTGTTTAGCTCGCGTGCATCAATTGATGCTATTTTCCATTCATCAACCAAGGATAATAGCGACTCGGTGGACGTGCTTTTTGTTGGCTTCGATGATGGCAACGTCCATCTTCGGATTTTTGACTGTTTTGAAATCGGCTCGTTCCCAATTGGGGAATCGGCGGGTGTCGCTGGGTCGTGCCATATTCTCCGTCACGCGTCACATCCTCTCAGTTCAACACACGCCTTACTCTCGTCCCCCGCCAAAGGAGGAGAATTTTGTGGGCCTATCGATCTCGTCACCTTGGATCTTCGATTCATCACCAAGTCCGGGCGTTATCTGTCTCTACTTGCGTCAAAAACCACACAGCTTCAGAATTTGTTGCGTTATATCAGCCAAGTTCAGAAGCAGATCGAAGTAGAATGGAAGAATGCACAAGAGTTACCGGCACGATTCTTACGAAGTGTGAACCAGGACTTACAAGACCAGTGTCAATGTGATTTCACCACGGCCATATACCATCTAGTCGTGACGGGTCACTGTTTTGAGCCAATGAAGGAGTTCTTGGTAGATATTGTTGGAGAAAGAGTCAGTATGCCAGGAACTGCCGCTGAGAATTCATGACTAACACCTTGCTCAGGGACACAAACGATGGGATAAAGCCGTGTCGGGCGGCTATGAAAGTATTCGACGATTAACCCATGAATCCCTGCTTCCAGCACTGCAGCGAAGCCAAGTCCTCCTCAGCCGACTTGTTGGACTATCCAAATTCCACAAGCTCAACGATGTGCTTGGTCTGGATACTTCAAAACTCAATGCCATTGTCGAGACACTCGATTGTCTGCATCTTCTCGCCCATCGTATCCTCAATCACGCTAGCGAGGAGCTAGATCAGTTTGCGGCATTTTCGCGCTGGCTCCGCCACGAGATCATGATATTGGGCAGCGAACCCCTCTCACAAACATGGGATGAACTCCTTGAGAAACGAGATCTTTTCGACGTTCCTCCAACCGTGAAATACATAACCGGGGCATTGCGCAAGAGCGTTCTGCGTAACTTCATCCGTCAACTCCCCATGATTGGAGTGCCGCAGGTGCCTCCACCCGTCACGGACAAGTGGCTGCCAGATGGTCATGATCGGTCCTTCTATGACACATTCAAGGCATTGCTGAACCAACAAAAGCAGGTCCAGGCAGAAGGCGGAGACGGAACTTCTGTGGACGCACCAAAATTGAACGATTTGACGCGGCGTCTGGGAATTCAATTTGAGAAAGTGTTCGCAGAAATTGCACTAACGCAAAGGCGAGGCATCCTGCATCGGTCTCCACTTACACTACACAAGGACTGTGACCGCAATGTTATTGATGTCAAGATTTGCTACGAGGTAAGATCTTGTTGGAGGCCCTCATTCTCTTTCGTCTCCTGCAGACCTGGAACTAACTGCTTTTAAAGGAAACGGTGAAAGGGCGACCTTGCTCTATCTATGTGGCCGCAAGATCGGCCAGTATCAAGTCGCTAGGTACGAGGCCTATCGAGATTCTTCTTTTCTCTACTTGGTCGTTGACATTTATCTCCAGTTTACATTTATCGCATTGTCCTTGATTCGGTCAACGGAGTCAGCTCAACTCGGGAAATGTCGGTTGCCGCTCTTTCATTCAAAGAAGGAGCGGTGACTCAGCTACAATTTGTCGAGGATGATACTCTCATGATTCTCTACGCCGACAGCGAAAGTAATTATCTTCTGAACCTTCCCTTCCAGCCCGCGTCGGTTCTAGAGACGTCTGATAAAGGCGGACCCTTAGCGGTACCTTTAAATTACCTTAACAACGAGCCTCATCCCACTACGGCGAAACCAACCGTCCAGCCCACACCACTGGACATCGGATCTCTCTTGGAAGAGACAGATATTGTCATACATATCTTTGCATCATCGGGCCCGAAGGCAAACCCTCTGCACATTGACGTCAATGGGCGGCAGGGTCGTCGGGCTATCTGTGTGTTGTATGGCGACATGATGCGTTACGAGGTTTTGGACTTGGATGCAGAGTTGGAAGAAGAGGAATACGAGGAGGAAGGAGCAGCAGACGAAGAGGACGAAGAAGACGAAGAAGGCGAGGACGAAGAATATGATTAGTGGTCATGGCTATTGTCCAATAGGCGTGTCTATGGTACATAGGGATTTATCGGCGTTGGGTGGACCTAGCCGATAGCAAGTCCTGGATAGTGCCTTTTTGCACGCTTTCTACTTCGTTAATTCCGAAGGAAATTTTCGATTCTCATTTCTTTACAACTCTTCCTACTAGCCCTTCGCACGAGCATCGTAGTAGAAGTCTACGTTGGTGTTCTGATTCAACTTCCTGTGTCATTTGAAATTTACTGCCCCTTGCCGAGTTTGGCCATCGAAACCCCAAAGCTAAAAGAATCTTCTGGGAGAGTCCATGCAGGAACTATTTTGACACATCCATTTGTGGTCTCCACAGTAAAAAATAGTTCATGAGTGGCGCGAAATTGTGTGTGTGGCCACTGGTCAGGGCTAAATGGAGCCTGTCGCCAGGGCCACACGCTGAACTGTGTGGGTGCCTTCTTCAAGAAGGAAAATCAAAACAAGCAAAACGGAGGGGCAAACCAAAACAATAGGGGAGCCCCTCTGTCGAGTGTAAACAAAGAATCCTACGCCCCGAAGTGATAATAAGGCCGGCAGTATAGAAAGAAATACAGAGTTATATAATGAGTGATCAGTAGCTACAAACTTTTTTCAAAGTCCAATTTATTGCAGGGTCTCCTTAAGATCAAACAGCGCCAAACAAGGAAAAAGCTTTGCTTATCTGAGCAGCGCCGACTCGGGACATGGCTGCCTGAGGCCGCAATTCTCACGTGCAGCCTGAGGCCCCCCGCGCCGCCAATCAGCGCCCTCTCTCAAGATGAACCTCACCTCGTTCTGTTCCCTCTGGCGTCGAAATTTGCCTTCTATCATTTCTATTCTTGCCAAACAGACACTCTGGGCTTCTCCAGTGTCCTATCTTGACTCCCTCCTTCTACACTTCGCTGGGCGTGCATTCAAGGCACCTTTCTCTCTCTGTGACTCTTCGCGGAAAGACCTGGTGCATGCCTCGTCATATCCACAAAAACACCCCGTCTCTTCCCACCTACTGACCACTCCAGGGATTCTCCTGCAACCACCGCCCACCTTGCTAGTCAACTGTATTTTTTGCGTGCCTATCGCCCTTTCAGTTGATCGTACGGCACCAAGAGGGATTCGATTCTCTTCTTTTTTACAGTCTTCTTTCCTTTTTTTCCTTTTCTCCCTCTTCTCCCTCTCTCTTTCCCTCCCCCCCCCACATCTTCCATCTTTTTTGCGTTACTCTAAGCAAACAACATGGATGCCCGTCAGGTGTTGCAGAGCACCTTGTCGCCCGGTATGTCTTTCCCCTTCGTTGATAAGCTCTGGATGAGACCTTCCCATATGCCCCCTTGAACTCGACTGGTGTGGTGGTGGCCCCTCGCTGACCGTCTTTCTTCTACCCGCAGATGCGGCGGAACGTACCAATGCTGAGCAGCAGCTCGCCCATGCGGCGGAGGTCGACTTCGTATGTGAACCTTAACCCTTCTGATTCCCTCCTTCCTTTGCTTCGGCCACTATCGCAAATTCCGCTCCTCCGGTCCCCCCGATCTAACATCCTTTGTGTGATTTCCTAGGCTACCTACCTTGTCACCCTAGGCCAGGAGCTGGCCAGCGAAGAGAGCCCTGCCCACATCCGTGTTGCTGCCGGTATCGCCTTGAAGAACGCTTTCACCTTCCGAGACCAGACCAAACTCCGTGAAGTGCAGGCCCGATGGATCCAACAAATTTCTCCCGAGACCAAGACACAGGTCAAGGAGCTCGCGCTCAAGACCTTGGCATCCGATACCCGAGCTGGGAATGCTGCCGCTACGCTAATTGTTTCGATCGCCGCTATCGAACTCCCCCGAAATGAGTGGTCCGACCTCATGAACATCCTGGTCCAGAACGTGGCCAGTGGAAACGACAACCTGAAGCAGTCGTCTCTTGCCACTATTGGATTCATTTGCGAGTCCCAAGATGCCGACCTTCGCGCTAGCTTGACTGCGCACTCCAATGCCATCCTGACTGCCGTTGTTCAGGGTGCTCGGCGCGAGGAGCCGAACATGGACGTTCGCTATGCCGCTATTGCCGCCCTTAGTGACGCCGTTGACTTGTAAGTTCACGTATCCGAGGTTCTTCATCACGACCTTGACTAACATCGGTTTGAAAGTGTGCGATCCAACATGGAGAACGAGGGCGAGCGCAACTATATCATGCAGGTAGTCTGCGAGGCCACCCAGGCTGACGAGGTCCGTGTGCAGGCTGGTGCGTTCGGCTGCCTGAACCGGATTATGGGCGCATACTATGAGAAGATGCGCTTCTACATGGAGAAGGCTCTCTTTGGCCTCAGCATCATGGGTATGAAGAGCGAGGAGGAGGATGTCGCTAAGCTGGCCATCGAGTTTTGGTGCACTGTTTGCGAGGAGGAGATCGCTATCGAGGATGACAATGCCGAGGTCAGTCATTTTTGCGCACTCGGTTTTAGTCTTGGATATGCCCATACTAACTTTCGTTTCTTGTTACAGGCTCAGCAAGAGGGTGTTGAAGCTCGTCCGTTCTACGGATTTGCTCGCGTGGCTGCTCGTGAGGTCATCCCCGTCCTCTTGCAGGCCATGTGCCGCCAGGATGAGGATGCTGATGACAACGAGTACAACGTGTCGCGTGCTGCTTATCAAGCTCTCCAGCTGTACGCCCAGTGCGTGCAGGGTGATGTCATCCAGCCCGTTGTCACTTTTGTCGAAGAGAACATTCGTAACGAGGACTGGCGCCGTCGCGATGCTGCTGTCGCTGCCTTCGGTGGTATCATGGAGGGCCCTGAGCCGACTGTGCTGGAGCCTTTGATTAAGCAGGCTCTTCCTGTTCTTCTGGGCATGATGGAGGACGCTTCTATCCAGGTTCGAGATTCCACTGCCTATGCCCTGGGTCGCGTGTGTGACTGCTGCCCCGAGGTTCTGGACCCCGATGTCCACCTACAGCCCCTCATCTCTTGCTTGTTCAATGGCCTTGCTAGCAGCCCCAAGATTGCCAGCTCTTGCTGCTGGGCTCTCATGAACGTTGCCGACCGATTTGCCGGTGATGCCGGTTCCCAGACCAACCCTTTGTCCAAGCACTTCGATGAGAGCGTCAAGTCTCTCATGCAAGTGACTGAGAGGTATGTAGACTTCATCCCCGGACCTGATAACTTGATCCATCTTTACTAATCCCCGAATAGACAGGATGCTGATAACCAGCTTCGTACCGCTGGATATGAGGTTCTCAACTCGTTCGTCATGAACTCTGCCAACGATAGCCTTCCCACCGTTGCCAGCCTGTCGGACCACATTCTGGGACGTCTCGAGCAGACCATCCCCATGCAGCAGCAGGTCGTGAGCACGGAGGACCGTATTCTCCTCGAGGAGATGCAGACTAGCTTGATCAGTGTCATTCTGGTAGGTGTTTTCTTTCGCTCTCTAGCATCTTCGTAAACACGACTAACTTTGACCCCAGGCCATCGTTCAACGATTCGAACTCGAGATCAAGCCTCAGGCCGACCGCATCATGCAGGTTCTGCTCAGCGTTCTGACCACTGTTGGTACCAAGTCTAGTGTTCCCGATGTCGTTTTCGCCACCGTTGGTGCCGTTGCCAGCGCTCTGGATGAGGACTTTGCCAAGTACATGGAGTCTTTCAGCCCCTTCCTGTACAATGCTCTTGAGCACCAGGAGGAGGCTGGTTTGTGTTCCATGGCCATTGGCCTGGTTAGCGACATTGCCCGCGCCCTGAACGACAAGGTCCAGCCTTACTGTGACACTTTCATGAACCTCCTCCTCAACATCCTCCGGGTATGTCCGAAATTCTGCTCAAACATAATCAGTAGTCATTTGCTAACCTTCTGCAACTAGACTTCCACCAACCAGCTCAAGCCCGCCATCTTGGAGACCTTCGGAGATATCGCCCAGGCTATCGGAACACCCCACTTCGATAACTACCTGCCCGTCGTTGGCCAGGTTCTTCAGCAGGCCTCCTCTGTTACCACAAGCTCTGATCTTCCTTATGACATGGTTGACTACATCGTGTCTCTGCGTGAGGGTATCATGGATGCTTGGGGTGGCATCTTGCTCTCTTACAAGGGTAGCTCCCAGATTACTCTCGTCCAGCCCTTCGTTGAGTCCATCTTCCAGCTGCTCCACATCATTTCCCAAGAAGGAAACCGGTCTGAGGGCTTGATGCGCTCTGCTATGGGTGTGATAGGTGATCTCGCGGACGCTTTCCCCAACGGTGAGCTCGCCGCCTACTTCCGCAACGACTGGGTTACCACCCTGGTTCGGGAGACTCGCACCACCCGCCAGTATAGCGATCGGACCATCGAGACCGCTCGCTGGACCCGGGAGCAGGTCAAGCGCCAGATCAATATGAGCACTGGTATGGCTTAAATTGTTACCAACTGGTTTTATCCCGTCGGCAACAGAACCTCCGCTGTGCCTCGCCCTCTCCCGTTCCATTAAGACTCGATCTTGCTGGCACAAGTGGAGCGGATAGTTTTGCGAAAGCTCAGGCTTCAGGGACCAGTCTTCATGAAAGTACGGGGCCACCCGACCTGTCATGGATTAGGGACCTTGATGGCCGGTAAGTATTCTTGTCTCCATGGCTGGCGGACACTTTCGTGCCAGGTGTTCCCATCCCCCATAGCACCCTCCCCGACCCTGGACAATGAGATTCCCAATTTCATCGTCCTCTCCCTCCCCTTGTTGATCATCATCTGCACTCCCCATGCCCTCCCATCTCCCAGCACTTGCTTCCCCAGGTGCGACTGATCTCCTGATGACACCATGCAATGACCCTATCCCATCCCCTCCCTCACGTCTCCTCGTCCGTTCTTCTTGGTATCACCCCCTCTTCTTATCATATTTCTCATTCAATTTTCCCTACCCTGTTTTTTAATTAGACCAAGACCCCTTCGCATCCTTATAGCATTGCACCTCATGTAGCCCAAAGAATTCATGTATCTTCTTCCCCTCGACACAATTATGTATTCCCAATCATGTATCTCCCAGAACCATGTCTGAACCTTGCTCAGAAAAAGAGTCTGCCATGAAAAGCTGTTTTTTTTCCGTTACCTCTCTTCATCGTATAATCCGGCCTTGACCCCGACCCGATCCCTAGGCCCTGACCATGCCACTGCAATGGACATCCTCTCCAATCCTCTTGTATAGAGATAAGAAATTCTGCATGTATCGACGTGTAGCTGATTCATCTGCATTCTACATCACTAGTCGTGAAGCCTCTCTTTTGTAAACAACAGGAAACCTGACGGTTGAGCCAAGTACAACAACCGGGGACGAGCGAGGCTGCCTGATGCCTAAGGCATCAGGGATTGGTCCGTGTTATCAGCACGTGATTATGTACCGATAAGGGTTGCAGAGCTTTCAAACCCTACGGGGGCAGCCGCACAGTCAGCGAAAACCAAACTTCGACGACCGCCGCAACTTTTTCATTCTCGACATCCCGCTACACCGAAGGACCATTCCCTCGAGGTATGTACGCCCTCTCCCCTCACCAGCCTCTCAGCTAGTCTGGGAATGCAATCATCCTGTCGTCCTCCTACGATTTTGAGATTTATCTGCCCGATCACAGCAGGCGTGCAGGATGATACGCATCTCCCAACCCGGCACGGGCTGAAGAACTCCTTTTGCAAGGAAGGGGCACTCTTTGCGCTCGAAGACTAGTGGTGGCTGACTTTAGTTGCAATTGAACACCCCTTCTCGACTCGTAGAGCTTCGCATTTACTTGCGAGGTTCGCAGTCGCGATAGGGGGTTCTGTTGCGCATCGTCGAACAGATACCTCATATCCTCTCTTCCCGATCGATTTGAGAATCTCGACTCTCCACAGCCGCCAAAATGGTCAAGACTTCCGTCCTCAACGATGCCCTCAACGCCATGAACAACGCCGAGAAGGCTGGCAAGCGCCAAGTCCTGATCCGTCCTTCTTCCAAGGTCATCGTCAAGTTCCTCACCGTCATGCAGAAGCACGGTACGTTTCCATCCCTATCGCTGTGAATACTGTTACCATTTCCATTTGGAAAGTGGTCTCGCCAAGGGGAATACTCGTAGTTTTCCTTTTTGTTATTCGGGTTGATAACTAGGCGGCCGGTCTCAACAACCTACGACGTCTGCCTTTTAAGTACCCGATAGATTGACCCCTTGGCGAAGATCTTACACGTTTCCAAAGCGCTCATGCTTCAGTATTTGGCGACTTTTAAATTTTCGCGACATACTGATTTTTTCTTTCAGGCTACATTGGCGAGTTCGAGGAGGTCGATGACCACCGCTCCGGCAAGATCGTCATCCAGCTGAACGGCCGGTGAGTTCTCTATGCTTCGTCTGCTCTTTTTGAGCTTCATGCTGATATATTCTCGCTCCAGTCTCAACAAGTGCGGTGTCATCAACCCCCGCTACCCCGTCCAGCTCCGTGACCTCGAGAAGTGGGCTACCCAGCTCCTTCCCTCCCGTCAGTTCGGCTACGTCGTCCTGACCACCTCCGCTGGTATCATGGACCACGAGGAGGCTCGCCGCAAGCACGTTGCTGGCAAGCTCCTCGGCTTCTTCTACTAGATGGAGTCGCTTTAAAAAGCAATCCGAAAAAAAGTTGTTGTTTTGACTGGTTTCGCATGTCTTGGGCTGGGCCCTGGGAATGTAATCTTACGAGTAGCGGAGAATACCCCGATGTCATAGTCTACAGAGTACAAGGTTCTTGTCCAAATGCCAGGCGACTCTAGTCTGCAATTTAATCATTCCTTGCGTAGCTCAATAGTCCATCCACAATAGGCCGATGTTAAAAAATCCCGAGCTGGACCGAGGCTCGAGTTCACCGCCTTGGTACCTTTCCTCATTCTGCCCGTATATTTCCCCGCAAGACGAGCATGTCTTTGATTCCTCACGATCACCATGCCGCTGGATACGATATATCTTACTCGCCATGGGGTAAGCAGTGTCTGAGAGAGTGCTCAGAATCTACCCGCGTGTTCTAGATTGCCTCGTGTGATCATTCGCTAACCTATTACCAGCATCGCCTCAACTGGACGATTGACGTGCACACTGGCACCTACAAGTCCCAATTTCCAACTCCAACGGGCAATCCAGCAGATCCAGCACTGACATCGCACGGCGTACGTCAGTCACATGAGCTTGCTGTACATATTGCCGGGCCAGACTTCCACCCGAAGCCCTTTCGAGTCTACTCGAGTCCGTTCTACCGATGTCTTCAGACCATTCAGCCGTCTGTAGAGGCACTCAAGAAGATACAGCAAGAGTCCAAGTCTACCGGTAGTAAAACAGCTCCTCGCGGGGAAATAGACCCAGCTGCCGACTTTAATGTGAGAATTGAGAATGGCTTAGGGTAGGGAGAACTCGAATCATTGATGTTTTTGCTCCGGTGATTGACACTATTCACAGTGAATGGTTCGGTCCAACAACCTTCTTCGACCATCCTTCTCACCCCACTGCGAGCACTATGCATACTCACTTCCCATTCATTGTCCCGTCTTCCCCGGAGACCAGGTACATGCCGCTTCTGCACCCCTCTACCCGTGGCGAGACCATTGCCCAGCTACACAATCGTGTGGCCGCGGCACTGGAAGGCATCATCGCCGATGTCGACGCAGAAATTACCGCTCTGGAGGCTACTCTCCCCGTCGAGAAGCGCACTGGGAAATCGATCCTGATCTGCGCACATGCCGCGCCGCTTATTGCGATGGGCCGTGTTTTGACCGGACGGATGCCTGAAGATAGCTCTGAGGAGGACTTTTATGTGTTCACCGCGGGCATGAGCACTTTCAAACGGAGAGAGTGTAGGGAGAAAGATGAGAGTCGTCCCCAGGCTTTATTGGCTGAGGGCACGCAGTTTGTTCGTTCTCAGGGCGTGCCGGCTTGGGAAGGTGGTCGGGGTGTTGGGGGTGGATGGGATTGTACGAAGAACGGAGATTGTACTTTCTTGAGTGATGGTGCCGAGCGTGGATGGTGAGTTTTTTCCCCATTTCCCCCGTGGATTTGGTTTATACTCTTCAGGCCGTTGCATTTTACTTGTTTCTGGGTTATGCTAATTGTACTTTATCGCTGCAGGCATTTCAACGGCGAAGAGTCTTTCAACACCGGCCCGATGGCACCGTCTACTGAGCCGCCTGTCATTGCGGATTCGTCCGCCTCTGGGGGAGGTAGACTGGGTACCAAGCTGTGAGCAAGTAGGTTGGTGGTAGATATTGCATCGAATATATAGAGAGATACATAAGTTATCAGATTATATCCCGTCGCCTCGGGCCCATATCATTGCACTGACCCTCGTAGAGATTGTCTAAGCACAAGTAGCCCTAGGTTTATGTCGGATCAGCTCTGTAGCCATTCATGTTCGTCGCACCCTCGATCTCTTTCCTAAATAGGCAGTCCGAGGGTAGCCGCAGTCACGTGCACGCCCTTCATGACGCATGGAAGATCTAGAAAAAAATCGAGCCGAAAAGATTAATAATCTAAAACTTTATAGTTAACTATTCTGTACAAGTTGAGACTTAGACAATTTAACCCCTGTCTTGATTTCCTTTTACGACTGGGTTAAGGTTGCTGCATAACATCCCTGCAGTCACACACATGGCGACTATCACGCACACCCTGCCCACTACGGCAGTTGAACTCCCCACCCTGGGCCAGACCTCCAATGAAGAACGACAGCGTAATCCAATTACTTCTTCAGCACCGGGGTCCATCGTCGCCGACGATGTGATGCAGCAATCGCTCATTGCAGATTCCCAAGTACCCGATGGAGGTTATGGCTGGGTTCTCATTTTTGCATGTGCCGTCGTAACCTGGTGGTTTGTCGGGGCATCTTATACTTGGGGTGTCATGCAGGCTGAACTCGTTGATCGGAAGGGTTATTCATCATCGACTCTGGCGTTCGTCGGGTCATTGTGTCCGGCGTGTATTTCGTTGCTTGCGGTGCCGAACGCGACCGTTATCCGGAAGATTGGGGCGCGGATTACCGCGTTATTGGGTATTTTCTTGCTCGGACTGGGAAGTATTCTCAGTGGGTTTGCGACCGATAGCATTGTGGGATTGTTCATGACGTGGGGCTTTGTTGGTGGACTTGGTACTAGTCTGTGTTTCATGGTGAGATATACTTGACGCCGAAGTATACGTTCCCTTTCACTAACAATGGCTGTAGGTTGTCTCCGTGACACCGGCGCAATACTTCAAAGCCAAGCGCGGCATCGCGAACGGCATCGTTTACGCCGGAGGAGGCCTCGGAGGCACGGTGATCAGCTTCATCCTGGACGCCCTCCTCCAGAGCGTCGGCATAGCCTGGACCTTCCGCATCCTCGGCTTCCTGATCATGGCCACCGGCCTTCCAGCCGCCTACCTGATCAAAGAGCGCGCCCCTATCAAACCCACTAAAATGGTTGAATGGAGCCTCTTCAAAGATGTCCGCTTCTCCGTCCTCTTCGCCGTCGGCGCCATCGGCACATTCCCCCTCTTCGTACCAGCGTTCTTCCTCCCTCTGTACACCAACAGTCTCGGTCTACCGTCCAGTGCCGGGGCGGGTCTAGTCGCAGCATTCAACTTCTCCTCTGCTATTGGGCGTCTGTCGTGTGGGTTTGCGTGTGATAAGCTCGGCTCTTTGAATACGCTATTCTTGTCGTTGTTGCTGAGTGCGCTGAGTATCTTTGTACTTTGGCCCGTGTCTAATTCGATTGGGCCGTTGATTGCGTTTGTGATAATCAACGGGTCTGCGAATGGTGGATTCTTTTCGACGATGCCGACTGTTGTGGGCAATGTGTTTGGTTCGGCAAGAGTGTCAGTTGCGGTGGGCATGATTGTGAGTGGGTGGCTTGGCGGATATCTCTTGGTGAGTTACAATCTCTTGGGTCTTTTTAAACTTATACCATGATGCTCATGACTAATTTGATTGTTTATTGGTAGGGTGCACCGATTGCGGGTTATATCCTCAATGCGTCTGGTGGACAAGAAGGTGGTGTTGGTGCATATAGACCCGCTATTTTCTACGCTGGCTCGATGGCAACGGCCGCTACGGTCTTGGCAGCTGTGGTTCGAATTAAAGTAGACCGCAGGCTCAAGAAGACGGTTTAAGCCAATTCGGAGTAGAACGGTAGTGATGCGGCTAGTTATGCTAGACAAGATACTGTAAATAAAATGATGCAGCGGGTAAGCCCACATTTGGCGCTGCGGCGCTGACAATGTTGTCAAATTTTTGTTTCCATAATGGTACTTTAGTTTCTTCTCTTCTTGGCTGGTCTATGCGGGAACAGCTTGCTCGGGCTGCGGCTGCTCGGTGGCTCCGCTGTCGACGGTGGCATTAGTTTCCACTGCCCCATCTGCAACGATATCAGGCTGAGGCTCAGCCTGCGCGGCCCGGGCTTCCTCTTGCCGCTGCTGTTCCTGTAGCCGCTGCTGTCCCTCTTGACGAAGACGCTCAGCTTCTGCCTCGGCCGCGTTCCGTGCCTCTACCTGCCGTTCACCAATGCCCGGAATAAGACTTGCGAGCAGTAACACGATAGCTCGTTCAATACGGCGAACACTGCTCCATAATTCACCACGAATCGTGTTATCAGCATTACCACCGGCCTGAGCAGTTGAGGCATTTTGGTCTCCAGCAGCCGGTGTGGTTCGATCTGCTGGGCCGCCTATGTTGGCGAGACCTTCGAGATGGCGCTGGATGGGCTCAACCAGCATTCCTTGCAGCCGGCGAGGGATTTCAGTATCTGATAGCAGAGCGATCAGTACTGCACCGGTGACGAGGAACACACGCGCCCAGGTGCCAGAACTGCTGATCATGTAGATACAAAAGTACAGTCGAATGAAGAGCCAGATTCGGCGCAGATATTGCCCCGCAGGAACGTTCTCGACTTCACGACGTCGCTGCTGATTGATGACTGCCTGGCGGACAATATCTTGCATAGCTGCCGGGTTTTGACCTGCTGGGGCAGGGTGATGGACATTGTGATGCTCAATGGGGACTGTAGGGGTACTTCCAGGCTGTGGGATGGGGGTAGACAGTGGAAACACATTCGCGCTGTTTATGGGCATAATCAAGCTCTGACGACCATCTGGTCCGGTGGCCAGGAAGACCTGTAGCGGTGATTGGAAAGAGTCCGCGGGCGTTGCTGAATGTGCGTCGCGATTGGAGGGCAGACTATCAACACGCTGATAAAGGGCAATGATACGCTGCAGCAATGCTTGGATAGAGGTATGAGGAGTATACCCCTGCAAGTGTCCATGGCGCTGTAGTAATTGCTCGGTTCGCGATCGTAGTTGGTACAAGGTCTCGTGTGAAGGAACGAAGCTGTGATCCAGGCTATGCTCTACGCTTCCAACTTGCCTGCGCAAGTCTTCGTACTCGCCAAAATCGGTTGGGTTGGGCATGTTCATGTTCAATGATGAGAATGGGGCCGTGGCGGATGTGGCCCTATTCAAGATGTTCGAAACTTGCTCCAAGTGTCGCTCGTGTATAGTGGTCGGCGTTGGTAGACCGCGGAATCGTAGGCCATCCCCCGCACCCTGAGGTAGGGCAGTACTATTGGCCGCGATGGAATTCGAAAGTTGACTCAATCTATCCGTGTGGCTAATAGCTCCGGAAATAGAGGCACTATTGTGAGCAGGCACCGGCGCTGAAGGGGGTGGCAAGACCATGTGTATCGAGTGCTCGGTTTCCTAAAGTAGGTTTGGTCAGATACAATCCGATAGACATGAAGCAAATTGGAGTTCTCATGGCTAAGACCAACCTCAACGGAGCGAAAAATATCTGCCATGGTATTATTGTTATTCGTCAAAGGCCTTCCTCGATAAATCAACCTCTGAGTTGATGGTGGAGGGTGATTCGGGAAGGAGTGGGTGATGCGTGCTCGCAATTCTCCAACAGTGGTTTCCAATGGCAAGTCCCGAAATGTGAAGCGACTTGGAGCTGGATGCGAAGGAGACAGTATGTGGATGGTGACAGTCCGTACACTCGAATCATTCCCACCACTAGTTGCAGCGGCAGCAGCACCGGGTATCTCGTGGGAAGCCATGTGTGCAGTGATCGAGTTCAAGCTGTGTCGTATGAGACGGGGACCAAACGTGTAAAATTAGGAGATCGAAGACTAAGATTCCGGTGGCTGGGCTGCAGCGACTCTGCGGTTCGGGTGCTGATAGACAAGATAGTTGTTGTATCCTCGACGTGGAGAATATCAAGTCGCGATTGCTTGGAGTTGGTGAGGTGGCTCGGAGGGAAGAACAGCAATACGACGGTCGCAGGAAAGAGAGAGAAGTCCAGACGGAAACTTCCCTGCTCGGACCGGGTTCAATCTCTGTGTAAATCAGTTGACGCCCGTTGGCGCATTAGTTGTGACGGTCACTCTGGAGATCTGGCAGGAAGCCAAGGCCAGGGCGATAAGAGTAAGCTATTCGCCGGTATCGTGTCCAACGTCATGCACCGGAGGAAGTATGACCAACGATAATGTACAAAGGTATGTGGAAATGCCGGAAATCAGCAAAAGATACCTCTACCCTGGCAAACAAAGCCCTCGAAGAGAAATAAACGAGTTGATGCGATTGCGACAGCTCAATCGCAACACATCCACGTGCCATTCTGCCAGGTGTCCCCCAGGCGGTCAGTCGGTTCAAACGCATTTCCTGATTCGGCGGACGAAAAACGTTCTCCTGAGAAGCTCCAAAGAGGTCTACTACCCTCGCCGTAGAGCTCTAATGGACTAAATTGCACGATGGCCAAGCGCCTTCTCAATCACTCAACATTTCTCCAGTGCCGTGCTGCTGCCCCTGTGAGTGGGGTTGCTACGTCGATGGAGGTCCTCTCGTTTCGGGCAACTGCCCGCCACAAGGCCAGCGTTCGCCAGTTTTCGTCCAAATCATGGAAACAATACCAAAAAGAAAACAATCATGAAGGAAAGGCAAGGGGTGGGTTTGGATCGAGGCTGCGGTTTGCGCTGAGGAACACCAAGGTGGAATGGTACCCGATTCCCGTCGGTCTCGGAATCGGTCTGCTCGGGGTACTACACTTCTACAAGTCGCAGCGTGCTGAACGTGACCGTAATGCGCAGGATGAGGCAGGTGATGCCTGGGAGAATGGAAAGCGGCCACCACGACGCCCTCGAGTCGTGCCGACGGGTCCCTGGCAGGTCCAGGTCATGTCGACTCTGCCCCTGAAGGCCATCTCGCGTTTATGGGGTCGGTTCAACGAGATCGAATTGCCATACTACTTCCGCGTCCCTGGATTCAAGCTCTACTCATGGGTCTTCGGCGTGAACCTCAGCGAGGTCGCTGAGCCCGATCTTCACGTCTACCCCAACCTTGCCGCCTTCTTTTATCGCAAGCTGAAGCCCGGCGTCCGCCCTCTCGACCCCGACCCGCGTGCACTCATATCTCCCTCGGATGGACGCATTCTCCAATTTGGTATGATCGAGCGGGGTGAGGTGGAACAAGTCAAGGGCATGACCTACAGTCTGGATGCGCTTTTGGGTGCAGCTACGCCCGTCACTGCCGACCACAGCAATCGCATGTCTGACCCCGCGATCAAAGATACCCACAAGGATGTCGAGAATATGAAGGCCGATGAGGAATTTGCCAGCGTGAACGGTATTTCCTACACTCTACCATCGCTACTGTCCGGTGAATCGGGTGCCCCAGCCAAGAGACGGGCATCGATTGATGCATCCACTCCCTCAAAGACGACGTCCGAGGTTCAAGTCCAAGAAGAGCTGGCCCGCGGAGAGGGAACTTCATGGTTTGCGTCCAAGGAGGCCGTCAACCACGCATTGTTCTATGTGGTGATTTACTTGGCCCCCGGTGACTATCACCGTTTCCATTCCCCCACCGAATGGGTGGTGGAGAGCCGCCGTCACTTTGCAGGTGAACTCTACTCTGTCTCGCCCTATCTGCAGCGCACCCTGCCCGGACTGTTCACCTTGAACGAGCGTGTGGCCCTACTTGGCCGTTGGCGTTGGGGCTTCTTCAGTTACATTCCGGTCGGCGCAACCAATGTGGGCTCGATCAAAATCAACTTTGATTCGGAACTGCGCACCAACAGCCTGCTGACCGACACTGCGGCGGATTTGGCTGCAGCCCGGGCGGCGGAGCGGGGCGAAACCGACCCCGGATTCGTCGAGGCTACGTATGCCCATGCCAGCCGCACGCTGGGTGGACACCCGCTGCGGCGCGGTGAGGAGATGGGCGGGTTCCAGCTGGGCAGCACGGTGGTGCTGGTGTTCGAGGCTCCCCTGGGCGGTCGGAAATCGTTCGATGCTGGCTGGCCGGACAAAGAGCGACCCGACGGCTGGAACTGGGCCATTGAGAAGGGCCAACGGATCAAGATGGGTGAGAAGCTAGGCTTTGTCGGGGAAGACTGAGCTGTCGTACGGACGGCTGCTTTGCGGTATCCTCGGTGAATAATGCCTGCCTGCCAAGGGGTGGCAAGGCCATACCGGACTGGGGATACAGCAAGGGCGTTGTGCTTTCTTTTTTATCTTATTTCTTTGTTTTGTTTGAAACTCTTCTTTGGACAGAAGAGACATTTCTGTTGTAATATACCATTCTGTGAGAGAGTCGTCGGACGTGCATGGGTTGTGTCATGTTCGTAGTCGCATAATAAAAGCATTGCACATTTGAGACTAGCACATCATATGATACATTGGTAGCATTTAAGTTAACTACTGTAACTACTCCGCACTACTGTAACTACACCACCTTAGCAAAAGCCTGTGTACATTTAGCCCCACCACCCATCACCCCAACAAAGACCTACAATCTTGTTATTCTTCACGCCGGAGTTTTATGGAAGCGCTCGAAGAACTTCCAATCTATCAACCTAGGATAATATTTCAGCAAGATAACGTAAGGATTTATGTCGCGAAGGATACGTAAGAGTGGTTTAAAGAGCATCCGGGATATACGTTGAAGAGTGGTTTAAAGAGCATCCAGGACATACGTTGAAGATTGGCCTACACACTCTCCTGATTTAAACCCTATTAAACCGTTGTGGAACATGCTTAAGCGTTAACGTTTCCGTATGTACCCAGACCTGTAAATAGGAAGATCAAAAGCCGATTAGGCCTATTTTAAAGAGAGTATTAGTGCTGTATAGGATAATTAGGCGAAGATTGATACGTTAATATTAAGTATACGGAGAAGGATAGATAGATTGTGTGTAAATAATAGGTATTAAGTGTGGGAAATTTGTATATGAACCTAATTATTCGGCATACAAAATTTCTTCTAGATCTAATATGAATTGGTGGTGTAGGATATATTGCCATGGATATATATATTTGATAGGGTAGGGTGGCGGAAGCGGTATGCACACAGACTTTTGCGCCCCATTGGTACTCCGCACCAAAGATGCAAAGATAAGAAACGTATATCAAGCACAAATCGCGGATTCCCGTAGTTCAACCACCGACTCAGCCCCAATTAGCTGCACGGGCCAGTCAACGTGAGCGAGAGACCCGCAATGATTTGCTGGCGATAAGCAGCGACGTCACTAGGGATTTCTTGGCAACAAGAGCAATAGAGACCGGTTTGGTGGGGAACTTTGGTTAAATAGCGGCAGTGCAAGCCACAGATCATAATACGCTAGCTAGTGAACTAGAGTACTGTATGATCATATATGGACGATGGCGAATCTTGTTCCCCGTTGACGATGATCGGCATGATCCTGCCTGCTGCGAGGAGCTGCCACTCTTGGCTACGGTATACGTGATCGACGTTATCATGCTGTCATCCCAGCACAATTTGATCGGGAGCTTTCATCTCTATATCAGCAGTCCAGCATTTGTAGACAAGAAACCCACATAGCAATTACGACAATTTGGTTATTGAATTATCTTTCAAGACCAAACCCTACCAATCATCCCCAATCCGACCGGGTTGGGCGTCATTTAGACCAATCCATGGTTAAAGCGGGTCGCGCAACCTGGGCCAAGGAATGAGGAATCGAGATTCGGGATCATTAACCTTCTCCTCCAGCTTTTGGTTTTTCACCCCTCCGCCACGGACACCCCAGTCCTTCTCTCTCTCTCTCTCTTGTTTCTCTTGCTCATCTTCTCCATCGTCCCCCCCCTATCGATGGCCATTTTTACTCTGCCCCGGTCGTTCCAGAGCAATGCCTTCTCTCCCCAGAACCCGATGGCATCCGCCGCCATAAGCGCGGCAAGCTCCAGCTCCAGCTTTATCGCCGGCGCTCCCTCACAACACCCCCCCTTTTTCCATCTCGTGCTCCTCGTTTTTGAGGCCGTGTTGGAAGTTGTCTGTGTCAGTTTGCCAGGCTATTTTGCTGCCCGACAGGGCATGTTCGATGCCGAAGCGCAGAAGCTGGTGGCGAATCTCAACGTGACACTGTTTACCCCCTGCCTGAGTATGACATGGCCCCGACCAGCGGAAAGTGGTGACGATGAGTGGCTCGGTCGCGATAACTAATGCGGTCGATAGTTTTCATCAAGTTGGGCTCTCAATTGACCGCCGAAACCCTCGCCGATTTGGCGATTATCCCCGTGATCTTCATCGTGCAGACCGTCGTTTCATACCTTTGCGCCTTTGTGATTGCGCGATGCTTCCGTTTCAAGAAGCGCCAGTCGAACTTTGTGGCGGCGATGGCGGTATGTCCAGATCTATATTATGGGCTCTAATAAAGGATACATACTAATGGTATCTGTTACAACAGGTGTTTGGAAACTCCAACTCCCTTCCCATCTCCCTCGTCATGTCCCTCTCCCAAACCCTCAAGGGCCTCCACTGGGACCGCATCCCGAACGATAACGATGACGAAGTGGCAGCTCGAGGTATCCTCTATCTGCTCATCTTCCAGCAGTTGGGACAGCTCGTTCGCTGGAGTTGGGGTTATCACATCCTCTTGGCTCCCAAGGACCGATACTTGGAGGACGCAGAGGGCGAGGAAACTGGCCAGTCGCGCATTGAGCAAGGCCAGGCACGGTACAGCGACAACCCAGATCAGACCGATCCAGATGAACCCTTAGTCCGCACACGCAGTTCCGACGATCCCCACCGTTCTCCGGGTGGCAGTAGTCGATTCCACTCCGGGGACCAAACGCCCGTATCGACTCGTGCCTATTCATACACCAAGGTATCATCGATCCATTCCCATGATGAATTGGACCAGCAAGAAGACTCGCATGCGCCACCATCGGTCTTGGGGCCACCACCCGCTGGTCCATTCTTGCCGCGTCAAAATACCGGAGTCGACATCCTCTCCTTCCCCGACGTTGAAGCCACCGCACGTCAATCCCATGCGGCTGACAAGACCTTCCTTCAGCGCTGCAAGAGCTCTCTCCGTCGACGCGGTGAGCATATTCGCGGCGCCTGGGAGAAGAAGACGGACGCGCTGTACGGACGTTTACCCCCCAAGGCCCAAAAGGTCCTCTCTACCACGACGCGCGGGGTGTCTCGATTCCTCCACGGTGCATGGGACTTTATGAACCCACCGTTGTGGGCGATGCTCGTCTCCGTGATTGTAGCCTCCGTGCCATCCCTACAACACCTCTTCTTCGACGAAGGCACCTTTATCCGAAACTCGGTGACTCGCGCTATCGACCAGAACGCGCAAGTCGCAGTTCCCCTGATCCTGGTCGTTCTCGGCGCGAACCTCGCACGCAACACATTGTCTGAGGAGAATCTGGCTGACGTGGAACATCCCAGTGCGGAGCGTAAGCTGATTATCGCCTCGCTGGTCGCGCGTATGCTCCTGCCGACGCTCATTATGGCCCCACTGCTGGCGCTGATGGCCAAATTTGTGCCTATTAGTATTATGGACGACCCGATTTTCATCATCGTGTGCTTCCTGCTTACCGGTGCGCCATCGGCGCTGCAGTTGGCGCAGATTTGCCAGATCAATAATGTTTATGTGGGGGCAATGTCGAAGTTACTATTCCAGAGCTACGTTGTCTGGTATGTTTAAACCCCTTTCGTCGTCTTCATCACTGTCAACCATTTAACTAACTCTTACTCTAGGATTCTCCCCTCGACTCTTATCCTGGTCATGTGTGCCCTGGAAGTCCTCGAATGGTCTGCCTGAGACACCCATGCATACCCGTTCTTTTTACCTGTTCTGACCCCTTAAGCCATGTACTCGTACAACCACAAACCCGGCGAAGCTGGTCTTCCCTTTTAGCCATTCATTTTTTTCCGGACTTTGATGTCCTCGCACTCGATAGCGCAATTGCTTGGGATCTACTTTGGCGTTTGAAGGCCCGCAAACATGCTTATCAGGGCCATGGTATTGCATTGGCGATGGTGGCGTACGTTGGCTTCCTCCTACTTTTCATGACTTGATCTTGTACCTTCCTTTTGGCGTTGCGGAGATGTTCTGGAATTTTACATTCTTACTCCCCGATACACCTGGAGAGATATTAAGGGATTCTATTCTACAATTGATTTCAGGACATATACTCCACTGCAAAGTGGCCGTAAATGCGATACGATGTTCATAGATGTGTCTGTAGCTGTTCTTTTACTTTACCCCATGCTAAATATGTAAATCTCTACCATGTCCCTAGACCGAACACACTCCGCCTCCGGCACCCACTAACATGGAAATATCATGCGCAACCCTCCCCGCCGAATCTCCCATA
Organism: Penicillium brasilianum; assembly: GCA_001048715.1. NCBI lineage: Eukaryota > Fungi > Ascomycota > Eurotiomycetes > Eurotiales > Aspergillaceae > Penicillium > Penicillium brasilianum. The sequence continues at coordinate 2,659,911 of CDHK01000003.1, forward strand.
ACATCGATAACCATCGCCATCCCCGTCGCCAAATGCCACAAAATATGACAATGGAATAGCCACACGCCCGGGTTGTCAGCGCGGAAGCGCAGCACTGCGTACCCGCGACTAGGTATCTGGACTGTATCGCGGAGGGTGGCACGGGAGAGATCGTAGGGTTGGTATGAGGGATCTGCTGGGGTTGGCGGATCGGTTTCCGGGGTGGATTCGGGGTTTGGTGCTAGGCCGGGTGGGTAAGGGTCTGTGAAGGGGTCGTAGGAACCCCAGCCGTAGGTGGATTCTTGGATTGTTAGGATGTAGAAGTGGTGGCCGTGCTGGGGACGTCTTAGCAAATGGGAGCTTTTGGAGGGACTGAGAGGAGAGAGGGAGGGCGTGAGTTTACTTACTAGATGGAAGGGGTGGGGGCCTTCGTCTAGGTTGTTTACGACAAAGTCTACCCATGCAGCTTCGGGCCCGGTTGAGATGGCGAGTTGATTCGAGTCCCAGCGCTCTCGGGGGAGACCGATTAACGGCACGGGAGGGCTACTCTGGGGTTTCCAGGTAGTTTGGTTGAAATAGCCCTCGGGGATATTGTGATTTCGAGCCATTTTCTGGATCTTGGTGTAGACAACGTGCGTTTGTTGGGCTTTGGGAGGTAGGCGTTTCAGAATCGAAGGAGCGGAGGGTACATCCTCGAGATTGGTATGATTTCGTACTTTGGGTGTTGAGATTTCGGCGGTGCTGGAGATTGATGCGGAGCGGTAATGGATCGGGAAGGTCTGGTCTGGGGTGAGTGCAGGATTACTGTACTTGAAACATCTACAGCAAGTAAGCAATTGATTCACAACCATGACATGATGGGGGGAGGGGGGTCCAACCCCTGATCCAGTTGCACCATCATGGAAGATGATTCTTGGTGCGATGAAGTACGGATTACAAAATCCATGCGCTGGCCAGGGTATAAGACACCTGCGGAGTTGAGACCTTCCTGGTGGGAGCGCTCGACGTCAATGCTGTCCACCTGAATGAGATCAATGTTTTCTTGGTCGAATACCAGTGACAAGCCTGCCAGGGAGCTGTATTTGGATCAGTAATTAACATTATGATGGCTCCGGTGTTCACATACCCAGTGTTCACGACTCGGATTCGATAGGCCATGTCCGGCTCAAGATCCAAGAATGAGGTGTTAGCCAGCTGCTCAATACAATCGACTGGACGGGCAGGAACGGCCATGGAGCATTCGAAGTGGCCCACTCCATTGACCAGCAAGGAGTCCGGCACCGGCTAGAACAGAGAAGAGAGATTTAGATCACACTCCCTTTTTTGCTATCCTTCCAGAATTAACGCACCTCATTCGCAAAATTTCCAGGGAGCTTGTACCAAGCCAAGACATCTTTGGCCGGCCGGTGGTACCAGTCTCCAATAAGAAGTAGAAGCTCCTTTTCATAATTGAATTCCTGTGCATCTCCACGAGCACGCGACATCAATCCTCTTACGGTACTCTTGGCCGCGGGGGCATGAACAACCAGTCCGCCGTAGAGACCATCCCCGCGTAAGACACCCGAATGGGCATGGTACCAAAAGGTACCGCTCTGATCGGCAGGGATTGTGACATTATAGATGAATTGCGCGCCGGGCGCAATGGGACATTGTGAAACCCCCGCGGCGCCATCCATGGCATCTGTCAGGGGTCAGCAAGTGGGTCTGTTTAGAAAATTACATGATATCGATGCAAACGCAAATTTTATGTACATACTGGCTACATGGATGCCATGCCAATGTAGGGCAATTGATTCTTCCTCTACCGCGTTGGTTACGGTAATGAAGAGGGTATCCCCGGAGCGGGTCTCGATAGTGGGGCCGGGGAAGAGATCTATATGGAACGGGTCAGAGATGCGAAATGATTACACATATTCAGGAACACACCATTGATCAGATAAATCTGTTTCAAGACGCCATCGGGTCTGCGCTGGCCCGAAGTAATACGCCAATCGAGATGGTGTGTGACTGGCGGACGATACACATGATCTTCCGGGTGAAGCTCTATGCGGGGACGATTGGCAGCGGATAGATACTGCGAAGGGCGTGTTTGGAGCGGAGCAATCCAGTCAGACCAGCAGAGATGAATAGTAGGATGAATGATAGAAAATGCCATCATGAACAGGCACGCGACGAGAGAACCTATCAGAAACCGTGTCCGCACTGACCAGATCTTTTGATGTGGTGTGACGGGCTGCTCCTTAGAGGCTGGTTCCTGCGTCGGTGGTGACCTCCGCCGCCGACTGTTCTGCCGCTCCATCGCTCACCAAAACGGTCAATCGTGGAGAAATTGGCAGAGACAGCATTCAGATTGCCTTTGAATGGGACTGAGTCCGAGTTGGTGACAAGCTGGATCAAGATGAAAGTCGATCACCTGCACGGAGTTGGGGGGAGATGCTTATCCCCGGCCGCACTGGCCTTCGGCGCCCTTGCCGATGGCGAGGACCTCGGTGGAGTAAGGTATGGCTGGTAGGTGTCCGGAGGGTGCCAGTAGGGTGACTTTGAGAGCGGATCGAAGCGAAATCAAGATGGAAAATGGTGAGCTGGTCAAGAGAGTGGAGGAGAGAAATCAAGGGTGTGCATCCATGGGGAAGCAGTCACAATGTCGCAGTCCTCCACGTGCTTGGCGAAGGAAGTGGGGAGTGGAGATTCGACCCTTTCGACCCGCCGATCAACAATGGGAGTAATCAAGTCCTAGGCAGTAGTATGCAGTAGTATGGACTGCTCATAACCAGAAATTCATGGACTCGTCTGGATGGTATAGATCCAAATTCGAATATGCCCAGAGAATATCACTACCAGGTCATCAGAAAGGTCTTATCATATTTTAACCTCCACAGAGTAGACCCTGCAGCTTCCCCGATATAGTTCGGGCAGGATTCTTCGCGGGGATTCCGATTTTCTGATTGGGTTCCCCTCAGATTTGATTCGCCCACTGTCCATGTCCTCCCCCGATCCGCTCTGATCCCCTCTGATCATCTTTTCCCCCTCTTCTCCTCATCTTTCCCCACTTGGAGAACTCTCGGCCAACCGCATCTTCGAGACGGCGGTCATGGAATCGCCGCGGAAACAAAAACAAGCTGACCCTGACGCCAACCACGGGCTAGTGTGCCCTGAAACACCCTTGAATCTATTCCCAATCCCTCCTAGAGTATTCCAACCTTTAAACTAGACCCAAACCAGTCGGCGTCATGAGCAACCACCGCTTCCTCACGTGGGGCTCCCCGCAGCGCAGATTGGACTCAAGAATGTAACCCCTAGTATCTCAACTCTCTCCAACCTCACCGCGGGTTCTGAAGAGTCAAGTCATATTAGCCTGCGGTGCGAAGTGCGAAGATCCTTCTTCTGTAACCTTGCCTATCGGTTACGTTGGTGCAACCCGATGTGCCCCGAACGACGGGTGAGCTCTTAAAAGAAGGAGCTTGATTTTCCCTGCTTCTCCGATTTCTTCACATCTTCTCTCTTCGTCTCACTTTTCTTCCTCTCTCCGCACGGTAACTTCACCATCCATCACCATGGTGTTGCTCCTCGGAACTGTCCTTGCCGTGCTATTGGGGAGCTCCCCCGTCACCGCGGGCTCCCTGCGCGATATTGAGCATGTCGTCATTTTCATGCAGGAGAATCGCGCGTGGGATACCGTAAGTCTTACTTCTCCGGACTGATTTCCCCTCATCGTGAGGAGTGACAACACTACCCAAGATAATGGCTGACTTGAATTGTGCGAACAGTACTTTGGTACCATGGCCGGTGTCCGTGGCTTCAACGACCCCAATGTCCAGGTCAACTCCGATGGCCAGTCGGTCTGGAACCAGTGAGTCTTCCAAAAATACACATAGCTACATGTTTAGCCCGTGTCTTTTCCTGCACGAATCTCCTCTTCTGACTCGCTCTTCTGATAGAGTCGTTGACCCGAGCATGTCTACCGCTACCAACACTCTTCTGCCCTGGTACCTAGGCTATAAGGGAGGGGACTCGAATGAGGCCATTCAGTGCATGGCTGCCGGTGATAACGGCTACCATGATAACCAGGCCGCCCTCAACCATGGCCTGAACAACCACTGGGCCCGTAACAACACTCCCTGGAGCTGGGGGTACTTCAAGCGCCAGGATATTCCCGTTCAGTTCGCCATTGCCGAGGGATGGACCTCCGGTGACATGTACCAGGCACGCCTTCACCACTTTTCATAATCAAATGACAATCAAGCAACGAATGCTAATCAAAGAACAGGAATCACAAATCACTTCCACCAACCCTAACCGTGTCACTCTGGTCAGTGGCTCCGTCAATGTGCCCGGCAGCCCGCAAAACTCCTCCGAGGGTGGTGTGTACATTGACAACAACGAAGTGCCCGGTAGGTCATTCTGCCAGTGCCCTTATTCGTCACTTGATTTGACTAACGCTTTTTGTGCAGGCTGCGATGGCAACGGTATTAACTGCTACCCTCTGAAGTGGAAGACCGTTTACGAGTTCTACGAGGAGGCCGGTGTCTCGTGGCAGCTGTACCAGGATACCAACAACTTCGACGATAATCCATTGGCCTGGTTCCAACAGTACCAGAAGGCGAGCAAGAATTCTCCTCTTGCTCAGAAAGGCATGTCCTTCGTGGGCCTGGACGCCTTCTACGCCGCCGCCGCCAATGGTACCCTACCCGAGGTCAGCTTCATTGTTGGACCGACCGAGCTATCCGAGCACCCGCCTTACCAGCCCAAGGATGGTGGCTGGCTGCAGAAGCAGGTTGTTGATGCGGTCATCAACAGCCCCAAGTACTCGTCGACCCTCCTCATGATCAGCTTCGATGGTAAGCGTGATCAAGACTGGCATTCCTACATTCTCGCTGGAGTATGCTAACGATTGGTACAGAGACCGGTGGTTTTGGCGACCACGTCGCTCCTTTCCACTCGCCCCAGGGTACCCCCGGAGAATGGATGAAGGATCCATTGGGCGTGTTCGGTGATGTCTTTGTGGGACCTGGTATGTCAACAAGGGTTCTATCTACCCGAGGGACACCTCTGATTGGCTTGATGTTTTAGGTTTCCGCGTTCCTTTCTACATGATCTCTCCCTGGACTCGCGGCAATCGCGTCTTTACAGAGCGGGCCGATCACAACTCCCAGATCCTTTTCGTGGAGCAGTGGCTCACGGCTCGTGGGTACAAGGGCATCCAGACCGACCAGATGGTTCCGTGGCGACGTGCCCACATGTCCAACCTGGTCAATGCCCTGGACCTGGACAACGTATGTAATAGCTCTCATTCTGCGAATTTGACACTTGACACTTGACACTAACTTTGCATAGCCCGATTTGTCTCTTCCTTACATCCCCGAGGCCGAGACCCCCATCACCAACAGCAACGGCGACTACGTCGGCTCATCCCAGTGCCAGTCCAAGTTCGGTAACCCGCGTCCCCCAGTCCCCTACGGCCAACAGGTGGCAAACTCCACCAACGCCCTCTGGTTTGAGGACGGTTTCAAGGAGGTCGTTGGTTATTTGACCGAAGGACGCTACCTCGTTGCCGAGAAGGGTGGCTCCGCGTTGACCAACTCGGGCAAGCGCAACTACGTGACCGTGACCCCAGCGACCGAGAAGCACGAGTCCAAACACCAGCGCTGGGTCATCCACTACACCTCGGATCCCGAGAGCGAGATCTTCACCATCTCCAGCGCCCTCGACGGTCGCTGGCTGGGAGCTCGTGGTGTTCTGCTGGACAGCCACCAGGCCTCGGACGCCGAGCCTGTGCGCATCACCTTCTTGGGTAACGGTCTGGGATACGCCGTGCAGTATGTCAATGGTAACCAGTACATCGACGTAGACCGGGTCGGCCGTCTCAAGATCGCGACCGGGAAGCGCGTGCCGGACTGGGGCTTCAAGCTTTTCAGCGTGACCTACCATGATTAATGAAGTCGGCTAGCCGGACGAAAGCAGAGATTGATGCTATTTCATTTTGAGGTTGACAAAACGTCCTCTGGAGAGCGCGTTTTATGATGATAGTGCCTGCATACTTAGAGGGCGGCCTGCATGACTTGCGAATTCATGACCACTGATTTATTTTCTCGCGTTTGATTTGCATGATCAAGCTAGCTCCAGGATACGAATTTCATGCACAGTTATGCATTACGAGAGTTGAATACTCTGAAATGGAGAAAGATGATCATATGACAGATTTAAATATGCGGTAGTGTAGTCCAGCCAAGTAAACCAGTTGGTGAAGATCGATCCAAATGACCCACGAGGCTCAGGCAGGAGCTTGTTGGTCCAGGACCGAGGGATTTGACAATTTGAACTCAATCTGCGGGGCTACTAAGAAAAAGGGTCATCGCACTACTTTTCAAGCTTCATTCGATCATTCTCAATGGGCGTCTCGTTCCTGGACCAAGTGGGGCGGGACCTTGTCGGCGCCCGCAGCGAAGTCCGAGCTTCACTTCTCCGCGCCAGAGCTCCTAGCGGCTCTCCCCGGTCTTCTTAAAGGGCCCTGTCTACCCTAGACTCCCAGTCTATAGACACCCTCCACCATGCCCGCCCCACCCCAATCTGTCCACATCCTCGGACTCGGTAGCATCGGTTCCTTCCTCGCCCACTCAATACGCTCCCTCCCCTCCCCACCCCGAGTGCACCTCCTCGTCCATCGCAAGACCCTCTACGACGAGGTCGCCTCCAGAAATTGGACTCTCGGTCTACGAGTCAACGAAGACGGACCCCTCCAAGAACAAAGCGGCTTCGATGCCGAGCTCCTCACCAAATCACCTCCTTCCTCGGAACCAATCCAAAATCTAATCGTCGCCGTAAAGGCTTCGGCGACCGTATCAGCCTTACAGCCTATCCGGCACCGATTAGGCCCGCAGTCTACGATATGTTTGTTTCAGAATGGGATGGGTCAAATTGAGGATTTAAACGAGCGGGTGTTTACAGATAAAGCGCGGCGGCCCACGTATATGTTTGGGATTATGAGGCACGGGGTTTACTTGCGGTCATCCACGGAGGCGATCTTGTCCGGGTTGAATGGGACGGCCGCGATTGGGGTTGTGGATGGTGAAGAACGTAGCACTGGCAGTTCGAGACGAGCCGATCCGCAATTCCTGCTTGATACGTTATTGCGATCGCCTATTCTGCGTTGTGAGGAATTAGCGTGGAAGGAGTTATTGCAGAATCAGCTGTTCAAGCTGGCGGCCAACTGCGTGCTGAATCCGCTCACGGCTATCCTCGATGTTCGCAATGGGGTGATCAAGGAGAATCCTGACTTGCAGCCCTTGATTCAGAGTCTTCTTCGGGAGATTTCCGTGGTCTTTCGGAGTTTACCTGAAATCAAAGATCTGCCGGGTGAACAGAAAGATCGGTTTTCGGTTCCTTCGTTGGAGGCTCTTGTCATGGACACTATAGAGAAGACGGCCGGGAATTCAAGTAGTATGCGAGAGGATGTACGGAAGGGACGGGCGACTGAAATTGAGTATATTAATGGTTGGATTTTGAGGCGCGCGAGAGAGTTGGGGATCGAGTGTCAGGCGAATGCGGGGTTGATGCAGCTTGTGCTGGCGAAGAGTCGATTGACCATGGGAGGTTAACTCGACTTGAACAATGGTAAATGGAGGACCTAGTCTAGCACCGAGTACGGTGCTATCTGGTCCAAACCCAATGCAAGGTAAATCAGAGCGATATTCTAGTCTGACTCTTGGCAAGTGGGTTGGTGGATAATGGCGCGACATATTCATTCGTCGGATCGCCAATCTGCCCCAAAAGCGCCTAGGGTAGTTGAAAGTGTAACCAAAAGCCATCGGCCCGTTGCCCGGCCCAGGGAAACGCGGGGTCGATAACTACCGCCGTGGAATCTGTCAAAGCAGGGCCGATTGGTGCATCATGTAGACCAGTATGAGATAGGAAGACGGGGAACTAGCAAATACATCAGAAAACGGAGTGATTCATCGACTAAGTCCAAGCGTACAGAACTGAAAGCCCCCATGTTGACCCGTCGTGTGGTGTAATCGGAGTATTCGGAGTACCCATACCGAAGGCGAGGTCTTAAGTTACCTGTACCCACATTGACATAGCTAATCTGGCATTATACGTGAAAAAATCGGCTGCCACTGAACTGTACGTTTCGTATCCACTTATCCACGACATTAATCATCGGCAACCCCTCCAACCCCTACGAAGTTATTCAGCGATATCGGACCACATTTTCTCATTTCAAAGCTTGTGATTACTTCTTAAGCATCGACGCCTACCGCAACTTCAATTCCACTTCCTTCACCATCCCCAGTGTCAAGCCTACCCTCAACACGACCTCCAAAATGTCCTTCACCAAGACCGCCGTCGCAACCCCCAATGCCCCCCCGGCTCCCCCCTTCCTTTCCCAGGCCATCGTCATGGGTGATTATGTCTTCTGCTCCGGCCAGATCGGCTGCGACCCCAAGACCGACAACCTCGTGGAAGGTCCCATCCAAGAGCGAACCGTGAGAACTACACCGGCTGCCTAATCCTAGCCGCCCTCCCCCCACACACATGTTCAGTGACTAATTTCACTGGATACAGAAACAAATCCTGAACAACATGCGCGCTGTCCTGGAAGCTGCAGGAACCAGCTTGGACAACGTGGTCAAGTGCAACATCTACCTTACGAGCATGAATGATTACCCGGGAATGAACGAGGTGTACTCTAGCTTCTTCAAGGCGCCAATGCCGGTATGTCTTACAACGTTACAGCCATTTCGATGCGATTTGTCTTGTATATGACTAACGGTGTGGATTAGGCACGCACGTGTGTCTGTGTGGCATCCTTGCCGCTGGGTACCGATGTTGAGATTGAGTGTATTGCTGGTATTCCCAAGTCTACTAGCCAGCTGTGAGACTATAAGTCTTGTCATACGGCAATCATTCAAGAAAAAATATTGAATTTGATGGGAGATCCCGCTATATACATCAATGCTACAAATAATATAAGCTGAACAAGAATAGCTTCCAGCGGTCAACACTCTGGTCAAGATTATAATTCTCGGTCCTGCCCTTGCAAATCTCTAGCCAAGTCAATCTATACTAAGCCGAGGTAATCGTGAACGGTCCGGCAGCGTTGTACAGAGAAGGCATCTATCATTGACCGACATTAGTCCAATTTACAATACCCAAGAGGGCAGGGCACGGGGCCAAAAAAGAAATTACCTACCTGAGGAGCCGTCACCAACGTAGTGTCCAATCTCAAATACCAAACCGAGCCATCCTTGACCTTGGGTAGGTTCTTCGGGATCTTAACATCCACCTTACCGGCAGACTCGGGGATATCGCCAGCAATCTTGATCTGCGCGTCAAAGTGGATGGCGTCCAGGTTACGCACGGGGTTGTTGTACAGGAAGACGGTGTAGTTGCTGCCGGGGTACTTTGCCAGCGGGTCTGTGCAGTGCGTTGTTGGGGCACGGTTGAAACGGAGGTGGACGGTTTGTCCGGCTGTTACGGTAGAGTTGTCGGGGATGCCTTGGTAGACGTTGACGCAGGCGTAGTCGCGTTTACCCCATGCTGGACAGATGTGATTAGTTTTGAGGCGATCGGGGTGAGTGTTGTGGAATACGAGATAGAACGATGTACGTACGTTGGTACTTGTCGAAAGCAGCAGCGCTGGTGGCGAGCAGCGAGGCAACAACGGCATCGGTGAACTTCATTGTATGATAATTTTCTTGAATCTGGAAAGATGAAGAAGAGTAGGTCCTAAATCAAAGATTGATGAAGGAATGGAATGGCCACTGTTTTATAGCCGGGCAAGACCGGTGCTGCGGCGGCGAGGCAGGGTCTCTAATTATAGGATCGGCCACGGGACCCTGGTTCTGCAACATCCGACTGAAGATGTCTCAGTGGCTGCTCCACAGAGCTGGCCGAGGGTTGCTTGGCAATGGGGCTGGTGTATATTAGCGGGGGATCGGCATGTCCGTTATGACGAATGTCTCGCAATAGGGATGAATAGGAGAGAGCGCGGTGTAGCTGATTCGTATAACAAATGCAGCCTGCTTTTTCAGCCGAATACGATCTAAATGCGCCGTTTTGATTGGGTGGGTCGTCGGTCTATAGATCTGCAGGTGAGCAGGTGCCTAATTGGTCCGTATTTACTATGCAAGATGATTACGCCGGAAATTCAGGATGAATCAAATGGTGAAGGAGCCACATTAGATTTGTTGTATTAAAGGTTGGGTAACAGGATAGATGATATCATAGCAATGGTTCCCTTTCACTGATAATCGTGGATCTCGGTAGTGGCAAATTCAGTCGTTAAAAGCCGTGGCTGCCCGTTGGCCTTTATTCGAACGTGGAAGGACGCTCGGGTCTTGTGTAACCGAGCTCGTCCATAAAACCGATAGGTCGTTCAGTCATCTTATGGCGAAGAGTCTCATCTACCCTCGGAATGAAGTTCATGGCGCATCGGCTAGACAACTTGATCAGGCTGCTGAAGACCCATGAGATCGAGTCTCGGCTATTCCTATCACCTCTGGCGCAGGAATCAATCAGCCCCAATGCCAGACCGTAATGAGAGGACGGAATATCCCCGCAGTCGACGAAATGGCGAAGCCGGCTCGGGTGCCAGCGTGAGGCGAAATAAGGGTCGTCCTCGGGGCTAGGAAGGTGCATGACCATCGCACCGGATTCATTGCCAAACAAGAATTCCCAGTTGCAAGGCTGCCCCCACCAGACGGGCTGGTAGATGTTGACACCGATGCGAACCACGCCGGGTCGCTTTGGAGAAAGAAATTAGTGATATGTTTCCTGATTGGGGAGGTGTCTGTCCGATTTACCTTGCCTGGGTCTTGTTGAACCAGCGGGTGAAGTGGGATCTGCATGGCTTTAAGCTGGCGGCTTGTATTTTGTGTCGGCGAGGACGATGAAGTTCAAAGGGAGTCGTGTGGAGGGAGTTCTGTGGGAGATGGCACGACGTAAATGTCTGTTGAAGTCTGAGGTTGTCGCCGTCGGTTGTATGCGGGCGTGAGGGTGGTGAAGGAAGGTGAAATGGAGGATGGAGGGGAAAGGGAGAGAGCTCCTTCGACCAGTCAACCCCGGCGGGCTTTCACAGTAGAAATGCTCTACTTCAACAACTTTGAAGCAGGCTGCACCCACTTCCCCGACGCGGGCACAAACTTGTGTATGCCTCACAAGTGTGACGTCTATAACGTCTATACCGTCAATAAGAACAACACATGCTACGGCATCACAGAGTCATACAACAGCACATTCACTATGTCTCAATTCAATGGAATGTCGATATCAATAGGGTTGTGACAATCCCCAAATGCTTGTTGGTAACCAAATTTGTGTTAGCTTTCCTGGCGATGCTTTTCGATCGTACCCATCTAACTTGGTAAAACACCCGTATGTTGCTAAATACCAAATAAACATCTTATTCTTCCTATTTTCTTCACATAAATACAATCAATTGGAGGCTCACTGCCTCGCGTTTTTCGATCGAATGGCGGTTGCAACTTCCCACCTTGAGTCTTGAGAAAATATTTCCTCATCTTCCATTGAAACAAAAGAGCCATTATGAGGATCCTTCTGCGCCGCCTTCCATAAGTCCTTCAGTGAGACCGTATTGGCATGCCAGCTCTGGGCGACGTAAAAGTTGTGAATAAGCTGCTGGAGACGCACGCGTAGGTAGCCTTGGTACCCACTGGAGCTTTAGTTTTCGGCGTCTCCCTCGTAGTCTGGATCCACAGCCCAGATCCAGAAATTATCTGCTAAACGATTTTCCAGAACCGAGGCTGCAGAATTGCCATCCACATAGAGGAAAACATTCGCCAAAATGCCCACAGTGAGCCCCTCTGGCATCGAGTCAATGATTCCCGCGGCTAAATAATTCATAAGGTGCGGAATCTCCTTTTTTGGAGGGAACGATCGGAGATGGTTGAACCGCTTCCGTAATCCGCGCAGGATGACAGGAAAGCTTTCGTCTTCAGTAGGCGTTCCGGAAGGCCAGTCTATAGGCTCGACAGTATATCTCGATTGGATTATGAGGCCGGAGGCGATTGCGCTAAAAGCCATATGTTATTAATGCGCTGACTTTAGATCATAAGATTCCGAGCGATCGGGATTCTCTGCCTCCCAATGAGGGTCCACAAATATCGCATAACCCCACGGCTTTTTTCCCTGATCTTCTTGCCAGAGCTGTCTCAGCCAGGGGTGCCCGTGTCGCAACATTATCTCCAGTTGCTTTTGCTCACCAGCTTCGACCATTTCTTGAAATTGTCGGTCGTCCTCATCGGACGCATTTGGGATTGCCTTAGCTTGAAAATCCAGTAGGCGCTGTAAGGTTTCCGTGCGATGCTCATAAGAGACATCGGCTAAGTCACATAGAGCATCCTCGAATGCATCTTTTTCGTCGAAGGTACGTTTCCCCAGTAGCGGTCCTGTAGCAAATCAATCTCAGAGGAAGTTAGGTCACCAGGGGACTCAGCAGCCTTCTTCAATAGATCCTGCTTAGTCAAGGTTGCTGGAGCTGCGGCAATAATATTTGCGACTTGGGTTGCAAGTTCGGGAAAGTCAAGAAGCCGAATACGATCCTTGCACTGAGAGCCGAAGGGTTATTTTCAAATTCTTGAAAGGTCGCCAGCAAGCCATCAACATCATCCAGATTCCGGAGAACACGGACAAAAGCAGAAAATAAGCGTTCCATGATTCGTGTAGTGGATGAAAAGAGCTTTGAGTAGTCGATGTGAAGTTGAGAACCAGTATTATTCACTGGATGGGGGCGGTTTCTGACTGCAGGTTTCGCTGGTGATTGACACCAAACAAATGGTGATGACCGTAAAGGGCTAGTGAGATGGAGATTACGACACTGGAAGCAGTATCTACTCACAATTGAATCAATAGTGTATTTGCAAGCATCAAAGGACAATAAGCTCGAATCACAGATAGCCTTGTGCTCTTAATTGTCGGATGATGATCAGGTGCGGCTCCATACTGTTACTGCGTGGGCAGCCAATGGACGAGCGGGGTTAGTGGCGGATTTAATGGTACCCGTCTGTCCCCCCACCAGCTTCTCTCCTGATCCACAACCCATGGGCTGACGCATGAGCACCTCGACTTCGTGATGGGATCATGAGAGCAATTGAGTCACCGCAGGGAATGAACTCATCGGTCCTTGCTCACGGTCATGTCTGCCTCCTCTAAGCGATCTGGCCGGATCGGTACGACCAAGTCAAAAACTGGCTGCCATACCTGCAAGTTAGTATTCCATCGGGAAAAATCGACAATTATGCCCAGGTAGACGTGGATCTGATAATATCATAAAACAGAATCCGACGAGTGCGCTGTGGAGAGGAAAAGCCTCATTGCATGAGATGCACCAGCACTGGTCGACGGTGCTGTTACGACGGTGCATCCCAGTCAGCACGCACAGAGTCATCCAACATCTCCACTTCGAATTTGGGTCACCTTTACACACATTCGGAAATTTCAAGTTCCCCACGGGGTGAACAACAGGCAGGTTGGCGAGAAAGACGTGCCTTTGAATTCTATTATCACCGGGCCAGTCCATTGTTGTCCGGCGACCTCGATCTTGCTTTCTGGAGAGACTGCGTCTTGCAGACATGCCGCATGGAGCCTGCGGTGTGGGATGCAATCATATCACTCAGTGCGCTCTACGAACGTCCACCTCTTCACGAAACACCCCCATTCCGGCTTATCAACACTCCCGCGGCAGTACACAGTCAAACGCATCGTGACGCACTCGTTTGGTATTCGCGCTCCCTGGCAGTCTTACAGCAGCGCATCAACCAAGGGACTGCAAATCTGGGGGTCTCTTTGATCAGCTGTATCTTGTTCATTGCGATTGAGCTTCTTCAGGGGAATCGAAAAGCGGCTTTGGCATTGTACAAACAGGGAGCTCAGTTGATCAATGCCGACCGTGGACCATGGATCACTATTCTGACGCCAATCTTTCGTCGTCTGGGGATATGGGTCTTTATCAATGACGAATCTCCCGATAAAGATTGGGGTCTTACCATGACCATTCCCAGTAGCCGGTTTACGTCGATGGATGAAGCCAGGGACGTAATCTGCGATATCGTTGCTGAAATGAAGAATCTGAATAATGCTACAAAGTTGCATTGGAAGCTAGCGGCGGCGAGCCGCAGAACCCAGGCAATAGCACTCAAGGCTAGACGAGATCAGCTCAGAGAGGAACTTGGTCAATGGCACCGACTCTTTATGTCATTCAAGGCCTCAGATACACCGGGAACTCAGGATGCCCTTGGCGTCGATGGCGCAAGCGCACTCCTCCTCATGACCTACAAAAGTCTTTTTATCGAGATCGAAACCGTCCTCTGCACTGATCAAACTGCATATGATGAGTACGAATTCGAATTCGGACAAATCCTTGAATACGCCTCCACCGCCATTGCAGCGACCCGCAGCCCTGATGGCACACAGCCACCATTCATGTTCGAGATGGGTGTCTTTCTCCCACTGTTCATCACGGCACTCAAATGCCGATCTCCTCAACTGCGTCGTCAAGCCCTTCAACTCATGATGGAAGAAGCCCCGCCAGCGCAAGGGCTTTTCATGTGTGGACCTGCTGCTCATGTAATCGCAGTGATCGTAATCCTAGAGGAGAACCCTAGTGTGGTACGTGAGGAGCCGCTGGACATTTGCCAGTTCTTGAAGGAACCAGGCTGTAATCCTCCATTTTGGAATCGAGTTTGGGATTTTGGTGTATCCTCGAATCAAAATGGGGACGGGCAGGTACAGAATTGGCTGCATTATAAACTTCGAGACTTTGATGATGATGACGAGGGGCGGATTCGATTCTTGCAGCGGAGCATACTATTCCCGAGGCTCAATACCCCCTTATATGACTCATGATGAAATTTTGAACGAATTTTCTCCTATAATGCCTCTTTGGTATCATACTCTATACTTATTTTGTTAGTCTGGCTGACTGTAGGCGATCCCAATGCTAGCCTGAACAATCGGGTGTCCACGTATTGTGGCGTTATCGCCGTACGGTAATTCCGGCAAACCCCTCTGCAGGTCCTGCCCCTCGTGCATCACCTTCTCGTCTTCTTCTCTTCGTCTTCCCTTCTTCAACTGCAGAGACTTCGTGAGAGTCGCACCAAAGCTGACTTGACACCAGGTTGTTACTTAGGCATCTTCCCTAGTTATGCCTTGCTGCCAGACGGCTCCACATCCCCAATTCCAGGGGACCCGTTCTGGTCCGTTCCGCTATCTACCAATACACTCGAGCCTACCAGATCACACACACAATCATCCTCCCACACGCGACATCAAAACTCAAAATAAAAGCCATCTGCGACTTGTATGCTACTGAAGCGAAATGATGTACTACAACGCCCTTGACTGTGCCCTAGCGACTCAGCAGTTTCAAAAGAGTGATCAAAAATCGGGGCGCTATCAGCACTGCAAGCAACCGGCCATGATCGCTCCAATTGCAACGCTGCCCGTGTGGAAATGATCTCAGGCCATCCTTATCATGGGTCATACGTTGTCTTTGAGCCAGAGCCAAGCCTTTTCTCTTGTTCCTCGATTAGGAGATGGCGCCCTGTGAACGACCAGTCATGCTTCCGAGGATCTTGAATGCCAGATCCGCCAGGCCCACAAATGGTCACCTGAGTCTCCCGATAAGCCGCACTTTTTCGCCACTTTTTTCCCTAGCCTGCTCCCTTTTTGCGAGTGTTCCGAATAAATTCTGCGAATTCGGTTTGGTGCGTGTCTTGTTTGTCGCGTGACCGTGTATACGCTGGCTAGCTAGCTCGCATCTCGCCTATCGGGCTGGGTTTTGGTTGCATATATACAGGAACCCTGGTCCCTGACCACTGGAACGTTTCCGTTCGCTTGCCCACCAGCCGCGGTTTTCTGGGGCACCAAAATTCCACCCCGCCTTCACGACCTGTCAAATTAACCATCTTCTTGCAACCTGTTTCAGCTTTCAAGCGCGCTCGTCTTACTCGTTAGAAGCTCTGACGTCTGTTCTTGTACCCATTTCTACCGCCTTGGCAAACACCGCTCTTACGTGGTCCTCTAGGCGGTCTCCCCGAAACCACATGCCGTCTTTCACCGAGGACCACCCTGGTCCCGATACTGAAGTAGCAGGTAGGCTCCGCTCCCCTTCTTCCTGCTTCGATGATATTCTATCTCTCGTTGCACAAGTAAACGTCTACTGCTCTGCCTATGCGACCTTCCCCATGTCCTAAGCTATCGTCAAATCCGTATCAAATTTCACGTGCCCCCTGACTGGTCCTCCGATATTGTTCATATCGGACGGCCCCCAGGTTGTGACGTCGCCATCTATCTCCATATGCAACCTTTTCTTCGGTCCTACGCGCTCTTTTTCATCATCATTTAACTAATATCCGGTAGACACCACACCTATCTCAGGGACTGGCTTGAGAATTCCTTCGTTGCTCAAGGCCTTGCACGCGAGTGCAACCGGTCCTGCATCCCCACCTGACGGGACGACTCTGAAACAATACCGTGCACCCGTCGCTAAAGTAACTGCAAGACCCCCAATTCAGCCACTATCGTCAATGCCTTCTGCTTTGGGCAGTCAGTCAAGCGCCAAGCATGATGCTTCGGTGGGAGACGAGACCGAGCAAAACTCCAAGGGTGATGAAGATCCCCAGATGAATTTGTTCCATCAAGTTTCAGAATGGCTGCAGCATGAAAAGGTCAGACGCAAGAACCGCAAGGCTCGCCGAGCTGAGGCAGCGTCGTCTGGTGCTACGGAAGCTACCCCTGATTCGGAAGATTATTCGATAGATGAAGCACCGCAATTCTCAGAAAGCACTTTCTCTCTCGACAAGCTAGAGAAAATTCTTCTGCACTACTCGGGTGCTCGTACCGGGGACGGCCTCTCGTCTCTCCAGCCCATCAAGCGAGCAGTCCGGCGACGTCCTAAAGGCTTGCGTCGTGGATCAGCCTCGGAGTCTGATGTCACCGATATTGAGGCCCCCGTGCCTAGCGTAGAAGCTGTCCTTGACAATTCAAAGACCCTCGCTTATACGGGCGGTGCCGCAGAGGAGGAGTCCACGGAAAGTAGTACCTGCTCAAAGCGTCTGAAAGACCAAGATGCCTGGTTGACGTTTAAGACGGATATTGTGCGTATTGCGCATACCATGCAACTCCGGGGCTGGCGCAAAGTTTCAATGGAGGCGGCTGGAGATATTAGGGTCATCCGTCTCAGTGGTGCTCTAACCAATGCGGTTTATGTGGTCGAGCCACCTAAGCAGCTGCCTGTTCTTTCTCGGAGCAACAATGGCTCTGCTCCGGTGGTTTCAAGAAAGCCCCCGCCAAAGCTACTACTACGCATCTACGGTCCGCAGGTTGATCATTTGATCGATCGTGAGAAGGAATTACAGATTTTGCGCCGCTTGGGCCGCAAGAACATTGGACCCCGTGTCCTGGGAACCTTCCTCAACGGTCGTTTTGAAGAGTTCTTCGAAGCACGTCCACTCACGCCACGGGAACTCCGGCTTCCAGAGACAGCCAAGCAGATCGCGAAGCGCATGCGAGAGCTTCATGATGGTATTGAACTTCTAGAAGAGGAGCGTGAGGGTGGTCCCGTCATTTTCAAGAATTGGGACAAGTGGGTGGACCGCTGTGAGCAGGTCACCACTTGGTTGGACAAGGAGCTTCTATCCCCGGAGAATGAGGCAAAGGCGGCCGTAGAACTCTGGCGTCGGCGCGGCTATGTATGTGGTGTACCATGGGAGATATTCCGTAAGGCAGTGGACAATTATCGGATGTGGCTGATTGCCAGCTGCGGTGGCATCAGTGAGATCAAGCGCCAGCTGGTGTTTGCGCACAATGATGTAGGATTCAATCTCCTCTGTGATCGATATCAATTACGGGATGCTAACAAGTTGTCTAGACTCAATACGGCAATCTGCTTCGGATGGAGCCTGCTACGCAATCTCCTCTCCTGTTGCCCGCCAATGAACACAAGCAGCTTGTTGTCATTGACTTTGAGTATTCATCAGCCAACACCCCTGGTCTCGAGTTTGCCAACCACTTTGTAAGTATACAGCCCGGCATCCTATATATACCGATTACCCTGTCTAATTCTCTACAGACCGAGTGGTGCTACAACTACCATGACGAAGAAATTCCATGGGCTTGTAACAACCGCCTCTACCCCACACCGGAGGAGCAGCACCGATTCGTGGCCACCTATCTCGCTCACCGTCCCGCTATTCCTGGTGGCCCTGCTTCGCCCTTGGCCACCCCATCCGCTACTCCCTTCATGCGCGGCGGCCGTTCAACAACCTCTATCACCCCCTTGAACCTCGACGACGGCCCCGAAGGTCCTCTTGGGCAGCAGCTCGAGGCTTCCGGCGAGGACGAGCTTGAGTCCCAGGTGAGATACCTTATGCATCAGACCCGCTTGTGGCGTGTTATGAACTCGGCACAATGGGTAGCGTGGGGTATCGTACAGGCTAAAGTGCCTGGCATGGATGAAGGCATTACCGAGATGACAGCTGCGTCTGGAAATGACTCTTCAGAGCATGAGACTCATTCCGATGGCAATGGCGAGCATAAGACTCCGCCAGTTGACCATAATGTTGATGAAGAAGAGGAGGAGTTTGATTACTTGGCTTATTCCCAGGACCGGGCTATGTTCTTCTGGTCTGACCTGTTGGCTTTGGGTCTGGTTAATCCAGATGATCTGCCCGCACCGATGGTTGAGCACATCCGGGCGCGGGCTGTCGACTATTGATCAGACTTGAGGATCTGATCTGATCGTGTCGATATGATTGATTGAATGCATGAGCGAGGGTACGCACGATGATTATATTACGATGTGGATGTCAGTTACGCTGTACATAGCTAGCGGTGCGCATAAATACTCTCAAATTTCGAATTGTTCCCGAAACGTTTCTATCATCACCAAAGGGGTATCTCATTCAATAAGACAAGAGTTCCGTATATATCCATCCTGAATGCGGATTCATATCGCATCAAAAAGGCCAGTCCACCAAGCATGGACATGCAGTAGGTAAGTGGCCACTTTCGCAACACTCTAATTTCCAAATATTTAGATCTCAAAAGCCAGAAGGAAGTCGAAAACAGCGAATTACCGCCGCATCTCCAACTTCTTCCTCGTCGCCTTCTTCGCCGCATCAACCCACTCCTCATACGCCTTCCCATTCCCGTCCTGGCTCTCCTTCATCCCGACCACCCCCTTCATCATCTCCCCAATAAATCCAACAAAGTTCCACCGGCGCAACGTATTCTCCCACGCCCACGCAGCCCTCTTCCGCTCCTCACGCTCCAACGTCTCCACATCTCCAATCTCCCGCGCCCGAGGGCGGGGGTCCTTCACCACCGCCATGAGATTGAAATGCGTCTCCTCAGGTGGATAACGCGCAATACGCCGCTGCAGCACCTCAATCACCTTCTCTGGGAACGTGGACGGGTCGCACGCACCGTGGCTGATGGGGTGTGGTTGCAGACCGTCTAGCTCGTAGAGCGTGCCATTGACGGGCGTATACGCAATAAAGTGATACACATCTGCGGCATTCTCCTCATCCTGAGGACGGGAGGTTTCGTCGGCGAATGGGCTCGCGCGAGCGAACGTGTTGTGTGCGGTGCGGATTACTTCGGAGTTTGAGAGGGCTTCCCCGCGCAGTTCGGGTGTGAATCCCGTGGTGAACTCTTTGAAGGAGCGTAGCTCGTCTCCGAGGGTGATTGGTGGGAGGGGCTGAGGTGGGTTATCGTGGTTCAGGATTACGGAGAGGATGGCTTGGGTGCCGCAGGCGTTTTGGATCGTTTGCGCGGCGAAGAAGACGTTGTTCTCTGCGGCGGTTGGGTCATAGCTGCCATCGAGGGGAGCTTCGGCGCGTGCGCCGGCTGCTTCACGGGTCCATTTGAAAAGGAAGATTACACCGTAAACGGATCTGTGGAGGTACGGAGATTTGGTTAGATGCTGCTGTGGATGGTGGGGAAAGTCAGAGCAAAGGGAGGAGTCAATACCCAAGAGATCGTATTGTGTCCGCGTCTAGGGAGATGAGCTCTTCGAATTGGACGTTTTGTACGCCAAGGGTCTCGACGAGAGAGGTGAATAGGCCCTAGATGCCGTTAGCTCATTAAGCTCTGCGAGCGGAGTCCTGCTTTGGGGAGATACCTCGTCGGACTCGATAGTGCTCCAGCCACCGGTGTCGGACATCGTGTGGGGTTGAATTTCTGCAGGGAGCTTCACAAGAACAGTCTTTGTAAAGATCAAGCCCTTGCTGGTGCGTTTCTGCAGTTGGGTAGCTTGACCAGGGCGTGTTGATAGTGAACTTACTTAGTTATCGGCATGGGCGACTTATGTCATAGGTCACGTGTGATGTATGTTATAAGTCACGTGTCTCGATATCTATTAGAGACCTTTGCGCCTCGAGTTTCGTATGTATGGGTTTCTCCTTGATGGACGACAAGAATCATTCCTAATTGATGTAACCCTGATATCACACTTAATTGGAGACATCCTGTGGGGTAGCATATTTACATCAGTTACCAACAGTAAGTACCGCTATCTTACTATACTACTTCAGCGTAGATCACACCTAAATCCTCTCGACAATGATATGCGATAAAGAGGGAAATGGTCCTATGCACCAGAGCCTACGGCCCTATACTTGCATTGTATATTCATCTAAGCACATCTTCTCACAACTTGAAAGCACTAATTACCGGTCTCTTTGAAGCCAAGATTGACCTGGCAAAGCTATCGATCAGTGCTCAGCTCTTCCATTTAGGGACAAAGCATTGTTGAACTAGGTATTGATCAACACCATTGACTGGTACTTCCGACAGAGTATAAGTTGTTTGGAAGGCACCAGCGCTCCAGGATGTCCAGCCGAGGTAAACATCCGCGTTCGCACTAGATGAAAATCAGTACAGATGCACAAAGGATTTCACCCTAAACAATAAGTATAATAAGGTTGGAGTTGAACATACTTGAGTGCATCCAGCTGTTGACACATATATGTTGCACAACTTTGGACGTTACCGCCACCAGTCTCACTCAGCAAAGCTTGCCGTTTGCCTGAACGTAGCCACTGTGCCAGAGTGTTGAATGCGTCGACATTGTTGGTCGCACACTCGGCGTGGGTACCGCTATTGTCACTGTCGAGATACTTGTGAACATCAAAAATCAAATTAGTAGTAGACCCATCGGGGTTGACCACAGCTGAAAGTGCGGCACCGGAGCCATTCTCAATGAAGTTTGCAGCGCTGGTATAGTCCGTGCCGGGGAGCAGAATCATCTGAGAGGTCGCTCCGGCATTTCTGATCGCAGTCACAGTCTTTTGCACCGTGGTAGCCCAAGTGTTGATATTCAGGTCATGGGGTTCATTCATGATGCCAAATATAACTTTGCTCTGACTCTTGTAATGAGTCGCCAATTGTGTCCAGAGATTCACGAACTGGTCGTCCGTTGGGCCACCTTGTCCAATAATGCCACCATTCCAACGGGCGTAGTTATGAATATCAACAATGCAATAAACGCCCAGGGAGAGACACCCTTGAACCAACTTGTCGTATTTACCAAAATTTGTCGAGTCGAGAGACCCGCCGAGGTTATTTGCAACAATATACTGCCACCCCGTCGGCAGACGGAAAATGTTGAAGGTGTCATCGTTGACAAAATGCTTCATTTGGTTGACACCGTCCACCGACTCATCGAAGACCTGAGACTGGTCCTGGGTACCACTGATTACCATGCCGAAGTCAAAGCCAGCGATATTAACACCGGCAAATTTCACTTTGGTAGTCGGCACAGAAGAACTTGTGGAGGTCGTCGCAGAGGTTTTTGTGACGAGGGTGGTGGTGGTGGAAGTACCACTGCTAGTGGCTACAAAATAGTATACTGTCAATATGGAATACAATATAGATACGGTGGGTCACTTACACGATGTGCCTGGAAGGCACTGAGAGTAATAATTGTTTTGAACGGAGCAGTGGTATCCAGATACACATGTTGTTTGGCCAGTCCAGCCAGTTCCGCCACCTGGGGAAATTTTCAGAGACGTTTAACATATATGCTTAGTGTTCATTACTCACATTGTCCCCAAGCCGACTGCTGCCCTAATACCGTTCCACCAATGCCAAGTAGGGCAAGCAGACTGTGACCTGGTTGAGATTTCATGTTTCTGATATAGCTCTGATAGAGTGGTGTCAAGACAAGAAGAGGGAAGGAGTCAGGGTCCTCGGATCTTTTTATAGAGGTCATAAATAATGTGATTAATTCTTAATCTTCCAATATCAATGTGTAGATCTGGCATCCTGTTCTAATTTGCCTTTTTAAGACACGGAACGCGGCCCTAAACATACACTGAAGAAGTTTATTTCCCGGAAGCCTTGTGGCGGACCTTTCATCTAAACAATATCCCGCTAATGCCATAACTTCGGCATTTCGAATTGCTGGAAACCCGACATGTTAGTCGGGAGACTATGTCTACACGAGGATTACTACACGAGGATTAGACGAAACCTCTTCGCTGTAGAAACTTAAGTTCAATTCCTTGATTCAGATGACTCTCCAGGACACGGGAAAAGGCCCGTCAACACATACTGACGGAGTCTATCCCTTCGGGGACTATATTGCCGATTGTCTGTCAGACGCTACTATACAGTTAGACCCTTGAACGTTACATCTCAACTGCGGGGTACCGAACTATAGGTCAAGAGAGATTAAACTCCAGGGACAATCTGCAGGGTCAGTTCCTTCAGAACCAGCAGTGACTTGTTTATTTTCCTTCTATTATCCTTATCCTTCGCATGTATTGTTAACAATAATGCAGACAATCAGTTCATACCTTAGTCTGAATAGTCAATCGACATTACTAATCAAGTATGCGACAATGTAACTAGATAGCTTTCTAAGATCTCCCGGTGTATCTAAGCGTAAGAACCCTGGAATTCGCCTTGCAGCGTTGGCTTAGAATCGAGAGAGCCATTGGCTTTTCGGCATTTCTGTCTGATATGATGGCCCATTTCCAGTCTCACATGGGGTCCGAAGTGTGGAGACTACCTTTTAGCCTACACAGAACCCCAGTTCCCTCATTGCCGCTGCGAGTCAGTTTCAGACCTGATTCACCAACAACGCCCATTCCTGGCCAAAGATATAGTCAAATAAGATTCTTCAAGTGTATCTCGTTGCTAATAAAGTCAAAAACTTATCAAGGACCTACAATGGTTAATTCTATGATTTATTTCATCGATGATGACAATGAACGTGCCGGTTCCACTCAGCTCTTTAGCCTAAACGGTTACTCGCCGGGCCAAATAACAATTCCATTCTTGATGCCTTGAAGAGAATAGCGATGATTCCCTGTGTTTATGAGTTAGAGTGTGCCACATATTATGAGCACCATCTTGACGAAGTAGAAGTAGCTAGCTTAGCTTCGTGCGCAATAATACGCAAAAAATGATCGTGAAGAGCAAGGCCCCCCAAACTTTGGCATACCATGAGAGGCTTCTTCGCGGGCATGAGGAAATCATCCAAGGCTTAGTTTTAAGCATCAGTAGCCAAAATACGATCTTTTGGATGGTGTATACTTGCCGGAGGACACGGCAAATGCCTTGATTGATCTAAAAAATTGATTCAACGGACCATTATTATGACTGTGTAGTTACTGTTGACGTTTTCATTGAGATACGTAGAAGAATTGACTATTCTTATGTTAAATGACTCTATCTGAGGCTAAGAAAAACATGACGTTCAAACATAGCATATAAATAAATACTTTGTTTCTAAGAATTCTCATGATGTAGTTCAAACTTATTAGCGAGAACATGTAAATACCTAATTTGCAATTAGAGCGCGCAGTCCAACGAAGTATGTTCAGGGTAACAATAGTTTACGTACTCAAAGACTCATTTCTCAAAGTCGAGATCGGAACCAAGAGCGGTTAATATTACCATTCCCAGTCCACAAGCACTGTTATGCCATCCGAGTATAGCATGCAACAAGTTCATAATGATTCCAATGCCACCTATCCGCTTGTACGGTCGATGACTGTGACTTATGTAATCTTATGATCGAGGTATAAGTTGATTGCGAGGAAGTATGTCTTATCAGATGCTTCTTCGGTCCTCCCAAATATTCGTTGTAGCAGTAGCTAGTCCTCAAGCACAACTTCGACATCGAGTCACTGGAGAAGAAAAACGGCGACCTCGATCCACTCACAAGGCTTGAAGCAGGGAGAATGTTTCAAGACTATTGCCGTATGCGTTAGCTAGCGTATTAATTCAACTTCAAGGTCACTACCTATTCCTCTTAAAACATCTCGAAGTACCTCAGCATCGAGGTTTCAGTGTCAAGTGGCTGAAATCGCTCATGTCCCTCATTGTCGTTTTAATCTGCCAAGGCGTATAATGGGAACCATATTTTGTTCATCCTATAGACCATCGACTGTAAATTGCAGCAAGTGACCTCGGTCTCAATCCACCATGAGCTTCAAGATGTACAACTACGTCATGTTAAAAAAATAACCAAAATCCAGAATAAACTCAGAGGTAAATATAGCCTGTTCGGCTTCTCCAAACTACTGAGCTTCTGCAAAGCACAAAATTTCGTCCTATGATCATCATAATTACTTGATATAGCAGGTGGACAGACTCCTAACTGAATCCAGCACATGTGCCATCGTAGACGCAAGTCGATCACCCAGACAGGAAGGCACGTTGATCGGACCCAAATGCCCTAGGCAGGATGAAAGCCTAAATTCATCCCACATACCGAGCGATGGCCCCCAAAAATTACTCGAAGAAGATTCTTCAGATTAGAAAGTATAGGGCGGGGACCACATGGCAGGAGGAAGGGATAACGGAGGGGGCGATAAATATAGAAACGTGAAGGGGCGGGCCGATCACTAGCCCTAAGTGTCGTAGGTCCTAATCGACTGGCGGGTATTGAGTAGCGGTTTTAGTAGCTTCATCTTCATCTCCAGCGCCGATCTTTTAACTTAAATCTTCCTAGGCCAACCTGATTCTATCCCGTCCTTAAATCCTTGGCCTTTATTTCCTGTTCAGCTCTGGATCTAGCTTCACCGTCCGACAAAGGAAAACCATACAGCTGGCATAAGCACGCCTCAGCAAGGGCCATGGAGAACGAGATACTCAAAATAAATACAAAAATATGCAGGGTGATACGAGCATGTCCCGAACAAGTAACGAGCCACGATAGGTATAACCTTAAACTGTGTGACCACCTGAAACGACAAAAAAAAAAAAAACAATTGGAATCCCCTGCTCCGCCCCTACATCACTTCCAGGGTAAGTATACACAGTTCCCATTCTCTAGGGTGCATCTATCCCTGTGTGCCACGCGAGAAGCTCCATGTATGCTCTACGACGCCGTTCGGTCGTGGGTCGGGGTGCGGAAACTGGAGCCGGCCGAATACGAGGTTACCCTTTTTCTTTTCTACTCTATTGATCCAACCAGATCCATTCTCCGATAGAGAGACGAGGAAGGTTACCGTACCCCACCGCCTTACTGCGTTGTACATAGTTATCCTTTTGCTTAAACTTTACTTGTCCTTGGACTGTGCTGAAGATACACTAAACGCACTAATTTGCGGCTGCAGGTATCTTGCACGCTGTTATCCAATGAAAGTGTTTCATAGACTCGTTTCGTGCCTTGTTCTCTTTGCCTTTCCCCGCCTCTTGCGCTATTCTTAGCATTCATGGTATCGAAGGGTCCTCGTTCCTGGCGATCGTCGTTTGAATTTGGCGACGAGATCGCACTTGATACCCTTGAGATAGTGGGAATAGTGATTTATCAAGATAGCCCGTGCGCAGAGGGGGAGTAGGAGATTAAGAGGAGGGGGGGGAGATCTATGTTTAGAATGGAGGTGTGATGAGCTGGAGCTTTTAGCTGAGCGCCACCTTGGATGTGATGCAATACTACCCAAGGACGAGAAGAAAGTGCCAGTAATGATTGATATCACGTCCAATCTTTCTGCTTTAATATGTTGTAGAGGGAAGAATGCACTTGGTAAGCACAAGAGGTTGATTCAAGATATCAAGGTTTCAGAATCCAAACACCACCCAATTTCTAATCATAGCATAGTTCCCATGTAAATAAGAATTCATCCAGTATGAGAAAGAAATAGCATACAGACGCTTCAAATGATGTCAACGAAAAAATTGGAACAATATTGTCCGGGTATATATCACGTAGTAGAGTCATTTCCCCCAGCCCACAAATTGTGACCGAGTCTGAATAGCCACCAACACTCATACTCAATACCACAAACTCCAAAAAACAACAGCCAAAGAAAGAGAGAATTTGACATCAGTATAGAAACAGAGTCAGGTAAGAAGAAGAGGGGGCTTAGAAGCGGAATGGCGAAAAGGTCTTTTTGTCATTCGGACCTCATGTCCAACATGTCTCTGGTGCGACCATTCCAGGCATCTCAAATGCATGGGAATGCGGGTACACGTCCATGTTCAGCCCCAAGGTCCCATCAGTCCGCGGCATATCAGCGCAGAGAACATCACCACCGTAAGGTGGTGTGAAGGCTGAGGAATGCGGGATAGCACCAGAGTGGCTGAGATCAGAGAGACCGAGCTGAGGATCGTGAACATCGAGAAGTTGTGGCGACGGTGGGTAGAGGGTGTGAGAAGGTGCAGCGGTAACGTAGCCATCTGCGAGGGTGAAGGGAGATCCAGCAACCGTAACGGCCGGAGGAGACTGGAGAGGAGGTGTGTATGCGGCATATGAAGGCGAGGCGGATGCGGGAGAAGATGATGAGGGGAGAGAAAATTCGTGCAGGCCGTGGTAAGGGCTCGGTGGGCCAGGTGAGTAATGCTCAATCGAGGCCCGTGGGGACCAGGTCAAACGGCTGCGATATCGTGCAACGCAGTGGCGCGGCAGGTCCATCAAAGTTATAGCAAGACGAATGTCAGCATTGAATGGATCTGTAGCGGTGTGTGCGGCAATAATGCGATATGATTCCTCAATGGTTCCAACGGACGGAGCTCCCAAGTATGAGCCCCCCAGATCTGGGAAGAAGCGCTCGAGGGCGATTGCAACGGCGAAGAATTGAGACAAAACCGAGAGAGCGTTAAGTTCGGACTCGCCATTTCGGAGAAGAGAAGGGGGCAGCCAGAAGAGCCATTGTCGTAGAATCTGGATACGCTCGAAGGCTTGCTCGGAGGTCTGGGTCGGGAAGTCTTTTCGGAATTGCTGCACAAAGTCGATCAACTCTCCCAGGCGTTGAGAGTGCTCTGCGTTGTGTGAGACTCGCTTCTGAGAAATCTGTAGCCCGTGGATGGTCTGATCTAGTTGTGCCAAATCCTCATCGAATGAAACCGGGAAGTCCGGGGTACTCAAAGAGCGCTGGTTCTCCACAAACTGTACAATCTCCGACTCCTGCTTCCAAACTAGATACGTAGTCTCGAGGATAGACGAAAGACCCTGCTGTAATGAAACCCAGCTTTGGCTATGTGATGTTAGTAGTGTCCATCTCGAATTCATTTGGCTCTAGTCCTTACTATTCGGTTGCTTGCCAGGAAAGCAAGACGTGGGCTGAAACGATGGCCTCTGCGTTGTCCTTGGAAGGAGAGGTGATAGCGTAGCCGAGCGCGGTCCGAAGACCCTTGAAAGCAGCTGCCTTGTGGTGTAGTGCGAGCTGCTTGGTTTCCGGATCCCGCGTGAGGTAGGCGAGATGGTAGGCAGAAAGGGAAAGGATGGCGCTCATGACGAAGTCGTTTGATAGCGCAATGCCCAGGAAACTATCCGGGATCTAGTCAGTCTTATAGATAAGCGAAAGTCTTCTTGGTCATAACTTACCTAGGCAACATTTGCGCCCAAATTGTGCAATTACTCAGACCCCGTCGATGTAGGTCGATGGAAAGCCCAATCATGTGGTGAACCAAGCGCAAATCTGACCGAGACAGACCAGACCAGCCAGAGGGAGGGCATCCAGCGAGCTCTGGATATGGTGTGAGACCAGTTCTGTGCCAATTCTCGATCTCTATCTCGATTTCCGGAGACATGAGGAGATCGGGACCACGTCGCGAGGCAGGTGGGCTACCTCGCACCGCAGCTACGTCTTGGTAGTCACAGCGACAGTTGTGCTTGGTGCAATTGCGACTAGAGGCATCTATCTTAGTCTTGTTGTGGGAATTGAAGGATGAACTTGCAATGTTAGGAACATACCATTGTGGGAAGGTCTCGTCGCAGCGAATGTGTCTCCGCTTGCACGTCTTACATCCGTTCCTCGACTTGGTATGGCTCTTGCGCGGGGGACCACCACCGGGGCCAGCCATTGTAACTGTGATTGAGATATGCCGAAGATGAAGAGTGAAGGTGACAAAGTAGTTCGGTCCAGGAGCAGACCGTGGAAGACGTTATGAGGAGACAAGGGCAGAAAAGATGTCGAGTCACCAACGTAAGCTTCAAGGTGGGGTGACCAGTAAGATGAAACCGATCGTTGAGTCGGATTGTCGTCAAGTACTCGAGTCGATCAGTAGGTTAAGTAATGATCAATAGAGACCAGATCGGAGAGAGATGAGGTCGTTGAAGTTTATAAGAGACGATCGCCCATGGAGACTCCAAAAATAACTTCTGGCGGGATGGGGAATGAGGAAGTTGAGGGAAGTTCTAGAGACGATGTAGTCCCGCACGTGGGAAATACGAGTCGGGGGATCACCTCCGTTCAAAAACGGTTTCCGAAAATTCAAAAATAAAGAATTCCCCAGGCGTTAGGGAGTTCGGTAAGCGGGGGGTGCGAGGAAAGAAGAGAAGTAAGATCGAATCAGGGCGGATGGGAAGAAAAGAAGGGATTGTGCTGATGAATTGACGAAGAGCGAGAGCTAGGATCGCCGTTGATAAAAAAAAGTCGCCCCGGTCCCGACGGTCAGGTGCAAAAGAGGCACACTTAATCTTACAGGAGGAGACAGAATTTTGAAAATAAAAAAAGGAAAAAAAAAAGACAGAAAAAGAAAAGCGTGGAGTAAACTAACATGGAAGAGGGGGAGAAATAAAGGAAAAAAGGGAAATCGAATAAACCGCATGGTAAGAATAAGATTCCGATTAATGGGATTATTTTTTTAATATTTTAATAATATTAATCTTTATTATATTATTAGCAGGACCTTGTTGTCCCCAGTGACGATTGAGATTTTAAGCCTCTGCGGGTTGCCTGGAATAGCCCTCTCAGCTGGAGGGCCAATTCAGACGGCTCACTCAGAGTCCCACTGGAGCGGGAGACTGGAGACTGAACGACTAGAGACAGCGACTGGAGACAACGACTGGAGACAAGCGCATGGACCAGGGCAACCCATGTCGAACTAAACCGACCAGGCGGCGTGGACCACATGGCGCCAGTGGGAAAAGAGCCCGGACCAGAGGCTGGGCAGGCATCGCTGCGGGCGATAGCACCTCCGTCATACTCTAATTCGAGGGGGCTTATACAGCTGCCTCCCAAGGCTTAGGCCCTACCAGGGCCCGACTTTGGGATGTTGCACCCGTCGCATGGTAAATGGTGGTTGTCTCTGGCCTGTTGACTCCACCAGGCGGCATGTGAGCTCTCCATCTATCTGGAGAGGAAAGGAAGTGTAAAATAGGCTCCCTGGTGGATGACCCGGGAGGATTATGGTTGGTAATCACCATATTCCCAAACCACAGGTAACGTTGGTAAAGTTGGGGGTAGAGGAGACCATCCTTGGGAACTGGCCTTGCCTTTGTCAAGCGGCGTGCCGGGGGAACCCAAGGATCTCCGATCTTTTGATCGGGAGCTCCAACAACTGCCCTTCTTGGCTGGAAAGCGGTGGAGCCAAAGGGAAAAAAAACGGGACAGCCGAAGATTTACTGGGTCGGCCAAGCCGATGGCGGGTCGACCACAGATAGGTATACGGAGTAGTTCATCAGCGGGAACGCTGTGGGTTAAGGTACCACACAATGCGCCCTTTGCTTGTGACACACGGGCGAATATCTGGGAGCTCTGCTGCTGGCGAAGCTGGCTGCGCTCTGGTACCAGGATGATGAGGATGAGCTTTGCAAAAGTTTAGGTACATATGTATAACTGGCCGGGGTATGTTCGGACCCAGAGAAGAGGAAAAGGCTTAAGCTCTCTGGCGGCGTGAATTGATCGAACCTGAAAAGAAAACAAAACAAAAAGAGCAAATGGGGAGGAGTGGCAGATATTTCCCGTTGCTTTTTGTTCCTCTCATTCTCTCCTTTTGGTGTTTTGATCTTTTTCTCTGCCGTGTTAGTTTGCCATTTGGCAAACGGTTCTTGTCTCGGGGCAGGTCAGATCCCTGTGATTCAAAATCCATTAGATTGATGACCATGAGGATCACTGGAAGAGAAGAGCTTTGCCTTCGCGTCTAGCCCATAATCTATGCAGGGGCCACCCTGAAGAGGCAGCAATATGCAAACGTGGGAAAAGGGGTCCAGCTATGAAGGCGCCAGCGGGAACGAGCCAAAAAGCAACGAGGATTTGACGGTGATTGGACCTACAGCGAGGAGAGAATGTGCCATGGATCGGCCCTGGAGGGCTGCTGATTTGCCTAGCAGGGCTCCGGCGATCTGAGAGGACCCTAGCTTGTGGATCACAACGTCGAGAGCCAAGAACCACCGTATACCCAACTAGGTAAAGGGGCATGTCAATCATTCACGCGATTCCCAGGCTCCGCGGGCCTGGACGAGGGGGTTTTACTGTACAGGAAGCATGGATGGCATGACATGGCAGTAGTCCCGAAGGGGCCTAGTGCATCACAGTGGGACTCGGCCATCAGAGTCATACTGTACATACGTTATGGGGTCAGGCTGTTAGAGATGGGACGGAGGATTGACGGCTGGCCGATGGACTTGATTCTGCGGGCCCAACGGGGCCCAGTTCGGCTTCCGTCGTGAAGCCTGTTGAATTGCTGAGGAGCCGGGCTGGTAAGCCTGGCTTTGAGTTTCTTTGGGGTTGACGGGTGGGCCCCGTTCCTACCCGCACGAACTTGAGACGCGGTAGCCTCAACTCGGTAAACACAACCGAAGGTGCAGAGTTTCGAACGTTGCAGAAATGGAGTGCTGACGCCAGGAAGGGGAGAAGAGAGATGGGACAACCCTTGGATCAAAAGCAGATGTCTCGACGAGATGTCCATCATCATTATCATCATCCTCGTCATGCCAGAGTCGGGATCGCCGTCTCATTGCTCCGTCACGGGTCTAGGGCCCAATGCGATCGTGGCATCGTAAGGCCCGGCGTTCCGGAAACCCATTTCCCATGGTAGCTTACCACAGAGCTGGAACTCAGGAAACTCCCCCCTGGTCCATGCAGAAAATAAAGAAGCGGCTGTGAGGAGGCGGAGTGACGGTGATGGTGGTTGGAGGAGAAGCAAGACAAGGGGGCAGCAGAGCCGACGGGAACTCAAACGGGAAATTGCGCGGGGATTCGGGTGATACAGGGATGCGTCGAGGATGGAGGCTTTTTTTTTCTTTTTTGCTGCAGCATTCAGGGGACTTGGAACTGTTCTTTCAATACTTAATCAAAGAGAGGGAGTTACACACGATAAACATAAACATTATAATCAAGCTTGACGTTTCGGGACAGTAAATGCGAGCGCTTAACCATATCAAGCACAGCAGACGATGACCCTAGTCCAATAGCTCTGCGACTACGCTAACTCTTGACGATCTTGACAGAATGAAGGCGATTAGTAAACTAGTGAGACCGAGTAACTAATTAGTTACATTGTTGAATATCGTCTGGCTAGATAGAAGATCATCTGACGGAGTAATATTCCACGAAATGATCGTGCCCTTATGATTATATCCATTATAGGTGGACTAGTCTCGAAGTTCACTAGGCTTCAATTAGGCAGTGAGACAGGATGTCTAGTGTCGAAGGCAATCTACACTTCAAGTACCGAAGATTGCTACTGCTACTCTATGGCCTCTTGTGACGCTCTCAACCTTGATCCAATCTGCTCCTTACATTGCTCTCCTTCCTGCAAGATTGCTGCAAGAGGGTCACGCTGCTGCCCTGCTGTGACCGCTTATTGGAACCCTGAAACCACGTTTTCTGGGGATGCGTGCATGTCAGAAGTCGGTGTGTCCAGCATGAAATGTACACACATGGAAGTAGATTTAGGTGGGGCCCAAGGCGACCGAGAAAGTAAAGCCATCTATCTATCTAGCCGACATTGAAACAACTCGCAAAGAGGAGGATGTACTTCGAAAAGATACATCGATACTCGACAGAACATGGAACCTAAAGCTCATGATACAGCCACGATGTGGAAGGTACATTGTCTATGGCAATACCTACTCGGTACAAATTACTTGTACAACTGCTGTAGAGTTTGCTTTTTCTTCAACAGTTTTCCCCCGATCTGGTTTGATCGTTATCCTCCCAACTCCCTTCCAAAGCTTCCAGGACATTTTTTTTTTCAAGCTGAACGACCGTGTCACAGTGAGCCATCTCCGTGGATGAGTTGAGTAATCTAGCCCAAGGAGAACCCCCTGTCCCCACACGTGGCTTCACGATCCTCCTCCAACAATAATCTGCAGCATGACGATCCTCTTCTCGCATCATCCCACCTGTTTCATCCCCTAGGCCACTCTCAAATGTCCCTGCTCACGGAGGCCAAAGGGGGGGGGGGCTACATTGGGACAGAGATGACCAAACTCACTAGACAGACCCGACGACCAGGTAGAAGCACATATAGCCTCCGGATTCAACAAATTAAACCCTGGCACACAGCGCACCACTAACCCTTTTGAGCATAAGGCGACTGCCGAATACGCTGCTTACCTGGAAGGGTGC
This sequence comes from Penicillium brasilianum, assembly GCA_001048715.1. NCBI lineage: Eukaryota > Fungi > Ascomycota > Eurotiomycetes > Eurotiales > Aspergillaceae > Penicillium > Penicillium brasilianum. Next base: position 2,692,661 of record CDHK01000003.1, read on the forward strand.
TAGGGCGGAAAATCCCGTTGAGAACCATGGGCTGTGCGGGCGGATTTGTTCGGGTGTCCATCAGGCCTGACCTCAACGACCCAAGAGACTCCCAAGAGATCCATCAAGACTGCCTCAAGAGTCATCCCGCAAGAGTCACGGCCGGGAACAAGTCAGAAGTCAACGGGTGGAGACCCTATCCCTCATCCGCCTCCACCATCTCCACTTCAATTCGCCCTATTTGCCCCGTGCTGGGAATGCAGGGAGAACATCGGCGTCTTGAAACGGTTTAGCGTTTTCGCTACTCGCTACATGGAGCTAAAATGGGTTTAGCGTAATCTGCAGAAGCTTTGGCAGCGGTTTGGGGGCCAAGCCGCTCTGACAGACAACTCTATTCGTTTCGCTCGTGGGATTTTGGAGCTCCAGACTGGCTGGACAGAAGTCAACTTGCACTTTTGGTCCTAGTATCTCTCGCAATTTTGTCCTTAGAGGAGGTCCTCCAGTGATGTGCGAGACGGAGATCCTTCGGCTCCCCTGCAATCGAACTCTGGTCCTCCACTCTTCCCTCCACCCTTATTTTCTAGTCCAAGGCCCTCCTATCCACCTGCCGAATCTATCAACTCTCAGAGTACTAACTAAATTTGGCCTGATTGTCGTGGAGTCATCCTTGAGTCAACGATCTGTCTACTCATCCGGAAGAATATCTGGCGCCGTTGGAACTTCGAGGTATCCACCAGGTCACCTCCTATCTCGCGCACCTATCGGCTCTAGCCCTATTCTCTCGCCTCTTTACAAGGCAGATTGGCGATTGATTACACTCTTTTGGCATGCTCCGGCACTACAGCAAAGATAAATGTAGTATCTCAAAAACTCTTTTGTAGTGTTCACAGCCTTAAGACGACTAGCCCCGCGTACGCGATACCCCGGATTGCAAATTCCATACAAACACTGGATCCAGGGTCTTCAGCAATGAACAAAGTGAGGCAGATGAACCATAGTTCGAGGTCTGATGTTCCCCCGGATATCCCAGCCTGTCCTTCAGATGGCATCGATCACCGCAGGCAAAAGGTCTTTTTGTCCATAGAGAAGGGAAGAAAAAGAAAAACAAGAAAAAGAAAAAGCGCGGCCCATGGAAGGCAGACCACGCTAGACAACTTTAATCCGCCAAGAGTGTGCCATTGTAGACGCGTGGGACTGGGACGAGGTTAATTAGCCCACGCTTCTTTTGTCCGTCGATCTGCGCCCTGCGATCACCACACTGGCTATTAGTTAGTCGGTCCGGTCTATCGGGTCCAGGCGATTAGTAACGTGGACAGAAGGGTGATATTTTGGCTTTTGCATTACTACCTTCTCACTGGAGGTTTCGGGTTATATCGTCGATCAGTCAATTAATAGACGTACGGCGACTCCAATTTTGTTAAGATTACTACACTAGTGCCCATTCTGACCGAAGTTCTCCGTCGTTCAACCAAGCAGCCAAGCAAAGGGGAACCCAAAACATGAAAATGGAACCTCACACTCTAGACCTATTTCAACCAAGCGAGATGAACATAAGCCGGAGACCCTGTTGTCCCGCCACCGTTTCAAGCAGCGAAACGCACGCTTGAAATAGATCCAATTAAAAGTATAGTCTCCCTTCGCTAGCCTGCAAGCTTCTACCCTAAGGGCCTTCGCCCCGAGTTAAATAAATAAAGTCGTTAGCGTCAACCTTCTTTGCCCCCCCCCCCCCTCCCCTAAGCCACCTCTGCAAAACTCATCCGCTTGTCCTCGATGGTCGTCTGCAAAGCCTGGGTTCGAAGGCAGCAACGCTAGGTGTGAGGCTGAAAACCACACGTTGGGCGATGCCCTATCTAATAACGGAACGGTGCCATCTCACCCTTGCATGAAGTCATGATGACTAGGGCACACGTCGCAGCGACTGCGCCGCGACAATTGTAAAATACTAGTGGGGAGAAGTAGATTTTACTAGACTACAGCACAGCTCTCCTCTCAAATCCTTTTCTAACACTCCTGGCTCGCTCTATCGACGAGGCGCACTTGAGTGAATTTGCCCGATTGTCATCATCATCATCATCATCATCATCATGAGGCCAAGATGATGACGAGCCACCACCACCACACTGACACTACTTAACGCCCCTCACGGTGTGCCCCTCGACAGCATAACAGCATAGCGATGTCATTAGTGGAACTGTTCGCCCGATCTAGTCTTGCTACTGCACGTTGTATATCTGCATCTCAGCCGTTTTCATGGGTTCTTTTCCTGTGATCTTCCTTCGCTCTTCCGAATAACAAAAACTATACACCAAGACCGAACCTCAGTCTCGGTGTGATATTTGTTTGTCTCTCTTACCGAGACCCTTTCATTATCCTCACAGTGTGGCCGATTCATACTTGATTGACCCCTTAGCCGCGCCCAGGCTTAAAACACAACCAGCCACGATGGGGTTTCACAAGTCGTCTATGAACATCGAGCTCAAGAAAGGTCATGTACTCACTGCATACTGTGCCCGCCCGTCTGGAGAGGCACGCTACTCGGAACTGGATTTGAACGATTTCCTCGGAGTCAGGAAAGGTAAGCAGTCATCAATCAAGTCCCACACCTGGCTCGTCCACTTGGTCATTTCATTCCCTGGCGCGTTTGTAGTCTGCCTCGTGGTGGCTGACCGGAGGAGTACCTGCAACGCACGACAGCGGGACATTGATGCTGTCGACAAGCCACCTCACCCGGGGAGTATTCAAGGTACCACGATAACGGGCAGAAGCTAACGCGAGGCTCCACCGCACAAATGGTACAGGTAAACTTACGTGGGGTGCCAAGGACTTCTCGCAATCAGCGAATGATATCCACCTCGAGTGGGAGGGGGATAGCAAGCCCAAGAACCCGATTCTCCATGCAAAGGTGATGGACGGCGACGAGGACCACGAATCCTGCGTCAACTTGGCAGAGTGCATCAAGAACGAGGATGGACACCTGTGGTTCATGGAGTGTTTCTAAATTTGGGTACTGGCGTGCGAGGTGATGGAGATCTACACCCTTTGTCCCGTGCGGTCAAGGAGCCAGAAGGGGAACATTGTTGTTCGAGTTGATAATAGGAATCGAGAAGAAGGCCATTCGTGCGCCCATGGAAGTCGTCCCACATGTATCATATTACTATTATTGTGATAGTGTATTTTGTTCTTGCCGAGTGAAGAGAAGTATGTCTGCTATACATAGAATTCCTCTCATCATCATCTATCGACCAGGGCCTGCGATAACCCAAATGAGTAAAAGGAAATTCACGCATCACCGCTTGGTTTGCCGACGCGAGATTATCAAAGTACGCAGCATCCACATGCGTAGAAGGGTGAATCAACGGCGGAGTGATAGATAATCATGTCCCAAATGACCTAGCCAAGAAGGGAGAACAGTACCATCCAATGAAGACAATCCAGTTTCGCTAAATACAGCTGAGGCTGAAAATGAAACTTCACATATCCCCCTACTGACACCCCCTGAGATAATACAGCGTACATTCTTCCCCAGTGCCCAGGAGTGCCCGGTGAAGGGGGGATGATAAATCGGCCCAGCTCGTGGATTGCCGCCTTTTAAGGTATAGTGGCGACCCGCCCGCTTGTCTCTGTAAATTAAAGCACTAGTGTAGCCGGGGTTGCCCCGAGTAGCCTCAATCTGCACGTCACAGGGTGAGGGGCAGGGTCCGCGGAGCAAAGGGAGATTGTAATTACGGCAAGCAGGATCGAGTTGCCAAGAACCTGTCGAGTCACTGAATACCCGATCGCATTGCGCCTTCCAGTGACATAACGCTAACCTCGGCTGCCGAGATTGATCCTTGTTGTAGTTCAAGGGTCTGAAGACTAGTCCGTAGATAAGATGGATGTACTTTATACTCCGTGCTCCGAACGGACTGCGGAAGGAATCGCGACGGGAAGGGGAAAGGGGAGGAGCGGAGGAGAACCTGTACCTTGACGGAAATGACGATGAGTGGTGCCAACGGCAAACCTGTAGGTGGGGGACCCTCTTTTTCGTGAAAAGCAGCGGTAAAAGGAAAGGCTCGCGTCTTGGTATACCCAGCACCAGATGACCGACCAATCACTGTCCCGATCGAGTTAAGCTCTTGACTTCCGAAGCGTCAAATAAGCGAGGGCTGGTGAAGATCTCGTCTGAAACGGCAGAGACGTGACGGACTCCACTACTATTATCGGGAAGTCAGAGCGTCTAGTACCTGCATTGGGTAAAGCAGATATCCCAGTGTTGATCGTGAGTCGTGGAAACCAAGCCAAGGTGATCAGACTCCTTGTCGGTGCCTTAGATCCACTAAGGAAGTTGCTGTATCCAAAAATAATGCTGCGGATAGTGCCGACGTCGCAATGACAGGGCGCGGACCCCAGAGAGGCACAAAAGTGCTATCCTGGAAAGGGCAGGAGATTGGTGAAGACCGTTCAATCTCCCCGCCAGTAGGTGTGAATGAAGTTCCATGGAGGCATCTACCTAGGTATCTAATCTATCTATCTAAGAAAGGGAATGGGGGTAAAGATATGAAGAGGGACACATCGCTGAGCAAAAAAAGAGAAGAAGAAAACACTAACATGAAGGACCTGGCCTCGATAACTTCGATATGCAGGGGAACAGCGGGGAGGCCGAAGATCATAGATGAAAGTGGATGATATCAGTACCATTTGCAGTCATCAGATGCCATGTAGATGAATGGCCAGATCAAATGTCCCCAGTCTCCTCCGACATGTTCTCCTCTTCTCGCCCCTGTCCGGGTAGAGATGGATAAGATATGCACCACTTCGATATGAAGGCGAGGAAACAAAGACAGGAAAGGGGAAAACGCCCAAATATGACGCTCGCAATAAGAATGACCTAATGCCTATGTACCTACCCAGTTCGTAGAACTTCCTTCTTTTTCTAGGTCAAATGAGAAATGCCAAGCAACACCACGGATGGAAGAGATAGAGAGCGACTTGAAAGGGAAACGAAGATTGAGCATTGAGCAAGATTGAAAACGCTGGATTTAAGAGAGACGGCAACTGCATGACTTCTGCCACAAGCCTTGAAAGAGGAAAGGTGCAAATGTTCGAGGGGGAACAAGGAGATAGAGGAGGGAAAAATAGATTTTTTAAGGCCGTCATTCATAACAATGTCAGTCATTGCACCGTTGTACGCACTTCTCATAAAGTCTGTTGGGTCGCCGAATCGAAGTGACGGAGAATCAGGATGGGTGAAAGGCCAGAAAAGTTTAGACCTGGTAGGCTGAACGCAGCTTCTGGGCTACGGGGCCAGGAAGCTGCGAGAGGAACGCATCAAAGTCGGGTATCATGTTTTTGTAGCCTTGGAGGACCTATTGTTGGGGGGGGAGGGAGCTTGTTAGAAGGGAAGCAGAAAATGGGGGAATCAAAACGGGGTAGACCTACCTGTTGAAATGAGCCTTGGATATCCCGATACTCCTCCTGTGATAGCGTCTTGACTGGGAACGACGCAATTGACTGGAAATATTCTCCCAAACAGCCCTCCATGGCCTGGGGATTTTTCATGACCATGTTATTGAAGCCCAGGAAAGCAGACGCCTTCTCACGAGTGAAATCAATCTTGCTCATCGACTTCAGGAACGAGGTGGCAAAGTTCTGGAGTTCCGCCGCCAGAGAATCTGGGCAAAAGAGACCAAGTCGGCCCAATGCCATCGCCGCATTCTCATTGACAGAGTCAATGATCTCTTCGTTCTCCATAATGGTCAGGAGGCCATGGTACAGCTTGTCAACATAGGGAGCAAGCACGGCCTTCTCTTGGACTGCGATCTCACCACAGGACCAGCAGGCGTTGTTCAGCACGCTGAAACCCGTTTGCCGATCGTCATCCCGAATGAGATCCAGGTCAAGCTGCTTGATAAGGACCGGCATGATGGTGGGGATGTAAGGCTCCAGGTGCGGGAAGATGCTGATGGCACAATCACCCAACAAAGCGTAAGATGACTGGCGGACCTCATTGTTGGGGTCCTGCAAACAGAGGCCAAGCAGGTCGAAGAAGCTAGAATTTGAGACCAGCTCGCCGCTCTGTCGTGGATCAATCGCCTGGATGATCGCACTCAGCAAATCCAGGCTAGTAACCAAAAAGTCCTTGTCAGGCTCGTCAATGGCCTCGTTGCTTTGAGAGGCGGCAGACTCCGTGAGGTTCTGATAGATTATCTTGGTGCATCGCTGGAATAGGTGGGGGGCGAATGGAGCAAAGGCTTCGCCGTATGCAGCAGCAATGTAGCCCATACATTCCAGCAAGGGGAACAGCTCCTGTGACTGATCACTGACGTGGTTGTACCGCTCGATCATAGCAGGCATGAGGATATTGACAAGCTGAGGCTTGGCCAGCTCAGTCATCACACACTCAGCCAGAGTCTGGATGCAGTCGTAAAGGATGTACATGTTGCGGTCCTTGTACTTGCCGAAACACTGGACGAATTGGCGAAGGATGGGCTCGCAGTAAGGGATCAAGTTGTCGTCAGATTTCTCTTCCAGACTGGCAAAGGCAGAGGCAGCGGCTTCCTGCACCTTCTTGTTGTTGTCTAGCATACGGGTCAAAATGCCCTCCATCATCGGCTCGAAGTACTGTTGCTTCTGAGCCGGGTCGTGGAGATGAGAGGCCCATTCTGAGTAGCGTCCCAAGCACCAACAGGTGATCTGCCGGACGACAGGCTGGGCATCGTTCAGCAGGGAGATCAAGTACGGCACAAGCTCGGGGAGGTGAGGAGTGACTGCATCCATGCAGCCATCAGCAACGGCACCCAGGGTGAGGACGGCCGCCTCACGGTTGGGCCACTGCTCGTGGCGAAGGGTCTCCTTCAGGTAGGGCAGGATAATGGTAAAGATCTGGTCGTGGTACACATTTGAAAAGACGTCCAATGCAGCGGCTGAGCACTTGCGAAGTGTCCATTCGCCCTCTGGGTCATCTCCAAACTCAGAGTCCTCGATCTCACCTTCGCTCAGGTCATCTTCGTCATCCTCGGGTTGCTGCTGCTGCTGCTGCTGGCCATTGGCCGCCTGTTCACCGGATTTGGACGTATCGAGGCGAGCACCCTTTGACTTGGCAAACTTAGGCTTCATATCTTCGGCACGATCTTCAACGTCGGCATCGTCCTCGTCGCCCATGAGACGGATAACATCGTCCTCTTCGTAGACCATGTTCTGAAGCAGAACTGGAATCACCTTGTGCATGTACGGAGCCAAGGGCTGAAGAAGGCTCTGCTGCTCACCAGCAACAATCCAGAACTCAGCCGCATCAAGAGCAAGCTCTGGGTCCTCCTGGTTTTGCTGCTGCATGAGAATGTAGCTGACCAGGCCCTCCATGTGCGGGATGAGTTTCTCTGGCGAGAACTCCACCAACTGCGAGAATGACTGGCACACCATCTTGCGCACCTCGGTGTCTTGATCTCCAGAAAGGTTGAAGAGTTGCGACAGGAAGACATCCAATGAGGCCACCAGAGCAGGCGGCTGGTGCGGAAGGAAGACGTGAATGCTGTTCAAGGCGAGGGAACGAACGCGAGCGCTGTCGCGGGTAGTGAACTCGAGCAGCTTCGGAATGATCACGTCAAGCGGGCGTTGCCCGGCGTAGTCCCGATCCAAAATTTTGCGATTATCCTCGCACACCTTGAACAGAGCCGCCATAGCAGCCTCTTGAGTAGCGACGGAAACGTTGCCCTGATCATTGCCAACGAGAGACAGCAGCTCCTGCAAGACCTCGGGCCAGGCGAGCAGTCCACCCTTTTGCACCAGCTCCGTGATGATACTGCCAACGCCGCGTTGGACTTGGCGGTCATTGTCTCGTAGGGCGACCAAGGCAGCGGAACGGATGAAATTGAGACTCTCCTGAGGGATTGTGTTGTAGGCCAGCGAGAGTTTCGTCTTCATATTCATAGTAGCGGCGAATCGGACAACACTATAAGTACTGGGGTCAATGCCCGCCGAGGCGACGGCTGGAGGCACCTGCGACGTGGAGAACATGTAGGTGATGTAGTTGACATAGTCCGGGGACCCAGTTGCTTGTGACAGCATCTAGTACCAGCGAAAATTTCCAGTCAGTAATTGCGACCCTCATCATACTTGGGGGTGTGGTTGATTCGTTGATACTCGAGGGTAAAGAGCGGGGAGGGGAAAAGTGCAGAGGACACCAAGGGGAAAAGATGGGGATTCAAGTACATTTTCGGCTTGTTTTCGGAGCTGAGGGTCCACGCTGTTCAGCGAGTCCCTGAGACAGCAGGCCAGCTGCCTCAATGGCTCATCTTGTGGTTGCCAATCCATGTTGGAGACGTGCAAAGTCGACTGGTCGCAGCGACCGTGAGAGCAAAAGTGATTGTGGCACAAGGAGCCCCGCCAAGAATGTGGGAACGGGCCCCCCTTTGCTGATGCCCCGGATCGAGGCACAGACCTGCAACAAAGAACCTTGATCCGAAGACAAGATCAATTTTCAGGGACTTGGATCTAGAATGCGGGGGACAATGTAGCACGGTGGAAATAAAAAATTTTAGGACCGGTTGGTCTGCCCTATCGAAATTCGAGGAGGTCGGGAGGTGGCCGGGGCAAAAAAATGGGTGGTGGCCAAGGCGGTGTCCAATGCGGTGAAAGTTGCTGCAATGCAAGAGATCTATAAAATTGATCTTGAACTGGTTCATGCACGAACCTTGTGAGTTGAAAGGTATACTGGGCGATATAGGGACCAGGATCAGGGAGTCTGGGATAGGAAGAGTTTGAGTAGGATTTAGAGGAATTTTGGAGGATGGCTGGGGTGGGAAGGTTGACGAGGAAGAAATATGAGGCAAGAGCCGGGACGCGGAATATTCTGACAGCGGCACCACCAGACGTACCTTCCTTTTTTTTTTTTTTTTTTTTTTTTTTATAAAGTGGTACAGGCATATAGAGGTAGATAAAATCGTGGAGCAAGCTGAGCTCGCGACAACGGCGCGCAACACGCATATGATGAATTGACATAAATTGTCAAAGCTTGGGTGCGTGGGGAACGATCTGATATGTACCTGAAGCGATTGATACAGCTGAAATCGTAGTGATATGAATTTGTAAATTTACGGTAAATCCACCCATCCGAGAAGTTCTTATGGCGTGAAAAGTGACCTGAAGACTCTCAAAAAGCATATTTTAGCAGCGGATGTGAAGTCTAATCAGATGAATTGACTAAAGGCTGGGGTCCAAAGGTCCGGCAGAGGATGGCTGAAAGGAAACGAAGGAAATCAACAAAAACGAGCTGAACACGTACACAAATGGCAAAGCCCGACGCTGCACTGGCAGATAAACCCTCTCTAGACCTCTGTAGAGAGTGAGCCAGCCGCAAGCAGCAGAGAATTGATAGGAAGACACCGTGAAAGATCATCATTGCCCATGCATACGAAGGCCCGAAGTTACCAGTTATGCGCAATCAAGGACATACATGTATATCAGTTCCCAGTACATAACCCATGCGTATTTGCAACATTATATGCGTGTCTAACAAGCCGAACCCATTCACCCCTTAAGCCCAAACCATCTTCTTGATATCATAAACCAAATATTCCAAGATCCCGGTCCTCTTCCTCGCCTCCGCCAACGAAATGATATCCGATTGCTCCACGACCGACGCAGCCTCTACGTTCTGCCCTTCACCCGCCAACAAGGCGCGTTCAATGTCCAGACAAATAGACCGTACCCGGTCCAGCTCCCGCACGTTGATGGCACCAGTCATGGGCCCCAGGCGCGGGCTAGCCAGTGCGTTCTTTACAGGCAAGGACTTGAAAGCGAGGAAGCGGGTGGTGGCGCGCTTGCTGCCGCGTAGCCAGGAGACGAGATCCCATTCACCATTGGAGCTAGATGTAGCTTCGAGAGTGGCAGGGCGGACATTGGATTGCAACGAGCGAGTGTTGACTCGTAAAGCGTTCGCGTCGCCGTCGCGGTAGACGATGACTAGACCAACGTTGCTGCTCTCATCTGACTGGCTGTCCGTCAGGATGGAGGTGATGTATGTACCGTAGTAGATGCGAGAGACGGAGCGGAGGTCGATCCGCTCGAAGGACAGGACCTTGTCGGTCTCCCAGTCGAAGCGGCAGCTGTATACTGCAGCGTCCGTGAGTAAGATGACTGACTCTTCGAAGGGCAGCGTGCGCAGTGTATTCGGTTGGCGGGGAGTGAGCATCGTCCAACCACCGAGGAATTCTTCGGAGGGGCTACTGATGACGATCTTGCAGCTGGTGTCGATGGCATTCTGTCGGATCTTCTCGACGGAGATGCCTGGGTCTGTGGTTTGAAGCTCCATGGCAAACTCGTCGAAGACTCGGGTCGACACATTGCCGAGCAGGTAGTCAATACAGGCTTGTGAGAAATAATCATTGACAATATTGTTATAGTAGCGCGAAAGTGTGAGGCCAAAGTCGTTCAGAGCACCGCGATAGTCACGTTTCCTCGTGCGAGTGTAGTCACCCTTCAAAGCTGCGGTAGACGAGTATTGCTTGGAGATGGCATCGCCGTTATCGGCCCAAAGAGTATTGAACCACTGGGTGGATGAGTTTCCGCCTAAGTCGATGTCGATGCCCTCATTATGAAGCTGCTGCTCGAGTGCCCACTGGGCAAAAGCGCACTGTGCAACGCCCGTCCGGTCAAGACAGTCCATGCAGTTGGTTCGTAAAATGCCAGTCTGCTTACGTGAAGTAGAACCGTCCTTGACGGCTATATATCCAAAGTCTTCCAATGTATCCTTGACACGATCAACCAAGCGCGAGACATTTTCAAACTTCATTCCGCGACATTCGTCATGGAAATCAAACCACTCCAACTTCAGTGGCGCCCCATCGATGCCACCCGCCTCATTGAACACATTAGTATATCTGTCGTATTGCTCTCCTAGCTTCAACTCTCCAGCATGCTTGTCAATTAGAGACACGGCCTGAATCTTGCCATATCGGCGGCTTAACTCTCTGAAGTGTCTACCAAAGGCAAGTTGATTGGTCTCAGCAGAGTGATGCAATATCGGCATGGGCTTGAAGGAGTACGGCGACTGTGAGAAGTACAGGGGGATTGACCCTCGAACTTGCAAGTAGGAGTAGACAGTATGAGATGGGTCCCAGCTCGGTACTGAGAGAATCTGCTCTGTCTCGACAGTATTTGCCGTATTGCCTTCATCATCCACACCACGACGGAGGTATCGAACACCAGGTCGATTCACAGACCGCCGCGAGATCACAGTCAGAAGGAAATTACGCTTGGGCACCTTGGTTTCCTGAGCCTGAGTTTCTTGGCTGTCACCAAGAACACGACCTTCAACATGTTGCTCTGCCGCAGGCTCGGTCGACGACGGCTTTTGCTCCGGAACTGCCACTGTAAACTCGCGCTGTCCAACGAAGCCCTGTAACAGGGGCAGGACAAATCCATGCGCACCGCTATCTATGAATGTATTCATGAGATATTTATTCCAGAAATACTGTTAATTGGTTAGCAATCATCACCTAAATGACACTTTGAGTCCTAGCACAAGGACCTCGAAGTAAAGCATACCAATGGATCTACTGCCTTGTGAAGAGGCTGATGACCATTCCGCACCTCCTGCGCCTCGAATGACCTCGTCAAGTCATAATCATATGCAAAGAAGAAATTATGCGACGCAAAAAGAAGCTTGGTATATCGAATGAGCTTCGGCAGTAGCTCCGCCGCCTGATCAGAGCCCGAACGGCTAAAATCGCCCTGTGTAGGTGCCTCAGCCTCAAGCTTAGCCTCTCGAGGGACCGCAGCCTCGGCAGCCTCAGCGGCCTCGTCTTCACCCTCAGGTATATCGGCCGACATCCGCGGTAAATCGTCAACTGGCGACTCTGGAGCTTCCTGCTCTAGCACACCGGGACGGGGCAGGCCCAGGTTCTTGCGCGACAGCCAATTGGCCGCGAATCGACCAAACCTCAGGCGCTTCCCAATGACATCCTCGGCGATACTACCGACACTCGGTCCGCGTGCATGGGACGTCTCACGAACAGGCGAGGATGGTGCGCTGCCGATTTCAGGCCCCGCCCCTTCGTTCACATTATCTGACACCTCTTCCTCGGAAGAAGAGTCGAGATCTGGATCACCTTGTGAAACCTCCTTCCGAGCCTGGGCAATCGCACGTGTGGCGTCTGCTTTGGAGGAGAGGGGGATAATCGCGACGTTGGTCACGGCGTAAACAGGGCGGCCTCGGATTTGTGCAACCTGCTGGCGCTGAGTGATGGAGATAAGGAATGAATAGGACGCGACATATAATATTCCTATAAATTGTAGTTTTGTTAGGGCTGTTAAGGTATCGTGCGCCGCCTTGGCCCCGCAGTGTTTGCGACCTTACCAACAAGTCCATATGCGTCTAGCACGTCCTGCCCCTCCAGTGACTCCAACGAGGCCGGCAACGCGGTAATCTTGTTCGTCTTATAATCGATTCGGATCGAAGACGCCTCATTGTTGCTCCCAGTATGTTTAGGCCGCAGTCCGTTGGCGCCATTCCCGTGCAGGATCAGCCCATCGACCGCGGCGACGATAACCAGCTTCCGCAAGAGGTCCGGCATTTTGCTTCAGTGCGCCCCGAGAAATGGGAATGTGCAGAAGGCAAATAGTTCGACGCCTGGTTCGTGTCTGCGCCGAGAAGAGAAGATCAAATTCACAGCACCGACTCCATCAACCGGCAGAGCAGGAATGCTCTTGGGAAACAAGAACTTGCACAGCAGCTGACCTGCGAAATACATCATCGGATCTGAAGAGGCCCCACTCCAAGGCTCCTTCCTCCCCGCCAGCCCGCGACCTGCTGCACTCACTGTACAGAGTGTATGCTATGACTACAGCAAATAGAGAAACGTGGGAGGCCTACATGCAACTATGGCAGAACAATCATCAAGGGAAAAAAAAGAAGAAAATCCAATGATCACACGGTATATACAATGATGGCTCTCTCGCCCTTGGTACTAAAAAAAAAAATCACAAATAGAGAAAATCCAACCATTTAGAGAACCCAGAAGTCATATCCAATCGTGTCGTACGGGCATGTCCAGTGCCTGGGTATGAGATTGCCCATCAAACCCATCTTGGGCATTTTGGTGGCAACAATAAAAGTACAAGGAGCTCGGGAGAGAGACGTAGAGGAGAACCCAGATGGGCTAGTAGATCGGGATAAGGTGGGAAGGTGAGGAACGAATAAAAGGAAATGGGGTTGAAAGCATGGCGACAGTTGACCTCGTGAAAGTGCTGAGAGCGCTTGATGTTCGATTCAAGACACTCGAGGGAATTTTCAAACGAACTAGACCTGGCTGTTTTGCTTCGTATGCATGACAGTCCGTTCGCGCTCCTCATTGCGAGCGTAGGTTGGCCCAGGCTCCCCGTCGCTTTCTGCTAGGTCGTCCATGCCAATCGCATGGTTGTTCTCGACGTCATAGGAGTGGATGAGACCCTCCCGATCGCCGTGGCCGTTCATAAAGGCAATGCTCGATGAGCTTCGGTGAGATTGCATCGATCGCCGGGTCTGGAAGCTGGAGATCCCGTCGGTGGGTATGCCTTCATCGTCAAATTTGGAATTGACCAAATGCCGACCGTCTGGGTCATGTCGCGAAAGGTTGAGAAGGTACACTCCCGTGAAGATGATGAGGAAACCACACAGCAAGGAGATTGTGTTGACTGCATCGGTGGTATTGAAACCTTGGAAGAGAATGAAAGAAGCGCAGAGCGTAGCTGTCGTGAACGTCACATAGTAGAGGGGGTTGACACTATGGAAGAGCTCCTCATTAGTACTCCAGTCCTGGCCTTTGTCGTATCGGAATTCTTGGGACTTTCCACTCACATCGAGGTCGAGAAGGCGTTCAATGCCTTGTTGATATAATTCATCTGAGTGAGAATGCAGAAGGCGGTAACGATGGCGAAAACGTAGGTAGATGCGTGGACGAATTGATTGTTGCCTCCAAGAGTCAGTTTCACCGCGATACCAAACGCCTTGACAGACATCACAGAGATCGAGCCGACAGTCGAGCAAATCGAGATGAAGATCAAAGGGTTCTTTTTTCCGTAAACAGGGGCAACCCGGTAGATCATCACCGTGGAGAAGATTGCAACTGCTAGGCAGTAGAGGAGGAACCCTGAAGATGGTTAGTGATCCGAGGTAGTACGCAGTAGTAGCAAGTCTGCCGCGGACTCACCTGGCTTCACGGCATAGGCCAGAATTTCATCGATCCGTTCCACAGGCTTGTCAGGGGGCGCATGAAGGACAATGACGACCGAGCCGAGTAGACACATAGCACAACCCAGTTTACCCAATGTTCCCAATCGCTCGTTCAGGAAATAGGAACCTAGAACCGCTCTGCGAGTTGTCAGACATTGCTGCCAATTAGAATCAAGTGAATTGATGGCCTTGACTTACCCGATCAACACACTGAGTGCGCCGAGGGGCGTAACGAGAATTGCGGGCGCAAATGCATATGCGGCGAAGTTGGCAACTTCTCCAATGGCCACTGTTGTTGTGCATTAGCTTCCATCGCCCAGGCAATTTTCAACTCAATCCAAGATCCATACATGTTATAACACCTCCCCACCAGATCGGGCTCTTTAAGTATGAGAAGCCTTCTCCTTCAAAGCCATGCTGCCTGTTGGCATGTTGTAAACCCTGTGATCACTTCTATCAGCGCTCTAGTTCCAGTTCCCGGTCCACCGAATGCCATCAAATGGGATGCGATCATCGCATCGGACGGGTATTTCTCGTCCGCTTCGATCTGTGTTTGCGTCAAGACGAACCTTCTTCGTGATCACGAAACTTGTGCCTATGGAACCGAGTTAGTTGGACGTCCGGGCGAGATCGCAGTAGAATTGATCTGGAGTCGTACCAATGGCCATTGTTGATAGGATGGCTAATATGAGCCCGACATATCTATTGGCGGTTGCGCAAGTTAGCACCGTTTGCCACTTTGTCCACAAAGAACCCGCGCTTTCATGCGCGGAGAATCCGGGGAGGACGTACTTGTCCGGAAGCATCTTGCAATTCTGTTCAGGAGCGGAGAGCCCCTACTATCGACAGACCTCCACTGCCAGCAATGGATATTGAGGGGGCCAGGAGAGAGAATGGAAACGAGTGACTCGATAATTGAAGGGAGAGTGGTGAGCTGAGCGGTCGGGCGGCACGGGATTGGGGTCAACTCCACAAGGAGCGAAGGGAGGAGGAGGGCGACGAGGAGAGGAAACGAGCGCGCCAGAAAAACGAGCCAGCCCGAAGTTTTCTGTTTCCTAGAGGATGAAGAAGAGGAGGCAGGTGGAGAGGAGGAGGAGGACAGTAATGATGAGTAAGAGGATGAAGTCGCAGCCGAGGAGTCGTACTACGGAGTACAGAGAGGATGGAGTCGATAGTAGTAGTGTGGTTGGAGGGCCAGGCGAGGTGTTTGGTGCCTGCGTGCGGTGGGGTTCCGTTTCGAGACTGGGCCGATCGGGACGCGTAAGAGTGAACGGGCTGAGCAAAACCAAGGAAAATACCAACACTCGTTCGCCAGGCTGGCTACAATCACCGTGTGATGGCCTTTTCAGGGAATTTTTGGTGATCTAATTCTTTGAACTCCGTTGCTGGTATCGGAGATATCGAGAGCCAACCTACTATGTCTCTTCTCCGTACATTGACTAGTATGTATACACTATACTCATATGTATAATCCGCCCGCCCGGAAGTGGACAGACCAGTCATGCCAATGGGCGAAAAGGCAGGGGCCATGCACAAGTTTCAGCAACACAAATTTTAATGCTTGGACCCTGAGTGTTCCCAGTGGCGGCGATCGTCGTTTCATATCGATCTGGCCATCCAACCGCATTCGGGCATGTCTAATGGCTATACATAGCGAATGGGGTCCACCCCGCCCATACCAGGGCGGTACCAGGGCGCCGTTAATTTGAGAGTCCACATGCAAGAAATGAAGTCGAGATAGCTACATTCCTACCTCATAGAACCGGCTTGGGGGAAGTCCGGCTTTGCGAGGAAGTATAACAATCTCTACCTATCCCGTAAGGATGTACACTATATGTGTACAGTTCAATCACCCATTACGGAGGACGGTTCCTTAAAAAGGTTCAATATTACGTAAGGTCTAATGACTGCGTATATTATTTCCCGTCGGCATGAGAAACAAAATGGCAAGCAAAGGGGGTCAATATATTCACATAAAATCTGACCTTCTCGTGATTTTCTCCATTACAGTAGTCTATTTCCTCTTGCCGACCCCAACGACTTTGTGCTAAGCACTGGGAGCAGCGTTTACCGGAAGCTTAATCGTTTGAGTTCGTGGCCCACCCTAAGCTGTTAGGCAGCAATCAACAGTCGAGCAAACTCCCATTTCAGGAGCCCAGATACACATATTACAAAATCATGGAGTTTACGTTGGATCTTGAACATAATTTTCTTCTCAAACGGAACCCAATCTCATTCATAGTGGAAGCCTATTGATAAAAGTGTAGCCGATGCCATCATACCGATACGCCAATAACTATGTTGGGATGTAACTGGGGCAAAACATCAAAAAGTCCAAGTCCAGCGGGGACTGCCTTCAACGCCAATAACTGATTTTGGATCGCAAAATGGTATCACGCAAAAGGGGGTGGTGGTCGGAGGAGAAGGAAAGCAAACAGGCAATAAAGTACACAAACAGGGGAGGAAGAAAAAGCTTGTCTAGCCACCGAACTTGATCCGAAGGGGCCTCTCCACAGTGATTTGATCACGGAAAGAGATGGTGCCTTCCAAATGACCAGGGGAGGAAGGGAGATGGGACGTACCTAGACCTGAGTAAGACGGAATTTTTGCACCCATTCACCGGATTAGTCGCTGTGGATGATCGGGGTTAGTACAGGTTGATGATCATAGCGAAAGAAAGCGAAGCGGTCGAGGCACTAAGCCAGTAGCCTCCATGAGTGATAAGACTGAATGGCCAGTCTGAAGAAGGGTGGGCGCGAGGTGGGAATCGAACATCGCCGGTGAAGAAAGGGGGAGATGTTGGTTTTACGAAGGGCGGCGACGTTTGATCTCGGGGGTCGAGGTCTCCTCAAAGTCCCACTCATCATCATCATCCTCCTCACGAGCACGCTTAGATGGATTCTCATGAGTTTGGGAGTCAGTATGCACCAGATCCGCTTCATCTAGCTCGACGTGTTCCGAAATTTCAAGGATGTTGTAAGAGTCCTCATCGTAATCGCCCCTGTCGTCATCGACCAAATCGTCGTCGGCGGTAACGTCGTTGGCATCACCATCCTCAAGGTCTTGCTCCGGATCTGCGCTCTCGAGGTGATCGAGATCGTGCTCATGGTTGTCGGGAGGGCCTTCCAAGATGTCCTCAGCAATTCCGAGCAAGTCATCCTCGAGCGCTAGAGTTTGCTCCTGCGTTGCAGATTCCCCAGTAGGAACGTTGGCCACAGTGGACTCCGACTGGTCATCGAAGTCATCATGCAAAGCATCGCCAGAACCATCCTCAGCGGCAGATGCGGAATCGACTTGACTGAGAGAGCCGTCGTCATGGACCGAAGCAAGATCGACCGTCTGAACGTGATCATTGACCCCAGGGGCAAAGGTTTCCTCTCCAGCAAGTTCATCTTGGTATTCGTCAGGGTTTTCGGGCAATTCTCGGTTATCTAAGCCTTCGCCGTGACCGGCAGGATCCGTGCTGTTGTGATAGTTTGAATCATTCTCATCCAAGACAGCATCAGCGGCATCACCTGAGAAATCTTCAGTGGGCTCCAATCCTTCGACCTGATCAGAGGTAGGCACGGCGGTAGATGTGGATTCTGTCTTGGGAGGTTCAGAATCATACTGCTCCTCATACTGCGCCTCAGCCTGATCGTGCACATTGTCATCGGCATAGGGTGGCGCATCGGCCCCACCCGTCTCATCAACTTGCTTTTTTTCAGCGGCGTCAGTTTCTGGCTCTGCCTGAGTATCGTGCTCAGACTCTCGAGTCACCTCGAGGGGACCATTCTGAGCATCCTTGTTTGTAGCATCGTGCACTTCCGACTCGGCAGAACCACTGGGGATACCCTGGTCTTCATTTTCATGGAAAGACAGAGCCTGATCACCCTGAGTCCTAGGCGACCCCTCAACACTATGTTCGTCCGCTCGATGATCCTCATTCTCTTCTCCATCCTCAAATTCGCTCCAAGGATGAACCTGAGACAATCCTTTGCCCTCATTGGCGGCACCTTCAAGATCGGCTAATTCTGAATGAACAGCCGGTCTGCTGCTCAAAGTCAAATACAAAGCCTCTGGCTCATTATTTTTGTCATTTTGACAAAGACGAAGATAAATGTTCAAAATCCGATGCAAGGTCACGTTGGACGTGAGCGAGGAGTCCTACCAGTCAAAAGTTAGCAAATGTTGTCTAGTGAATGATGTTGAAAGAACAAAAGGGGTAAGCGCGCACCTCTGTTATCTGAATACCAAGGGAGTCGATATCAATAACCAGGACCTCATTCTCGGCAACATTATCCAAAAGCACCTCACGGAGAGCGCTGAACAATTTACCAAAGTTGTCGTAGGCGACATCTTCGTCATGGAGGAAGAATGTCTCCGCTGAGTCACCTTCCATAGGTGGGAAAAGAGAAATCTCGGCTTCCTGGTAGAGAACCTTTACTGGATGGAGAGACTCCTCTTCCGCGTGAGTATGCTGAGCTTCTGACTCATGAGAGTCAGTGGCCTCAAGATGCTCAGGATTTCTGTACTCGCTTTCGTGCGCAGCTGATTTGGTGTCTTGTTCAGGCTCAAGGTTTTCAACCTTCTCAACGGAGGCACCATTGTGCTGATGATATCCTTCAACAGATGAAGATCGGTTGTCGGTGGTTTCAGTGTTGCCGGTAGTTTCATTGTTTTCGGTAATTTCAGTGTTGCCGGTAGTTTCATTAGTTTCATGGGGCTCAATATCTGGACGGTCGACTTCCGCCTCAGCAGTCCCATCGCCTTCAGTGTATCCGGGTTGACCATCCTGAGTTTCGCTAGAGACCCGAGGAAGTTCTTCTTCTACTACTACTACTTCTTCTTGCGGTTGGGGCTCCTGGGGCTCATTCGACACGGAAACAGGTTCTGGGAGAGCAGTTTCTAGGCCATCGTGAATGGACTGAGATTCCGACTCCTTGGTTTCTTGAGGGATTTCGCTTGGCTTATCTTCATGCTCAACGGTCTGTGGTTGTACTTCAATATGAATGCTGGGTACAAGAACAGGTTGATCATCTTGGTCACCCTCCAGCATCTCTGCTTCGTATGTAGATTGTTCGTACTGGACATCGATGTCAGGGTCTTCGTCAACAAGATCGGTGTCGACCATAGATCCTTCGGAAGGCTCATCAGCCATGTCGGCATCATCGTTCACCTCGGCGGCGAAAAGTGAGACTTGGGAGGTGTTGGGGAAGTCATCTGCTCCCATCATATCGCTGTCCATGTTTGAGACGTTGTCTTCCATGAGGTCGAGGTCGATGTCAAAATCATCGGCCTGTCCCTGATAGGGAGAGGCCATCTCCATCGAGTCTTCCAGAGCGGGAACCTCCATCGTAGCAAATGTTAAAGAGGAAGCCGTGGTCATGGCATAAGACGCGTCGAGGAGTGTCTGCCCCGAGGACGTGTGCTGCAAGGGCCGTGGAGGGCGCGTTTCGGAAGCGTCAAGTCGGCGGGTGAGGCGAGAGAAAAGAATCGATAATAAGGGGAGGTTATGGGAGGTTCATGGGAAATAAAAGATCGGTTCAGCTCAAAAATCAAAAAGTTGATAGGAAGTAAGAAATCTCTCACGCGATGGAAACGCGAGAACGAAGTGAGATGAGGTGAGGAAGGAAAAAAGCTGCCGGGTTGGGTTGAAGACTAAGCGAAGGGGGGTGGGCGTGCACGGGCCAGGACCGAAGAGAACAGAGTAGCGGCCCGCGGGCGACTGACTTGTCCATCAACACTACAGGGGGCCTTTCTCTAGCAGTCGTTTTCCAGAGAACACCCAATACTCGCAATACAGCGAGCAATACTTTCTCTTCCCCTTCGTTCTCCCAAGTCTCTGCTTGTTCATTCGTCGCCATGGTAAAGTCGTTCCCATTCCATGCGTTTGTTGTCAGTTGTGACAACCTGAAGCTAATCGTCTGTCCCACACCGTTCAGGTCGTCCTCGCGGCATCCATTTGCACTCGCGGAGGCAAAGCGGTCCTCTCGCGCCAATTCCGCGATATTCCCCGATCGCGCATTGAAGCTCTCCTCGCCTCTTTTCCTAAGCTTGCGGATTCGCAGACTCAACACACCACTGTCGAGCAAGACAACGTACGATTCGTTTACCAGCCATTGGATGAGCTGTACATTGTCCTGATCACCAACCGCCAATCGAACATTCTCCAAGACATCGACAGTCTGCATCTATTTGCCCAAGTCACCACAAGCATCTGCAAGAGCCTGGACGAACGAGAGATTGTCCGCAATGCCTTCGAGCTGTTGAGCGCATACGACGAGTTGGTGACATTGGGTTACCGAGAGAATCTTTCCATTTCCCAGATCAAGACCTTCCTGGAAATGGAGAGTCACGAGGAGCGCATTCAAGAGATCATTGAGCGGGTACGTTTAGACTTTCAAGCTGCGGGGTTATTGCTAAAGCTTACATTTATCGACAGAACAAAGAACTGGAGGCCAGCGAGGAGCGCAAGCGCAAGGCCAAGCAACTGGAGATGCAGCGCAAGGAGGCTGCTCGCACAGGCCGTGGTGCCGCCCCCCGGGCACCAAACTACCCAGTCTACACACCCCCATCGCGCCCATCCGTACCCGATACCTACGACTCCTATGAGGCAGAGAAGAAAAAGACCTTTGCCAAGTATGTTTGCCCTTCTATGATTTTGGAACTGAACATGGAGCTCTGGTATCTAACAGCGTCACTTCTATCTAGGCCCCTCCCCACTCGCGGCAAGGGTATGCAACTTGGCAAGAAGTCCAAGGCTACTGACATCTATGAGAAGGTTCGCGGCGATCTAGGTCCCGAGATCGAGGAGTCTAGCCCACTGGTAACTCCTCAAGCATCTACTCCTGTGCTGGAGCCTACTTCTGCTCGAGCGTCCCTTACGGCGGACCGCGAGCCCATCCACGTCACGATCGCCGAGACCATTTCTGCAAGCCTCACGCGAGAAGGTGCCCTGAAGTCGTTCGAGGTCAAGGGTGACCTTCAGCTTCGTATAACTGACCCGGCGTTCACCAAACTCCGACTTGGTCTGAGGGCAAATCCTACCCAGGGTGCCCAATTCCGTACCCACCCCAATGTCGATAAAGCCCTTTTCACAAGCACCTCCGCAATCCAGCTCAAGGATACCACCAAACGCTTCCCCGCTAACAACGCAATTGGTGTTCTGCGGTGGCGTGTGGCAAGTTCGGCTGACAATGCCGAGATCCTGCCCATTACATTCACTGTGTGGGTGAACAAGGGCTCTGACACAACAACCGTCACCGTGGAGTATGAGCTTACCGGTACGGACAGCCTGCGCGATGTTGTTGTTACCATTCCTTATGGTGCATCGGAGCCAGCCGTAGCCAGCTTCGATGCTGTGTATGAAGTCTCGGGGGACAGCCTGGACTGGAATCTGGGTGCGGTGGACGAGTCGAACCCCTCTGGGAGTTTCGAATTCGAGTCCACCGGTGACGATGACGAGAATGAGTTCTTCCCTATGAGTGTGCGATTCACAAAGACGCAGCCATTTGTCGACGTGGATGTTCTCGACGTGTCCCTGCTGGAGATGGAAGGCGAGAGTGCTGGATACTCCAAGGATATCCGCAGTGTTGCGGAGAACTTCTTGATCGAGTGATGTGGTGTTGGAATTGTATAGAGTTTTTATCTTCTTCTTTTAATGATGCTCTGTTTGAGGCCTGCTTTTTTTGGCAATTTTGTTGCTTTCTTTTTGCTCAACCCTGTTATCAGCCCCCCTGATTTGATTGCCCTCCTACCAATACTTTCAAGGTACCTCCTTTGGGGTCCGTGTCTTAACCTTGATAACCAAAAATTGACACATTACCTAGAATTAGAACAAATCCTGGAACTCAGCTCTAATACCAAGTAGAATGTCAGCACGACTGACTGCACCAATGTGATCGTCCCCATGCCTCAGATGGATAGCAGGCTGATCGATGTTGTGATGATGAGCGTGATCATGTCTTGGTAATATACGACGTCAGGATTATGGATGATAGACCCACGCTGCTAGCAAAATCTGGATGAGACCCATGAGTATGAGGGGTCTTGCTGAATAGGGATGCCCTTCGCGTTGTCCGACACAGCTCGAGACTGCGTTCAAGCTTTCGGTACCTCGGGGACCATCCATGGCCCGTTATAGTCCGCTCCTCTTCCAGGCCGAATGAGGACAGTCCGATTCTGCCATCAACCAGGGACAACAGCTAAAACAGTGCCACATTATCAAACGTCAGATTGACTCTACTCGTAAGGCCTAGACCTTTTGAGCCCATCTAGGCTAGCAATGCAGCACGGTGCCCGTATTGAGCCCTGCTCTTTACCCCCAGCTCTCCATATAACTTTGAGAGCGATCTGTTTTCTAATCGAGACAAGCTGTATCAGATCTATATCTCGGCTTTGTAAAAGCCACCCATTTACTGATCATCCAATATACAGGGAGAACAGGCTCTAACAATCCAGGAAGCGTCGGAGCCGGAGCCTATCGGTTGTTGGAACCGACAAACAAAAAATAAAACTATGGGTGTTCTGGGGCTCCTGTTCAACGGTTTAGCCAATGTGTACGGCTATCAGCTCAGATCTGATGCAACAGGATCGTCGCCGCCAGTTGATGGCAAATGTGACGGTCCAGCAGCCATACAGATCGTGCAAATCCAACCAGAAAGACCTCAGTATCGCCTCAACCATCATTTCCATGCGATGAGGCAAATGTGCACCAGGCAGGTATTTCGTCGCATGTTTTTGAGTTGCCACTTTGTGAGCATACTATACTGCTCTGTCAACATCGTCATGACCGGGTATCTACAGGTGAGCTTTAGACTCCAGCGGGCACCCTGACCCAGAAAATAGATCTGGAATTGCTGGTAGCTGGTACGCAATGGTCCATTTACCTTTTAAGGTTGAGCCTACCAATGGTTTTATAACTCAATTGATGCCCCCTCATCTTGTGCTTTCATCATTATCTGATAGTTCACACTTCAGACCTTGCTCAGCCTTCTTCATACTTCCAAGGCAGATCTCTGTATGCGGCGAAGAATCATGAAAGAATGGGAATAGCTTACTGACAGGATGCTTCTACTTTAGGAACACTTGAGTCTATAGTTTCCAATTGTTTCATAATGAGCATTCCATTCCCGTCATGGAACGAACAACAGAATCTATTCCTGCTTTCAAGTGTTGATGCCGAAACGTGCAACCAGCTAAGCTTGGTATGCTCGAATACCTGGAACATTGGCATCAAACATCATGGCGGGCTTCTGATATTACCTACAGGACAACCCATTACCAGCTCTTCAACGGCCCGAGCCTGATGCGGGCATCAAGAAGATGGCCATTCCACGACTGGCAGAAGGGGCAGACTCTGCCTTCACTTCACCTGGCAGATTTCACCGTCGACATGTGCGTCGTGCATGCGAAAGTTGTCGCCAGAGAAAAACCAAATGCACGGGTGACAAGTCAGGATGTCGCAACTGCCGGGAGGCAGGCATCGTCTGCTGCTATACTGACGGTAAAAGAGAGAAGTCAAAACGGTCAGTAAGCCTTTTTCTTGTCTTACCTTGGCCAAAATTCTTGCTCATTGCTTTTTCAACCTACAGGCAGCTGGCCAGTCTGTCAGCTAAGGTACAGGCCTATGAAGATGTCATCAGAAAACTGAGCGACCGCTTTGGAGTCTCTGATGAGCAGCTTGTTAACATTGCCTTGGTAGCGGTAAGGAGTGAGACCTGCCTCCAGTATCCAAGCCATGTCTGAGATAATATAGGAATCAGCTCCTGAGTTGACGCTAAACGCCGATGCGAGCCTGATCGGTACAGGTGAGAGAAGTCGGCGCTCAGACTCGGAGCCTCCGCCTGATCGAGCCTCATCGCCCAGCGCATTGAATTGTGCTGACCATACTGAAGAAGACTTCAACAGAGATGAGACCGCACGAGCAACTGGGTTCATCGGTAGAAGCTCGGAAATTGCCTGGCTTCAAAAGCTAAGCAATGAAGTCAGCAACGAGTGTGAGGAGTGGTCCTCCAACAAATCCAATGACGACGATGATAACGGTCTGCCCTCTCCAACTTTGACGCCCCTGCCCGAGAAGCCAAGTGATCCTTTGGTGGCTTCCTCCAATTACTATATTGACGACTTGGAGGCCCCAAAGAAAGACCAGGTGAATGTATTCGGGGTTCCCTCGCGCGATGCCGCAACTAAACTACTTAATGCCTATCTGATCTCAGTTCATCCGTCCTTCCCAATCATTGGCATTTCTACATTCATCTCACAATTTCAAGTCTTCTTCAGTCAGCCCTCTCTCAAACCAGGGAGCAAATGGCTGGCTATTCTCAATCTGATATTTGCCATCGCATCGAAGTATGGACAGTTGACCGATGCCGAGTGGAAAGAGGGTGACGATGATCATCAAATGTACTTCTCTCGGGCAAGAAGTCTGTGCCTGGAAGGCCAGCTTCTACATCATCCTGATTTGCAGCAATTGCAGGTCGAAGGTCTTGCTTGCTTCTACTTGATGGCATCTGGCCATATCAATCGGTATGTCATGGATCTAAACGCTCCGAGAGTAATACTTACATTTCCCCCTTTCTCTCAACGCAGAGCCTGGAAATTGTCTGGAAGCGCAATTCGAGGAGCCTTAGGCCTCGGCCTACATCTCCAAAATGTGGGCGTGTGTACATCTGATATTTCAAAGGAAATCCGGTATCGCGTCTGGTGGTCACTCTACAACATTGAACACCTTCTTGGTGTGATGACCGGGCGTCCATCCTGCATCATCGACAGCTCCTGTACCACGCCACTCCCAGTTCCCTTCGATGAGAGTGACTTTCAGAAAGAAGAAGTCGCGCAGCTCATTAGTATTTCTGGGCGAGGTACATCGAGCCCTCTGGATCGCATGTCATTCAGCAGTAGCGCGGCCACCTTGGACTCTACTGCGGACTCGGACACAAACGACACCCCAGCTGAAAGCGATACAAAAAGAAGTCGGTCTGAGTGCTTGAAGAGTCTTCCACCATGCATGTCGCTGTACTTCTTGCAAATGACATCCCTGACTACCATCGCAAAGCGAATGACGACCAAGCTATATAGCCCAGAGGCATTGCAGTCTCCATGGGCTAGTATCGAATTCACCATCCAGAGCCTCATGCTC
This sequence comes from Penicillium brasilianum, assembly GCA_001048715.1. Lineage (NCBI taxonomy): Eukaryota > Fungi > Ascomycota > Eurotiomycetes > Eurotiales > Aspergillaceae > Penicillium > Penicillium brasilianum. Next base: position 2,717,950 of record CDHK01000003.1, read on the forward strand.
GGCATTGATTCTTGGTTCATGAATCTTCCATCAGCCTATGACTTTACTTCCACACAGACTTCCCAATGCCTCATGGGGCAGCGAATGGGGCTTGCTTTTCTATTTTACAGTACCAAAATTGGGATCACCCGTCCGTGTCTGTGTCGACTCGAATCGTCTCCTCCCGAGGATGACAAGACACATGAATTCTGCTGCAAGACTGCTGCCGAGTGTGTCGAGTCTGCATGTCATATGTTGACTTTATTCCCGGACACCCCCGAGGCTGCCATGTTGCACCGTAATTCCCCATGGTGGTGCACGCTGCATTATCTGATGCAAGCAACAACTGTCCTTCTATTGGAGCTTGCGTTTCATTCTCAGCACGTTCCTGAGAAAGCAAACATGGTACTGAAAGCGGCCAAAAAGGCTATAGACTGGCTTGCGGCACTATCCAAGACGAATATGGCGTCGGAAAGAGCCTGGAAGCTATGCGACGGATTCTTGCGCCGTCTCGCACCTCACATCGGAATTGATGTCAATGAGCTCTCTGATAATGAGGAGTCATCGAAAAACTCTCTTTTCGAAGTTCCAGACGTTACCGGATCTACTGAAGCTGCAAATAATCAATTTATCGACGATCTCGCCTTTGACCAACCATCGCCCTTGACCGCAGCTCCTATGGCTACGGCAGATTCAATCGCTGCTGAGATGGACTCCATTGTTTGCTCGCCAATAAAGCCGCCTGTTAGTCCTCTTGGTATTTCGGTCCCTTATAATATTGAGACTCTTGATTTTTCAGAGACATTGGCCAAGTCGGAGAATTCTCTACCAGGTCAACTACCCTATGACGAATTATTCCCCTATGACCCAACGACAGGTCAAATCACTGGATCATTCTTCCCTTCAGGGCCGAACATGGATCTTGACATGGGGTATTTCTGGGGCGATGCGGTGTGTTAAGTGGTGCTGTTTGGATAGACGCGAGGGAAAAGTGACACTGTTTTCCAGTCACAGACTCAAGAGGAAAAAGTCTCGTTTTTGGTATATGAGAAATGGCAGATTGTCATATTGAACCTGAACTTGCGCTGCTTCTTCCTGTTTGATTCCTAACTTTTATCTCATACATGAAAATTCTCATAGACTCAGGACAAACAGGCAAAAGTTTTTGTTTTCTCTGGTCCCTATGATGAGGGCCGTACTGTTTTCCTCAAGTTGTTACTCGAATCTGTACACAGACCTCAATATTTTACATTCCGTCTATCATAAAAGTCATGCCGAGTACATTCAAACGTTCAGCCAGTATCTCAACCTGCTAGCCAAGCGCATCATCTGTTCTAGGAGACAGACCCACGTCCAATTCTGCATGTACAAGCAATCTGGAACTCCAAAGTCTAGACCCCGTCTTCTCGGTTCCAGCATTGGTCTCTGCCGACAAACCGTCATAGTCGAGTCATAGTACCGAAGGAAATCGCAACGAGAGAAGATGGGCCAGGGAATGGGAATATGTAATAACGACGCGTTCTGTGATCACCCGACAAGAGCCAAGTAATCAAAACGTTTCTGGCTCCCACTTCCGCTTCTTGGCAGTAAACAATGCCCTTGCATGGTCCTCCTGGCTGAGTGATCTGGTGCTGTGAGAACCGCTTTTGACAGCGATGGCGCCTTGGGGTCCGATATGCACGTAGGATATCTGGTTGAGTACGATATGTATTTCCTCAGCAAACAAGGTCTCGGATTGCCACTGCAGCCGTTGGCGATTCTCTAGCTGATCCCAGTGCGACGGCACAAGGCCTAGCATGCCACGCCCGTCCATCAGAAACTTCTCAATGCCATCAAGGATCGGAAGTAACCGACGCTTTACACCACAAGCCTGATGATGGAGATCAATCTGATAATCAGGGTATTTTTTCAGTGAGACGATGAGGGAGGCGAGGTCGGGGCCTATTGAGGGCTGTTCCTTGCCGTCATGCTCATCTTCGGCGCCAGGAGGACTAAACTCGGGATCAATTAGAGTAGATCCTATGAAGATTGACTTGGCCCGCAGCGCGAAGAAACGAGTCATCTGGCCCAAATGAAATAGATCGCACTGGCTTGCATTGCCAAGTCCAGCTCGGCACTGGTAAACACGGTGCTGTGAGGGTGTATGATGTTGCACGGCTCCAGAGGGGACAGGCATGGGCTCGTTACTTTCCAGTGCACCGTATTTGCGAAGAAAATATGCTTGGAGGTCGGTAATCGTGTTCAAGACACACTGTCGTCGGTAATAGAGCTCCTCTTTTTAGATAGCGGTTAGCCATAATCCTTGTTATCATAGAGGCAAGCCAAAGAGCAGGGGGATTGTTGCATACCCTCTAATCCATTCGCCAAGTACTGCCAACGAAAATATGGACCCTCTGGTACGTCTGGTGAGTGAACCCAGCGCTTGGAGCCGGCTATCAGCAACGCGTGCGTCATAATCTTCGCGACAGATTCCTGATTTAGGAAGTCCGCAACAACAATCGCCTGCCGGATCCGATCTTCACTCATCTTCAAGGTTGACTCGCTGAACTTGTGAAGTCGTGATCTGCCCTTGCCCAGAGAGTAATCCATACGGCGGAGGGCATCAAGAACAGGCAGCGGGGAGTTGTAATAGTCGGCAATCTCAACCAATCTAGCAATCAGAGATAGAGGTTGAGCTTTGAGGTTGAAAGTAAACACATTCTCCAGACCTTCATCCTCGTCGAAATTCTCATCGGATGCCAGAGACTCGAAGCATAGAATCTGCAAGAATAGCTCCATAGCATCAACACCGTACAGTTCAGTCAAAGGTGTTGCGGGAATAACCACGATGGGGAGGGAGCCTGATCCCGAGGATTCTGCTAGCTGTTGTGCAAGCAGTTGGCCCTCGATGAAGTTATTGGTAGGGTCCAGGCGAACTCGAAAATAGGGACTATTCTCCCTGAGCATTCGACTGTCCACTTTCCAGTAGTAGCTTTCTCCTGAGGATAGCTTAGTGTACTTGAGAATCACATCTCCACTCGGCGAAGCGACAATTGGCGAACTTGGACTGCTTCTGTCACTGGGGCGAGATTCCCTTGGCCTGAGCAGAGACGTGTTTGGTTTCTCAGGCAGAATCCGATTAGGGGCTTCCTTAAATTCAGAAAGTGATTTCAATGGAGGTGTTGAGGATTTCCCGGGCAAGACTGGCTGCGATGCCATTGCCGCTACTAAAACCAGTGTTAGACATTCTTAAACGTTGTTCCTGATTGACACTGAGATGATGAGATACAATGGTTGAATACATACATCCCAATGGAAAAGCGCGTAATGATGTGCAGCAACGCGTCCCAGTATGGTTTTGGCTCTGGAATTGGTTCTTATGTCGATATGCACGGGCTATCTTTGATCGCGTGGAGGCCGACGAGGCGTTGTGCCAAGATTACGGAGTGGGCGTGTATGTTTTGTACAACAAGTTAAGAAGAGTGAGCATCAGGAGATAAAAAGAGATTTTGCTTAAGTGAGAACGGAAAAGGTAACATTTCTTCACTCTGGCGCTGGCAATGTGTGTGGATGCTGAATACTGTTCCCATTCACTACCATCGGCGTTTGGATCGGACACTTACTGCTGGCAGAATGGTGGGGAGAATGAGAGCGAGCGGTATACTATCCAACTGACCGCTCGCGGCGTACGTTGCCCAAGATCGTGACTAATCCCCCTACATTGGACTGCCCACTCATCTTGCCGGACCCTTCACTAGTGCATTGAAGAGGCAACTCAGAATGATGGTTGTAGATTATAAGGATTGCTGTTAGCAGTTGTTATAATACAGAATGTACTGGCCTTCTACGAACGATCTATCGTAGGAGGGGAAGAATTGTGGGTATGGGAGATTCGTAGAAGACAGAGAGAGTTTGTGGGGGGAAGACCTAAACAGGCCGGGACAAGGGAAGGGTAAGAAACTTGAGGCTCCAAGGCCTCGAGAGAATCTGATGCTAAAAGGACAGGACATTAGCTCAAATCAGGGGCTTTTGTTCCAACACGTCTAGGATGACGGAGATGTAGAAATGTATCTTAAAATGCACATGACATAGACCTATGCAAATCTAGCATGACGTGAGACAAACATGAAAGGATTATAATGAGGAAGGGCATAGCGGGTCGTGGAGAAACTCGGAATAATAACAACATCTCAATCAGGGGAGGATGACAACGGGGACATGCAAAATGCTGGGGCCAGCGGGTATCGATGAGGTCTCTTGATGGCTGCCGAGGGACTCTTTGCGGTTGGCTCCTCGCAATTTCAATGCCTGTTCAACCATGTAATACAATTTAACAACACTTTCAGGCTGGTCCTCTTCCGGCGAGTCTCCCTTCATGCTGCGAATGGGATCTGATTCATAGTTTTGAATGAGCTCTGGCGGAACGAGAGAGAATAATGCAAATGAATGCTTGTTCTCGAGATACGGTATGGCCTCGAGTATGTCGCGGCCGAGTTGTGGTGTTCCATGGTTGTCTTGGAAGGCCAGATCGAACAGATAGTCTCCAGTATAGCTTGTGAAGAATGGCTCACTTGTGAGAAGGCCGACGACGAAGTCATGATTTGCACATGCCGCCATGATTGTGCTCTGTCGGAATTCGCGTGTGAACGCGGAATCGATGGCGCTTGGCAGGCACAGAGCCAGGCCTCGCGATAGTAGTGGTGGGGCCGGAACGCCCTCATCCGGCTCGACATGGGGCTGGAGGGTGGTAGATTCTGTGACAGAGATGGTTGATGATTTTCGTAGGGCAGATCCAAAATTCTCTGAACTGAATTCAAGCCAACCGTTGGTGCTGGGCGGGGACATTGGCACTTCTATTTCGTCGTAATCTTCCTCGCCATTTGTAGCAGAGATTTCGGTTTCAATGGTTTTCACGGTCGTTGCAACGGCCTCACGGGCGGCCTTGCGAAGCGTTGGAATCAACAGGTCTTTCTCCTGTTCATGCAACGGCACACCAGGTGCCCACGAGGTCGCTAGATTTGACCATTGCGCCACTTTTGCAGTTCCATGTGTGTATTTCCGCCTGATGAGATCGGCCAGGACCTGTCGAGTTTGGAAATTGGCGGTCCCTCGGCCCATGAAGTTGACGGTACAATTCAAGACTCGGCTCCCTTCCCACAGGATGAACCCATGTTTCTTGGCATAGTATGTTAATTGATCAATGGTATCGTCGGACCAGTCGTCGATAATATCTGCTTGGACTTGAAGCACCGCAATGTGAGGGCCAACCTCTGCCGTTAATTTCAAGAGGGTTGCGGAGTCTGTGATGGTTTGGGAGACGAGCACGCCCACGGGTTGCCCGTAAGGAAGACCTTTCTTCGCCGCGGCCAAATCCTGGATGTACTCCAAGATTCGGTTGTCGGGAACGCGATCCGTCTCCGACATTGTTGGGCGGTCGTGCGTGCGAAGGGGGAGGGGTGCTGCTGGGAGGGTTGTGGGAAGGAGGGCAGACTCGGAGAGCGAGGAGGTCTTTTAATCAGGGAGCTGGAAGTCCCAGCGGGGCAGCAAGCTCCACTTCGTGGGAGAGCTAGCGCGATGTCTATTCCTGACAATTTCAAATTGCCCGCAGAAGAATCGCCTTGTTTCCCCCCAAATTGAAGATCGCCTTCAAGAGCGTTTCCGGAAATGGGAGGGGGCAGCTCCAGCGTATGGAGAGCAGAGGAATCATTGGAATGGGCCCGTATGATGCGTGCACTTATTATTCGGTGGGGGCCTCAAAAGTATGCGATCCGATCGGGGAAAGGGTCGGGGTACTCAAGCTGTCGCCGCTCTTCACCGGTGGCTGCGGTCCCCGTATCGTCTTCTCCGTTAGTGACGGGCGAATGAGCGAGCATCTCGAAGGAATACTCGAAGGATTCACACTATCGCCCAGCGGTCGACCCAATGGTACTGTAGGGGATGATCATGGGCATTTGCGTTTAGGGTGCATTATTGGATGAGGGGTCGGTCCCACCGCAGATTCGGGTTATCGTGCGGATCGTCCCGCGGGGCGGGAAATGGAACATTTGTTTGTGTGATGGGATGTCGCAGCAATTTTAGCCCCAGTCTAAGCTTGAGCTAACCTTGGACGGGTAGTGAAAGACCCCAATGGCTGCGACCATTGGGTTTCGCAAATCCCGGGACTTTTGGTAATTTTGGGCGTGGCGTTGGAGGGGTGGAAGAGTCGGCACGTGACATACCACCATTTCCAGATTCTCGCATTCTTTTGCCAGGATGTCCAGAGAAAGGCGTTGGTATCGGAAAATATGAATTCTTGGTCTCGATCTGGCCCGGAGGACGAGTGAAGGTTGTGTGATGCTCGCGAAAAATAGTCTACTTGTCCCAAACTCTATCGAAGTGCGTAGTGGGTATGCTAGACCTGCTTCATGCTCCGGGGGCCATGCCCATACAGGAAGGTGGTTATATTTCCTTGTTGAATTAGTAAATTTCTGAGAGACATGCTTGACTTTCAAGGCCCGGTTCGGGTGTTGTCGCATTTGAACTAGTATGCGAATTACGCAGTTATTACGCACTAATAGTGTGTAGGTAATAATCTGATAAAAAACACACTGATCTACAGCGTCCCAGTAAGGTTTATCTAGCCGTGGGTTTTTCCTGGCTAATAAGCCTTGGTACCGCCGAAAGCAAGCCACTTTTGAGTACAATGCCTTTTCATTTATCTTGCTAAATATTCAGCTTGACATTTGTTCAGCTACTAGCCTATCAGCTAAGACGCGATAGGCCCGAAATTTCCAAGTCGCGATGCAGGAAGAGAACGTTTGTCGTTGTGTGGAATATAGCAACCTAAAGTTTGAAAAGAGCCTGATTGGAAACGGTGGGCTGCGTTAGGCATTTTGTGGCCGAAGACCATGGATGGCTGCAGAGTCAGACTTTCGGTCGGGGTCAGATTGCGTAGCCAAAGCGTCGGCCATATTTGAGGACAGCCACAAAATATCCTCCTTTCATTCATGGGGCAAGTATACTGTAATCAGTATTGAGAATGGACCATAATGAATGGCCTCCAGATCATCATAGTCCAATATCAGGACATTAAGATGTCCACTATGAAACCGAATGTCTTGTCCGTATGAATGAAATGTATGGGAGACTTATCGCCGAGGCTGTGACTGAAAGTTGATAGATTCATTTCACCGATCGTAAAGGTCTTTCACGCTCGTTGGAAATGAAGATTGTTTCTGAGCCCGCAGCTTTAGTAGACTTGCGAGGAGGTCGTCAGCCTTCTGGTCGTCCTTCCGCCGGAAGTCCCAGTAGACATGAAGTAGACATGACATGTGCAACATCGTTTCGCTCATTATTTTGAACGCCAAGCGCTAAGATCAATATTATGATCAAGGTGAGAATCGTATTTCCGGCTCCGGGAATGCCTGGACAGAACAAGTTCGCTCACTTTCTTGGCCACGGACACACTCGTCGATACCTTCTCTAACGCCCACCAAGGCTCTAAGATGTTAGATTTACAACAATATGTTAGGTGGAGTTTGACTAAGCGGAGACTGTGTCGGCGATCGGCCTCTCAGCCTTGACTCGATCAGGAAAAATTTGGCGGAGAATGTCTTTCGCATGTAATAGCCGCCGCCAATGCAGCATATCCGTGCAACATGTTGTTCTTATGCGAGCCCGAGTACTCGCATATGCCACGAATGGCAAGCAGGGGAAATTATTCTTTAGACCAGCTGCCTCCATATCCAAACAAAGAGCGTTCCAATATCTCGGAAGTTCATCTCCGCGCAACGCGCCCTTCGTCAACTTGTTTCCCAAGTCAATTAAGCCGTAGTGAACTACTGGGCTTTCGCGGTCGTGTCATGCACTCCCAGTCGCGATACCAAGGTTCCTGAATCAGTTTGACACGTTTCCGTGGAGAATGTGCCATAGGTTCCATCGGGTGAACAGGCGATAAGCATATGGTGGTTGGCAATTCTACCTATGGTGTACGTGTTGGTATTGTTTAGCGACGGGTAACATTCTAGGTATGGGTAGCTTTCGTCGAGACAGAGGTGTGCGGCAAGGTACTCGGATTCGATAGCGCAGATCCAACAGACGGTGTAGTCGTCAGGAACTTAACATATCGGTGCGATAGCGGTAGACCAAGACATGAGGTGGATGTTCTCATTCGAACTGGTGTCGCTTTAATTGGCCGCAAAAGCTTCTCCAGCACAATCATGAATATTAACTTGCTTAATTCATTGAAATGATACGTCAGTCATCGTTCAAGAGGCAAGAGAGCTGATTTTAGTAGAGGGAACTGGTTAAAGAACCAGGTTTTGTGGAAGGGAAGCAAAGAGGCGAAAAGAAAAAGGCAAGATAAGTGGATCTATTCATGGGCAAAACCTGGAGGCTTGACGGGTCCCTGGGCTAGCTTGGAAGGAGGGGAAACCATCATCTAATTCTAGAAAATGTTCTCTCAAGAGATGCAGAACTGTCTGTGTTGATTGAGAAAGCAGCTAAAAAGATGACCAGCTGTGGTGGTAACCACAGCTCCCAGAAACACAAAAATATGTCCCAGCACAGCTGTTGTCAAAGTACGTGCTAACGTTGCGTCTATAGTATCAAAACCACACAGCAACCGTCTTCTTCAAAGCCGTAAGATGGAACAGCGCAGGGCAAACAAACGTAAATGACTCACTATATAGATAGCCCTGACCCATAGTACAAGGATACTTCTTGGAGTCTCCATTGCGCGATAGTGATTTGTCTTCCCCAGCAGTCTTTAACCAATAACCAGCATTAATTTCTCAGTTTCTGATATTCTAGTTGTAATATCTGCGTAGTGATGGGCATCAAGTCACTAGCGACTGAGACTAAAAATCAATAAAACTCGAATCACGTTAGGTGGTTCCAGCATGAATCTGATTACATCAGTTTTATGAACCCTTCATGATTGGTTGAGCCCTGAGCGAAAGCACATGTATTCTTTAATCGTCGTTCGGTCGCTCCTGAAAAAAAGAAAGGATGGGATGCAGCATTCTGCGACATATCTACCTCAGGCAATGTGTTTGATGGCCTGATCGTTCCTGCCCTCGCACTAGCAGAGACCAAAGAAACTCGAGGCGTTGCCTGACTTGACCCGGACAAGGGGTCCCTAGTGGAGCATTAATTATTCTGCCCGGGGCGGAGACATTGCCCGTCACGCCACACGCTCCCCTGAATAATAATTTAGTGCCGCGACCCTCCGATCAAGATTTGTCGTCGCCTTCCTGTTTGTCTGCATTCTCTCATCCATCTCACCCATACACCTTTTCTCAGATATCGTATCGTACGCTACAACTGACTCGACCCAATTTCGCAACCCTCAAAACACTCGCAAAGATGCCAGGACGGGTCCTGCCGACTTTCACACCTGCCCAGGTTGAATTGCATAACAACGCCAAATCGTGCTACATCACGATCGGCCGCAATGTCTACGATGTCACAGAGTTTGTGGAGGACCATCCGGGTGGTGGTGACTTGATTTTGGATTACGCGGGCAAGGATGTCGCCGAGATTATGAAGGATGAAATTTCTCACGAGCACTCTGAGGCCGCCTACGAGATCTTGACCGACTACCACGTTGGATTTATTTCCTCGGATGCAACCGGAAAGGCAAAGGCATCTGGTGTCGATTCAGAGGGGGCGGTTTCTGAGCCCGTCTACGAGAGCACCGGCATGTCCCGGGAAGAGGATCTGTCAATCGACACGGATTATACTCAGGACTACAAGACACACAAGTTCCTGGATCTGAACAAGCCACTTTTCGCTCAGCTTTGGTACAGCAACTTCTCCAAGGAGTTTTACCTTGAGCAAATCCACCGCCCTCGACACTACAGAGGAGGAGACTCTGCCCCACTCTTTGGCAATTTTCTCGAGCCCCTCAGCAAGACAGCCTGGTATGTGGTGCCTATGATCTGGCTGCCGCTGGTCTTCTATGGGACTGTGATTGGAGCGCAGGGTCTAGGAGACCCTACCGTGGCTGCCGCATACTGGATCGGCGGTGTTTGTCTTTGGACTCTGATCGAGTACCTCATGCATCGCTTCCTGTTCCATGTCGATAAGTATGGTCTTTCCTTCCCGATAAGTTGTCCGTGTTGAATCGCTAATTCATTTTCTTCTAGCTGGCTCCCGGATAACCGAGTCGGTCTGACCCTGCACTTCCTCCTCCACGGCATTCACCACTACCTGCCCATGGACCGCTATCGACTGGTTATGCCCCCAACATTGTTCGTGATTCTGGCAGCTCCTTTCTGGAAGCTTGCACATGCCGTGTTCTTCTACAACTGGTTTGCGGCTGTACAGGTATTCTGTGGTGGTGTCTTCGGCTATATTTGCTATGATTTGACTCACTATTTCCTCCACCACCGCAAGTGAGTTTTCCGTTTCTTTTATCACCTTTTTTTCCCTTCAAGTATGGCATAGTGCTAACATGTCTGCATAGCCTTCCTCTGTATTACAAGGAGCTGAAGAAGTATCACCTTCAGCACCACTACGCTGACTTCGAGAACGGATTTGGCGTGACCAGCCGATTCTGGGATCGGGTGTTTGGAACCGAGCTGGAGACTCCGGCTCCCAAAGGAGTGAAAGCTCAGTAAAAGCTCGTCCGTTCGCCTGACACTTCTACAACGGCTACTAGCTTTTGAATTCACGAGTTTACGCTTGAGTCTCGCTTCTGGGTCTTTCCTAATTCACCTGGGGCTTGTACAGTCATGCTCCTTCATGTCGGCAATTGTGGCGTTCCGGATCGATACTTGTTCATGACCCAGGCCATTTTAGACAGCCTCTCTGGCTCCAAGAGATGAGTCAAAGAGGATGTCTGGTCGTCTTATTGTACTACACGCCTCACTTACCACTTATTAGTGTACATGACTTAATTTTAATGAAAATTTCCACAAGGATCCAATCCAATCCTTCTGAAACTGGTCCTTAATCATGTATTTACCTTATTACCATGTTCCCTCCATTGAACTTTACTGCGCTTCACCTTATGCAGTAAAGTTTCTATCAGCAGAGAAAGTGGCCAATTGACACCTTAGGCAGATAAAAAATCTCGGAGTCACATGACTGGACACCATCTCACCCGACGCTTTTGACTCCTTCAGAACCGTCGATTAGCCACTTTGCCCACTTTACATTCCAACCGATTTTCCGATTGTGACAGAGATTTAGTATAGGCAAGCTCGCTTACGGAAAGAAGAGAGAAAAAAAGGGTTCGAAAGTCAACACTCAAACTGTCTTTCGCACTCTGACCGAGTTCCCAAGTGACTTTCCCTGACCCTCGCCCTTATTTGAATATCAACCAGCGAGCAAGACGCGCCTTTCGCAATGTCTGGACTCGACGTAGAGGCTCTCCTCGAGTCTACTGCTGCTCCTGCCGAAACCCCCGCTACCAAATCAGAAGATCGCGATGATCGTTCTCGCGCGGATCCCTCCGAACGCCGGGATCGGGATCGTTCCCGTGAAAGACGCCGACGCCGTGACCGCAGCCGCGACCGACGCCGAGATGTTGATGGCGACGAGGACATGAAGAGCCCTCGCAGCGAACATGGCAGTGCTAACGGAAGCCATAGAAGCCGGAAGAGAAGCCGGAGCCGGGAAAGCGAGCGCCGACGCTCGCGTCGCGATCGTGATGGCTACCGCTCCAGTGGTGACTTCTATCGCGGTCCAGGACGTGCCCGCTCTCGCTCACGCTCGCCATATGACGACCGCCACTACCGTCCCTCTCGACGGGAGCGCGAAGAAGAGAGACGTCCCCGACGTGACCGTGAAGGCGGCCGTCGCCGCAGCCCCAGCCGCCGCAGTCCCAGCAAATCCCCCGAATTAAACGAGGATGAGCGGGATAAAAGGACTATCTTTGTTCAACAGCTGGCCGCACGACTGAGAACCAAGGAGCTGATGGCTTTCTTTGAACAAGCCGGACCTGTGAAAGAAGCTCAGATTGTCAAGGATCGGGTGAGCGGACGATCCAAAGGGTACGTGAAATCTTTACCTGAAATCGCTCTACAGTCCTATCAACTAACACACGACTTGCTTCAGTGTTGGTTATGTCGAATTTAAAAGCGAAGAGTCCGTGCCGGCTGCTATTCAACTTACCGGCCAGAAGCTTCTAGGCATTCCAATTATCGCGCAGCTTACCGAAGCTGAGAAGAACCGCCAAGCTCGCAACCCCGAGGCTAGCTCGGGCCCGTCGCACTCCGCGCCGTTTCACCGGCTCTATGTGGGTAATGTTCATTTCAGCATTACTGAGAATGATCTCCAGAATGTCTTCGAACCGTTTGGCGAACTCGAGTTTGTCCAATTGCAGAAGGATGAGACTGGCCGCAGCAAAGGTTACGCATTTGTGCAGTATGTCTTTCTTTCGATCCCCCCTTAATCCAAAGTTGTCCTATTTCCGGTGAGCTGACCTGTCCACACCTAGATTCCGTGATCCCAACCAAGCCCGGGAGGCTTTGGAAAAAATGAATGGATTTGATCTTGCTGGTCGGGCCATTCGAGTGGGCCTTGGCAACGATAAGTTCACCCCCGATTCGAACGCGAATCGTCAGCAGGGCCCATCTGCAAACCAACCGAATTTCCAGGGCTCCTCGTTTTCTGGCCATGGAGGCCGTGGTGTTCAGGCTGGTGGCACGAGCAACTTTGACCGTGCTGGCGGAGGCCGCGAGAACGACAAGGGCACCGGTGCAAGTGCTCTTGATGACACGGACGTTGCGGGTGTGAACTTCAACAACTACAGTAGGGACGCATTGATGAGGAAACTTGCACGAACAGATGAACCCGAGCCTTCGGCCGACGAACAACAGAAGGTGCTTCGACCCAAGACCGAGACAAAGCCCCTGCCTGTCAATGTGAACATGGCGAGTCGCTGCGTCATGCTTCGTAACATGTTCGATCCTAATGAGTAAGTACATCGATTTCTTGGAGTCCCCCATTGCTGTTTTTCTCAAAACTTGCTGGAACTCGATCACTGACGACTTCTTCACAGAGAAACCGGCGAAGCTTGGATCAAGGATTTAGAGGATGACGTCCGCCAAGAGTGTGAAGAGAAATATGGCCATGTTGTTCACATTTCGCTAGATCCAAACTCTCAAGGCGACATTTACCTGAAGTTCGACCGTGTCCAAGGCGGTGAGAATGCCATCAAGGGCTTGAATGGCCGTTTCTTTGGTGGCAGGCGGATCACTGCTCAACCCGTGGTGGACGCCGTTTACAGCAGCCTATTCAGTCGAACCAAGGCCATCTGATCTTATTTGTGCCGGTTTCCATCCGTGTCCGCAGGTCTTGCAACTTAAACACTCTAACGCGGCCCGTTTCTTCCAGGCAGATCCCTCTTGGCGTCCTTTTTGTCTTTCTAGGCTCTCCGGATGATTCTGCTCCTGGTAGGTGCCAATTCTCCATCTTGCGCGTTTTTACTCCACTTCTTGGCCATTGCGACGGTCATGCTACTTGAAATGATTTTTGTCTCTAGGAGCGTTCGTTTCTTTTGAACAGGTAGAATTCAGGTCCCAATAGGCGTTACCAATTGACTTATTTTTTCCCTTGAAATGCTCGTTTCTAGCAGAAGTATACTGTTCTCCGTATTTCGCTATCCGCATCCTGGACGGAGATTGATGGCCCTTGACTGACTGCGTAGACCTCTCAAGATCCATTCGTTCCGGCAATGAGGGTCTTCGAGCCTTGCTTTCCTTTGGAATTATCAAGTCATTTCATAGCCATTGAATACACCGTAGATAAGACCACCAACACTGTCTCAAAATGAAGTCCGGGGGTGAACCCGCCTATCCGCGGAATGGATCTGCCGATGCCGTCACCTTATCTGCCGACGCTCGGGCCAAAGAAATGTGTCCCCCCACGCCGGGTTGTTCTTACACTCGAATCTCCCTCCGCCACCAACATCACCTATCAATGGGCCATTCATGATTGTCCTTTCAGCGAGGCGCGTAACAGGCAGGGCCTGGGCCTTGGATGGCATTTACGGTACGTGAGACTTCCGGCTACAATCGATCTTGTCTCCGAGTTGCGTTGAAGATCCTGTGGCCGACTACCCTGTACTTTCACCCGCTAAACCTTTATCCATCTCTCAAGTAGGTTTCATTTGTCCTCGAACGTTACGGCAATATGGCTCCGAAACTGCGCCGCAGCGCGAGCAACCTGCCGTAAAGAAGCGCCCCCAGTTCCACGACTACTTTGTCACGCATCTACCGTCCTCCTCGCTTCATCCAGACCCTCGAGGGCCAATCTCTCCCTTTCACAAACTCCCTCGTTCAGCGTCAATACCACATGTCGGGGATACATCGTATTCACCGACGACGTTCCAAAACCTGGTCGACCGTGAGATGACGGTGGTCCGAATCCCGCTTCGCAGCGCCAAGCATCATTTTGGAGCCGTCACTGCCCGCGGCACTCGCCCTGCAAATGAAGATACGTATCAAGCCGGCGTCATCGATATTCCTGCATTCGCAAAGCGACCACCAGCATCGCTCACGATCAACCGATCCAAAAACCCAAACTCACTACCTTCATCGCGCGAGTCGCGAGCCGCGGACACGGCCAGCGGGGATCCGCAAGTATTCTATTTTGGAATCTTTGACGGACATGGCGGATCCGAGTGCAGTACATTCTTGCAGGACAATCTTCACGAATACATCCAGAACTCAACCGCAGATTTCGAAGTCCAATCGAGTCTCCGTACAGATCAACAACGGGTGAGTTGTGGGGACGCTGCAACGGCATCAGCTACGACCAGTTCCCTGCCGGTGATGCAAGAGGCCAATCGCAAACGCATCGGAGACATGGAGAAGAGTCTTGTGCAGAATTGGCGCCGACTAGTTGGCGGCTATTTCAAGAGATTCAAGCCGCCTCAATTCACCTATTACGGCCCCGACAATTCCACAGACAACGCCATGAGCAAAGGCTATGTCGCCATCGAGGAGGTTATGGAGTATGCTTTCCTGCGTGCCGACTTGGATTTTGTCAAGGCGCAAGCGGCCAAGCATGATGACGATCTCGCTCAAGCGGAAAAGCCGCTGAACGAGGATGAGATTCTCCACAGCCCGGGCTTGACGCGAACTCCGAGGATCGGTGGTCGGTCACGATTCAAGGGTGGAAGTACTGGCAGTGTCGCTCTAATTTCAACGCCCAGCCCGACACCTTTCTGGCACCCAGCTGGTCCGTCAAGTCTATTGGTGGCCCATGTGGGCGACACGCGAATTCTACTCTGCTCGACTCTGACCGGCCAAGCTATCCCGCTCACTTCCAATCATCACCCATCCTCTCCAATAGAGGCAGGTCGACTGCGCCGCTACGCTGCCACCTTTGTGACCGATTCATTTGGCGAAGAGCGCATGAGCGGACTTGCAAATACCCGCGCCTTCGGTGATGTCCAATCCAAGCGCATCGGCGTCTCCGCCGAGCCTGAGCTTTGTCGCGTTGAGATGGGCCCTGCCGAGTTTTCCTTCATGGTCATGGTCTCGGATGGTATTAGCGGTACCCTGCAAGACCAGGAGATCGTCGACATTGTCAAAGAAGCTCGAACTCCCGAGCAAGGCGCGCGCGATGTGGTCAGCTTTGCGACCGAGGTGACCAGAGAAGGCGATAATGCCACTTGCCTTGTCATCCGACTCGGTGGTTGGGAACGACGACTGGAAGGCGGCGTGGGCAGTTTGGGAACGAAGGAGTCTCGCGAGTGGCGGCGACAGGATGCCACCGATCCGCGCAGGTCACGGACGTGATGTCTCCTTCTTTTCACTTTTGTAGAAACCTTTTTTGTCCGTATGTATATACATTGGCCCTCAGAACAGGGTCTCTTGCACATAATATCGCACTTTTTTCGTCGGAAGGACGGGTTTGGGCGGTTTCTCTTTTCCGATTTCCTGGTCTGTGGCTTTGCCGGAATTGTTGCATCTACATCATCGTCCTATACACCTTTCCATATCCGTTTGTTTTAGCATAGTTCATCTTGTCTTGTGCCAGGCAAGACATGATCAACAACACCCTCCTAGAAAGCAAGCCATTGACTCGACATTTATACATATACATTTGCAAGGTCAGAATCTTCTTAATAATATACTAGTTGCAATATCAATCAACATCGAACCGGGAATCAGGTCTTACAATGGGATATTCAAATCCGTTAGGCAGCTAGAATGGTACTTTTCTACTCTGAGATGATCTGATCAAGGGCTCTATAGACAAGTATAGCTCAGCAAAGATGACGGAGCCTGCCGGACGACTCAACCAACCAAAAGCCAAGTGGATTCTTCCCGCGTGGGGAAAGCTTCCAAGGTTCCGGGCGACCCGTAGAGAACAAAATCTCACCACTCCTTCCAGCAGGCTTTCTTTTCATGGAATAACTTTCGGTCCCGTCCCAATTCAATCCTTCATTCTCTTCTACTTATCTATTATTCAACCCTGGTGCCGTCTCCGTCTCCACTGCCCACTTGTTACGAGGAGCCTCCAGCCTGGACCAACTACGCGACGCGCCATCTTATCATCCTGCCTTATCGCCTCGGGACGAATTTTCTCCTTGAAGCGGCCCCCCCTATCCTTTACTCTCTAGGCTCTACAGCTAAAGTCCCGATTCTTTTATCCCTCCGACCAGATCCGATCGCTTCTCCCTCATCTATCGCTAGCTTCCCTCCTTATCATCCTTATCTCTCGCAAAGACCACCACCGACTGTGCTATACCCTCGACCGACGGCTGCCACTGTGTCGTGTCATTCTTCCCCAATCAACACATCAACAACCTACTCCTCTGCCATCCACAATGAGTGCTCGCACACGACGACAAAAGGCCGCCTTGGGCGTGCCCGCCGACGATAGCGAAGATCTGTCCACTGGAAATGGCGGTCTCTCGACCTCATCCAAATCCACCAAGCGCACGCCTTCCAAAAAGAGGTCACGATCCGCTCTCAAGGAAGAGGATGAACAGGAGAACATCTTCCTGTTCGCACCGAACCTCATCGGTATGGTTTCTCTTTGCGCGTCTCCCACGCTTGCTGCCCTTTCCACACCTGACCTTGACCTAAATATTAACGATCGCTTGCAGGGTATTTCCGAGTTGTCCTTGCTTTCGCATCCCTCTACTATATGCCCCTCCATCCTCGCACATGTTCTCTTCTTTACAGCGTGTCTTGTCTGCTCGACGCATTGGATGGATATGCAGCGCGTTACTTTAACCAATCGACCACCTTCGGCGCCGTGTTGGACATGGTGACCGACCGCTGCACGACCTCTTGCTTGATTGTCTTCCTGAGCTCCGCCTGGCCCCGATGGGCTATCGTCTTTCAGGGCTTGATCTGCCTGGACTTGGCCAGTCACTACATGCACATGTACGCTACGCTGAGTATGGGTGGTTCCGACCAGAGTCACAAGAAGGTCGACTCCAGCCGCAGCTGGATCCTCTACCAGTACTACCACAGCAGGGTATGAGTTTCTCATGAGCTATCCATGATGTATGCGCCATGCTGATTGATGTTGATTTCCTAGGTTGTTCTGTTCATTTGCTGCGCTCTCAATGAGCTGTTCTTCATCGGCCTCTACCTGCTCTCTTTCTCCTCGCCGATCCTTTCGCCCTCGCTCCTCCAGCCCGTCGCCGGCACCCAGCCTTCCTCGGTGCAGCCCGGAAACCCCGCCAACCCCGTCCCCAGCAGCCTTTTCGCGAGCCCGTGGAGTGCGGGTGCCCTCGAGATGGCCCGCGCCAACAAGATCGATAGCTTCTGGCCATGGGTCATCACCGGCATCTCTGCCCCGGTCATGTTGTTCAAACAATTTGTCAACGTTGTTCAGCTAGTCAATGCCAGCCGCTGGCTCGCAGAAGGCGACCGCCAGGCCCGCCGTGCCAACCGCAAAAAGTAACCTGCTGTGGATGTTGCTGGAAGCGTGGCGTAGATCAATCTGGCTCGCCAGCTTCCGGTTAGTTGAGAAGTTCTTCCTTTTTGTCTTTCGCCCGACTTGTCCTCGGGTCCTGCATGTCTTTGGAGCTTCGGTCGGTCTGTGATTTTTTATTCAGGGAGTCCCATGGGCTGGTTAGCGCAAGAAGCTATCACCCTAGACCTCCTGACGGAATGTTTGATTTGATGGTTTCGAGTCATACTGTGATGAGCATCTTTGGTAGGATGGGGAAACGGTCTTCCCCTGGAATGGTCTGAATGTCGAAAGACCCTTGTATAGGGCACACACAACGTTGTGTCTCCATGCTGCTTTCACTTTGTTTTTTTTTCTTGTCGCTTCTTTTCATACCTGTCTCTTCGATCTTGTCGTTTTCACCTCATTGTTCTTTTCCCCCTTCTTGGTCTGACCATTCTTAATGCCGCTGTTATACATCATTTAATGCATGTCTTCTGAGTCTGAAACGTCAAGATTTCGTAAATAGCATCGATAATATAAGATGAAATGACTCAAATCCAACCCTGGCGGCCCGCTCTAAGCCGCAAAGCCGCAACTCCATATCAAATTCAAGAATAACAAACCGAGGCCGGGCTCTTTATTGTTGGTTCGGAGGCGGAGCAGTCGACTGGGCCGACTGGGCCGATCTCGGAGCTGGCGGGGTCGACTTCACCCGCAATCCCACCTTTTTTAAAGCTCTACTCCCCTGCTTCGATCCAATTGAGTCACCTCCAATTGACATCCCGTTCTTCCTTTTGTTCATTCCTCACAATGCCTGCCTTCAACGTTGTCGTCTTCGGTGGTGACCACTGTGGTCCCGAGGTACGTTTTGCTTCAAGAATCCCCTGCCCCGCTATTCCCCAGCTTTCTCTGAGCTTGAGGAGGGTGCACACGCGTTCTGGATCTTAGAGCTAACTCGTCGCGCAAATATAGGTTACTGCCGAGGCTGTCAAGGTGAGAGAGAACAATATTTGAGACAGTTGAGCTCGTAGCAGAGCGTTTCTAACCCCAATTCGTCCCTAGATCCTCAAGGTCATCGAGAACAACCGTGATGTTTCCTTCAACCTGCAGGACCACCTGCTCGGCGGTGTGAGTGCTCAAGACTAGGACATTTTAAGGAGCTTGTCAATTAATTTAGATCCAGGCTTCTATCGATGCCACCGGCTCCCCTCTCACCGACGAGGCCCTGGAGGCCGCTAAGAACGCCGACGCCGTCCTTCTGGGCGCCATTGGTGGACCCGTACGTTCGGTCCCTTCATCCGAATACGGAATTGGAAAACAAAAAGGAAATGGATACTAACGTTCACTTTTCCTCATGAATAGAAATGGGGTACCGGCGCCGTCCGCCCCGAGCAGGGTATCCTGCGTCTGCGCAAGGAGATGGGCACATTCGGAAACCTGCGTCCCTGCAACTTCGCCGCTCCCTCGCTGGTCGAGAGCTCCCCCCTCAAGGCCGATGTCTGCCGTGGTGTCGACTTCAACATCATCCGTGAGCTGACGGGCGGTATCTATTTCGGTGACCGCAAAGAGGACGACGGCTCCGGCTTCGCCATGGACACCGAGCCCTACTCTCGCGCCGAGATCGAGCGTATCATCCGTCTGGCCGCTCACCTGGCTCTGCAGCACAACCCGCCTCTCCCCGTGTGGAGTCTGGACAAGGCCAACGTTCTGGCTACCAGCCGTCTCTGGCGCAAGGTCGTCACTGAGGTTATGGCTAAGGAGTTCCCTCAGCTCCAGATCGGTCACCACCTGATCGACTCTGCGGCCATGCTCATGATTAAGGACCCCCGCAAGTTGAACGGTATCGTCGTGACCAGCAACTTGTTCGGTGATATCATCAGTGATGAGGCTAGTGTCATCCCCGGTTCCCTGGGTCTCCTCCCTAGTGCCAGTCTGAGCGGTATCCCCGATGGCAAGAACCGTGTCAACGGTATCTACGAGCCTATCCACGGTACGTTTTTCTACTCCCCTCTTGAATTCTACATGGAACTTTCTAACTCGCTTTACCAGGCTCTGCCCCCGATATTGCCGGCAAGGGCATTGTCAACCCCGTCGCTGCGATCCTCTCCGTCGCCATGATGATGCAGTACTCTTTCGGTATGTTCGACGAGGCCCGGATCATCGAGAAGGCCGTCGAGAACGTCATCGAGGCTGGTGTCCGCACGGGCGATATTGGCGGCAAGGCCACCACTGTCGAGGTCGGTGATGCCGTCGCTGCCGAGCTCGAGAAGCTGCTCAAGTAGAGGGGAAAAAAGTGGCCAGTTGCGTCTCTCTGGGGGGCGTTTCTTATATGACATATAACGACTGTAGAAATCAAAATTGAATACCCTTTTCGGATCTTTGCCATATCATTTTGGACGGCCCAATTTCGTAGACGTGATAAGAGTGATACTTGGATGTAATGTTTGTGGATTTGATAAAGATAAAAGCTGCGCAAGCCTCCAATGCGAATGACTAGGGTATCTGAAAGCCATAGAAACTCCAAACCAAGACAAACCAACGCCATCTCAAATGCTACTCCCAACACTTTTGGACGGCCAGATCACCGAATCACCGGCTCGCCCATCCAGTCCGGCTCGTCCAGACCCGAAGTCGAAATCAACCTGCTAGTTTCCACGTCCTGACTCCCCGTCCGGCTATGCATCAGTCCCGGAATTGCTCCCCGCAGAGACTGCCGAGCACTATGTCGTCGATGCCGACCATCAGCCGAAGCAGACGGCGCAGCCGCAACCCGACGGCGATTATCATCGCAGGCGAAGACCTGGAAGCCGCGGACATGCGTATCTTTTCCGTTCTGGTGGTTCTCCATAACGCGCATTTGAATCACCATGGCCTTGAGGACGTTGCCCGCATATGGTTCTTCGGGGTCCTCGGCTACGTCGTAGTCCTCGCCGTCGAGGTCGTCTTCTTCGTCGGGTTCCCCTTTGCCGCGAGTGTCTTTGCCATGACGCCCTGCTTGTCGGCGGGTTCTTTTTGAGCGGAGTTTGCGTCGTACCATATCTTCGCGTACCCAGCCTCCGTTACGTCCTCCGACGCCTTCAAGGGGTACATCGACCCAGCCGCATGGGGCGTCTCCTTCCCAAGTTGCGAATTCGACGAGGTCGTTGCCGCCCATGCCGGCTAGGAAGACCATTTTGGTAGGTGTATAACTCTCGTCTAGGTCGAAATCGAGGTAGACCCGGATGCGAACGACGGCCACCAGTTTGAAGAAGTGGAGGGTGAGGGTGTGTGGTTGCGGTCCGTCGGATTGCCAGTATTGCGCAGGGGAATGGTGTCGTAATGCTGCGACGCCGCAGCCGGGTTTGGAGGTGGAAACGGTCCATGATGCGAGGGATGAGATTTCGCGGAGATTAGGAGGGAGTGGTGACGGCGATCGGTCTATTCAGAGCGTTAGTCAATGCCCGTAGTTGCTTGCGAGAGCCTGGCTCTAGCGAAGGGGAAGAAAGGAAAAACAGTTTCCTTACCTCGATCTTGCATTTCCTCGTCGCCGTCCTCGTGCTCCTCTTCGTCCTCATCATACTCATCCTCGAGTATGTCATCAACGTCCTCGCCATCAAGGTTTCCCGAAGCATCAATGCTTTCCTCGGGGTCAAACCGGACCTCTGCACCCATTGCATCCTCATATTCAATTTGCTCTTCATCCTGTGCATTCGTATCATAATCGTCATCCAGCTCCTCCTCCTCCTCCTCTTCTTCTTCTTCCTCCACAGTCTCCGGGGGTTGCTGATCACCTCGGGGTCTCCTGAAAATAGAAAAAGGGTTGGTCTGCGCGGGGTGTGCAGGAGCGGGTGCCATGTCCGGTGTCACTTCCTGTGGTCCTGTGGAAGGTGGGTGTCGATGGGTTGGGTTTGACGGCGTATGTCGAGACGGCGGGGTCTGGAATTGAGTGCGCAGACTACCGGACCCATTAGGACCTTGATCCCGGTAGTCGTGGGGGTGTGGTTGTCGTCGCAGATGCGGCATGGTGAGAGCACTTGGGGTCGGTGAGTGCGGGCAGTGAATTTCCATGTTTACTTCCACGCGGGGAGCTTGACTTCCGTTTAGGGCTAGCGCGATATCGGAGCTGCGAAGTATGAGAAGCTCCCGTTACGAGTCAAACACTTGAAGGATACGGTCAATATAGAAGTTGCATTCCCCATTGATCTATCTGTCCTCTTGCTTTGATATCATAGAAGCATGGGGATGGTCCAACGCACATGAGTACGAATGACATAATAAGACATTATCAATTCAGTAGAGATATAAGTAAGAGGAACTATTCCCGAGTCAAAACATTCTCGCCGCCTAGAACCAAAAATAACCAGTGATTGTGATCATTGAAAGTGAAACACAAAGCTAAATCTTGTGTCACGAGCTTGATTTTGCATAGTCACTGGATTTAGGCTTCATGTTGCACTCATTTCCTCTTAGTCTTCCTTGATCGAGTTCTTGAACAAACAACAAGCCATGGCCTTCCACGGAGCCACTGTCGGAGCAAGAATTTCCTCCTGCAGCAGCATCTCTTACTATAACTAGGGCAGCCAGCCTCACTCATATACGCAAATCCCCGATTCCCACAATATGATTCACATCTGCCGCTCCAGTACACGCTGCACGGACTCGCATGGTGGCAGGCTTCGGGCAGTGTATCATTAATGTCATCTGGACTATCCTGGGTAGGTGCGGCCAAGATGCTGGCAGCCATCGTGAGCAGAAGGATAATGTTGGTCTTCATGATGATGTGATCATGTAACGATGTAATGGGCGATATGGGCTTTCGAATGGATGCTTTTAGGTCTTTGTTTACTCGAGCAGATGACTTAAAAGAAATTGAGATGATGGCTTCCAATGATTGCCTCCAGCAGGACTCTGACTATATTTATACCCGGAAGTCACTGGTTTCCTACTAAGCAATGTTGCGAGAAAATTTACTGGAAGGGTGTACATGGAATATTCCAAGATGAAAAGGAAAGAGATTGTTGTTTGGAAGCGATTGTCATCTGAGTTACGGAGAGTGTATCGTTGAACATAACATGAATGACAATTTGCACCTGGACAGAGATTTCTAAACTACGAAAGGCTTTTACATCCATACAGCATATTCGTGCCTGCGTACGACATTTCGAAGAACGTAGACACAAGATAAGCTGAATCAAGGTCGAGATAATGACCGATCTCAGGACCCTGATCTACTCTTTACTAATTGTCTGATTTCCTATATCGACGAACACTTCAGCGGACAATTCCCACTTTAGAAAAAAACGGCCAGGGGGAGATTTGATTCCATGATAGAATTGTGCTCTACACCAGCAGCCAATTCAGCTTTGTATCTCGATGCAAATATCGACTTGAAGATCAAGAGTAAACTGACCATATGGAATGTAGGGAAGATCGGAGAATCACAAGCTCCTTCCGTGTGTTACAAAATCAACTCGTGACGTGCAGTCTTGGGCAACGATACCTTGAGTGGTCAGTGGCATCCGTGCAACAACGCCCCTAGACTTCGCTCACAGACACATGAGACAATCCTCGGCCTGGGGATCAAAATGCCAAAATAGCATTGAGAGCATGAAATCCCTTTCAAATCACCGGTATGGACATTGATTGCAAGGGTTAAGCTAATATATCCATTCAATTTCGCTGATAAAATCCCATTTTGAGATCCCAAACCTATCACATTTCGCATAATCATGCCAATCATGCAGTTCCTGCTTCCTTGGCTTGACCAATAACATCTTCCCAGACCGAGTCCTTGCCCGATGGAACATGGATATCCAAGAATCCCTCACCATCCCGCGCAAAGTCAATCAAGTCTTCCTCAGTACCCCAATCACTCATAGCCATGACGCCAATGGGAACACCAGTGTCCTTAGCATAGCCGGCCGGGCAACTAATCGAGGGGCAACCCATGAAATTGGCCAACCAGACATACTCCATGTTTCGCACGGAAGTCTTGCCGTCCGACAGGCCACGAGAAAGCTCATTCTCACCACCGTCGATATGCCATCCCGGAATTGGCGTTGAAGGGGTGAAGATCATCAAACCGGGATGAGTCCTGAACAGATACGCGATATGCTTCATGATCAGGTTGCGTAAGCGTTGAGCGGCGAGAAGATCTTGTGCTGTGATCTGCCATGTTCCAATGGAGACGAGGACCTTATTCGGCGCTGAGAGGTGGCGGATCTGACGCGCATCGACACCGGATGCAATCTCTGCCATGATGGTCAGAACGTGAGCCCGTTGGCCTTCAGGCAAGTATGGGATCGTGATATCGACGACTTCATAGCCGTGCTGGCGGTAATAATCAAGCGCAGAGTCAAATACGGCTCGGACAGGAGCTTCGGCACGGTCGATCCAATCGCGAACAATACCGATCTTCTTATTTCTCTTGCGATCAGCGGATAATGGAAGCGGGTTGGGGAACTGTGCGGAGATCGCGTCCTGCGAAGCAGGCGCAGGCGCTGCCATGACCCGATACGCAAGAGCAAGGTCGTCAATGCTGCTCGCCATGGGCCCGAGGACGCCAACTGTCGGTGCGAGGCTCAAGGATGGTGCACCAGACACGCGGCCATGAGTAGTTTTCAAACCCCAGATTCCACAAAATGACGATGGAATACGGATCGAGCCACCGCCGTCTGCGCCGAGTGCGATGGGTACTAAACCAGCACTGACGGCGTAACCAGATCCACCAGAAGATCCACCACAGTAGTAATTCTTGTTATGGGGGTTTCGTGGCGTTCCGAAATTGGGATTGTTGTTATTCGTATCTAAAAAGGCCAAGGGAACTAGTTAGCCACGAGACACCAGTGAAGAAAATAGTTCGTGTTTGGTACATACCCAGGCCGAGCTCATGCATAGTAGTCTTCCCAATCACGATAGCGCCAGCATCTTGCCATTTTTGCACACACCACGACGTTGCATCAGTTCCGTGTTTGAAATCGAGTTTCGTTCCAAGTGTACGCTTGTAACCGGTGATATGCACTTCATCCTTGATCGCAACCGGAACACCGTCAAGCGGCCCCAGGGACGTGCCCTTCTTATACCGCTCCGTAGAAGCCTCCGCAGCCGCGCGAATGAGATCAACCTGCGATTCCAAGAACGCAGTAGAGTGCTTCCCCGCGGGCGTAGCGTCGCGTCGCACAAGTGGGAGCAAGGTCTCAACGACAGCGAGAGGGGTCAATTCGCCCGAAGAATAGAATGCATGGTAATCGGCAGAAGTGTAGTAGTTTTTATCTCCTGTCCTCTTCGGCACGGCAGGCGTTGGGACGTCACTGGGCGCATTGTCGACGGGTATAACGGTGGGATCAAAACGGCCGGCGTACTCGTGGAGATGGGGGATTTTTTGAATGACATCAAAGCCAGCATTGCGCCAGAAGTGGCTCTGGATGAAACCGACATTATGAATTCTAGGTCGGATATCGATATATTAGCAAATTTGTGCAGGGTCAGCTGCATTAAGCTCGGTCGCATCTTACAATGTCGCGCCGATCGCCAAGGGAGTACCTCGAAACACCGGGATGGTCTGAGTTTCATTCTGGTAAGGTACGTCGGGACCTTTCTGAGGCACTGGGTAGTTCACAAATGAGAGATTCTCAGAACTCATCTTGTCGGGAGCTGATAGCTTGTTGACGTGGTGCATTCTTACAGCGGAGTTAAGAGCTGTTGCTGATCGTCACATGCCGAGGCTTAACCTCGAGGTCAGCTGACACTCTACCTGTAGTATGTATAGGATAAACGTCATCGCAATACTTTACACACAGCAATGGCCCAAGGATTGAGGATTCTGTTCAAGGAGTTGTATAATCCGACTTTGGGCAAGAAGAAAGATACGGTGATCTCAAGATTTTTGGTACTATGTATAAGGTTAAATAGTCTAATATTCAATACAACTACAGACGTAGTTTCAAATTGTACTTGTCCATGACCAGAGCAAGTCCAGTCAAGATCGCAGCATAGGCGATTAGGATGCCCATCGCCTGCGGGGTACTAACGTCCAGAGTTGGAATACTCAGATTGACGGCACCAGTCAGGAGATTGGCAACCAGGAAGATCGCCAGACCACCACGATTAAATGCATGAAGGATCCGACTTGTCGCAAAGGCATTCCGCTCCTCCTCACCATCCTTGCTCGTGGATCGGTGGACAGACGGGAAGAACAGGGTCTCGGCCAGACAGAACAACAGGATTTGGGCACTGTTAAAGGATGCAACCCACAATACATAAGGCATGTTGGCGAGGCGGCGCGAGACCAAAATGTTCGCTCCGTACCCAAATGCATAGGATGAGTTGAAGAAGAACATAGTTGACCAGAACATCACCTGTAGGGCCAAGCTTACCAGCACAGACTTTCGTGCCTGCTGGGGGGTTTTAGAGGCAGATGTGCCCCTAGGAATGATGCGAGTGCCGACACCTCGGCCCGCAAGGAAAATGGCTAGATAACCCAGGAACGAGAAAATACCTTCACGGTTCTTGGACAAGAGATCTGAGCCTCGGGGGGAGATCAAAATATAGCTCTTGAGCTCGGTGGACTCGAGAGCCACCTGGTAAATGACAGATATAATGACAGCCAGAGCTTCGTAAGACGGGATCAAGGCCGTCAATGAGTCAAAAATCTCCACAAATGGGGGCAAAAAGCCCAAGGTGAAGAAGAAGTTCCAATGAACTCCATACTCGGTCACATGCTCCGCGTAGTCTAGGCCTTTCACGCTCCAGAGGCGAATGAGACCAAGTACAAGCAAAGGAACCGAGTGGCGCACAGAATTCATCAGTCGTCCAATGAACGGAGTCTTCTTAGATCGAGAGGCACGGCCCTTCAGAACTGCACGCGCCGAGACCACGCCGGCAGAGAAGACGAAGGAGCCCACACCCAGATCCATCAACGACGTTCCCCAGTTCTCCACTTTAGCGAAGCGGCGCGGAAACACTCGGAAATCAACTGCGAGAATTGCCACGCAGGTAACGACCATCATGGCTGCCCGGTAGGTCGTCAGAAATGGGTGCACGGGCAGGGACTCCGCCTGGTCCTGGGGGTTGTCATCCTTGCCGGCGGCTTTGCGAGGAGGTTTCGCCTTTTGCTGGGAGCGTTGAAGAGGTTGCGTCAGGTAAAGAAGGACGGCAGGCGTGACAAGGAAGATATTGAGGAGGATGGGCGCGGAGGAGTAAGCAGTTGTCGCGAATAGGATTGCCAACACGTTCAAGATGAAATCTGTCAACAGCGCGGCCGGACTAGAGGGTGTGAAGAAGGATAGTCGGGACTGGAGAGCAGACCAGAGAAGCACAGATGCCTAGAGATTTAAATTTTGGTTAGAGATTTACATTGAGATTTGAACTCGTGTCATCTTACCGATGCGACGAAAGAAACGGCGTTGATATCGGCAATGTTGCTTCCTGCTAGGTTTGAGACGAAGGCCTCCTTTCGAGCTTTGTAGCTCGGATCCATATTGAGTTGGGTGTATCGGATCTAGTGAAATGAGTGTAATGCCCTAATTTCCATGGAGAGCTTGGAATTGGTCCTCCGCAGTGGTTGGAGTGCGGGATGTTGGAGAGCGGAGGAATCCCAATCTCCGCGCGGAAACGGCGCGGACACCGTGGCAATCACCTGATACGTCCGATCTACTTCAAGATGTGTCCAAGTCCAGACAACTACCATAATCTAGGATGATGTTCATCCTCCGTGATACTTTTGCAAGTGACAATGGTATGACTAACGTAGACATAGCCAGTATTTTTTTTAACAAGGTCCTAAATCATGGGGAAACAGCTAGATGACATTCAGGCATGGGCTTGACAATCGATCTCCAGGTTGTTGAGCCAAAGGATCAGGTAAATAGTACAAAAATTCTCGATAGTAAATGGGGGTTTATAAACTACAATGATATTCAAGGCTCGATCTGTCGTCATCGAAAAGAGATAGATGATCATTAGTTCACAGGAAAATGTTTATGCGGTCGGCCAAGCTTGGTGGCCCTGATCGATCGGCTCCAGCCTTACAGGAACATGCCACAGCGACCTGGGGGCACAGCGATCTGAGTCTCTGGCAAGGCTCGCTGTACAAAACTCATTTTTGATCTTGGACAGACGTACAATGATCTTGCGGGCCAGCCCCTCAATATCGCAGAAAGACTTCCTGCCGCATAGGTGTACATATGTAAAGACCCCCATGTCGATCAAGAACCTATCGAACGTTCCCTCCCAAGCCACCGTCCACAAGGCCAAACGGATCGATCTGTCGAAAAGCGAGACCGCCCCAGATTGAAACGAGGCTGTGACTTGACTAGGGGGTTACCGGAACTTATTGGCGACATGCTTGACAAGTTTAGCCTCTGGGCTAAACTTAACCTGATCGAAACTAGCTCTGGTTGACATGCTGGTGAGGGGATTGTGTTGCGCCCTAGCCCACGACTGGTGTCTTGGACCAGGTCCTCCTCGTCCGGAGTCAATCGGCTTCCGGGGAAGGAAAAAATTCCAAAGAAGTTGAACTGTGTCATTTCTCTTGTGGCATCAATCGATAGCCCGATTCGGATCCAAAAGGTTTGGCTTCGTTCGTTGCCAACTCAAAAGGCAAAGCTTGAAAATGCGAACTCTGTGAAAGAAAACACGGACATGCCGATGCACGCTAAGTTTTGCGCTGTTGGTGACCAACTCGAGCTGCATCTCCACCTCCGCCTCTCGTGTAGGCGCCTAACAGGGATCAGCGAAAGTAGTTCGCTTGGCTTGCAAGGCTTCTCCCGTTTTGCTTTACGCCAAACCATGCGGATCTTATGAGGAAAACGTCTCCAGCAAACATGGATCCTCGGTTCGAAAAGTCTCCATTTCTAGAAGCCTGAACAACCGCGCATCCCCGTCTTTGGCTACAAGGACAATGCCGCTAGCCTTTCAGAGCTGGCGGACTAGTATTTAGTGATGCTTGTGGTCACGGCGATGCGCGATGACGGGGAAAAGATGGCGAGTGGGGAGGGGGGAGGGGGGGGGAGGAGACACTTTTGGCCCCCAGAATGCAGACTCCGAAATCTGGCGCTTCCCGCATCAATAAGAAAGCAGTGGAATCGAGTCAATTCCTTCTCGAAATGACCGATTCCATGAGAAGGAAAAACGGGTCGCCACGTGGACAATCGTGGGATTATCTCCTCGACCCTTGTCCATAGAAGTCGGACCAAAGTGATAGACCATTTTTTAGATGTTGGTTTCTTTTACAGAACCAACATTCGTAGAGAGGCCCACTTCACGAACCCCCTGAGTGGACGGCTCTGCCTGGAGACAGGCGCTTGTGCAAGGAAGATCGAGGCACTACCGTTGCCGCTCTAACTAGGAGAAGGCAGACCGAGCCGCCAAGCGTGCACCGGCAAACAGAGCCATATACCGAAGTATAGCATGTCACCAACAATTCATGCGGGTGAACTATCGAAGACGTTCGTTGTTGGATGCATCAATCGGATTATAGGTTTTGCCAGGGTCTCAAACGCATGGGCTATAGGTGGACGATGGGAAACTGCTGGTTAGGGCGTATAGAAACAGAGAGACTACCCCCGGTGCATCCTTGACGCAGCTAGCTCGTCCTGGCAGGAGCAGGCCCCAATCTCCCACCAAATTGCAGAAGGCAGACCTTTTTCTCCAACGGGGCCGAGCTACATACGAAAAGGGCTCAAGGGCCCAAAAAACGCCGTGCCGATTGCCCATAGCTTGTGAGTGCGTACCCACAGGGTTCGTGCGGCTGTCTCTTGTTCATTGGCCGCCTCTAGGCCAACGCTCAACAGGTGGGTGCGCATCACCGGGAGATTGCCTGTCCTTGGGGCCTGGCTTTGATGCTAGCGACGATCCGGAGAAGGGCAAATGTAGGCTCTTGCATCCGGTGACAGGCGACCTTATTTAAGGCTCTGCATTCCCGAATAAATACACGAGGTCGGCCCAACAAGAGGTGACGTCCTAGTTGTTTGTAATGGAAAATGTCTTGCTTTCGTTCCTAGCAGTCAGCCAGGCAATCTGATTACCCACTATCTCCCTGGCTGTTCAGCCTTGCAATCCGCTCGAGCTGCTCTCGTTTTTCCCCTCTACCCTGCCCCTGTTCTGTCCGGCGTACCAGGGGGGGCCGCCCGCAACGGACCAGGAAAAAAATTGCCCCAAAGTCCGTCCGGGCAAGCACCTCGAGGGTGTATCGTTTGGAAGGTATTCCCGTCGGGCCTCTCTGAATGCTGCATTCCCTTCTCTCGGTGACGCGTGCTGGATCCATGGTCACCTACAACGCCCGTTTGGTGCGAGAGAACTGGTTCACGGCGAAACCAGCTGTCATTCTTTGTCAGGGAGCAAGTCGGACAACCCCCAACTCCAGAAAGGTCATGAGTAGTAGCAAGGAAGGGGGACCCCCCAAAAGGCGGGAGTCGCGCTCGGGTACGACTCGCAAAAAGGTCTCCTCGCTGTCTGCCGAACAGTTAGAGCGAAAGCGGGCCAATGATCGAGAGGCTCAACGATCTATCCGCCAGCGAACGAAGGAACATATCGAGCTGCTCGAGCAGCAAGTTGCTATGCTCCAGGCCCAGGTGAGCGAAATGCGGCCGCGGAACGAACAATTCAATGACTTGGTTCGTCAAAATGCCGCGCTGCAAGAGGAGATTGCTCGGTTGAAGCACCAACTAGCCAGCCATACGGGTCGCGAGGGCTTTGCAGGTAATTCTGAACAGACTGGTCCCTTTCGCAGTGGATGGAATTTGGGTGAAGGACCAAGCACTGCAGCGTCCAGTATTCCCACGACCAACACGATGATGCACTCGTCCCACTTCCCTGCACCGACTCATCTCTCGGCAAGTGTCCCTCGAGCGCCATCGGCATTATCAGTCTCAAGCCGATCATCCCACCCGCATGAATGGCAACAGTCATTCTCGAGCACACGATCGTCGTCGATGGGCGAGTCGTCGGACCCGGAATTCTCGGCTCGCGTGGAGCCATATATGATGGAGGGTCAGTTGCAGCAATCGTCACGCATGGTCGTGCCCTCTCGCCCTGTTGCAACACCTCAATTCAGTTTCGGGAGTGCTGTCAGCCCAACTCAGTCAGGGTCAGAGTCTTCCTTCTCGCAAATGTATCCCGTGGGACAGCATCCACCTCCGGGCCAGCGAGGGGATGGGCTGCAGCCTATTCCCCAGTCGACGATGAACCAAACCGCCGTCGGATACATGCCCAGTCATCGAACGATGTCTCTGTCCATGCCTAGCGTTAGCGCTCCGGCTCAGTCAAGTCCAGTCCCGCCATATCCACCGTCGAATGCCCCATACCAGAATCACCCGGGCCAGCATCCGCAGAGAGATCCGCCGTATCCATATCCATGGAACCCACCATCATGACCAAAATCGATGATGGAAATTTTGGGTAAAAAGAAGCACTACCTGTTTGGTGTTGATGGCAGGAGGTGAAAAAAGATCACCCCAGCCGGGAAAACACAGGAGAAAAGCACAGTCCATCTCCTGCAGAAACGCCACATTGTTTGCGCAGTAGTCTAAAAGCGCCTCTAGACTCGAGCGCTTACAGACCTTATTGACGGGGTACGTTACCCCTCTTTCGAACAAACCACTGTGCCTTGATCGATGTGACTGACCATGTTCGTTGTTCGACGCAGCCGGGGCGATTCCTTTCGCGGAGATCAAGTAGAAAAAAGTCGATCATGCAGGATAAGCACGACTGAAGAGGAAAATATAGCCGGCCCGTGATCCTCGGACGAATTCCGACCTCAATCTCCCACAGACTTGAATACACCGACTCTTTGGTGAACCTGCTGCGGTTTGTTTTGGTTCGGCATATTGCTTGACACCGACGGACCGGTGACAGAATATGACGAATGTTTACAGGATGGTGGCTACTCTGGTCAGGAGAGAACCTCATGGAGACGTCGATAAAGCTTCCCAAACACAAGATTCTGGAGGAACATGCCACACATTACAAGGGGTTGTTTCAGAAAAAAGACCATAAAATCATGCTGAATGCGAGATGCGTCTTTCCGGACACGGGCTCTTCTGTCGAAAAGGTAGTCAAGCCCAAGATAAATAACCATCGGGGATCAATTTCATAGTATCATGTCTCCAAAGTGGTTGCTTTCAATCAATATAGATGAGCATGAGCGACATGGATCATGATCATGAATTGAACGCGAAAATACAACCAAATGCTTCAAATACAACCCCATAATTCATACTCTCAACGCTAAGTGTCCGAAGGTTTATCACCCACTTCCAGGTCCTTCAGTCACTCTCCCCCCTCATATGGCCTAGTTGGACATACCTTCAGTGGATGGACCATTTGGGTGTGCCCCATGAGGGGAAACCACAGTACCGGTCTCCCGTGTCGAGCAGGATCTCCACTGGTAACCGGGCACATCCCTAGGCGGGGAGAGTGGGCGGGCGGGATGCGAGTGAGGTGGTTCACCTTACTCGCAGCACTTCTTCTTTTTGGTTTTTTATGATAAATAGAACTCTACTGTAAATATTAAAATATGAATGCTTAATTTCTTTGAGGAAATTCAGACTCTAGGAGGTATGTAGAGGTGGCTGCCTTTAGGTGTAGTCCCGGCCAGTCTCCAAAGTATGTACTTCGGCATCAAGAGATTGCGATAGAGCATTATGGGGAGGTATATAGGCAATCAGAGGTCGACAGTTCCATTCATGACAGAGACGCTTCTTTCAAATTCAGATTCTGGGACACTCAGCACATGGCCATCTGGGGAAAGCTCGATCGCCTAGAGACTATCGTATTAAGTGATACAAGAATGGTGCCGGCACTACGAGGTCCACACTGATGATACACCAAGAAGATGCAACGGAGAAAGCCCTGATCAATTCCAATCAATGATGCCCTAGACTCCCAAAGCTGCGAAGAATGTACAAAACATCATCATCAACGCGCGCATGTCAACCCATATTTATCGCAAAAAGGAAACCCCCAAATATTCAAGACTAATTCGTAGTTAGTTCTCTAATCTAGTTCGTATACTGCTTCTGTAGCATTTTGGCGATCGTCTGCAGCTGAATGTTGCTGGTTCCCTCGTAGATGGCACCGATCTTGCTGTCTCGGAACATCTTCTCGGCAATACCCTCCCGGACGAAGCCCATACCACCCATCCACTCGACCGCGGAACCAGCCACGCGGCCAGCAACCTGGGAAGCGTAGAGCTTGGCCATGGCAGCGTCCTTGACGAAGTCTTGGCCGGCCTCCTTCTTGCGGGCGGCGTTGTAGACCAGAGCTCGCGCGGCGGCGATCTCGGTGTAGGCCTGCGCGATCTGGTGCTGCATGCCCTGGAACTCGCCAATGAGCTGGCCGAACTGCTTGCGGTCGTTCCAGACGTAGCTTGAATACGTTGGTAAGCATGGGATTGACATAATCTGTGGGAAAACACCACTTACCGAGCAGCGTGCTCCCAGGCACCGAGGGCCAGGCCGGTCATCTGAGCGGCGATACCGATACGACCCTCGTTCAAGATCTCAATGGCGATCTTGTAACCCTTGCCCTCCTCGCCGAGAATGTTGCTCTTGGGGATGACGACGTCGTCAAAGTTCAGCACGCAGGTGCTGCTAGCGCGGATACCGAGCTTCTTCTCCTTCTTAGCGATGGAGAAACCGGGGGTACCCTTCTCCACAATGAAAGCGGTGATACCCTTGTATCCAGCGCTGGGGTTGAGGTTGGCAAAGACAATGAAGATGCCGGACTCCATGGCGTTGGTGATCCACATCTTGGAGCCGTTGATTTTGTAGCCGTCGGCGGTCTTCTCGGCCTTGGTCTGCAGGGCGAAAGCGTCCGATCCGGAGACGGGCTCGGACAGGCAGAACGAGCCGACGGTGCCAGTGCTGAGCTTGGGCAACCAGGTGCGGTGAGCCTGGGCATCGCCGTACTTCATGATAGCAGTGTTGACGAGAGTGTTGTGGACATCGACCATGACACTGACACTGGGGTCGACACGTGCTAACTCCTCGATCGCGACAATAGCAGCAGTGAAGTTCATGCCCGCTCCGCCGAACTCCTCGGGAATTTCGATACCCATGACACCCTGCTCGAAGAGACCCTCGACAACGGAAGGGTCCATCGTCTCGGCTTCGTCCATATCCCGAACCTTCGGGCCGATCTGTTCGGAGGCAAACTTGGACACCATGTCGGCCATCATGGTCTCGGTCTCGGACAAGAGCGAGATGGGCGTCGGGGTCAGCTCGGAGAGGTCGGCATCCCGCCGGCGGGGGGTGGTCGAGAAGGCATAAGCACTATCGACCGGGACAATTTAGTTGAGGATTGCTCTTTGAAGCCGAGTCAAGCGGCATCCGCATGTCCGTGTCGGTGTAGATCAACATACCTCTGAATCGGGCGAACGGTAGCCAGCCGCTTGGAGGCCAGACGGGCCGAGGGAGTAGTGCGTGACAGGGGTCGCAAGGCGCGGGTGATGGAGGCCATTGCGACAGTAATGAGGGGGTGAAGTGTGTAGAGGGGTATGATTCTGTCGTGTACGAATAGAGAAGGGAGGAAGAGGGAAGAGAACGTGAATGTGAACGTGAAGAGCAATAAATCACAAGGGAAAGTGAGAGCGGCCGAAAGAGCCTCGGTTATCGGCGGCACTGGGGATTCGTGGGGGAGGCGGTGGGGCTTATCCTTGACTCGAACTGGGTTATGCTTCTCCTGCTTACTATGCAGGTTCTGGTAACTAACGTAATCCACGGCCGACCGGATCACACGGCCGACCGGATCACCCCTTCTAAATTCGCGTCTTTCTACCAACCTGATTAATTCAACCACCTACCATGCCACCAATTCGCAGTGAATCTAGCCATAAATTGGCCAACCAAGAGGGCAAGATCCTATTGGCCCTTTCTGATTTAAAAGAGGGCCGTATCTCTTCTATCCGCGCAGCAGCAAAGCTATATGAGATACCCTACACTACCCTACATGCGCGCGCCGATGGCCGCGTCTCACGCGTTGATAAGCGCCCATCTGGTCATAAATTGACCCAAACCGAAGAGGATGCGCTTGCTGAGTGGATATTATCTATGGATTCACGTGGAGCAGCGCCTAGACCGGCTACTGTGGGAGAAATGGCTAATATCCTGCTTGCTACGCGCGGTAGTAACCCTCCGCCTACTGTTGGTGTCAATTGGCCATCAAGCTTTATTAAACGCCGCGATGAGCTTCGATCTCGCTTCTCGCGAAGATATGATTACCAAAGAGCCCTAAACGAAGATCCGAAATCGATTCGGCAGTGGTTTACGACCGTACAGCGCACAATCGATGACAAGGGTATACAACCGGAGGATATCTACAACTTTGATGAGACAGGCTTTGCAATGGGCCTTATATCTTCGCAGAAAGTGGTTACAAGAGCTGAATACTACGGTCGGCCACGTCTTCTACAACCAGGAAATCGCGAATGGGTTACTGCGATCGAAGCAATCTGCGCAGATGGCTATTCACTACCGCCATGTATAGTCTTCAAAGGCAAAGTGGCTATTGCAGGATGGTTTAACGAAAATCTACCGAAAGACTGGCGAATCGAGGTCTCTGCCAACGGTTGGACTACCCATGAGATTGGCCTACGCTGGTTACAAAAGATCTTTATACCATATACGAATTCGCGCGTACGAGGTCGGTTTCGGCTATTGATTCTTGATGGTCATGGTAGCCACCTTACACCCCAATTCGACCGAATCTGCACAGAAAACGATATTATACCTCTTTGCATGCCTGCGCATTCATCGCATCTACTACAACCACTAGATGTTGGGTGTTTTGCAGTGGTTAAGCGCGCGTACGGTCGCTTCGTTAGCGATCTTGCGCGTAGAGGATATAACCATATCGACAAGCACGATTTCTTAGTGGATTACCAGCACGCGCGGCTAGAAGCGTTCCAATCAACCAATCCTACTATCAAAAACAGCTTCGCAGCTAGCGGTCTAGTACCATTAGATGCTGAGAGAGTACTTAATAAGCTTAATATCTCTCTACGAACTCCAACACCACAAAACAGCCGGCAAAGAAGAAGATCTAGCGAATTCACACCACAAACGCCTAGAACCGCTACTAAGCTATTCAAGCAAGCTTCTATGTTAAAAGATCTACTAAAACGGCGGTAAAATAGCCCTCCGAGCCAATCAAAGGAGATCCTAGACCAGATGATTAAGGGGTTCCAGCTAGCGCTTCAAAGCAGTGCACTACTAGCAGAGGAAAACGCGAATTTACGCATAGCGAATAAGAAGATGGTCAAAAAGCGCAATCGGTAAACTAAGAAGATACCCTACGAAGAGGGTTTAACCATTGAAGAGGCTATACAGCTAGCTACGCAGCTAAACCAGCCAGAGGAAGATGATGGGGTAGATTCGCATGCAGAGGTCGAATTGCCTAGTCAGCCAACTAGGCCAGCAGCTAGGGCTCCGCCTAGGTGTAGTGGATGCAGGGAGATTGGCCACAGGATTAATGTATGTAAAAATCGCTATATCTAATTGAATTGATAGGTGTTGGTTGAGATAATCGATTTTGAAATATTCTTATGGGGGTAGGTGATCCGGTCGGCCGTGTGATCCGGTCGGCCGTGGATTACGTTAGTTAACTAGTTAACTTAACTAACTTAGTTAGTTACAGTGACTACGCAAAAGTTTGGACACCCCCCAGCCCCACACCCCCTATATTACATAATATTCTGCCGGTCGCAAAACCTCTAGATAATCAATTCTCTACCACAAGACTAGATAACATACGCCTAATATGGCGTATACCACCCTTCTGATTCGATAATTGCTTGCACCCTATTAGGCATGGTCTCAGAGAGGTGTTCTAGATGCTTCATATCGATATTTTGCCATGCAATCTGCGCAGTTTCCACTAAAATCCTCTTAGTCTCATCGTTGTTCTTCATATCCATAAGATCAGGCCGGATCTTATAGATTTCTGCTTTAAGAAGGGCCCATAGATTCTCAATTGGATTAAGGTCAGGCGAATGAGGTGGCCAAACCATCACCTCGATCTCCATTTCAGCCAATGCATCGCGTACAACGTACGCGGTATGTGTAGGTGCGTTATCATGCATAAAAATCCCATCCTCAGTAGGCAATAAGGTCGGTAAGGCTCGACGATATAACTCTTCAATCACGAATCGATTAACACCACCACGCTCGGAAGTAGGATCTCCGAATAGAGGAATTAAACCAGTGCGGCGATCCGCAGAGAAAGCAGCCCAAAACATCTGCTTAACCTGCTTACCGCGGTGCGGTAACCCTTGACATTCACGCTTTTTTGGTTGATCCCGAGGACGTATAAAGGTCCATTCGCGGCGTATACCAATCCCACGCTCAACAGTACACTCATCAGACCAGTAAACACGGGCCCAATCAGCGGGTGTAAAGTTCTGATATTGTAAAGCCCATCGGAGGCGTTTAGCCGCGTGTTTATCGTCGAGATAGGGTCTCCAAGAGCAGCGCCACTTACGCATATTCTCAGCGTTTAACAATCGGCGAATTGAATCCTTTTTCACTTTATAAGAAACCTCAGAAAGTAGATCATCGTAGGTTACACGCGGTGTCTCCTCAATAACCTGCAAGATTCGAGCTTTGTCATCTTCTATAAGCTTCTTAGGGCGGCCAGATCGAGGTTTCGAAACACCCATTCGTCGCTCAGACTCTTTCTTGATAGTATATCGAATACCAGAGAGAGAGCCCCAGGGATAGCGCTTATGAATACGCTTATACCCCCAGCCGATAGCGTGAAGCTCGCATATACGCTCTCGAAGCGCCGGTAGAAGCTCAGTTGAACGCGCGATGGTAGTAAAACGCAAGATATACACCAAAAGGTGTTATTGATAGAGAAATCAGGCAGGTAAGTTGGTATATTGTGAGCAATTCATAATAATATCGCGTTGTATGCATTATAGCGTGTTTTCTAGCTACGCGTTTTTGGAAGGCGGTAGGATATACCCTTAGGCGGTCTAGCAGGTGGGTCTAGGGGGGTGTCCAAACTTTTGCGTAGTCACTGTAGTTAACTAACTAGTTAACTAATTGTGAGGAACAAGATGACTTAAGCTGCCGGGTAAAATAGAAAGTGTCCTTGACTAGCAAGCCGGCAGAGAAAAACCACATTAATCACGCAAGTTAGTTAATTGTCAATAGGCTGGGCCATGATAGAAGTCCACCGTGATCGTCAACATATCCTCCATAAATAACAAGCTCTGCACGCCATTTCGGCATCAAAGCTGAGTGACGCTCGTTATGTCTAAACCATTCGAGTACAGAAGGATGAATCTACCAGGTGCAGAGAGTCAGTATATTGCGTTCCTAAGAACAATTTCTTAGTATTCCTAAATCATTGGCTATGTTTTTAAACCGGGCTACGTACTCCTATATCCGAGCGATTCGAATGCCGAAAGCCACAGAGGCTTCATTGGACGCAAAGGTCGTTCTAGTGCTTACTTGCGGCATCGCGGACATAAATCCGTAGCAAACCTGTATAAGTGGATGGAATGTGGTTTGAGGCGTCTAGCTAAGCCCCTGGGGCTCTTTATTCCCAATGCTTGTCTCAGAAGTAGGTTTGGCTATGCCATATTGTAGTTGTATATCTTCCCTTTTAAACCTCTATATCCTCTTCTCCTCCGCCTAATTGACACAATCGACAGACTACTCCTAGCTCGAACAGTATCCTTCTAGATTGATCAATTTAAAACGAAAAGATGCCGATCTCATCTGTCCTCTCCGAATATACATTCACCAATCTAGGTCCCCTCACAACGACCTGGACAGCCCCAGCCAGCTGTGCCACTTTAACGGATCATGTTAGAATTGGCTTGACCAAGTTACCAGGAAGAGCCTACTACGATGTAAGCTGCCAAGTCAGAGAATACAGCTGCGTTCCAACGGGTGAATCCGCTGATCCTGCACTAGCCACCAACCTAAACCCGACGAACCTATTCCAGGAAGCATTTTCTCGCCGGGTCTATACTGTCCATCTGGATGGACGACTGCCGGCCTTGCGTCAAGCAATGGCACCGCGTCAGTAACTTGGTCCGGTCTTTTCAGTCCTACCGTGGCTATACCGACGACCGTTGACGGGGCTATCTTTAATAACCCCGGAAATGTGCTTACGCAACTCCTGGATGCGAGTGAGACGGCGATGGTTTGTTATCCGAGGTAAAGTCAACGTCCTTACATATTACGTCTCAATCAGGCGCGTCCACTAAGATGTTACAGTTCCATGACTGCCGGCTATTACATCGGATGCTACTCGACTCTACCGGACTACAAGTTTACCACCGGCTGTGAGAGAGTCATTCCAACCGCTGACTTGTCAGCAGTCGACCGCACATTCTGGTACGATGGGCAGACGATCGTGGCCAGTGTATACACCCTTGTTGGTACTGTACCTCTTGATCAGACCACAACAGTCACTTCTAATGGAACTGGGACGAGCAGTCTCGTCGCCTACTCGGTTCTACCTTTCGTGACGTTGATTCATAGACCGGCTGATTACGAGGCCACTGCGACCGCGGCGGCTACGGCTACTTCTAATGCTGCGGTGAGACTGCCGTCTGCAACGGGATCGTGGGATGTCATGGGTATTGTCTTCTCTGTGACTGTTTTGAGTATGGTTCTGGGGGCTGCTATCATCTTGGTTTAGTGATTGTGGTGTATATCGGGTGGTTCACTCATGAATTGGGGATCAAGAATTCTCTCGAGGTTTAATGGCTCGCACATCACGATGATCAACGACTGCCTTTCTTGATCTTAGACAGGGACTGTTTCGAATCAACCACCCTCTGAGCGGCATGCTGTTTAATTGATATGCTGAGAAGTAAATGCAAACATCCATGGAAAAAAAAAACCATTTATCCTCCCAGAACAGAGATAGAACACCGCCGCGCTGAAACCGACAAAAAACAGGAAAAAAAAATTACCCCGTCCAAGCACCCATCCCACTCAAACCCAAATAGCCTCCATCGGATCCGGAAGGAAGAATTCACACCCCAAATGCGCCTCCTTGGCATGGTCCCGAAGCTCCCGAAGGATTTGATCTTGAGGGGCTGGACCATCGGTCAAATTCTCCTTGATATGAATAATGTAAACAGACAGCCCGGTCAGTGGCAGAGGATCAGCATCTGCCCAGCTTGCAATATTAGGCACTTCGACATCCCTACTGTCGGTGCCATCGCCAAAGTTTTCGGACAGGTCTACACCGTACGAATCACCCGAGCGAGGTTCCACTTTCTGCTCCTTCTCGATCGAGGGGTTGGAGCCACGTTTCGTTCGTGGGCTGACTGGACTGCCCGTACCGTCGCCAAAGCTGGTATTGGGCCGTTTGCGCTTCCTATCGGGCAAGGATGCAGGATCACGAAAGGCCATGACCTTTGTGGCAAGTACACTCAGCTCGGCTATCATGTGTCGGGGGCATAGGTGACCGTAGAGATAGGCATCATCGATGCTATCACTGAAGGAGCATTCAATAAAAATAGCCCGCAGTGTACCTGCATGGACTTTAGGGGCCGCCGCCTCCCAGACGCGTTTGTTGCGTGGTTCGAGAGAAATCGTGTCTGGCTCGAGATCTCCGAATATGATAATTTCTTTAGCAGTGCGGTGGTCACGAAGGAAGAATGCGGAGCTTTCGACGGTAGCCAGCATAGGTTCTTTGGCATTGGCTGGGAGGAGACGTGGTGAGCGAGCCGGTGAGTAAAAACTGGCATAACATTAGCATCTTTATTCCTTGTCATCTCACCATAAACTAAACGCATGGATATTGCTCACCTTCCTTCGGTATGATCCATGGAAACCGCCCTGGATGGTAGCATCAATTGCTCTGAAGGAAACACGGCACTTCCGATTCTGTGATGCGCGGCGGACTCGGGATGGTATCGCTGCTTGCAACTACCGTGACTGACGGCGAGACACTTGGCCAAAAGGCCATTACAGGCGCGAACGTAACCCCTGCTCTCTCCGCTACCGAATCTCGTGTTTCCGCCTTCAACCAAGCGTTGGTACGTGAGCAAACCGGCACCACCATCCTCATCTGACAAGTTCGGCCAGATAATGTCGTTAAACATGTGGTTTTTGATTGCAGATAGTACTGACGGAAGAGCCGCGACAGGTTTAGGTCCGTTTCCCGCCTCTAAGATCGGTGTGTTGATCGCCAAGCCCGAGATATGATCCAGATGAGGGTGTGTGATCAAGACGGCGCCGATGATCTCGCGGAAGATATGTGCAGCATTGGCTTCAGCACTTTGGGCGGGCAGCGGAAGACCCTTGAAAGGCCCGGCCGTCATGATTCCCTCTTCATTCTTGGAATTCGGTAGGAAGTTCTTCAGTACGCGAATGATCCCCGCAAGCAGAGTTCCCGCATCTACGGCAACGACCGAGCCGGGAGACCAATTCATGGATGTTGATCGCACAAGAAGACCTGTGACGCTGTCTTCTCGGGGACCGCCATTGGGGCCCTATACAGGGTTAGCATTCTGATCAATCAAGTGGCAGGGACTCAGGACGCTAGAATCCGGGAATGGATCCACATCGTTTCAAAGCGCAAAGAACAGAGGGGCTAGATCGTAGATCACCGACACCTAGATCTAACACGTGACCGGGCGGGAGATGCACAAGGCAAAGATGGAGATCAAGAGTCACTCACCAAGACAATGACTTGGAACGCGGGTTTTTCACTTTCTGCCATTCTCTGCTCACGCACGTCGCCGCGTTGTCCAGTGTGTGAGACACGGATCAATAAGTCTTGGCCGTCTAGATGAGTGAGGAACCACGTCGGTAACCCTGATGCCTGTTAATAGCGTGCTGGTTAAACAAAAATGTAATTGTCTTACCCTGATAACGACCAATCTATACCACTCGTAGGGCTAGGTCAGAGTGTTGGGCCGAGATTCTAGATACTGCCTGAGCCGCAAAGTGGTAACTATTTAAGACAGTCTTTCGCAAAACAACGGAGATGCAGCCGCCGAGCTCGACTGTTAGTGCCACTATGCGGGCAGAAACGCGAAGAAAGTGCGATTAGTGACAAGGAACGGGAACCACGAGTCATTCAAGTGTCGGGCAAAAATGAGATCCCGCAAGCGCAGGCGAGGCAGGTGCACGTTGGCCGCAGATAAATTCAGGCGCGCTTGTAGCTTGGTCCTTTGAAAGCGAGACAAAAGACTCCGCCCAGTGGTGGGACCCCTTCCCCAGTTTGTACCACCAGCAAGAGAGGCGCACCAAAGTGCAGGCTGCAGCACAGGACAGGACGCTACTGCACGTAAAACCCTAGTAGCGGAGCGCCGATTGGATGATGACCAGGGATTGCGTTCCCCAGGTAGCCACTGCTGCAGCGACAACGAGCTCCGCGCACAACAATGTACGGCGCCGCAATATCTCAGCCGATCGGGGGCGGATCGAGGCTTTGTTCTTGGTGGGGGCTGCAGCACAATGTGCGGCGGCACTACAAAGCCTTGGATGGAGGCGCGGAGACCTTGCGCACCTGAGACACTCTGGGGAGAACTGAAGCTGAATCGAATATGCGTCTTGGATGAAACTGACGAGGTTTTAAAAGGATCAGATTTGCGAAGGATCTGTGACGCGCTCAGAGCGCTCCGGGGCAACTAGGGGGCTGGCCTTGGCGCATTCAACTCCACCTTCGGGGCACCGTGAAGCCAAGTCAGATTAGCAATTGCTTATTGTGGAGACTGTGGGAGTGAAGGCTGGGAGGCCGACAGCCCTCTTTACATCCTGTGCTAGTTTTGTGGTTATGCAAGGCATCCAGCTGGGAAGAAAAGGGTTGAGGTTCAAGC
Organism: Penicillium brasilianum; assembly: GCA_001048715.1. NCBI lineage: Eukaryota > Fungi > Ascomycota > Eurotiomycetes > Eurotiales > Aspergillaceae > Penicillium > Penicillium brasilianum. The sequence continues at coordinate 2,760,530 of CDHK01000003.1, forward strand.
AGAAATGCGGAGCTGATAAGCGGGCGGACGATCCATGGGTATGAGTCTAATCGAAAGGTTAATCAATGACGTTCCGCTAGCAAATGGGGTACGAGACCGATCCCCATAGCTCTTAGGCGAGGCCGTTGCCACTGGGATAGCGAAACATATCTATCTGGTAGCCACCGCTATCTGACTAGCACACTTATTACTCTATAGTGGGGTCTGATGGTATGTTCAGAATCTTGACTCAATTTCAAATTTTCCAATTAGTCATATTTCGAAAGATAACTAACTAGTTAACTTGACTAACGTTACGTACTTGGATCGAGAGATATCATGTGAGTTGCCCGGAAAAAGATCTCAAGAGTTTCCGGAAGGGACTTGTACTTGTGCTCATAACGAATTGAGCAAGTTGAGTCCGTCAGATAGAGATATACGGCCCTCGGGGTGGCAGCAGCCTTACCCTAGTCATTTTGCCCTGCGTCTTTTCATTATTTCTCTGAGTCCTCACAGGTATATCAATATATACAGTCTCATATGGAATACACTTTCCATTCTACAAGCTTTGCTACAAGAGAGAGAATTACATCGATTTGCGACAAATTATTTCTTGATAAGAAGCAGCGGCAGCTGTCCAGCCAGATCAATGGTTGAGAGTATAGATACTTGCACTCCAGGAGTCCTCCCGGGATATGAGGATGCTAGATGACAAAATGTACAGACCGGCTGCTGACAACGTATAACAATGACCAGGGGTAACAATGAGCGATTGATGGAGAGGTGCAGCGATGAAGAGAGAGAGCAAAAGACCGCTTGTTCCTGTGCCTGATCGTGTGGTCCAGTGAAAACCATAAAACCCGATTCATCCCAAGATAGAAAGACCCCCCAAGAAATTCCTGATAAGCAAAAAAGCACATTCTGAGAACCAGCCCACCCGAGTTGCTAAAACGCCATCCGTGGACTCGCTAACTATAGAAAAAGAGAAAATAAATCCAAAAGAAAATGGGGTAGAGAGTGGTCCGACCGTGGTCGAAGCACGAAAAGCGACAACAAAGGCCATAACGAGAGGGTATGTTCGTAAAAAAAGACGTATAATATAAGAGAAGGAGGCTCGGTGCCAGGCGCGAGGTATGGCTCTTATTGATGTCCATGGAAATCCCGATCGACCACGGCTTGATAGCTTGGCAAGTTTTGAGTTCCAAGATCGGCAGCATGAGCATCTCCAGGCGGGCTCAATTCCCCAGAGCGGCGAGCAGGGAATTCTAGAGAAGCATCACTACCTCTGCGACTACCTTCCGGACTCGAATACTCTGGGGGCGGGGCCTCGTGATCTTCTGGAGCGCCGGCCAAAGGACCAGCCACAGGGGTACTGGCATCTTCTCCATCCACCCCGATGTGGCTAGAGCCTTCCCCGGCATCCTCGTTGGATGGAATATGGGCCAGCTGGGCAAGGGAGATGTCGGTCGGGGATCGAATTGGACCAGGACTGACGGCCTGGGGGATCCCAATACCGGCATTCCGGGCGTGATATGATTGATAAACGCGCTGAGATATTGAAGCAGCGCTTTCCCGGCCAGACTCCAGGAGGATGCTGCCTTGCTCGCTGCCATAGGGTGGAGGCGGAGCAAGGCTGCCTGTCATGGGGGCTAGGCCCCATTTCTTCACATTAGCTTCGATGAATACGAAGCCCATCTGGCCAAAATTAACATGAATGGTGCAGGGACCGTTGGCTCCAACTGTTGGAAACAGATTCTGGGCACGGTAGTTGTGAACGACGTCTTCCAGCTTCTTGCCATTGCGAGTAAAGAAAATAGTCCCCGATCGCGGTCGGTAGCCGACGCCAATGACGTCGCCTTGGAGGAGTGGTGGGCCATATGGGGTCGGCGTGAATGGTTGATTGTGTCGGCGGTGGCCGGTTGATTGGTAGGCAACGGATGTTTTGTGGAAGCCTAGAGAGGGACTAGTTAGCGGGACTGCTAAGGAACAGCCGAGGTGGCTGCAAGAAAAGTGATGGAAACCCCAAGAGATTCATACCAGGCATTCGGAAAAGGGGGTACGGTTTAGTCGTCAGACCGATACCGATCATTGTTGACTCGGGCTTATCGTAGATCTTGGCCTCCCAGTAATAGACCTCGTTCTGTTTCGGAAGAGGTAGATTGGTCTGCACGCTGCACTCCGAGTCGAAGAACTCAATTTCCGTTCGTCCTTCCACAAAACAGTTGGCAATCTCTAATTCCGGTTGGAACTCCCAAGCGGATACACCCTTTTCTTGAATGGCGAGGAACTGCGACAGGGAAATATCGGTTTGCATAGATTCTGGAGGGTTGGCCTGGACGAAAGCTGGATGGGCTGTCAGTAAGAATTCTGGGGGTTTAAGACGCTATCTAGATCGACTTGTAGCCTACCTTTCGCGCGGAGATACTCTGATCGCGTCAGGTCATCCATCGTCTCCATCGCCGTTTCTTCCTCTCGCAGAAAGGCTTGTTCATCGTCATATTCACCCGGGCGACCAATGCGATCGAGCATAATGCGCCCGCGACGGGTATATTTGAAGAAAAAGAAGATCGCAAGCACCACAAATGCAATCGCTGCCGATCCAAAGGCCGAGAGGATGCCTATCAAGATGCCTTTGCCGGTCGAGCCGGAGGAGTCGCCACTGGCGGCAACGTCGTGCGCGGTGCCATCGGGCGACGAGGACAGACTGGAGATAACATTCTGCAGGCTTTCTTGTATTTGTCGTTGAGAGAATGCGGCCGCGGTCTGAGTAGCGGTTGAAATGGTCTGCGTCTGTAGGATGAGGTCGAGCGGTGACGTCGACGGAGTGGCTATCACCGATTTGAGCGTAGAGGGCAGGCCAGCGAGCGCACCGGGGCCCGATGCCTCAGGGCTCTGCATCGTTCATTGACTGACAAAGAGGTATGGAAGATGAGGCGCAGGCAATGAGATCAGAACGAACGAGTGATGGAAGAGGAAGATGCGAGAGGCGTGAGGCTGCAATGGTCGTGGAGTAGAGAGAGTAGCAAGTGGGTGTCCGAGCCCAGTTGGAAGTGGGCCGGCGGTCGAGGTGGCGGGCAGAAAAGAGGAATAAGTGGGTAAGATTGGCCGATCAACCGGCGAGAGACAAGAGAGAGATAAAAGTAGTTCTTTGCAAAATTTAGCTGGCCAGGAGCTCTTCTTGCACACAGTCTGCCACTGGAGGAAGCAAGTAGATAAATGAGACGAGGCTAACGGGATAAAATAGAGGAGATACAGGCCTGGGGCGGTGGACTCTCTCTGCAAGATGTGACGTTTCCGGCCGAGGGTAGAGTCGTCCCGAGTACGCTTATTTAGTCTCGACCTGCGGCGGTCCTGCGTCCACCGCCATACCCTTCAGATGCAAGGCAAGGTCGAAAGGGCATTTTTGACCTCCTCCTGCAATAGCTCTCCAATGTGATCTCTGTGCCTTTTTCTCCCCAGGGGACTGTGCTTTTTTTTTCCCCCTTCGAACCTGTCATCTCGGCCCTTGGACCTAAGGCGGGAGAGGAATGGCGGTATCAGCACATATCGTACGGGCACCCCATCCCTACTCAGGATAAGCCTCCTTCCCTCCTCCTTTTCTTCCCCTCTCCCTCGTGGCTCCTTGCGTGGCTGGGGCCTTTTGAACCAGAACCAAAGCGTGACCCCCCTCCTCTCGTGACTTGTCACTTGTCACTTTTCTCCAACACTTCTCCTTCGGCGATCAGACGATGCGTGCAAAGGCTCGCGGCACTCCCCGCGACGCCTCCTTGGCAAAGCAGGCCGATGTCATCATCAACGCCGTCGACTCCATTCAAATCCGCCTTGCCATAACTGGAACCTCTCACGATAAATATCCTGGTAAGTCCACTGTCGCCCTTCCCCCACCAAAGGAGAAGAATCCCTGTTGCCCACTGAAGAATTCCCTCCCTTGAATTCAATGGACTCCCGATCGGCAATCTCGCCGATAATTCGAGCTAATCGAACTCTGTCGCATAGCTAAACAACATGCGCGCAACGTTGCCCGCAAGCTTGGGGTGTCGCATGGCCTGATTTTCATCGCTGGTCAGCCCACGGTCAATTGGCGCGATTCCGACCAATCGCGCCCGTTTCGTCAACGTCGTTACTTCTACTATCTCAGTGGTGTCGACGAGCCCGACTGTGCTCTGACATATGATATTAGCTTGGATATTTTGACACTCTATGTACCGGACTTTGATCTCCATCGGGCGATCTGGATGGGTCCGACTTTGTCGCGTGAGGATGCTCAGGATCGATACGATGTTGATCGAGTGTTGTATAAGTCGTCGCTCCAGCCGGAGCTGGTAACTTGGTTGAGTGAACGAGTGCAAAGTAGCTTGTTGTATATGGTCCATGACTCGGAGACCCCCAAGGGATTGCCGGCAGAGCTGCCACTGGATGCCAAGCAGCTGATGCCTGCCATGGATGCAGCGCGGGGTGTCAAAGATGAGTATGAGATTCGCTTGATTCGCCAGGCCAATAAAGTGTCGGGTCTGGCTCACCGAAAAATCCTCGAGAACATCCAGAAGATGACCAACGAGTCCCAAATTGAAGGATCGTTCCTGGATACCTGCATCTCCCACGGTGCGCCGAATCAAGCGTACCAGATTATCGCCGCTTCGGGACCCAACGCGGCAGTTCTCCATTACGATCGAAACAACGAGTCTCTCAAGGACAAGCCTCTCGTATGTCTCGATGCCGGTGCGGAATGGCAGTGCTATGCTAGCGATGTGACTCGAACCTTTCCCCTTTCGGGCGAATGGCCCAGCATATACGCCCGCGACATCTACCGCGTCGTCGAACGCATGCAAGAGGAATGTATCAAGCGCATCCGCCGAGGAACGCGCTTCCTGTCTCTGCACGACCTGGCCCACGAAATCTCCATCATCGAACTCCTACACCTCGGTGTCTTCAAAGGTGGTAGTCTCTCCGAAATCCGGGCCTCAGGCGCATCCAAGGTTTTCTTCCCACACGGTCTAGGCCACCACGTCGGTCTGGAGGTTCACGATGTATCCGAGTCTTCCATCATGGCTCTGCATCCCGACTTCGATCACGATCAATATGGCTCGGTTCTGAACCCGGCCGGCAGTCTTGCACCTTGCACGCTATCTGCCCCATTGTTGGAAGAGGGCATGGTGGTCACCGTGGAACCGGGCATCTATTTCTCGCCGCTTGCTCTCGCAAATGCGCGGAAACAACCTTTTGCAAAGTACATCGACTTTGACGTTGCTGAAAAGTATGTGCATATCGGTGGTGTTCGCATTGAGGATGATATTCTCGTTACTGCTACGGGCTATGAGAACCTCACTACGGCTCCGAAGGGAGAGGAGGCGCTTGCCATTATCCGGGAGTCTACATCTCAATGTTGATGCTATAGTGATATCAATCTAGTGTAATGTAAATAGAGCGCCTCGCGGGTATCTCGGAGCTATCAGTCTCGCGCCTCGAAGAGTATTCTGAAATAAGTCATGTCCAGTATTCAAACCCAAGGGGCACTACGCATGTGCACATGGAGGTGCCTGGGGCTATTGCTCGACTACTTCAACCACCACGGCGCAGTGAGTGGTCAGTCTTTCTACTTCAAGGCTCTTCGATCAGTGAATGAAGGCTAGATATTGATCATACAGTAGATATCACTACTACGCTACATGACTGACATATCTATCCATTGATCTTTTCGTTTTCATGAATATAATTGATACTAAATCAAAATTCAGCATCTAACAACGGCTTAATCACCGGGCTATGTCCATATATTTCCGTGTATTCATACTTTTTACCACACTCTCTAGGCCTCTCGCATAAATAATCAGATACAACCCGGGAATCCTGATAGTCGCGGTCAACTTTTACTTAGGTATTGAATTGGTCCTATATGAGAACACAAACCAACCCGGGTAAAATGTAAGGGCGGTAGCAAATGCCTGACTACCTAGCCCAACCTCCAACAAACCTGAACTAAATCACTTCCAGCTCTCTGATATATATCCAAGAGCGGGTTCATTGGTCCGGACTTCGCGGCATTCCTCTGGAAGACGTATCCAAGTACTATGAAATCTGATAGTCTCAACCGTGATAATAATCATTACAGTACACTGTATGTCATAAAGTTACCATCGAGCCACCATCTGATCTGATTCGTGATCGCCTAGGTTCACCTAACTTACTCTCAGTTTCGGCCGAAGCTTCGTCTTGAGGCCATAACGTACTTCCCGCCCCGAAAAGATTGGAATTAACCGGCTAATCAAAAGAGGTGAAGAGGGCACTGCACCACTCGATCGAGAACGGTGTGCCCCAAAGACCTCAGAGATTGGCAGATTAGCAAGTCATAGAATGCCGACTCGCTCTGACATTTGACGGTGTCGATCTACAATTGGAAGCGGCACATGGCTCCCCTACAACGTGATATTCTACCCATTGAATACACCACGGCATTTCATTTTAACCCAGACACTGACGAGTGTGGTGTGCGAATTCCACCACTCTGAAGAGGAGATCAATCGATTTGGCCACCTTGAATCACATCGTAAGGCCCCATTCTACCTCGGTAACAATGACCAAGGCGGTAAAAATTGACCACCCTAGAGAGTCCTTGATTGATCCGAAGTTATGACCGAAAACGGGGCACACATTCCTTGCAACTAGAGAAGGAAAGCTGAAGCTACCTATCATATCATCCAAGAACCTAGGCAGATGTCAATCTGGAATTGGGTTTCTAGATCCGGATTCTCAGTCGAGGTGGACTTGTACCAAGGGTGAGCCGGAGACTGCATTGGAGAGTCTAGAACATGAATCATTCGTTCTGATACAGGATCTTCGGGGACGGGGACCCAACTTTATCCTCACACAAAATGAGTTTCAGTTTTTATGGTATGACCCGGGAATGACCACGCGATCGGGCCCGAATGTGTCAAGTCGATGATCCTTCCCCAGACGGCAGAGCCAATCCGGCAAGCGTACCAAGTGCCACTGTGGCTTTTGACGGGCTGACTGACACACATACAGTGCCGAGTGTATGGATCTGACCGTCTATACACTCAAGCCACTCGCTTATACCGATCAGGGAGAACCGACGCTGCTAGGACAACGGCCGTCTACCATTGCAATTCAAATGCGATTCTTCGCAGCCGACAATTTCCATGCCTGACTGAACCTCGAGTGCCGACTTAAAGCGTACATTCCAGATTCACCGTTGTGGAGACGTTGCGCAACCTTGAGGGCGTAATTAAGGATGCTGCCGAGCGGGACCATCTCCTGAAGAATGGCCACGTTCTAGCCATTGATCCGTCTAGTGACCCCCTTGAAGGCTTCTCCTGTCTCGCGAGATTTCCTGGCAGTGTGTGACTAGAGCGCTGGGAAGTAGAAACACGGTTCAATTGCGAATCGCTTAATGCTGCCCGTCGGATAGAATGAACCAGGCAAAAGACGTGGTCCACCCGGGTTTCAACTCAACAGCCGCAGCGGATGATTTTTATCGCGCAAGTCGATAGCCATCAGATCGAAGCTAACCGATTGAGCTGAAAGGCATGACTGTGCCTCGCACTGCCCGGATTCGGTAGGGGGTCCTGCAAGGGAGAACGTCTAGAACAAGACGGTTTGCCTGTTTTTTGACGTGGGTCCACGTGTTGGAATTGACCGCGTTTCAGACATGGAATGTGTTAGAATATCATGGCGGGATGCAAGGGTTAGGGCCTGGACAGTCTGGACGAGCAAAGTGGTCAATGAATCCGGAATGTTGAGGGTGGAATGCGTGGATTTTGTAAGCCCACCCGTAGTACAGTAGGAGTACCGACTGCGTCAGGCCTGCAGTCCTATGCATGTAGCCCAACCCTACTCTAAGTACCCGAAGATGTCTATGGAGGTCTCTTCTTTGAGCGAATCCGAACGCTGATTCCTGAAACATACAAGCTAACGGCTGGAGTTTTTTTTGGTTTTTCTTTTTCCCCCTGTTCAGCTGGGACCTTAACTGTCAGAGTTTTCAATTTTCAAAGCTCCTTTTCCCCCTAGCAGCCTAGCAGCTAAAGAAAAAACATCTCCAGCTCGGAGCCTAACGCCAGGCTCCGAGACAGCTGGTCTATGCTTTGAGAGTTACCTAACAGCGTAGGGATTTCCCTCCCTTTTCAATTGGGCATAGTAAACACGATGGAGAGTTTGAATCATTTGCAGTATATTCTGTATCACAATTGGCACAAATCGTCCGAAACAGGATCTCGTCAAGGAGACAAAATCCAGTGTTGTCATTGCCTGGAGGACTTCCCGTCCGGTCCGCACGGCATGCCAGCTCAGCAAAACCTCGTAAGCATTGCCTGAAGAGGGCGCACTAACTAAGGCAGACGATTAAGTAAGAGCCAGTCCGCCGTCGATCCGCCCGGCATCGGAGCCACGCAGCTGTCAGGGCCCGACTGGCCGAGAATTTTGCACTGGCGTCATTCTTTGGCTCATGGGCGGGTTTTATTTGACGAATCTCACGCATTCCAGACCCCACGCGGATGGTTTCATAAGTCACTCATTAGGCAATAGAATTAATATTTTCATAATTCGTGTAGAATCGCACCTCATTTACGAAGATCACTTGCGACAGCACTTGCGACAGCATCGAAAACTATATACTGATCAAGACGAACCATCACGCGATACTAAAAAAAACGAATCACGTCAGTCAGGACCGAGTGACTCCGAGCTCACATCACGCCTTTTCCAAGCGCTAGTGCAAGGGTTTGGCGCCATTTTTAAGGCCATAAGGTGATCTGCCGGAGTCTGGTGGTTCCACCCAGGTTGATGTGGGTCCGTTCTCTTTTTTTTTCTTTGCAATTTTTGGCCCGAAATAACCGGGTTCGTGGCTTTGATTGGTTGGGCTGGGTTAGTCAGAGCCTCCGGACGGAGTAAGTGACTCACCCCCAACTCATACCTTGTGAGCCGCTTCACCAGGAGAGGCTCCGTATAAAGCTATCCACACCCCTGCAGTAGATCACCTCCGGTTCTTTTCTTACTCTTCATCTCATCCTTCCTTTTCCAAAGGGGGTGATGGTCACTCCCCTCTGTCCTTAAAAACAAAAGTTCTTCTTTTCGTTGCACATATTATCTCTTCTCCCGGCTGGAGATTCCCCAAATTCGATATTGCCAACCGATATATCTCAGAGAATGGGCCAGAGGCATAACAGACGTCGCACTCGTCCTCGTTCCAGCAAGCGAAGAAACAGTTTCGATCAAGACTCGCCCGAATTGTTAAACATTCACTCGCCATCGACTCTCCCATCTACAATCTGGAGCCCTTATACTCCCGTGCGTCCGCCAGTAGCCCTCCATTATACTCCGCCCGCTGCATGCATTTCACCTGGATCGCCGGTCTCAGCAGCCCCTGCCCCGACCTGGCATTATGGGTTTACGGCTTGGCCGATCCGTGAGAATGTACCGCAACGGCGGGAAGCAAGCATCGGTCTCGAGGCACGGCAGTGTCGATTGTTCGGCGGCGAGCCGGGCGATGATCTAAGCCTTTGTTATCGCATGCTGGAGTATTTCGATGGTCTCGACTATATCGACCCGTGAGTAACCACCTTGTCTCCCGATCTTCCTCCTCTTCCTTGCCGAACATCTCTCTGACTCATTTGCCGTCAGACTGCGAAACAGCACTCTGGGAGATTGAATGCTCTTTCCAGCCGGAATCATCTCAAAAACTTCAAAAAATACCTATACTCCTTTTTCTTTTCTCTGATTGCGATGATTCATGATCTTCATGCAATATACAAGAAAAAAACACCCCGTTCGATTTGGCCATAGGCTCGCCTTGAGCGTCCCTTGCCCACTGCAGCGCGCCCTCAGCCACAGTCCCGACTTGACGCAACGAGCATGACTGGAACACCATATCACATGGACTCCCCGGGTCCCCGACTTGAAGCAATGAAAACACTCCGCCCCCCCCCACAGGAGTGTTGGATTGGTCCCTTTCGACCCGGCCATGTGGATCGTGGTTTGCGATTTTTGCAAATTCGAGATGGGATGAGTCACGAGTAGACTTGTCTCGCGGGCCTCGCATCGGTCGAGTTCGCGTCCTATCTTTATGGATTGTTGACGCTTGAATTCCCTTTGTGGGTGCTAGCGAGAGAGTCATCCCTGTGGCTTGTTCTCCTTGAACATGCAGATCCGTTCTGTTGAAATGCGAGGTGGTTGAACATAAGGCTGCCGCATACAGTGAAACAAGAATCCTACGGAGCATATTATTGATTCTTTATGCTTTATAGGTTAGACTAGACCATCATAGCCTGCATATAATGAGTCAACTGCAATTAAGCATCCTAAACTTCAAATAAGGATTTCTCTTTTCAATTATGATTCCCCCAAAAAACATTAGAGATCTAGAAATACCGAAAACTGTAACTAACTAGCAGCCCTCACATGGCCTGTAGTTAGCTCGTTCCTTCCAATTTAGGATAAGCACAATGATCGGCAGGGAAAGTGCAATGTTGTCCTCAGCTCACCGCCTTCACCCACGAAGGACCCGACCGCACTTTTAGGCAGGCGGTAAACCACTTGAGGACACGGTCATCACCAGATCAGGAAGCGCGAATACTCCCTTACAACGCTCATTTGACTCTCGAGGGCCATGCTTGTGGCTCCAATTATTTAGGCTACTTCTTTTTACTCTCGACGCCCTCACTCAAGCCTAATCTGCTTTGACCCTGTAACTCGGCACCCCACGATCTTTTAACTCCGCGGCGGCCACCGCTGTCGCCCGAATTCGCCGCAGGATGTCGTCAGACTACACTTATGATGAGCAGGTGAGTCCTTCTCTCTCCCTATTGCTCTCTCAGACGATGCTGGAAGTACTGACATAGCTTACTTATGCGCTACCAGGGACAATTCTTCCCCTTCTTCATCTTGACCTTGACCGGCTTGGTCACGCTCCCTCTCACCTACAACCTCCTCCGACCAAGCAAAGGTGTGTGACTCGGTCCAGCTGTTCTTTGTGTAGTTTATGCTAATCATACGTTACCGACAGAGCTTGAGAATACGGCTCCCCGCATCAAATCCGATTTCAAACCTGAACATGCCGATCTCGTCGAGTCGCAGAAGCGCAAGCGTCTGCGCAAGGAGCGCCGAATCAAGCGCATCATCACTGTGATTGTGGGCTACATCGTGATGGCCTGGATGGTGTATCTCATTCTCGTGACGGCGCGGACGGTCGCCAAACTATATGACCCATATGAAATTTTGGGCGTCTCAAGGGTACGTTGTGTGGACCTCCGAGCATGGCGGGGCTGGCTGTCGCCGCGAGCTCCTAGCAAAGCCAAAAGAAAGAATCTCGCACTGACTAAAAGGAATTATTAGAGCGCCGACGAAAAAGCTATTTCTCGCCACTACAAGCGCCTTTCCCTCATCTATCACCCCGATAAAGTTCGCCCCGATCCCGCCAAGAATGAGACTATGGAGATGCTCAATGAGCGCTTCGTAGAGCTCACCAAGGCTTATAAAGCGCTCACTGACGAAGAAATCCGAAATAACTATCTCCAGTATGGCCACCCCGATGGCAAGCAGAGCTTCAGCATTGGTATCGCCCTTCCCAAACTGATTGTCATGGACGGCAATGGCAAATACGTCCTGTTAATTTATGGTGCTCTGTTGGGTGTTCTTCTGCCTTACATTGTCGGAAAGTGGTGGTATGGTTCTCAGCGCTATACCAAGGAGCGTGTCCTTGTTGCCAGCGCAGGTAACATCTTCCGCGAGTACAAGGAAGATATTCTGGACGGTGGCATTGTCACCGCTTTGTCTTCTGGCGAGGAATTCAAGGAAATGCTCAAGGGAGCTCAAGCTGAAGCCGGGCTTGCAAAGTTGGAGAAGAAGGTTCTGGCTGAAGAATCAACATTCCTCACTGCCAAGGACCGCGAGGCGATTAAGCAAATGGACAACTCCGCCCGTCGCAAGGCTTTGGCTTTGCTGTGGGCGTATCTCGGCCGTATTGATCTTGGTGATGCGACACTTGACGCAGAGAAGTACGAAGCTGCGCCTATCGCTCTTACCCTAGGCGAGGCCTTTACCGCGATCTCTCTGGCATTCGGTAGCCTTCGCCCTATTCTCGGTGCTTTCCAGGTCTCTCAAAACTTGATCCAAGCTATTGCCCCCGGTTCATCCCCTCTCTTGCAGTTGCCCAACTTCACCGAGTCAATTGTCAAGTCTGTGGAAGGCGAGCACTCCAAGGAACACTGGACTGTTCAAAAGTTCATGAGATTGGCCGAGGACGAGCGCCGCAAGCTTACTGTGGGCGCTGGTCTGTTGTCTGAGAAGCAATACACGGATGCCGTCACGGTGGCTCGTCAGCTACCCGCACTGGAGGTTTCCAAGGCATTCTTCAAGGTCATGGGTGAGAAGGTTATCACTCCTAGCAGTCTGGTACAGCTGGTTGTGAAGGCACGATTCGTCCCACCGGGTTGCACGCAAGTGCCCCAGATCAATGAGCTCGACTTGGAGGACATCGACCCCGATGAGGATGACTTGGACGCGCTGATGGGCCGCAAGCCGGCCAAGAACCGTGCCACCAAGATGGTCGATGGCAAGAAGGTTGAGAACAAGATTGAGACCATCCAACCTCCCCTCGCGCACGCTCCCTACTTCGCCCGCGATCATTCCCCTCGCTGGCATGTCTTCCTGGCCGACGCCAAACAAGGCAAGATGGCTGTGCCTCCCTTCACATTCACCACCTTTGACAAGCCGATTCTCGACGAGGCCGGCAAGCCCACGTTCAACGTGCAAACCCTCAAGATGCAGTTCCAGGCTCCTCCGCAGGTCGGTGACTTCACCTTCGTCATGCACATGGTTTGCGACAGCTATCTGGGTCTGGACACGAAGAAGGAGATTACCCTGCATATTGACGACCCCGCCAAGGCCGCTGCCTTGGAAGAAGAAGACGACATCAGCGAACCGGATGAAGGTGAGTTGTTCCTCCCGTACTTGTGTCGCGGCACTTGTGCGCAGTTGTATCGGTTGTGTAGGTCGAATGCTAATTACAAACTTTCTATCCAGACTCCATCGCCGGTCAAATGCAGGCGCTCAAGACTGGCCAGGCTCCGAAGCCTAAGAAGGCTAAGAAGCCTTCCGAGTCCTCCAGCGAGGAGAGTGACACTGAAGGCGACGCAGGCGATACTAGCGACACCAACACCGAGACGGAGGATGAGGATTGATCGCATCTACCTTGCTTTGATTAATGGATTGTACACGGGACTTGTGTGACATTGTTTGGTCGATTAGGACCGATGTTTCTGGGTGTCCTTTTTTTTTCTCTTCTATCACTTTTGTCATAAGACATCCCTGGTTCTTCTTTGTCTTGCCTTCTTTTCCTCCCACGACGGTCGTCGTCCCATTGGGTGTATTTCTTCGGGTGTTGTCTCATTCTCCATCTTGGTGCCATTCCTCCTTGTTTCATCCTCGCTCCGAGCTGCATTCCCCCTCTTCTCTGATCTCTATATGTCCGTGTCCACGTCTATGTTCATCTAGAACATTACCCCCTTTTAACAACCCCCGGTCCACCGCCGAAAATAGACTCTGGGAATACCAAATATCTACCTTCTGCCATCCCGCACAACCTCTAAATCAAACATATCCACTGAAATCAATCAGCCTCCGTCGTAAGATGTGCATTCAGTGTAGTAAACCTAGGTCCATATTCCATCCCCGGGTGCGCAGGGGGTCATGGCGTCTCTTGACGCTGCAGGTCGTCATACCCTCGGTCTCTTGTTTGGTTGAACTTGGCTTCGTACGAACGTCGAATCAAGCGCACTGTTCGCCTTTGTGGTGCCTTGTATTGGGGGTGGTGCGTTCCTGGGGTTATACCGGGTTAGTCGAGGGTAGATTCCAGTTCGTGGGTTGTAGACAGTAACATTTTGTGTCAGTGCTCCTAGACTGATACGGGTGCGGTTGTAGAGAGATACAGATCTAGCTAGGCGTTAATTGAACCGGGTCTGTGGGGCTTGGGATAGTTGTAGAGCATGTTAGTTTGACTTCTGGGCATTGGCATTGGTGGAGCTGGGCTTGTCTGATAGGCAAGAGGAACGTTTTTGCAAAATAGTTTACTTTTGTGATGGGGTTTGCCGTGGCATATATCCTCTTACGCCCGGTAATATCTAAGAAATCCGATCTAGACATGGAAACAAGGATTGGGATAGGTCTATCTAACTTGACGGAGAAAATTGAACATGTTAAGCTTAGTTTTGCTGATCGATCTTGTCTTCTTTCTTTGCTAGAAGTATGAAATGTTACTGAGTATGCAGAGAACGGCAGAAAACTAGCTCAGGAGAGTCAAAACAGAGAAATCAAATAAGCCAGTCACCTCCACATAACACTGGCTGCCTGACTCCATTTATATACTTGAAACACCGATACGCCAGTTATATGTACTGTAGCACCCTGAACTCCAGACGGAAAACGTGAAGAGGGTATTTTAGGTAATCTGGGGAAAAGTCAATCTCGTTCATTCGCATGGATATAGCTGCAACATAGAAAGGGAGACCCAGAAGCCGTACCGTAAAGCCGTGCTCAAAACTCCAGTCATAGAATAACCCGCATAGTTGAATATGAGACACCGAATCAGAAGGTATACTGGATAGTGGTATGCTCAATACCAAGAGCGGAGATTGAAAAGATAGACCAAACATAGAAAAACTCCTTCATGCAGAGGGAAATGACCAACCGGGCGTAAAGCCAGGGTAAAGTGACGGCTCATGTGTGGTAAAATGAAAGTCACCGAGCAAAGCACTCGACAAACCATTCATCTCATGATGATGTGACTCGGGCATGATCCCGGTGTGTAATCGAACGGCAGTCTTAGCATTAGACGGATCAGCCGCATTGCAACCTCCATCAAGAAAGTATGCAAAAGATTGCTGCTCATGTGGTTGTAGGCCATGTGAAATCGAAGATCCAGGGGGGATATCGACATGAGGTGAGATTTCACCCGCACTTAGATCCGCGGACGTGATCGATGGTCTGTGTTGCATGGCGAGTATATCCTGGAAGCCGGAATCTAGATAACTGTAACCGGCCTGTGGGACTGTGGGCATATCCCACTGCCAATTTGAGTTACTTCGACTCGTCATGGGAGTGAGGAGGGAATTGCAGATCGAGGCACGCGAGGAGAGTGTCGTTGGTGAAGGTTCGGGAGGTGTAGTTGGTTCTGGGGAGGGTTCTGCCGTGGCACTGCATTCCGTTGATGTAGAGAGTAGTCGTAAGTACCGCAGATCTTCAGAGTCTTCTTCTGGCTCGTCTGCGTTGTCTTCGGCTTGTTTGATGAGACCTAGTCGATCGAGGATAGCGTGTGTGAGTGGATGGCCGTCTGGGGCTTCCGCGAGTGGTTCGCCCGGGAAGTCTTCCTTGTCGATGCAGAACTTGTATAGCTTTTGAAGGGCTTTGACGACCAGTGAGTGATGTGATTCGAGCATCTCGACAAACCTATGAATGATCCATACAATGATTAGTGATTGTTCTTGTTGCGATAATATAGCCTCGAGAAACTCACCCTCGAGAATACACTTTTGTCTGAGTCGCTTTCCTCTCACGGAATAAACATGGATGATTATATACCGAACAGCGATTGCAAGGCTGTTTACCATCGCACTGTAATACCAAGTCAATATCATAGCTAACGTTAGGTGCAATTGTCAGCGACCTACCTTGGTCTTCTTAACCCGACAGCGATCACAGGCTTTTAGGACATGCTTCCGCTTAACCCGGAAAACTCGCTGGTCGCGTTTCTCCTCGCCCGTCCTGGAACGATGCTCCAACTCCGACAACGAAGCCACAGCAAAGTCATCAAGACTATGTGGGAAACCCTTGGGACGAAGTTTAGGTTGCCACGGCATGGTTGGCTTATAGCCCCCGCTAATGTAGGTGCAGGCACCCGAGCACGAACTCGCGCGAAAGAAAAGAAAAAGAAAGGGTCGGATATAGGTTGAGAAAGGGAAATGCACGCAATGGATAGGACCTGGAAGAGGGTGATATAGACGAGTGCAATAACTAGGTTTAAAAAAGGCAAGGGCAGAAGCTATGACCGATAGGCAGATTGTCTGGATGGAGCAGACGGTGTCGGTGATATGGAATGGTAGAACAGGAGTATGGGTATGGCGAAATGGGGTATATGGAGATTATCAGATAATGGACACAGAAAAAAAAAAGAGCTGCAGTGCAAAACAGCCTCAATCACCTGCAGCCAGCTTGATGTTCTTGATTATATGGGATAAAAATATGATTAGTTGGGCAGAGCAAGCCGGGGCCAACCCATCTGGTTTATCCTGAGTGGTTAGTTCAGTCCAGCTTGACCACGAAAGTATCAAGCAAGACCCCTCACCCCCTCTGCCCCACATCATCAGCACAGGTCTCCCGTACCTAGAGGATCATGTCCTCGGTGGAGGAGGGGTTGATGGGCAAGATACCACCGGGTAACGTGGACGGATCTATCAGAATATCAACCGGGGACGGCCGTTCGGGGGTCTCGCGACATCTTGTGGCTGTGGGAGGTACAAAGCAGGGATCTCCGCCCACAGGATGAGTGGAATCGAGACAAATGGCCAGAAATTGAAAAGGTATAGCGGGTTATAGTTGACGCGCTTATAGGTAGCCAGCAACCATCGGCTCGTGACCACTGGTAGAGGTGGAAGAACGAGTGGGAGAAAGGCATGATGATTTCCATAGTTTCCACGGCGCGATTCAGTGAGCACGCACCGACAGAGGGGCCAAACAGGACCCAGCAATTTGGAGGCATTGCATTAGTTTCCTTTGGATGCATTTGATGACTGTGATGACGCTGGACACGGTCCGAGCCGTCAGTGGATCCAGGCTTCGGCACACGGACAGCGCCTCTGGAGACGCCTTTCGATGTTCACCATCTTCCACCCTATACGGGCTATAGTCACGGGCTATACCCATCTTGGACCTCGCACACACCCCGGTCAATTAGGCAGCGAGAGAGCAGGATCAACGCTCCGCCTCTCAGCACGATTGATTTCGTCCGTGCGGCAAATGTCCCCAGGCAATCGCAATGGAGTCACGCCTTGTCATACGCACACGGTGAACCAGCTTGGGCCTTTTTTTCCAGGATCAACACGTGCAATCCCAGTGGCTGGGAAAAAAGTAAGCAAGTCGACTGAAAGTGTCACTGGTAAGTCACTCCAGCCCACTGGATTGATTGTCCAAGGGGAGTCTGCCACCGAGCCCGTTGGATTACAGGAGCCCCCTTCCCTCCCCGCTGCACATTCGAACTGCTGGTGATCTGCTGCAGGTCGACTCTGCCAGTCATGCCGCCGAGAATTGATCTGAGGGGAACGCGGTCGCAAGCGGTGTACACTGTACAGTACCTTGTATTTCGGCCATATCACCTGATATCCTTGCAGCCAATGCACCGAAACGTGGTACGAGGTGATATGCTCTTGGCCATGGGTAATCCCGGAAGACGCCATGAAATAGGGGACACGGAGTTATTATTTTGTCTGCAGGGGAGGCGAGAGAGAGAGCGAGACGAAGAAGACGTTGCTCGTGGTTAATCATCAGCTCTTTCCTGGACAATGTCGGTCTTTTGTCAGTGATGGAGGAAAGATTCCGAATGGTACGTAGTAGTATGTAGGTGAAACATGTTGGGTGCCCAAGGGAGGATAGGCAAAGGAAAAGAGAAAAGAGAAAAGACCGGAGAGATGGAAGAAAAGAGCCTGACAAAGTCTACATACTTGATTGGATGTGTAGACTATGTCTCTGTATACTCCCTCTCCATGTATACATCATGTTCATTCTACCTGTCTCGATCACGGCCACTCCACCCTCTACTGCAATCAAGTATGATAATCTCCTCCATCTACCTCCAACAAACACAATTTCCTTACACAACAAGGCCAACGGAGACACGACCACCCGTCCAGATCAGAACCTCCCGATCGGCATTGATCTAAGATCATCTCTCGTGCATCCCTCCTTCCATCTACTCTGCTCATCTCTAACGACGGATCTGTGTGTCTAACGTGTCTTGCATCCATGCTAGTCACATCTCCCAGCTCTTCTGCACAACCCCCGGCGTGTAACGGCCGGTGGAGTACGATCGACTGTACAGTCTACGATAGTCTACTGGGTACAGCCCTCCAACCCCGGCAAGGCCGACTGGTGCTGTGCACCCTGCTTTGGAGCTCGGGCTTTGCAATTCCAGGCTCCTCGGTTTTTGGCTTGGATAATCTACATTCCATGTTTCCTAATAAAGACCCTTAGTTTTGAGCATGAATGGTTTGATAATCTATTCTAGTATGTTTCCTCACAGCTGAATGGCCAGAGTTAGGGGGTTTGAGCTGAACAGAGAAGGTGATGGGAGGCTTCACGACCTTCTCATCCAATTCTTGAGGAGACAAGAATGCATTTCATCGGGGAGACATGATCAACAACCGCACTGCTGATTGATGCCTGCCAAGTTCAGAGTACAATGTATGCAAGAACCGAAAGATCACGCCCTATGACCTGCTAGCTTCGATCAAAACCTGGGCATAGCCTATAAGCGGCTGTCGTGCCGAGTGACTCTGCTAGAGATCCGCGTCTGCGAGGTGCAGGTCATTGTCTTATTCTTTGTGGAAAATCTTTTTGAGGCCGATCTAAGTTTGTATTTTCTAAACGATTTTATGAGAGGGGGAGGAGCTATACGTGCAGAGCACGAATTCTATATCAGGACCAGATCTAAATCAACCCTCTCCCCTGATAGTGAGGGGGCAGAGGCATCAAAGGCATTTAAAGGAGCAGTGGATCCAAGTCTGGCTCAATTTTCAAAGCCCAATCTGTCACATTGGCCGCTAGCAGAGAAAGAAAAAAGTAAAAGAGGACGTGACAATGTGTCCAACCTGCATTAAGAAACAGCCAAGCGGGCATCTCATAGGCCAGGCCAACGGGAAATTGATGTAGTCCGTCTCAAAACGGCGTAATAGTTGAATCAGTTCTTGCGTTTTTCATTTGTCATTTCTTCCACCCTTCTCACTGCCAGGTACACCACTGCTCGGCGTATTCACCCGACTAACCACAGGGCCTTGTATGCTTGAACCCTCGACAATGTCGGTCGATCTAGCATAAGCAAATCACGCACCATGAATCAAAATGCTGGCTTCACCCTTTGCAAGCAGATCAAAGCTTTCCTCGCTAGTCGCTGTGGTTGGTGGACTAGGCGCTGAATGGTCGTGTAGCAGCTCAGACGCGTGATCCTCCTCCGAATGAGTTTGACTCTGCCACCGACGTTCGCCGATCCACTCGAGGCCATCACCAGCACCGCTGATGTCCGCCTTGCAACGTTGGCTCTCACGCTCCGCCAGAGGGAGCTGGTCATCGTGCTCGGAGGGACCGACTACGGGCAAGTTACGACAATGCCATTCACCCAAGAACATGCCTTCCGGATCAACCTCTTGCCGCACTTTCAGCCACTGATCCATATCATCCTTGTATAGCCGGTGCAGCTCGGTAGAATCCAGGGTGGTAAAGTTCTTCGCCCAGTGGGGTTTAGCGCCCATGTCCCGCATGAGCCACTCGAAGGCCTCATAGTACCGCTGACGACAAGGCGGATCTCGGAAATACGGCCGGTACAAAGTTGCATTTAGGTAGAGCGTAGGCTCGTCGCGACACGTTGGATCCAGGAAAGGACGTGGGTTGGAATTCTTGCTCGAGTCCGACACTCGCACCTCGATTGGGCAGTGCACCCAGAGACCTTTAGGGGAGAAGGGAATGCGCGCGGTCTGAAGATCCCCGTGGAGCCACGCAGAGAGGCGGATGATGGCCTCGGGACCTTTCTCTAGGGGCAGCGCCCACTCGTTGACGAATTGCGAGTATAGGCAGTTCATCAGCAAACCGGCGCGTGCCGGCTCGACAGCCTCGGTAACGGTTGCTCCCGGACGGAACCCATACTGCAGGCCGAAGATGAACCACTCGACCCAGGGGAGAATACGGGGAACGTAGGAGGACAGCGCAAGGAGGTTGTGGTAAACGTGGTAACCGAACCACTCGCCATAGAAATTCTTGGGAGGTGCGCGAAGAGGCTGGTCGGTCGGATCCGCGCGCCAGACGATCGCGCCCTTCTCATAGGGTAGCCACCAGACGCGGACAAACTCGTGCGATGTCCATAGTCCAGTGGACCACTCACTCAACACCTTGGACAGAGAGTATCTCTCCTGGCGCCAAGCGATGTTGAATGCAGGCCTGGCCCTGAGGGTCACTTCGACCACGATTCCGAGCGCGCCCAAAGAAACCAGCGCGGCACGGAAGAGATCCGAGTTGTTGGTAGCGCTGCAGCGCACCAGCTGGCCGTTCGATAGCACTAGGCCTAGCGATTCGATACACTCCGAGAGCAGGCCATGGCGCAAGGAGCTGCCATGGGTGCCGGTGGCAATGACACCCGCTATTGACTGACTGTCAATGCTGCCCAGGTTTTCCAGCGTCAAGCCTTGCTCCTCCAGCCTCGGACCCAACTCGTATAAGCGAATGCCAGCCTCAACGGTGACCAAGCGAGTCTCGGTATCGACATGCAGGATGCGATTGAAATCATCGAGGTTGACGAGCCAGGACGAGGTACAGGTCAGATCGGACGGGGAGTGGCCACTACCGACGGTCACTAGGCGGCGGCGACAGCGGCGGGCAAGGGTGACTAGCTGCTGGACTTCCGCAATGGATTGAGGGCGAACATAGAGCTCTGGTCGAGAGAAGAAGGTCTTGGCCCAAGTATGATGCAGGTGGTCGGCGGTTGCGCGGAACGGGACCGCGGGGTCGAGCTTTGACAGCTCGTGGGAAATGGAGGAGTCCATGGCAAGGGAGGGTCGTTGTAGATGAATCGATCGGGTTGTATCACGACATAGTGCAATTCTATCACATTGTCTGATTATCCTGGGGTTTCTCTTGGAGGACAGTGGGGGAGAGATAAGGGGGGGAATGGTAGAAGGCAAGAGAATGGCACGGCACGCTAAAACTAAAAAAAAGGTGTCGCGATGGCGAAATACGCGATTTGGATCGGCCCACTCTCGTCCACCTCCCCGATTACATACTTGGCTTCAACTAGCTAACTAACATGCGCTCTATAATCAAGGGTTAATCCCCCTGGTATGAGGGGTCGTTCTAGTGGTTCGCGCCGAAATCCAGGCAGCTAAGACCTACAGTGTCAGCCATCGCCGATCGATCGATCGCTAATGCGACAGGCCGAGGTCGCATCCGAAGGCCGCGAACCTAAAGCTGACAGTTGCCCTTTTGGGTTATCTCCGATATCAGATCTACAGTTTATACTTTTGTGTCTTTGTAAGGTTCAAGCTTGGAAACGACGCCGGTATTTTCAGACAACACAAAGATAGACCACCAATTATCTCACGAGTTCGTACATAAATTGCCAAGGACAACCAACCTTGTTAGCCCTGGCGCTCTCTTGTCGAGTGTTCTTTCACGACGTCGGAGCTACTTGAAATGACTACATCAAGCATAATCAAGTTCAACCTTTTCAGGTACGAACTAGATTGATTGAAGCTTTTGTGAGGATAACATGGCTTGATTTATGCATATACTGAAGATGTCTCAAATGTGAAATGTGGTAGATGTACAACCCAGAATGCTCCGGCGATGCTCCTCTCTTCTAGAACACAGTGCACCGATGATCAAGATGACAGACATGAAGGTAAAAATCAAAGAAGACTCCATCCTCCCCTCCCGCAAATGCTCTCTTTACAGACCGAAATATGCACAGAGAAATAAGAATGAAGAAACCGAGGGAAAACCAGAAAGAAAAGACAAACGAACAGAAATAAGAAACCTGAAACAGTACATAGTATGAATTCTAATCTCGTCGATCATGCGAGCGGATAGCTTCAATAGCCACTTCGAGAGGGAACACACACGGCGCCGAGAGGGCATGGGGGTCCCATTTGCGGAACGCACTTTGACATCGGTCGGGGATGCCGCCTAGCGCAACAAAACTCTTGGGGATGAATGGGCGGTCTTGGAGAGAAGCTGCGAGGATGCCATACTCGTGGGCAAAGACAACTGCCGAGGCGAAGTCGGCCGACTTCTGGGAGGCATGCTCACCAATGATGCTGCGATTTCATCAGTTATGGTTCAGATCAGGGGTTGAGATATCGTAAACTTACACGTAAATCTCGAAGAATGTATCCAGGACGAAAACATCCTTCTCCGTCAGGTCTTTGTAGCAGAATGGCTCAATCTCCTGGACAGTGTCATTCGGCCGGACAACTGGTGATCCGGAACCGGGGCGGCGCATCCAGAAGCGCGTGGGCTGAGCCAACTCATGATCGACACGAAGAAGCCTTGTGCGGAAGTGATCGTACTTCGGTTTCAATTGCCAGTAGTCCGAGCATAGAAGGGAGTTGCGTTCGCTTGAGCCCGCAAAATCTTCGAAGAAGCATTCTGGTTCTTGACCCTCATCACACTCTTCGAACTCGCCTGTCAAACCAAGATCCATGCTGATCAAACGAGCTGCACCCGTTTCCTCGGGACCGCTGCCTCGACCCTTCCAGAGATACAATTTACCGAAAGGTGCAGAAATCACGAATGGGAAACCGGAGCACAAATTGCGCAGGGAGTAGTCGACTTCATCAAAGGCCATCTGGCCCATATGCTTTCGACCGCAGAGCATGTACAATGCAGACGAGTTGGAGCGAGAACTGAAACCACGGCGAGTGATAATGATCCCACCCAGGGCTTGAATGAACCGCACAGGCTCCTTGCCTTGTCGAACCACGACCAACTTGCACCCGTTCTCGCGGCCCACCTTACGAGCAAACAGCTGTGCGTCTTCTAATGCCGCTTCTGGCACGTCGTCTCCACACCAGAGATACACTTCGGTGCTGCCACTACCCTGTGCTTCGAACTGATGCACACATAGGTACATGCTTCCCTCGTACAGGACATACTCTTGGTTGATAGGGAGTTCTTGTCTCTTACCATCGCCTGTCAGCTCCCAAATATAGCGCTTCACAGTCCTGATCTTTGTCGCATCAGGTTTACTTGTCAACATCAGCTGTGGGTCAATGTCCATCCGGTCTCGCGGGTTGGGGAAGGCTTTAAAGAAACCAGCGATGACTTCGCGAGCTTCCGCTGCCTGTGCAACTAGCGAAGGTGCAGACATTTTCCGCGACAGCCGGTGCGAATGATGAGGCTTGTTGAGAGAGACATCAGATTGCCTGGTAGGTATTGGTGGAGATGGGAGAGCCTTTGATTGAGGCGAAGTGTCGGCGACGACCACACCAGGAAGTGGTTTCTGGGGTGTCATGTCCGGAGTGTCCATCTGATTCCCCTTGAAACTCGTTCTGAGAGGCGATGGAGAAGACGGCGACGCATACCGGGGTGGCTGCGCCCATTGTGGCCTGGCTACGGGAGTTGAAGGCAATGATGGTAGCGGCGATGGCGAGCTTGGCTTAGGTGGAACGGGGGGCCTGGTTGAAAGTGGGCTTGATGCCGGACTGACGTCCTTTGGAGACCCGTATTCATGACTGACATTTTCTTTATCGCTATGCCCACTGGGAGATTGAGCGCCGGGTGCGTCTCGTGTGGAAATGGGCGAGACGGGAGAGACGGGCGACATAGGTGACATCGGTGACATCGGCGACATGCTACCCAGCCTATACTGCAGTCCGCTGTTGAGAGCATTCTGGAAGCTGGTTCTTACTTCCGGGAGCTGGTGCTTGATAACGGGGCTCTCTGCTTGAGCTGGTTCAGTATCAGGGACCGTGGTTTCTTTCGGCAGGTTCTCCGAGTGAGGCTCCAAAGAGACCTCGGGCTCGGGACGTGGCTGCGAGGATGGGACTTCAGGAGAAGAGATGGCACCAACCTCCGTAGTATCTTGCGCGGATGGGACAGCATCTGGCATGGCAGAGCCACCAGGCAGTCTTCGTTTAGGTCCTCTAGCACGAGCTTTCGTCATATGGGTAAGTGGTGCAGACGGAGTTACGGGCGAACTCTCGCCAGACGGCGAAACCACCAGGTCCTTCTTCGGTCCCTCGGCTGCGGGCGGGGGACCGCGAGAAAGTAGATTTGCTAGGGCAGGGTTGATTCGGCCTGCGAGCTTTCCTTTCGCCGTGGAGTATGGATTCACAGCGGGCGTAGTTGCTGTTGGCCGCCTCGCGGACGGCAAGCCGCGAACAGAGCTAGCTGTCTCGCGGACAGGCTTTGCTTCCGGCTCAACCTCTTTGACAATCGTCTCAGCGATGTATTTGGGGTCTTCCCTGGGGCTTGACATTGGCACTGGCTCCACAACACTTGTAGTCACGGGGCTAGTGATGGGAGAGGCCACCTCGGGCTCTGGTGCAGCGATGGATTCGTCACTTTGTGGAGGTGGAGACCGGGGCGAGATCAATGCAGACTTTGTGGGGCTACTGGCGCTTATAGTAGGAGATGTCTGCTCGTCATCTCGTTTGGCGCTGTTGCTCTTGTTCATGAGTTGGCGCTTAGCAATGGCTTCGGGCACAACGTCAGCGGGCTTCTCCGGGGCATCCTTTTCTTCAAGTGTATTGCGTCTGATAGATCCCCCACCAGCCTTCATTTCCTCCTTTCGCTTCAATATGCTTTCCTTGAGCTCATCGACACGCTGGGTCTTCTTCGGACCCCCAGTCACATTGAGGGCAGCCTTTCCGCGGAGGATGTTACCTTTGAGCTCGTCCGGCGCGACATAGTTGCGAGTCTCAGCCTTTTTGAGCTTGCCAAACACGTTCTTGAATTCGGGCTCTGCTTGAGATCCAGTTTCCTTGGCGACCTCGCGTTTACGCAGATTGGCTCGGAAATCGACAACAGGAGACTGGGGCTTGGGTCTGGGGGAAATCGGATCTCGGAGGGGAAGAGAGAAATTGGGCTTCATGCTGAGTGCCGGAGGTGGAGATTTGCGAGTTGGCACGGGATCTGGAGTCTTTTCGGATGACGCTTGTACCGGTTCGGGCAGGACCTTGGGAGGGGCAGAAGGAGAGACAGGAGACTTATCTTCCTGCTTCGGCTCTTCCTCCTGCACTGCCTCTTCTGCTGCCTCGAGTTTTGGGGCTTCCTCAATTGGCTTTGTTATCGCCGGCTGAGGCTCATTGTCTACTGCTTCAGGAGCAGGTAGCTCTGGCTCTGGTTCCTTTGTCTTCGTCGCGCTGAGTACGCCGAAGGCCGGAGGAGCGCCAGAAAGACTGGGCTTCTTGAAGTGACCACCTGGTGGGGGTGTTCGCATCAAGCCAAGGAGGGTGACTTCTTTGAAGTTGTTCACACGGCCAGCATCGACGCTGCCCCGCGACTGGCGATCACGGACCCATGAGGGTTGCTGTGGTGGCGGTTGCTTTTGAGTTCGTGGAGACTCTGGACGGTTGAGCGCACTTTCGAGCCAAGATGCTTTGGTTGGGCTCCAGCGTCTAGGGTCCATGGTTCGAGAAGTGAAGGGGCTTGATGGAGTATCGCCAGCCATGCTGTCCGCAGTCATGGAACTGGTTGATCTGGAGTGTCCGTAATAGGCGGGTCGGCCTGGGCTACCTTCAGCGCGAGTCTCGTTCCTGGGACCAGAGGGCGTCGTTGGTCTCTCTGTGGACTCTTGAGGGTGGACCGTTGCTTCGCTGTGACTTGAGCTGGGTCGTGGTTGAGAAGGCATCGGGGAAGTGTCACTTGCCAGTCGCGTAGCACTCGTGGGAGACATGTCACTGACACTCGCGGTGAGACTTGGTCCCGCCACGCTATTACGGTTCGAGATAATTGAGTTACTTCTGTTCAACCCCTGTGGCAGTTGAGCACTCCACCGTTTGGATACGCTATCTGAGCGTCGCAGCATGGCACTCTGTACGAAGCCGCCCATTCCTTTCGTGGGTGATGTTGAGCGAGCTCGCTCTGGTGACATCCGTCGCTGGGTTGGAGAAGCTGGGATTGGATCTGTCGTCGTCTCATTCTGCAAGGGATCCAACTTCGGCGCGTCCGACAAGGTGACTGGAGACCCGAGTCCAGTGGCGGGAGACACAGATGAGACGCTCGAATATCGATTGCTGAAGTTACTATCTCCAACGGTAGAGGCAGTTCTCGGCGGAGAAGGCGATCTCGCCTCGGGTTCCTCCACCCTCTCCGGCTCGGCGGTAGAGTCACGACTCAACGCGGGCAGTCGACGCGCTGTCATCGACTCCGTTGGACTATCAGGCCGTTCCTCGGGCTTACGGAATGCCGGTGAGCCCAGTCCTCGGTCCGGGGTTTGGCGAAACCAAGACGGATCCTTGGACGAGAGTGACTGCGCAATCTGGGCACGGGATAGCTCGCTGGCGTCCGAGGCTGTGGATGCATTTCTCAAATGACTGGAACGAGTCGGAGAAATGGAGCCAGGCGACCTGCTCCCCAATTCACGGGAAGACGGGCGCTGCTGCCATGACAAGGTCCCCGCTCGGCTCCGTGACAAGGCGGGCGTCGCTCGCGAGGGGGAATCCGTATCGGTGTCCGGGACTGATCCGCGTCTCATATCACCCGCTAGTATGTCTCGTTCTTGACTCGGGCTCGCTCTGCCCGGTGTTTCGGGATCTGGTGTCTGCACCGTCGGCTCCAGCTGTTCGGGAGGGTCGATGGCCGAGGGTTGGCCGATAGAAGAGGCACTCAGCCTGAAAGCATTCATGGTGGGGGATCCGGCGATCGATCGAGCTCGCTCTATCGTGACCCATCATCAGCAAATCGCTCCGACATGTGGAGGGTGGTATTCTCGAGGGGTCGGCTGCACGCGGGGTGCACCGTCGGCTCAGCTGAGGGCCCTAGCGACTCATCTCGAGAAATCCGCGGAGGAAGTGGAGGGACAAGAAACAATACCAGCACGGCGGGCCTGTCTCTCTTTGCGGCCTTGCAGAATCTCCTCTTCCAGCTTCTTGGTACGCTCCTCATCTTCTTTGTCGCGGCGCTCACCCAGTTCCCGAATGCGCAGCAGGAAGTCATTTACGTCCTCGGCCCCATCGGGGTTGGTGGGGACCGTCATTCTCCTTGTCGTCCCCCAAAAGGACCAGCAAACTCTTCGGGGATCGTTGAGGTTCGTAAGGACGAGGGGTAGGGATTTAGAAAGGGAAGGAGTGGGAGAGTGGAAGACTCAAGGGCTTAGGTGTTCTCCGCCCTGCTTAAATTAAATGGGGATGGACGCGATCATCGCAACTCATTGGCTCCTCCGATCATCATCGCACATCCTTCCGGTACCTTTTGGCTTTTTACTTCCGCGCTTTGCGACTTGTCGACAGGACGATAATCTTGAGGAGCTTTTCTCTACATCCACTGTTCTCATGTTCCTGACTAGTCCAGGCTCTAATATTAATATCCTTTGAGTGAAACAGGAAATGTATTTTCCACAGATCCAGTGCGGGATGTTTGTTTACAGCGAGAAGGTTTTGGTGGAGCGGATCGCGTCCAGTCAAGCCCCGCCGGTTTTTGGCCCAACTGCTGGACCCATGGGTGAGCCGCAAATGACGAATTTTTCCCTTCGTTGCCTTCAGGGCCAAATGGAAAAGGAGCAACTCGGTTTTGACAGACCGGATAACTCAATCTGGCTATATATTCCATACACGATACCTCGGAAAGTGATCTATCGGCTTGTACCTTGCAGCATGGCCCTTCGGGTACACCGTCGAGGGTCGGCCAATCACGAGTTCTAAATTATCCATTCTTCTTCAGAAGACAGACACGGTCTTACCGGGCTGATGATTTCCCCGGTTGTTGTAGCATGAATTGTTTCATTCAGAATTTCTCATTGAGTACGATAAATGCTTGAGAGGAGGATTCCTTCCTGTATTGAGATCAAACATCTTCGGAGTTTCTGTAGCTTCCCGTGGTCGGAAAGACGACCCGAAGCCGTGTAATGCTCTTGTCCAGAGAGGAGAAAGTAGAATGTTGATTAGCACCTGCTTTGTACTATGTGCATTTCTTATGGCACGCTGCATAGAAGCTTCCGATCTCCTGTCAAGTTTAAATGCAACTGCAACGACGTAGTTCAGCAACCAACACTGGCCCTCCGGTAAGGTTGACCTGCAGAAAAAACCCGCCCAGACGCCGGATAAACCGCAAAGTTCTATAGTTGGAATGGACGACCGTGAATAAATCAATTAGTTCCAGGTCATGAATCCCTCGAGTTGGATACTCAGATGCCCAATGGTACCGACTTTCGCCGGGAGTCGGCCTAACCCAGCATAGGTCAAAGGTCGGTCATGCCTAATACAGGAAAAGTCGGTCTTTAGCATCCTGTACCACCCATTCCAAACCTTCCGTGAGGTTTTTCCCCGTCATGGCACTGCATGGGAGGATAGTCCATTTGTGTGTTTTGATTAGATCCAAGTCAAGGCGCTGTGCCATCTATCATTAGCTTTTGCTCGAGAAGTAATAAAATCCCATCACCATCACACCAAAAACCCGCGGGCCTGCACATACCTCTCGCACTTCATCTTCACCCATACAGTGTTCCACGTCTGTTTTGTTGAGAAAGACCAGAAGTGTGGCTCCCATTAGGCGCTGGTAGCCGCTTAGCTTCATGATCCTAAAGGTTGGGCAATGGCGGTGGGGAAAGTACCTCTTCCAGGAGCAGCCCAGCTAGCTCCTGGCGGCAGTCATCCACACGAAGACGATCCGTAGCATCAACTACCCAGACAAGGGTGTCCGTTTTTTCAAAGTAGTTTTTCCAGTATGAGCGTAGTGTCTTTTGTCCACCGACATCCCCTATAAATGGTCAGTTCTGTCCTGATCCGGCAGATCGTGGGTGAGCCCACAAATGTTGAGTTTGTATCTACACAAGTCAGAAAAATGTATTCAGCCCAAAAATGAATAGTAGACTTACCCCATAAAATCAATGGTCTTGATAATAAAGCCCAATGTGGGGCTGACTGTGGTGACATCTTCATTCATGATCCGTTTAACAATGGTGGTCTTGCCCGCATTGTCCAGACCCCTGGGACCTCCACCATTAGCAGCGCACTTGCATGTGGACTGAGGGTTCGTACAGCATCAATATTCGCATCTCCTTGTCCTTCAGACGGGCTTTCCGCAGTATTGACAACATGGTCTCTTATCTTTTCGGAGTGCTAGATTTTCCTGGGGAGTTGAAGAGGGGCAAAATCTTGTGCGAGCTCTGCCGGGAATTTGCCCTCTTGGCTTTATCGATATGCAGCATACTACCAACCTTACTCTAACCACATTCCCCACAAAGTTTCACTTTGAACATAATTCATGAATTGTTCCATCGTGCTCAACTAGCTATCTAAATATTCTACTGTGGCGGTCATGAGAGTAATGTGTGTGTTAATGACGGCTTAAATTTTTGACCAAGTCCAACTTCGTCCTGTATCATCTTAATCAAATGTACATCAATTTAGCTCTCTGAAGACGTCCTTGAAGTCTACAATATTGGAGGATCAGGATTTTCTCTCATATTCAGCTGCATTGCATAAGAGTCTTGTGGAATCAAGCGATTTCGAGCTCCTAATGGAATGGGTTGGCGTGATTGAAAGAATCTGGTATAGCAGCATAAATCCCACGTCAGTCTCTTCCGCATCAAAGAGGAAGGTCTCTACCCAAATGACCCAGGAAGAGGGCCGGCAATGATTTCTCGAATCGACCAGAAAACTATAAGGATGTGCAGTTGGCCCAGCCTCTGCGGAATACCATGGAATTTCCAAGCCACGCATATAGCAAGGGCAGAATGAAACTGAGTTAGGATCTATTAGCTCATCAAAGGTCATATTGATGTGGGAGAGATTGACCTATTCATAAGCTGGAGAATAAAGGCAGATCTTCATGAGATAACTCCGTACATATTGCACTCCATACCAAAACGACTCCAAGAGCAGGGCCGTGAAGCATCAATATGAAACTCCATTCATTGGCATCAGGTTGTTTGGGAAGACTTGATGATACTTCACAGCCATTGCCATACAAAGCGATCAACTCGAAAGAGGACGATCAGGAGATTCTCGAGATTGGAAGGGCAACCGACAGAGTGATCGCCTCGTATGCAACGATCCCGTGTCCACGCTTAGAATTCAGAAGGTAAAGCGGATCGCCGACTAGGTGCGCGGTGGTGAACATCCTTCATCCTTCCTTTTTACTCTTCCAATTCTTCTATCCACCGTACTCTGAACGGATCTCATCGATTACAATCCCTTTCCCTCTCTTTACATGAATTCCGACGACATGAGCCCCTGCCATGAGCACGATTCAGCGGGCTACGCCCACGAAGCGACACCTCCGTGGGCAGAGAGGCATCAGGCAGTCCAGGCCATGGATCTGCGACTCGCATCCGTTGAGTCAGGCATCAGAGATCTCTCCTTTGTGAGGGATTCGATGGAGCTGGATCAAGGCCCACAGGAAAGCCCCTCTCCCTCTCCCCCTACTCGCCCCTACATCCGACCTGCTGTCCTGGACGATGCAGAGGATATTGTCCAAATTATCAATTGGCACACATCAGCATCACATCCCCATGACCCGGACCTCGAACTTCTGGAGGCTGAACATGTCTGCAACTTCATCGAGACTAGCCACTACCGGAGGCTCCCTTTCCTGGTAATTGTCCAACCGCCGGATCTGTCTCAAATCTCCGGGGTAATCCCAAAATCGCAAGTTTGCGGCCTTGCCTACATTGATGTCTTCGATGAGATTGCGACCGAAGATTCCATCGGTGACCTGCGCGTGTACGTGCCCCCACCAATGATGCGCCGCAGCTTTGGTACTGTGCTTGTCGAATGCATCCTAGCTATTTGTGACGAGCATTACCGCCGCAGATGCAATATTGAGTGGCGACCAATCGGGGAAGTGCAGCTGGATGTGTTGCGACTGAGACAGCTGATGTGTGCCATTTCTTATCCCGCTCAGGTGGAGCACAATTATGCATTTACTTGGCACTGGCTGAAGACCAGATTCGGATTCAATGATTTCGGCGAAATAAGGCAAGACCGCGCCAAGAACGGTCATGAGTACGTTATGATTTCGTGGCTTTCAATCTTTGTCTGAGCAGGATTGCGTAGAGGTACTGACGTTTCTTTGAAGAGAGAATATCTATTGCGTTCAGCTCCTTATCAATGCTGGAAGAAGATGGCAACAGAGACAAGTGCAGCAACAAATGCAACAGGAAATGCAGCAGCAAGTTCAGCAGCAAATGCAGCAACGTTCTCATTGATCGTCACCGCACACCATGCGTCACACTTCGGGATTAACATGGGCACGAACAAGATTCATAGTGGCCATCCATCTCACAGAGGAAAGTCATCCAGATTAAGCAAACATTGAGAGAGCAGCCAGGAGCCGGCAGTCCTGCGGAATGAATACGATTATGAGAGGACCAAAGCACCATAGACTCAGAAACAAATAGAACCTGTACAAACCAGGAGTTGAGTTAGGGTATATATTTACCACAGTCTGGGATATAGGCATGACTGCGTCAAGTTGCAAAATAAACAAGTCTGAGTTATTTTGAACGACCAGTGTAAGAGTCGAGAATTCAATGTTCCGACCCGACATGGTCATAAGCCTCGAAAGTAGTTGATATCCAGCTTGGCGGTGACAGGGGGTGGGTCCATCATTAGGTCAGCCATATATCACGCTCACCGCCCGGGGAACTTTTTTTTTTCTGCTGTTGATTTCTGTTCGAAGGATTGCGCGGGCAGCAGAGTCTGGGGATTAACAGCATTTGTTCTCTTTTCATCTTTGTGAGAAGCTACAGGGGATATTCAATCTCTACATAGAGGTATTTTCCCTGCCACCGTTTCCACAATGGCTCCCAGCACAGCCAAGCGGAGCGCTCCCAAGGACGACGACTTCGTCCTCACACTGTCCGACGACGAGAATATTCCCCGATTCGACGAAGACGAGGATGAGCTTGCCGATGACGCCCCCGCTGTCGACTCGAAAAAGCGCAAGCGTGAGGCCGAGTCTTCCAAGGACAAGAACAAGAAGCAAAAGCAGCAAGTCAAGAATGTGAAGGGCAAGAAGGGCAAGGCCCAGCCCGTGGTCGAGGAGTCTGAAGAGGAGGAAGACGAAGAGAACGATGTCCCCGGTGCCGATGACGATGCTCTAAACCCTGATTTCGAGTTCGATGTGGGTGGCGTGGCCAATAGTGGTGTCACAGAGGGCTTCGACGGTTGGGGTCTGGAGGATTCCAAGCAGAACGGCGGTGGTGATAAGAAGGCCGTGGATATTGACGACATTATTACTCGGAGAAGGGAAAAGAAGGAAGCTGCAGACAAGAAGAAGCAGAAGAAGAAGCAAGCCCAGGAGGAGAATATTGCCAGCGAGTCTGATGAGGAGGATGGCGGCATGGAGGTGGACTTTGAGGACGACGAGCTCGTCGCAGAGGATGCTTTCGGCATGGGCGCTGACGGTGAGGATGAGAGCGAGGCTGAGGGCCCTGAAGTTGGCTCTGGACCCGAGGATAGCGAAGACGAAGACGAACAGGCCGACGACGACGATGACGATGCTGCATCCGATAACGACTCCGTTGCTACCCCCGTTGGCCACCCCGACGATATCGGCTCTGACCGTGAATCCGACATTGAGAGCGAGGTGGATGAGGAGGAAGCCGAGAAGCGCAAAGCCTTCTTTGCTCCTGAAGAGAAGGTCGACAACAAGGCCGCCATGGCAAACAGCACATTCCAGGACTTCAATCTTTCTCGTCCCATTCTGCGTGGATTGGCCTCTGTTGGATTCACCGACCCCACCCCAATTCAGCGCAAAGCCATCCCTGTCGCTCTTCTCGGCAAGGATGTCGTCGGTAGCGCCGTTACTGGTTCCGGAAAGACTGGTGCTTTCATCGTGCCTATTCTTGAGCGTCTTCTCTTCCGTCCTCGCAAGACTCCTACAAGCCGTGTCGCTATCCTCATGCCCACCCGTGAATTGGCGGTTCAGTGTTATAATGTCGCCGTCAAGCTGGCCACCTTCACCGACGTCACGTTCTGTCAGCTGATCGGTGGTTTCAGTCTGCGCGAGCAGGAGAATGTGCTCAAGAAGCGTCCTGACGTGATTATCGCTACTCCCGGTCGTTTCATTGATCACATGCGCAACTCGCCCAGCTTCACCGTAGACACCCTCGAGATTTTGGTTCTCGACGAAGCCGATCGTATGCTGGAGGATGGTTTCGCCGACGAGTTGAACGAGATTTTGACTACGATCCCCAAGTCCCGCCAGACCATGTTGTTCTCTGCTACGATGACCGATACCGTCGACAAGCTGATTCGCGTTGGTCTCAACCGTCCCGTCCGTCTCATGGTGGATTCAAAGAAGAAGACTGCCGTCACCCTGACCCAGGAGTTCGTTCGTCTACGACCCGGTCGTGAGGACAAGCGTCTGGGATACTTGTTGTATCTGTGCAAGGAGATCTACACCGGGCGAGTTATCATTTTCTTCCGGCAGAAGAAGGAGGCGCATCGCGTCCGTGTGATTTTCGGGCTATTGGGCTTGAAGGCTGCAGAGCTGCACGGTAGTCTGAGCCAGGAACAGGTAAGCCACGAACTGTCAACCCTAGCAATCGGCCGCAATTGCTTCTCGAGTCTTCGCTACGTTGCTCATACTAATCTATGTCTCTAGCGTATCAAATCCGTTGAGAACTTCCGTGACGGCAAGGTCGCCTTCCTACTCGCTACCGACGTCGCCTCCCGTGGTCTGGATATCAAGGGTGTCGAGACCGTTATCAACTACGAAGCCCCTCAGAGCCACGAGATTTACCTGCATCGTGTCGGTCGTACCGCCCGTGCTGGTCGATCTGGTTGTGCGTGCACGATCGCTGCCGAGCCTGACCGCAAGGTTGTCAAGTCCGCCGTCCGGGCCGGTAAGGCTCAGGGTGCCAAGATCGTCAGCCGCGTGGTCGAGATGGCCATTGCCGACGAGTGGGCGCAAAAGGCCGAGGATCTCGCCGACGAGGTGGAAGAAGTTCTACAAGAAGAGAAGACCGAGAAGCAAATGGCACAGGCCGAGATGCAGGTCACCAAGGGCGAGAATCTGATGAAGTATGGCCATGAGATTATGAGCCGCCCCAAGCGGACGTGGTTCGAGACGGAGACGCAGAAACTGGCCGCTCGCAAGTTGGGCCGTACCGAATTGAATGGGCCAGACTCGAACTCGAAGAAGGATAAGGTCAAGTTGAGCAACAAGGATAAGAAGCGGCTGGACGATTCGAAGATGAGACATGAGGGGAATATCGGGTGGAAAAAGGGCAAGTCGGAGCGAGATGCTCCGAAGACGAAAGGCAACGACAAGAAGAAGAAGAAGGGAAAGAAATGAGCGCCTGGGCCATGGGAGATGGATCCAAGAGGGGCCGTCTAGTGTGATTTGGCATGCATCCTTGCAAACCTTGTATAGATGGACGGAGAAGAGGGCACGAGGATGGGATTTAAAAAAGGGCGCATTTATGAATATTATTGGCATTGTAATCAGGTATCATCCTTATCTGTATTATCAATCTATGTAGATGTAATCGGTGCTTCAACGCTGGGTACATACTTCAACGGGTATAGCAGCATATGAATGATGTACTGTAACTTCACGCCCAAGGTTCTAGATCTATCCAGCAAAGATCTGCACGACTTCCAGACGCTTCGGTACGTCGAGTAATTACCGCAATTGGCATCTTGCCGATCGCATCGCCGACTACTTCGCGAGAACTGTATCTACAGTGGTACTCCGGTACCTCGTATCGAGCGTGCAGGAGTAGGCCTTCCATGATCCATCCATGTGCAGCACCGACTAAACCCTTTGGGGATATTCCTCTTTTAAGCTCCACCGGGCTGATCCTCTTCTGGCTCCTCAACCACCTGGGATCCGCAAATTGCGCGCCCGGCGACGCCAAGGCGAGTCGAAACCCAGCCACGAGTCCCACGACAATCTCCATGCATGCGGTCAATTGGGCCATTCCGCCGCAGATGCAACGACCCCAACGCTGCACAACTATACGATTGGTTCCCATGATTGAAGGGCAACAGGGCAAGAGGGCACGTTGAGGCCAGTTGAATCGTCTACCCGTTTGGCGCAGCTCAACCACGGGACCGGAAAGAATGACTAAATGGGACCCAGGCAAACCCGACCCCGACGTCAAGGCGATCTCGCCCTTGTGCGCAGTGGAAACTTGGAGGACCTGCGAAATCGCTCTCAAAGCGCCGGTCCACCGTAGCCCAAAAAAAGGTTAAACCGCTCCCCGCGATAAAGCACCCTTGCCCCACGCAGGCCCGTTCGGAGCGCCCAAATTTCGCCAGTGATTCCCCTCACCGGTTTCCCCTCATATTCGATCTTCTCTTTTTTTTTCTCATCCTCGATCGTCGCCAATGGGGTTGACCGTATCAAGCCCCCTCCGTGAACGAGTCCATAATCGATGGTGGTTGAGGGCTCCGGCATGTCCGACGTGTCTCTGAAGAGCGCGCTTCCGCGAAAAAGCGCCTTCTCCTGCGAAGCTTGTCGCAAGCGCAAGGTGGGTTGATATTCGGGCAGATTCCGAGATCGCTCCATGCGGATCATGGGGGCACAGCTGGGTGCTGAATAGCTAACGGTTGCATCCGACAGGTCAAATGCAACGGAGCTAGTCCGTCGTGCTCGCGATGTGCCGCACGAGGCGAGACTTGTGTCTACAGCTTGTGAGTAGTTCGTTCCTCCGATCGTCATCGACCCTGGACCCTGGACCATTCCCGCGGTCGTGAACCGCCCGTGGCTGTCGGCTAATCGATTCGTCTTCTGCGCGCTTCCTTTTCTAGAGCCCCAACTCTATCCTATACGAAACAGCTTGAGACCAGAGTCGCCCAGCTTGAAGATGCTCTTACCAAGCTCCGTGGCCAACAGGCCAATACGGAGGCACGCAAGGTGAGCTCTCCGGCATCGGTGGCGGAATCTAGCTCGAGCGCCGGCCGCAGAATCAAACTCGAAAACGACGACACGCAGGACTTAGCCCGCGAATTCGATGGCTTGAATGTGGAAACTGACGGTCGCATCTCCTTTCACGGGCCGACCAGTTTGTTCCAGCTCCCCAGTGGGGTGGTGAGTGAGACGGCATCGACGACTCATGTGGTTCAGGAGTTGGAGGCGCGGAAAGAGCGACTGATCAACAGTGCATGGCGGGAACGGGCATTTGAGCAGATGGCTGCAATGCCGGCAAGTTATTCACGTGGGATACGATACCTTGGCATCCTCAGCTGACGACGACCGATCTATCCATTAGGAGCCATTCCAATATTTGCTTGACTCTCATTGGTGTTGGATTCAGCCCTTGTTCAACTTTGTCTATCGCCCGGCCTTCACCCGTACGTTCATTGATAGCCCCTCGGCGATTTGGTTCCACAACTTATCTCCCATGTACAGGTGATATGAAAATCCAGGGTCCATACTACTCGGATGTCCTGATGAACGCAGTCCTCTCCCACTCCGTACGTTGGTGCAAGGCAGAGCCCCAGATCGGCCCGCTTCTAGACTCATTCGA
This sequence comes from Penicillium brasilianum, assembly GCA_001048715.1. Classification (NCBI taxonomy): domain Eukaryota; kingdom Fungi; phylum Ascomycota; class Eurotiomycetes; order Eurotiales; family Aspergillaceae; genus Penicillium; species Penicillium brasilianum. The sequence goes on from CDHK01000003.1 coordinate 2,796,912, forward strand.
AGGCGGCGCCCAGTTCTTCCAACGTGCGGTGTCGGGGCTCTTCGAGTCACTCAAGTCAGGCTATGCCAGTGTACCGACCATCCAAACGCTGCTGCTCCTCAGTGCGCAAGAATGCGGAAAGGGTAACCGGACGCAAGCCTGGCTCTATAGCGGCATGGCGTTCCGGGTTCTGGATGATCTAGGAATCTCGATTGATAGTCGCAAGTATCTCGGTGCAGCCCATTTGAGCGATGAGGATATCGAGATTCGGAACCGTCTTTTCTGGAGTTGCTATTTCTGGGATAAGATCGTGTCTTTGTACTTTGGACGGGCGCCGACGATGCAACATTCTCGCGTCAGCCCACCCCGCATAATCCGTAAGTTTGATCGAACACGACGTGCTCATTCATATTCATGCTGACTCGTTGATGTAGTGGATGACACTTCCGAGATCGAGATCTGGACTCCTCATGGTGTCACATTCCCCGATGGAGCCCACTATCCCCCTACACAGGCTCATTCGACCTCGTGCTTCATCCAGATGTGCGGCCTTGCTGAGATCTTGAATCAAATTTTGATTCACATATATGATCCCATGCGGCAAAGCACCGAAGCGGAGTTCTTTGACTGTGTCCAGGAACAAGCCAAGAACCTTAGCGACTGGTGGGATGGACTGCCCGATTACTTGAAGCTTGTGGCAATGGATCTACCACCGTATTCCCCTCCGAGCCACATCATGACTTTGAAGTACGTTCCTTTGGGAGAAATACAGCTATTGCTTACTAACATCTTGTCTTAGCTGCTTGTATCACACAATCAATATCCTGCTCCATCGCCCAATTCTCTGCTCTCGGGGCTTGTTGAAGACCCAACAAGAGCCTTACGACAAGAGTCATCTTGTACAATGTATGGCCTCAGCAACCTCAATCCTATCTCTCTTCGATCTATATCGCCGCACTTTCGGCGACAACCACGTCGTCCTATCTCAGGCATACAGCATCTACACGGCCGCATCCATCTTCCTTCTGGAGATCCAGGCCCTCAAGTATGCCGCCCCAGGAACCTTGGACAAACTCAAGTTCTGTATATTCGCACTTGAGCGCATCAAGGGATCCAATCCCGTCATCACCACCGCCCTCAGCCTCGTCTACCAAGAAGTCCAAAAGCTTCAAATCGATATTCACCTCCCAATGCTGGCCCAAGCCCCAAATATCAACCAACAACACCCGCCATCTCAAAATCCCCTCCAACCTCCTCACCCCACCCAAAGCCAATCTCCACCCGTCAGCAGCAGTCCCTCTCGCCACGTCTCCCCAGGCATCCCGCATCCACACCGGCGCCAGCAAAGCCACATAGCAATGAGCACACAACCCAGCAGGGCCAGACCGAATGCAAGTGCCTCCATGATTCCCGAATACAACACATTCCAACAACCGGTCGCCGGATTTGACCCGTCTCATATGGGCGATATGCCACAAATGCCACCAACTCATTTACTAGGCGGCATGCCCAATGCATTAATGACGGTCGACGACCCCAGCGCATACGAGATCACCCCCGAGGTATTCGAGGCGTTTTCTTATGCGCAGCCAATGTCGACTACGATGACCTCCTCATTCGATGGCGGGTGGACTGGTCATAACCAGTGATACTTAAAGCGATTTTTGTAGGGGCTTTTGCATTTGGCTGGTTAGTTTTGGTATTGATGATTCCCGAATAGTACATTTAGCGTTTGAGATTTTGAATCAACGTACCAGTCAAAATTCTGTGCATGGAGTTTGATTCAAACCCGAGATCGTTGTGCAGATTTTTCTTGTTGATGTTGGAACCGAATTGGTATGACTCAGTCGAGTCATTCTCGATACACAGGCAGCTGGAATGATGCACGGAGTACACCGAGCAGTAAAACATCTTGATTTAACCGCAGGCAACGATCTGACTGGCCTTTTGTCCCGTCAGAAGCAGTCGCCGCCATCTGAATTAACATGTAAATAATATGCACTATCGCTTGATAGGGTCAGCCAGTCAACTCTGTCTTGGTAACCTCTCCCTTTTCTTTTGCATTACCCTTACTACTTCCCGCTTTTTGTCTTCGTGGAAAAGTAATACTTTAATGCGGTGTCAATGAACAGTTGGAAGTAAAGATAGCGATATCTAACACAATTCCGACCTCACTGCTCTATCATGGCATCTCTTACCCTTGTCTGGGATAAGGAGGTATTTCCGCGTTAAGGTGGGGGAATCAAGTGTCTCAGCATCTATGGCATGGGTTTTCTAAATGCACTCGAAGACGATCTTGCCTGAAGTCTGTAATATTTGGAAACAAGTTTCAAGTATTCAAATTCCCACTAGCAGATATCCTTTAAGCCGCGAGAGAAGTGGATCAGCTCGATCCCTCGCAAGTCTATGGATGCCTTCTCTAGGCAGTCATTTTTGATCTAGAGAGCTTGGAGCTCAGATCACAGAGTTCCACGTATCCCATTTCTCTAGTAGAATGGGTACGAAACAAGCTCAAACTATCATAAAAGCGCTGCCTGGGTGAGATGATGTTGATGATCTGGCCCCACCGTATGAGGCGCTTATAGTACCCCATCCCGCCCCGTCAGATCAGAGCTCTGTACACAAGACGTAACGGATTTTGATTTACCCTTGCCTAGGTACAGTCTGACATATTATGCCAGGCGGACCTGTGAAGCTCCCGAGACACAACTATCCCCATATTCGGCAGTTTCATACGTGATGAATACCACCTTCGACGAGGAGCCCGTTTGGATGTAAGTTGGCTTGCCAAAACTGACACTATCTTCGGCTAACTCCCAACGCCTATAGTACCAACGACGATGCCCTATCAGAGACATCAGATATATCAGACCTCAAAGAGCCGATCGAGCTCCCCGAGCCTCCAAAACCGGAAAGACCTCAATGTGGAGAGATTCTTCGAATAGCTCGTCCCGAAAGTCTGGCCATAGACACGGAGGGTTCATGCCTGCTCTGGTTCAAACCTACACTTTCTTTTCAGCTACAACAATGCTCTTTCTGGAATCAGGGTTCCAAGTTTCCAATTTTCAATATCTGGCGTCCGGCATCGTATTTCGGTGCCACCTTTACACAACTAGGACCGAACCCGGTGAAGCTGAACAGCAACGATCTCATTGTCACCAGTTCCGAAGAGGATACCGAGATCCTGAAGTCTAGTGACATGGAAGCTATTCCTTTGGTAGATGGTAATGTCGTTGCTGCTATTGATATCGATCGCCCAGGCTACTTTTGCTGCTCTGTATGCTTTTCATACCGTGGAAGAGTGATCCTGGCCAACGGCGAGCGCTGGAAATTCAACGAAATCGACATCGACCACCATGATTTTACGCGCGAATATGATCAGAAAGACTCGTATAGTAAATCCAATGCGGCGAGTCTTGTGTGGATGTTCTACCATAGCTCACGACCTGAACTGATGAACGGCGTCCCCGATGATCTTCCCTTCGCTATGGACATCGATACCCGCATTTGTCGGGTGAAACGCTCTTCCAACTGCGCAGATCCCGGTTCATTTGGGGGTCCCGTTCTGGCAGTGATGAATCGAAATGGTATCATTTGCTGCGAGGGCATTGAGAAGAATAAGGAGATCGAGACGGATAATATTCGGGAGTTGGTCTTGATGACTGCTCTGGCGGTTGCGCAATATGAGAGATGGCTCCAAGTATAAAGCGCTAGATCGCTTGGAGAAACTATGATATGCGATTTTGAATTCCGTCGAGTCATGGATTAATCGTTACTGGTCATATAGAGTATTCAAATTACCATCCAAAGCTCTCTTCGTGCCAGATGACCTCTCGGCCCTTAGTTACCCATTTGCCGATATGACCCCGTAACTCCCGGCCCATGCCTCGAGGACCGCAGAAGATCACCGCGACGTGCTCATCCGCATGATAGCTAAATGTTTCATCGACGATATCCTTCAAATCCGGTCGGCCGGCGAGTGGTTTTATTCCCCCGATGGTGTCGTCAGATTCTCGTAATTCATCCATCTCTGTGCCTTCCTCCTGAGCTGCGAGGTTCAGAGTATTTCCCATGAAGCGATTCCGCGTCAAGTGAATTTGAACATTCGAGCTCTGGCTGAATGTCTGTTTCTCGGAATCCGTAGCCCAATCGGCCTCTGCAGATGACCTGAGGGCCCAGACGAAATGGAGTCGGTCGGAGCCCCCGGCCTCTAGCTCCAGTTGCTCTCGCAAAGCCCAATAAATTGGTAGAATAAACGTCGCTCCGATACCTCCTGCTACAAGGAGGATACGGCCAGCACCAGAGATAAGCTCTGCGACTGGTAAATTGCCCCCGTAGGGACCCTCTATACAGATCAACCGGTGGATCTTGAAGCGATCCGCGTGAGTCTGTAGTGTTTGCGTTGTGGGACCACGTCGGGCTCGAAGAACAAGCACTATTTCGCTGGCAGTGACCTCTGACACCGTGAATGGATTGGAAAGCAGGCCTTTGCTACCAGTGCAGATGAGGTCGGAGGGAATGGACAGATAAACGTGCTGGCCCGGTTTTGCTTGAAATCGAGCCAGCTTGGCCGAGGTCATGGGAAACCAGATCCTCAGCAGCTCTGTTTCAGGAACTCGCTCAAGGGTAGCCGGTTCCGTGACCGTGTCCAGGTATCGAAGCACTCGATCGATTATGAACAATGTCAGTGCTTCGGCTGCGTACAGTCGGAGTGGCTTCGCGTGGAGTAGAAGGATCGGCCAAATCGCCAATCCAATGGAGATATGGCAGTAAATAAACACGCGGTAACTCCATCGACGAACTCTTTCGAGGCTTGTGCCTGCGGTTACTGCCATCAAAGATAGCGATATTAGTCCCGTGAGAGAGTGCCGATGTTGTAGACGATCCGCAAGAATCCCGTTCTGAACGAAGTAGTTGATATACCATGTTCCGTGGAGGACCAGGAGGATCATGATGATTCGGCCACAGAGTTGATGCCAATGAACAAGCTGCTCATGTGAGGAACCAAGTATGATAACAAGCGGGGAAAATCGAGTGCGCATGGATAAGAGAAATAGAAAAGGCATCTGAGCTGCGGCAACACCGCCAAAGCGCTTCGTTACATGGAGGTAGTCTATCGTGAGTCAGTATCGTCGAATTTCATTTTCCGTTTCCGCTTGGACTTTCTGGGCACTTCTGTCCTGGGAAATCATCCCGGCAACCCTCAAAAAAGAGGTTTGGGTGAGTGTTGACAGGATGGAAGTTCATCGGCGACACGGCCAAGGGAGAAAGTGCTTACTTACCGTGGCCAGTCTGAAGAAAACAGAGAACCAGCAGCCACGAAGTCCAGACGATGGCAGCAATCCAACGACCTCTCAATCCCCAGTTCGGAGCCACTTCTCCATTCAGCCACCACTGCAATGACCTCCAGCGACGGGCAAGCACTTGGAACGAGACCCCTTTGAGCTCTCGGGTTGATTCGGTGCTGCCGGGCGATGGCCTCAATGCCGAGTAGGCCCCTTTCCCAGCAAAGAGCCATGTGCACAGCCGATAGATTCCATAGCCAGTTATCGGGATCAAAACCGAGGTTTGCGACAAGAAGGCATATTGAGCGAGGAGCTCCCGACGATGGCTCTTCTCATCGGGGTTGAGATCCAGAAAGCGATAAGGCCAGCCCATCGTGAAAGTTCCGCTCGGTCGGCTCGTCTATGGAACCTAGAGTGCGCTCACCACAAGAGCGCGTTCCTGCCTGTGCGCATCAGGATACTTTTAAACACTCGAAGCTGGCCGTTCATTATATCCAGGAGTTCTTTGTTCATCTGATTGCGCCGTAGCCAGGAGTGGAGAACAAGTCCGTAATCTCCGAGCATTCCCCACTCGTTTCCGAATCTGGGTGTCAATCGGCAGCTGAATTACCGGAGAATGGAGCGTTCGTAGACTTGAACTCATAATATATAGCCTCTGTATCATTCTTCCGCTCGTAATTGAGTATCAACGGACTTGCAACACGAGCGATCTTCCAGTCGCTCATTTGGTGGACAGTAATGTCATGCGACTCGGTGTTAGAAGACTGCGTATATCTCTGACCCAAAGCAAGCGGTATACATATCGATTATACTTCACAATGAACAAAGTGGAACTAGTTGAATTCAAAAATTCCCATTTGCTAATATTCGACGTCATCTAGTTCTGTATTCCCAAGACTGGGATGGTTGCAATGGTGTCGAAAGTTGTCGGCTCCAAGATAATAACGTATATAGAGGCACTTTGACCTATCAATGGTCCAAATAGCCAGCAGCGATGATTCCTAGTGTAGTATAGATTTGATTTTGGGAGGTACTAATTTCGATCCTTGCGACCTTCGTTAGCGGCCGATAACGTCGTGGACACCTGGCCCCAATTCATCGCTTACACTTACTTGGCTACTACTTCTCTTCTTGCATTCAAACCTTAACTCCTTTGACCTTTTTTTTCTGTGCTGTTATTAATACTTATCGCCATGCCATTCGAGATCCAACCCTGTTCGGCAGCCGACGCCCTCGGTCTCGCAATTACAATGATGAGTGCCCGCCTAACAGACCCTCACTGGGCATTCCTCTGGGAAGACCCCAATCCAAAAGATATCATTACCAAAAGCGCCCTCCGCGTTCCATGGAATCTAGCGACAGGCAGAGACACCAAAAGACATCAAAAAGTCATTGATGTCGAGTCAGGCCAGGTAGTTGGCTACGCGCGGTGGATTCTACCGGATTGTCTAGCAAAGCAAAATGATGTTTGGCTCGAAGCTCAGGCACCCGAGGGAACTCGGTCTGAGAGAGAAGAGTGGGAGATACAGCATAAGGCAAATACGAGAGGGGGTCAACCTATCGGTATGAAGAGTGGTGGGTTGATGAGTTATCGCAGTGCGCCGCTTGAAGTTATTGATGCTCGGATTATGCGAGACGGGCCTTTTCTTAGTAACGGCTCTAGAATACCTTATGGACCTGATGCACCCCATAGCTAATTCGTGATTCTAGTCTTGGATTATCTGACGACTGACCCTGCCTTCTGGAGACGGGGTATTGCCAGCATGTTGGTGCAAAGCGGATTGAAAGTGGGAGACCAGTATGGGATGAAAGTCTACGTGATGTCGGAGCCGGCTGCGTTGAAGTTATATCTCAATCATGGTTTTGAATTACTCGAGACCGTGTCCACAGATTATTCCATATACGGTGGAACAGAGCCTACGGTGGAGCACTTTTTAGTCCGAGTTCCTCGCTCAGTAGTTTGATTATATCAGATTATTGACGCTGTGTCTGTTCCAGGCGTTAATAGATTGTTAGGGAGAAATGGGGTATACAATTATGTACAGCCCTCTAAATTGAGAGTTAATTACAACGTGTAGGGTAGAGGTTTTATACACAACGCAGTCGCCAGACTATATATCCATAGGCAAGGCTGTCAAGAGAGGGGAATGAAGTGAAAGGTATCGGGGATCGGGTATATAGATGGTGCTAGATTAATGTGCAAAGTCACTTAGCGGGACTAAGTGATCCTTGACTCGAATGTCTTTCCATCCCGGTCGTAGTGAGAATGGATTGATTCAGTCGTTTCAGACGAGTCACCAACGTGCTTGGGGCGAGCGCGCCAGCGAAGATACCACGGTCCTTCAAAGAGCTCGTCCATCCGCTCAATCGGAACCTGGGCTGTCTCTGGCATCCAAATGCCAAGAATGATCAGGCCCAGGGTACAAATGATCGCCCAGAACAGATACGCACCCCACACATGAAGGGAAGTGAACATGTTCGGGGTAACACGCACAACGGCAAACTGGAAGAACCAGTGAAGACCCATGCTTAAGGCATAGCTCACGTTGCGAATCCGGGTCGGGAAGATCTCCGCACCGTACAGGTAGGGAACAGTGCAGAGCCCGATCGACCAGCCGACGGCATATACAAAAACGGATGCAATAGCTGCATCTGAGGCAGACTGATTGTCTGAGGAGCCGGGCTGGAGGCCCATGTAAACGCCCATATATATGTGTGCGGCCAGCTGGAGGGTAAGACCAGTCAGAGCGCAGCGGCGGCGACCAAAGCGATCAATCAGACCCCAAGTAAATGCCATGGTGAAGACGAGCTTGACAATTCCGTAAGCGCCCGATGAAATGAGCGACTGGTTCGCACCAGCAACACCAGCATACTCGAAGATAGTGGTCACATAGTACGTGATACCATTGCCACCGGTCCATTGAGCAATAGTCTGCATCGTCATCAGCAACCAGAATCGCTGGCGGTAATTAGGATTCGACTGGGATTCCTTGAACGCCTGCCAGTGCGAGACGGATTTCAAGTCAGCCCGCTCGCGCGCTTGTCGGTCAATCTCCTCAAACTCGGCCTCCACACTCTCATCATCGATTGATTTGCCACGCAGGAGGGCAAGCACCTCCTTTCCTTCTTTATGACGCTGCTGCGATACCAGGTACCGAGGGGTCTCCGGGCAGAGGAAAGACAGGCCAAAGGCGATACCGACAGGAATCAGTGGGATAGCCTGGACTAGCCGGTATTGGGTACGGGTAGCGGCCATGTGGAGATTGGCACCATAATTAATAAAGAAGCCTAGTGCGGAGAGACGAGGTTAGCGTCAGAAAACCCCCATTTAGAGATTTGGAAGCCGCAATAAGACCGGACTTACCCATGGAGAGCACGGCCAGCAAAATCACCATATACATGCCGACCGCGAGACCTCGCGTCGCTCGAGGTGCCACCTCGGATAGATATAGCGGCGAGGTCACCGTTAACAAGCCAGCACCGAGGCCGGCGAAGATGCGGGCAAAGAGCAGCAGGCCATAGATTCCAGACGAGAAAACTTGGATAAATGTCCCGATCGCCCACACGATGCAGGCCACTCGCCACGAGATAAGGCGACCGAGGCGATCATTGAGATCCAAGCCAGCTAGCGCACCGAATGCGGCCCCCAACACGTTGAAGGATGTAATGTTGGCAGTTCGATTGGTTAGCCCTGTGGGATTGTTCTTCCAATGGGATTTGATGAGGTTAAAGTCGACCATGAACGACTCGAGCTTGACGCTCGCGCTGAATCCTCCCTCGTCATAACCTGCGATCATTGGGCAAATATGGTTAGCTACTCATTCACATTCTACTCTAGTTGGCACCGGTCGCCAGCCACGAGCGGGGGTTATCTGGTTATCTGCATACCTTTAGGAATGCTCCCGCACGCAATCACGACGATCACCAGCGCATAGTATGGGCTGGTCGTCCACCGAGAGCGATCCAGCCATTGCATGATGTCTTGCGTAAAGGATTCCCACAAGAGGGCCCCTTTTCAATAGCTATGGAGGCTACAGAATCTGGGGAAGCTGGAGAAGCTGGAGGCACGGTCGGGGTAACGGAGTGGGTAGTGGAGGAATAACCGCCAGGAGGCGATGGTATTAAAGAAAATTGAGCAGGCGGCGACTGAAAGTGCTCGGCACCCCGTTTGGGGTCGTGCTGAGGTCTCGGTCAACGTCCGGAAAGCTTTGCGCTTATTCCCTCTTTCTCTTCTCCCTTGACTCCCCCCCCCCCCCCCCCCCCCCCCCCCTCCACCTTCATCGTTGCACATTATTAAACATACGGAGTACGGAGTACGGGCAATCAAACATGAGTTTGCCGACCGAGCCCCATACTTCATTGCCGGACGGCGTCACGGGGAAAAGCTAATCCACCTTGATTCATGGCTCAGGGCTCCCGGACAACTTCCGCTTTGATACTACTCCTCCTTCGCCATGTCACCCTCCCTCGTTGCCGCTGAGAGACTGTGAACAGCCGACGGTGGGTCAGGTTTGAGGGGCTCTACGCTCTACCATGTGGAAGCACACGGCACACGGCAGATTTTGAAAAAAATTTGCAAAAGATGAACGGCTGTTTTCCTTGCTTTTCCAGGTCTACGAATCCCATCCTTTCGGACGTTGACCGAGCAGAGGAGACGACGGCATGATACCGATCAGACTTGCCCTCAAGGTAAGCCCCAGCATCAGATTCTGCACATTTGTGAGTTGTATCTCCCAAGGGCTTTGAGCATTCCTTCCCTTGCTCTGTCTACAAGGCCATTGCGAGCGTCGTTCTTTAATTCAATTCACAATGCTGACATCAACTCAGCCTGATGCTGCTATACTCGGCGGACCCCGACGGATACCATTCAACGCAGGGGTTCCGACTCGCATTACCCAGCGTGCGGTCTATGTAGCGGCCGCAGGGGCTACGGCCATTACATCTCGCCTGCCCTTGAGAAAGAGGATTCCTCTGCGTTCATGGGATGGCCATATGCATGTCGTTGAGCCTCAGCGCTTTCCAGTGGCTCCGACAGCAGTTTATCAGCCAGAGGTTCATACCTTAGCTGACGCTCTTGCATTCGAGTCCTCCCTGGGCGTCGAAAACCTGGTGCTTGTCCAGCCATCTATCTATGGAACTGACAACTCCTGCCTATTGGCGGCTCTGTCAAAGCTCGGTCCCTCTCGTGGCCGCGGTGTGGTCGTGGTTGACCCTGCCACGATCCAGTCAGAGACGCTGGATGAGTGGCACACTCTCGGAGTTCGTGGTCTGCGAGTAAACCTGCAGTCCGTGGGCAAGGTGATGGGTCAAAGCGAGTTGGAAGAGACATTACTTAGCCATGCCGAAATTGCCCGCCCTCGGAATTGGATCATCGAAGTCTACGTTCCGCTGAAGATGGTACCCATGCTCGAGTCTGTGGTGCCTCGTCTCGGTGTCTCCCTTTGCATCGACCATTTCGGAAGCCCTGAACTTTCCGGCTCGTCTTGGGCCAAAGGCAACAATCCCTTCAATCCATATAGCCTCCCTGGCTTCCACTCTTTAATCTCGCTACTCCGAGCCGGAAACACCTACATCAAATTGTCCGCCCCTTATCGACTTACGAAAGACGGACAAATGCGTGATCTGAAGGCCATGGCACGCGAGTTCTTGGCTGCAGCACCGGACCGAGTCATCTTTGCCACGGACTGGCCTCATACCCGCTTCACTGGTGTCGACATCAGCCCCTTCACCGAGTGGTGCTTGGACCTTTCCACCCACGACCCCGAGTTGGCGGAGAAACTGTTCAGGCGGAATACAGAGCGCATGCTGGATGTGCACTCGGGTTAGTCTCGTGGCCTTTGTTTTCCTTGCTGCCTCTTCACGAGGTTAAGCTGTACATAGCGTTATTCTGCATTGCGATATGGCGATTTGTTGCTGAAGCATTATTACATCACATTTGCTTTCGAGGCCATAGTTATCAGTTTCTTACATGTCACTTTTCTCCCAGTTGTTACACGAACTAGATTTGATCTTCACATATCCTTTAATCTCGATCTCTTTGCCTATTCGTAATGTTCTTGGTACGTGAGATATTCTTGTCATTCTAGTATATGTTCATCCACGTCTTCTCAATGGATAGTATTGACATCGAATAAGCTCGCCTACAAGATCCTTGCTGGTCATAAACAAACGATTCTGTTCATACATGAACATGTCTTCCGGTGTTCTCATTCCCATCTCCAAACTCAGACGTCCTCGGCGTCCTGGAAGATAACGTGTGAAGTACAGATCTTCTTGGGGCCCTAAGGAACAAAACAAAGGACCGTTAGTCATGTATGTCAATTGAAACATCAAATCGAGCAAGAACACTCACAACAACATAGCAGCAAGCAGGGCGCGACTGGTCTTCGCACAACTGAGGCTCGGTCAACTGCTGGCCTAGAGGGTACATGACATATTAGCAACTTCGAGAACATGCGGTTGAAGAGGAGGATGCATGACTAGACCAAGGTAAACTCACAGTCCGTAGCCTCGTTGGCCTTGGCATTGTTCTGCGCAGGCTTCAGATCACGACAGCAATAAGGAGACTGTATCATGCCAGTATGATCCTCCGCGAACTTGCAAGACATGTTGATCTTGGTCGCAACCGACTCGACAGCCAGCGTAGTTGCGAGAGCAACAATGAAAGTAGAAACACGCATATTGATTGTCGACTGGGTTGGAGAGCTAAGAAACGACTTTCGGAGACCAAAGGCGAGTTCAATGAAAGGAGGACGGGTTGTTGATGTATACTCGAGGGAACATTCGAGGGCAGGCACCTTAGCCAAGAAGGGCTACGCAGGAGCAAGTGGAGAGTCCCTAGATGCCTTGCTCTATTGGCTAACGATGGTAGACATCGGGGGCTCAGTAGGTATGGAGGTGATTCATAGGGGCGTTGATTGGGTAATTGTTAGGTGGTTGGTATATCCCCTTACATTCTCGATGGCCATGAATGTGGGCAGTCCGGTAAACAAGGGCCGCTCGTGCGCGTCCACAGGGGTACGGCAAATTCTCTTGGAGAATCCAGGTTTGTGCCAAGGCATATTCAGATTCGTACAATATTTTGGCCTGGTTCTGAGTTTTCAAGGGATACAGATAGGGTCGAGAAGTTGACGGCCCATCCAGGTGGCGCTGGTGAGGTAGTTGGTCTGGAGTTGCTCGGTGGCCTAGCACTTGGTTTACTGTATGGCAGGTGCTGGCGATAATGCTTTCATGTTTGTACCGTATGAGAGATTAGAGAACTAAGGGTACCGAAAAATAAGTTTTCAGGTCTATCATAATCATCTTCTTCGAGTGCTTTGTTCGTGTTGAAAATCCGGGGGAAGCGCGAAGCCTACTGCAGGTACCACGATCACGTGGGGCACCTCCCTCTTATCACAGGTGACCAAGTCATTTTAAGTCCAAGGCAGTGTCACTAGTCCCTTTGAGCGGTGTGTCTTCAGGGTTCACGTGGTGATTTCTAAGGACGCCATGGAAACCCCCCACAAGCGTCCACGTATCCCATGCACTCGACACATGCAGACATCCTCCAATCGGCATCGGACGATGGCCCATTTGTTGAGGCCCAACGCTTAGCTAAGCCTGGGTGATCGGCGCTGATTGGTTCTCCCTAAATAAACACCCCCTCCCGCCTCGATTCCCCTCCTCTCTCAACCAAGTACAAGTATACGATCCATTCCTTTTCTACTTCCTCAAATACCTCTACCCGTTCATTTCCTATATACCTGAAGCGCCCAAGTCATGAAGAAGCGCTCTTCCTCCCAGAATCCCGCCGATATGGATCGCAGTGTCTATATCCCGCTCTGCATCTGCCTTATCTCTTTCGCGGTGATCGCATACAATCACTAGTTATCTGGTCGACTTGCTTGGAACGCCACACCCAAACACCAACTTTTACCAGTTCACCAGTCGCAAACACACCGCACTCCATATCTCAGTTACAAGTAATCTGCGCAATCTCTGCGAATTCAGTCGCAAATGCACCTCCAGCCGTTGCAGGCCTCCCTGATGCTAGTCAACAGCACCAATCTGGGAGCCACGATCGAGGCCCAGCCGCAATATGGGCTGTCTAGCGATTACGCACAAACGGCACCAGCTGTGGAATTGCGAGGGAATTCAACACCTCCCTGTGCATACATGCGCTTCGCTCTCCACATCGGCGTTGACGTCAAGGGGATATAGTTTCACCAAGCCAAGTCAGGCAAGAGAGGAGCTGTCTCTCATATTATCGTCAAATGATCAGATCTGCTTCCAAGGGATTTTCCCTTCCAACCCCACACCTTCATGTGCTATCTCATGTTCCCTCATTCTCCTCGATCTCGAACATCGCCCACTACCAGCTTGATTCCAACTATCGAGTTGGATGATATTGCGCACCTTTTCAAATCGGTGCCATCCTCTTGCCTCTATGGTATACCGCCTCTGTTATGCCATGATTACCTCCTCAGATACTCCATTGAGAGACCCCGAGACTGGCTTTGGTGTACTCTTGGAGCAACCCTGCAGCAACCACGTTCTTTCATATTTCCTTCTGTCTTGACGAATCTTTGGCTCAATCATACCTCTCCAGCATGTGATGAGATTTTCAACCCATCTATGGCTGTATCCAGATCGAGGTTGTTTAAAACGCAGACCATTATTCATTCGATACAAATAATTGACTTGATATCATATCAACATGTTTCATCAACTTGAATATCCATTGTCGCAGACGATGATAATTAGTCAACCAGCCTCATGCACTTCGCTACGCATCTATAGCAGCTGGGTAGAGCGAGGGCTACGGGTAACTTTGCAGCGTCTTAGTCAACATGATTTGAGTTCCATAACTAACTTAACGTTAATTAGTTATAGTTCCGAGGTCATCGCTATAATTGGTACATCTCATGTGACCAGGCTAAGTATGCAAAGTGTCAGACCTAGTATACAAAGCGACATTGCTGCGCTAGACTTACAGTCTGCCGGATGAAATAGCTTGAAAATGCAAGTAAGCATCGCTAGATCATGAACCAATCCTGACTAAGACTTTCCTCCATCATCGATCGAATGCCGTAATCGAACGCGATTTGTCATCACGTGGCCTCGGCCAGACCGCTGCGAGTCAAGTTCAAGTTTCCTGGCGCGCGTAGTTATCGATCGCCGATATCGTAATCGTCACTCCCTTTTGTCAGCTCTTTTTTTCCCTGGTCTTTTCCCTGTACATACCCCGCCATTCTTGCCGGCCTTTTCCCCCTCCTCCCTCTCCTATCCATGCTCTCCCGTTCCCTTCGCATTCCCTCATCCAGGATCAGCTTTCGCAGTTCTGTCCTGACCCGGTCCCCCGTCACCAAGTCCATTCACACTGGTCCGCGGCCGACCGTTACCCAAACTCTGGCGACCATCAACCGCTCCTCTGCGACGACCTTGACTCTCTCCAGCTCCCGGCTGTCTTCAATTTCTCGGCATTTCTCGTCGTCGTCACCTGCTTCGGAAAGCAAGGAATCCTCCACAATGGCTCCTGTCAAGGTTCAACAGTATGACTACATCGTCCTGGGTGGTGGTAGCGGAGGTAGCGGAAGCGCCCGTCGCGCCGCGGGATGGTACAAGGCGAAGACCCTGATTGTCGAGAGCGGCCGTTCTGGCGGTACTTGTGTGAACGTTGGGTATGTAATCATTGTTATTCTGCTTTTCTCTGCTCGTTAAATGGGGGTCCTTTCGATTCAATAACTAACCGAGGTGTTCAGCTGTGTCCCCAAGAAGATGACCTGGAACTTTGCGACTGTTAACGAGACCTTGGAGACCGCTAAGCACTACGGCTATGACATTCCCGAGGGAACCAAGATCAACTACAAGCACTTCAAGGACACCCGTGATGCTGTGATCAACAACCTGAATGGCGTCTACGAGCGCAACTGGAACCGGGAAGGCATCGACCTCGTTCACGGCCGTGCTCGCTTCGTCGAGCCCACTGTCATTGAGATTAGCCTGCACGATGGCACCACTGCCCGCTACACCGCACCTCACATCCTGATTGCGACCGGTGGTCGGCCGAACATCCCCGCCGTTCCCGGTGCCGAGCACGGTATCACCAGTGACGGCTTCTTCGAGATGGAGGAGCTTCCCCCGAAGCTTGCCGTCGTGGGTGCTGGTTACATTGCCGTCGAGCTGGCCGGTGTCATGAACGCTGCCGATGTGGAGACTCACATGTTCATTCGTGGCGAGCACTTCCTGCGCAAGTTCGACCCCATGATTCAGAAGACCATGACCGATCGGTACGAGGCTGCCGGTGTCAAGTTGCACCGCAAGTTCCAGGGCTTCAAGGAGGTGAAGCTCCTCCGTGATGGCAAGGGCAAGGACAAGCTCATCAAGCTAATTGGCAATGATGGCTCCGAGTTGGAGGTCAACGAGGTTCTCTGGGCCGTTGGTCGTGCTCCAGAGGTCGAGGACCTGCACCTGGACATTCCTGGTGTGAAGCTGAACTCTAGCGGTCACATCATTGTGGACGAGTACCAGAACACCTCGGTCCCCGGTGTCTATGCCCTTGGTGACGTGACTGGCCAGGCGGAGCTGACCCCAGGTATGTATTATCCCTCTACCCATGCATCATCCACGAGCTAATCGATTCTCTCAGTTGCTATTGCCGCCGGTCGTCAACTTGGCAACCGCCTTTTCGGCCCTCCCGAGCTGAAGACCTCCAAGCTTTCCTATGAGAACATCCCGACCGTTGTTTTCTCCCACCCCGAGGTTGGCTGCATCGGTCTTACCGAGCCCGAAGCCCGCCAGCAGTACGGTGATGACAAGATCAAGATCTACCACACCAAGTTCACCGCCATGTACTACAGCGTTATGCCGGCCGAAGAGAAGGCCAAGAACCCCACCGAGATGAAGATTATTTGCGCCGGCCCCCAGGAGAAGGTGGTTGGTCTGCACATCCTTGGCCTTGGTGTCGGTGAGATGCTCCAGGGCTTCGGTGTCGCCGTGAAGATGGGTGCTACCAAGCAGGACTTTGATAGCTGTGTGGCCATTCACCCGACTAGCGCCGAGGAGCTGGTTACTCTGCGGTAAATTTAGAGATAGAATATAAGGCAGTCCCGCAAGTGCGATAATAAACTTCTTCTGTCCATTTTCAGATACATTGCGACTCGAAGTGAAGCTTAAAGACATTATACAGCCACAAGGATTGTATGTATGAGGAGAGATCTTTGCTACTAGGAAGTATGGGGGTTCTCTTTCTTTGCTTTCCTGCGGGTCATCTTGTCTACTCTTGCTTTCAACTACTTCGTTCTCCGCGTAGGTCATCAGCGTAAAGGCTTTGTGCTCCACGTGTTCCATGGCAAATTATATCCAGGTTGAGACGAATAACTTGATTTTTTTGGCTCTATTTTCCTATCTATGACTGTCAATCCCTGTTTATCATATTAGCGTGGAAATATAAGACTTGAGGCATTTACGATGACCAGCAAGGGAATAATGTATGTCGTAAGTTGTTGTATGCAATCAGTTAGTTCAGATAATATGCTGTATACAAGTATTCAATAATCCACTTCTCCATAGCTCGTAGCTGCAGGTCATGTCTACCGGCGCACAACCCACGCAACAGTAGCAGCGCCCACAGCAAGAATGACTGCCCAACGAGCAAGACCCCGTCGAACATGCATCCTAGAAATTTCATCAATGGCATCAGAATCATTAATATGAGGGAACGGCCGATCCTGGGGAACATCCCTTCCCAGAGCCCTACACAAAGGGCCCCATCCATCCTTGACCTCAAAAAAGACCAATCGATCCTCCGGAACGACCATCTTCAACCAAGCAATATGGCGATCATAAGTGTGCCGCGTGGGAATAGCCTCCCCATACAATCTCTCCCACTGAGCCGCCAGAAGACGCAAATAAGGGATGAAATACATCAACCCGGGTAACGGCAACAGAACCAAATGGAGCCACCAAGGGACGGTCGCATTCCGAACTTGCTCCATACTCCGTTCCCACGCGACGGGATCCCGAATGGTACATATCACCTTTGCGTCGGGGTATAGTTCCATTAACTCGGGAATGAATTGGGCTCCCGGGGAATCGGCCACGGCCGCATACCCGTCTAGCTGACACTTTAGAACGTCAAACATGATTCTTCGATCGGAGTCGCCCCCGGCGAGCCAGCGCCGTAGAATCTCCATCCATTGCTTGATTTGGGTCGTCGGGCCTAGTGTGGCTTGCGTCCCGCAATGGAAGACCGGTCCATCACAGAGGATTTCTAATGCATTGCTGAATGAGGCAGTCCCCGTTCGGGGCAATCCTGCGCCGATGACTTGAAAGGTTGTGCCTGGGCGTGGGGTGGATGCCGTTTGACCCATGTTATTGTTGGTATTGTTGCGGGATGGAGATAATCTTGGCGTGGCCGGGTGGTTTCCAAGGGCGCTTGTGGCGGTCGACGCAATGCAGCTAAGTTGTTGGGTGCAAGCTGCGCGTTCTCGGCTTGGGATGACCACCGTCCAATGGGGGACCGCTTGGGCGTGCCCTTTCAGAACGAAGAGAAAGATGAGTATCGGATCTTTTGTATCCGTTAATCACGTCTCGTATGGCTCACGCCGTCTGATGGTGTTGATGATGGGATCAGGGGTCTAGGGAGAGCGGAAAAGCGGTGAGATGAGGGTCATGTCGGAAAGGAAGTTGGGGGAATCTCCGATGGTTCAGAAAGTTATGAGATGGTATCAGATAGACTTTCCTTGTTGATGCCTAATTTTGGGTTTTTATGGGGTTCTTAGCTTTCGGAAATATCCCCATCCATTATCTTGACGTACGTATGCAAATCTTTAACGACAAATTCATCTGTTAAATTTAGTTCCCATCGCGGGTGAATTAGCGATTTCGAACTTAATTAAGCATTGGTCAAGAAGTTCCCGTATAGGGTATAGATTTGAATTTTGAAATAGGGCTCTTCGATGCAATACGTCATTCATAAAGGCTGAGTGCTGAGATACATGATAAAGGAAAATGAAAAATGGAAATTGTCCACCGTGACGGTCCATGTCAACGCGATGGGCGTTTATTCGTCGGGGTGGGACTACCATCCAGTGGCTTCTGAGCCCATACCCGCCGTCTGCAGTACAAAGATTAGCCAAAAAGCAAGTCACAAAAATAAAAAAGAATCACGATAGTAGTCACGGCTTACCCTCTGTGCCAGATATGGAAACGTGGATTCATCAACTCATTCCTCAATCGGGCAACGTATACCTGAACCTCCTCCTGACTCCAGGGATGGGGAGCCCCGAATCGAGTCAGTAGCCACATACCCCAGCCTTCCAGACCGGAACTCCAGTGCTGGTGATTGACCATACCAGCCTCCTTGAGTTCCTTGTCCCGGGGCCATGGTCCGATCGGCCATTTGTAGTGTTTCTGATGGACGTTGACGAATCCTGCATTTTGGATCTTGTTGGTCATTGTTTCAAAGGTGTCGACGGCTCGACCGGCTCGTTCCCCGCATGCCAGCATGTTCGGTCCCCAGTCGTTCAAGATATTATCGGGCGGCAGACTTCCGTCGTCAGTTTGAATGACGGGGCTAACCTCCAATTGTTCGATCCAGCCTCCCGGCTTTAAGTTGCTGTTGTCCATTAGTCAAACATTCCATCTTCTGGGGGCACCCGATATCTTCGGGTCACTTACTCGTAACATTGCTTATATAGACGCTCCCATTCGGCCTCTTCGAAAGATCCGATCATGATACGCATGTGGATGAGATCAAACTGTTCGTGCCACGTCCATTCTTGCTGGACGTCGTCGACTTCAAAAACGCAATTTGGAGGCACCCAAGAAACTGGTGGAGGAAATAAGTCGACACCACGGACGGTGGCTAATATGCATTAGATGATAGTGAGATCACGTGTTGACTCGGAGAGGCTTACCATTTGGAAACATATCGGCAACATCGCTAAATGAGGGTCAGCGAGGCTGAAGTTTCGCGTCAGCATCGAGATCGAGTACTTACATCGCCCAGGTACCTTTGCCGGTACCGATATCCAGGATATTCTCCGGTGCAGAAACGGGAGCTCGGAAGAAGGGATTATGATGACTTGACTCTAGAATGAGAGCGCAGAGATGTCTACATAGGTGATTAGTTGATGCGGTCCGGTATCCCTGTGGGTATCATCACATTCAGTACTTACCCAGCTTCATATGCTTCAAACTGCGCGTCATCGGCCGGGATACTGCCCAAATACAATGAGAATCAACATTGCCAAACTGACGGTTTCAGCTTGCTGACTTACATGTACTCCTTGTTTCGAAGTGCTTGGTAGCTACAAGCAGGAAATCAGCCATGCTTAGTCAGTGATCGAGATGGTTGGGATCCAATGTCTTAGTATCTTACCGTCGTCCATTCTCGATCAAACCTCGATAAATCGACGATCCGATGGATGTAGTTTCCCTGAAGAAACGGGTGACCGGGTGAGATTTCATATCCAATTTCGTAAACTTTTGGGCCGGGCCTAGAATTGGCCCATCGCTACTTGGGCCACTTACGATTGCCAGTCGTCGGGCCAGTACGCACTTTCAACGGCGTACGTGTCCGGATCCTAAGGGAATCCATTAGCATGAGGATTCAGCTCATTGATTTGACAAAGACATTGGACACCTACCACCGCAATAGGCTCGGGTTCCGACATGGAGGAGGAGAGGGGGGAAGGAGGAAGAGTAGGGGATGTGGTGGGAAAGACGCTGAGCTGAGAGAGAGCTTCGGATCCTTTTTCGAGTGATGGAGATTGACAATCTCAAACGTCTTCACGGCAGACTTTTGCTTTAATGGACGGAGAGTCGAGACGGACCCAAAAAAAGTCCACAGGCCTTATGGGTCACAAAAGTACTCCGGACCAGAGACACGGCCCAAACGCTAGGGCGTAAACTCAAAGTAGGATCGGAGGCACGAACCCTTTATGTACTTGGCCGTGTACTTGCGTCGAATGGGTGGGCTGGGCTCGTGTCGCCTTGGGGGGAGGGGGGTCCACTCAACAGGGGCAGGGGAGGAATCCAAGTGGCGCGTCACAACCGAAGCGACGAACCAATGCACCCGACTAAGAATGGCGAATGGAGAATCCACGAGGTTGATATTAGGGTTGGGGGGGGAGGTCAGGAAAGAGGGGGGTGGTGGTTAGACAAAAAGGTGGGCAGATACCTGCAGCGGAGGAAGCGTCCAAGATGGAGAAGAGGATGGGATGTCAGGAGAGGAGTGGGTGAACTGGTGACTGTAACTAATAGTGAACTACAGTAATGTATTTGTATTGATGAACGAGGTCTGTAATCTATAAACGGTATGAAATGTAATAGAAATGGCTATCAGAATGCACATCCTACTACAAATGGTCATGTCAGGTAATCTTTCCGAGTCTCGATTGGATCGTTGAGAGAGTACAGTGGCGTCCGACTTGAACTACAGTACTCCGTACAGTCGCCAGTATCAGACTAACATAACACATCCCGTACCACTTGAGTTAGCCCCGTTGCTTTCCCCTCCTCCTTCACGGATCACCACCAATCAGCACCCAACCTCGGGTCGGGGAGGACGGGAAGAACTCTGGGCCGGCCCTAACGCAGCCTGGCGTGAAAGCTCGTCCGCGTCTCGCTCCACTCGAATCGTTCTGTCGTGACGAAATGTAGGACGCACGATTAAAACACTTCTGCAAGTCTGCATGATGATGATGATTATTGATTTGATTTTTCTTTTTCTGATTTGGCCCATTGTTCGGACCCAATGAAAACGTGCGACCCGATACTTCGGGCCCTTTTTCCAGCACTTCGGGTGCGGCCACCATTTTGATGAATGCCATTGTTATTAATACACTTCGCTTCAGTCGCCTCGAGCTAGCTAGACTCGTCCGTGCCAATCAATTCTGACAATAGATTAAAAACGAATACAAAATGGTCAACACTACCGTTAGACTCTCAAGAAAACTCGGCTGTGGAGAAGAGTACTAGCGCATGGATCGCGTAGCTGACGACCAAATAAGAAGGACTGTCCCATTTCTCAAGCTCACGTCCCCCCTGTTCACAGCACCAGCACTTTGAATTCGTTTTCTTTCTTCCTTGTGGCCCAAGGCCATCTCCTGCCAAAACGATGGCGTGGTCGCATCTATCAGTCACGGAGCTCGTGCTGTCTCTCGGGATCGCAGGTGTCATCTATGTAGTATACGTCGCTATACAACGACTATGGCTCTCGCCAATAGCCCACTTCCCGGGGCCTAAGCTCGCGGCCCTAACCATGTGGTACGAATTCTACTACGATTCCTACCTCGAAGGTGAATACACCTTCAAAATCGCCGAAATGCATCGCGAATACGGACCCATCGTCCGCATCAGTCCCTACGAACTACACATCAATGACCCCGAATACTACGACGTGCTGTATTCCCGCGAAGCACCCCGGAACAAATCCCTCCATTTGACCGGCATGTTCGGCGCCCCGGCCTCGGCCTTCGGTACCGTCGACCATCGCCGCCATCGTATACGACGTCAACCCATGAACCCGTTCTTCTCGCAACAGCGCATTCGTCAACTGGAACCTATGCTGCGGGGCATGGTGGACAAATTATGCGATGGGATGCGCGCATGGATCGATAGACGGGCCCCACTCCATATGTACCATGCCTTCAATGCATTCACGACGGATGTGGTCGTGGAATATACCATGGGCAACTCATTCCATTATCTCGACGATCCCGATTTCACTCCCCAGTGGTCAAAGACGATCCAGGCTATCGTGCGCGCGGGAGTGCAATTCAAACAATTCCAGTGGATCATGGGTCTCTTTGATTACCTTCCTCGTTGGCTGGTCCTGAGCATGAATCCGGATTTCGGCCCCGTTATTGATCAAAAGGCCGAGAGTATACGTTTGGCCAATCTGGTGATCGATAGTCAGAATGCGGACGGCGTGTCGGATAAAAAGGCCATCGTGCCCAAGGGCACATTGTTCCATGCTCTTTTGCAGAGCGATCTGCCACCTGAAGAGAAGGCGGCCAATCGTTTGAGTCAGGAGGTTTTCACCGTGATTGCGGCCGGTGGAGAGACGACAGCCAAGAATTTGACTACGGTGACTTTCCACCTGTTGAATAATCCCAAGATGCTCCAAAAACTGCGCGACGAGTTAAAACGACTGGATCCTGATGGAACGGCTTCTCTGAAAGACTACGAGGCAATGCCATATCTGGTGAGAACTTGTTCCTTGGCTCTCCCTCTAAGGGATCATATATAGCTAACCATCATACAATCCTAGTCCTCGGTGATGCTAGAAGGTCTTCGAGTCTCCTTCGGCGTTGCAACTCGCCTCCAACGCAGCTCCCCCGATCAACCGATGATGTATAAAGACTGGGTCATTCCTCCTGGGGTAATTCTTTTCCATCTCTTTCATCACTATCGACACCTTTTCCACATACTAATTTGATTTCAATTCCAGGTACCCGTCGGCATGACAAGCTTACTCCAGCACAACGACCCCGAAATCTTCCCCAACCCAGAAGAATTCAACCCAGAACGCTGGATGGATCTAACGGAAAGACACCGTCTGGAGAGATACCTGGTCGCATTTAGCAAAGGCTCTCGACAGTGCATCGGCATTCCGTACGTGATAACCCCATCCCTCTCCGTTTTTATCCTCCCTGGCCGGGAGACAAGAGTAACAGTCATGTACTAATTGTTCCCCCCCCCCCCCCCCCAACAGCCTTGCCAAGGCCGAGATCCTCCTTGTCATCGCCACTATCTTCCGCGAATTCGAAATGGAGTTATACGACACCACCTTCGAAGATGTCCGTGTTGTGCGTGATATGTTCAACGGTCATCCCAGAAAAGGAAGTGAAGGTGTTCGCGCGTTGATTACGGGGTGGAATGGACGGCCGGGATCGACGAGTACTTGACGTTGTTTTCAGAGCGATATTTCTTTTCATTGATAATTCACCTTGTTAGGGGGCGTTATGCCTAGTGCCGTTTCTTGCTGTCATGACTTTCCGGATCGATGAATTTTGGAATCAATCTAACCTATGATGAAGGTGTGGGACTACTTGGGCGGTTTCGCTGCCATTGCCGGGATACGCAGGGTCTGTGGGATTGTACATGGCTGGGAAGCAGCAAGGTATGGTCGAACATTCAGGGAGATTGGCCGTAACGAATGAGCTATTGTGTGTAATTTAACCCTTTAACCCTCTTAAGTTTCTCTATACTTGCTTCGAATAGGCTCTTAAAGAGAAATCCACATTCTTTAATGACTACTGATCTTGAATATTGACCATGTTGTTAGATAGCAGATCACAAGAAGACACCGTGAATGTGTTCAAATTTAGTATGATGACGTAAGAGCCTGCGCTAGAACCAACACGTTCCACGAGCACGATGGCGTGCTCGACACAAACTAACTGTTCTCATACTGAAAATCCCCCGCCAGCAACAATGACAATCCTAGAATTTCCTTTGATCGAACATTCGACATGAAACCGGCACAGGGGTGAGAATACGCTCAAGTACGATGAGAAAGGGGATGGCGGAGATGAAATAAATAGCGAACAGATACCAAGCATGTTCTGTGGCTGGAATGATGAATAATGAATAAGAATGTATGAAATCGATGGGCTAAAAGTGCAGTTGAGCTCACAACAGATCCAGTTGCGACATGTATCAACAGACAGCCATGGAATGTCATTGAAGACGGCGCCTGCGCCGTGGAATCATCGGAGCGTGGACTCGGTCGTGAGATGAATAGAATAATCGAGCAACTTGGAAAGATGCAGAAAGATCAGGCAATCTCAAATCGAGATGGAAAGTGACAAATCGTTCAGTCTGCCTGCGGTGGGATGGGCGTCTCTTCTTCGTGAATGGGACTGGTGGTGACTTTGTCGAGAGCCACGGCATGCAGTGCTGGCTTCTTAGCGTCGTGTGAGAGGCCGTTTTGACGGCGCTCGAGTTGATTCTGTACCCATTCCGCAACTTCTTTGTCTTCTGTCAAGAAGGAGGGGGTTTCACGAGGTGCGGCTGCTTCGGAAGGTTGGGAGGCAGACTCGGCGTCAGCCTCGGTTGGTGGGCGCATCAGAGGTGCTAACCAGGGGTGGCGGAGGAGCATGTTGTAGTTTGGGCGATTCTTGGGGATCTTGTCGAGACAAGCACGAACAAAGGCATGCGCTTCTTCAGAGAATCCCTCGGTAGGGAGAGTGGGAGGTTCGCCATGAACAATTGCCTGGTATAAATGTTAACACAAGTCGTCAAAAAAGAAAAACCATCGAATGAGTACTTACGTGAAGCTGACTGAAAATATTGGTGAAAGTCTCTGGTGGGTACGGGTACCGTCCCATCGCGCATTCGATAATTGAAAGACCCAAACTCCAAATGTCGCTTTGCACGCTATATGTTCCGGCACTCGGAGCGCCCGATTGTTGCATACCACCACCCGCAATTCGTTCAGGAGCCATGTAACTCTGACACCCGATGTTGGTCTTGGCAATACTAGCGACCAAGTTGCCACTGACACCGAAATCACAGATCTTGATCTGGCCCTTGCTGTTGACCAGGATGTTGGTCGGTTTGACGTCGCGGTGAATGATATTGTGCTCGTCCTTGAGTGCCTTCAATCCCATGATGGTGGAAAGTGTGACTTTGCGCAAGATGTTCTCCGGTACGCCACCCTGGTAGATCTTGTCAATAGAGCCACCATCCATATACTCCACACACATATAGACTGCGCCTTCTTGGAAGAATGCGCCATAGAAATCGATGATGAAGGGTGAGACACAGCGGTGCAGAATGTCAAGCTCCATAATAATTTGTGCAAATTTGGCCTCGTCCAGCTCCAGTCGGATTTCTTTCATCGCCATGATCACACCGGAGAGATTATCGTTGGGACCAATCGCGGAACTGGTCTCCTCCTGTCCAGCCGGACGACTGACAATCCCACTTAAGCCCAAGCCGGGTTTCCGTAGGTGTGGACGGCTGTGTCGGACTTTGTAAACGGTACCATAGTTGCCCTTACCCAGCTCGTCTAACCGATCGACCTCGTCCAACGAGATCTTGAAGCTGTGTCCTGAAGAGAACTCAACACCACCGCCATGCAAAATTGCCTTATTCTTAAAATTCAATGTTCCGGCTTTCGTGTCGATAAATTCGGCATACTTGCTGAACGCAGATTCGCCGTTTTGCTCTTCCTCCTTCTTCTGCTCCGTCCCGTTCGGCACGGGCGTTGGTGGCCCACCCGTGACGTCGGACAGCTTGAGACCAGGTTTCATACGCTTCGCTGCTAATCCACCCGGGCGGGGAGAGGCGGGACTCGACATCGAAGCCGGAATCGCGGGGGACGAAGCCCAATTCTTGGTGTTGGGTCGAGCAGCGGGCGGCATCCGGCCGGCGAGCGCCCCGCCAGCACCAGCCTCACGCGAGGTTGGTACTGTGCCTGTAGAAGCAGCATGTGCGAGTGGAACACCTTGGCGAGAGAGGGAGAAGGCCTTCATTTTGGCCATGATGTCCTGGTTCAAGCCTCCCACGCCTTGGGCACTCATAGACGCTTGCAGACGTGGCGGGGTCCCCGCGCCGCGCCGCGCCGCGTTGATCTGGCCCAAGTGCGTGGACGACGCTGTGAGTCCGGCGGCGGGATCGTGAGAGGGAAGGAGGGAAGGAGTCGACGCATGGTGAGGCGGAGCGACCGGAGAAGTGGTCTCGCGACCGGGGGAACCGGAGTCGCCCAGTGGGCTCTCCGCGGAGGGATCGCGGTCGGCGTCCATGCTGATATCGCAAAGAGCGGCCTAGGGAGGACGGGGGAGTCGAACCGACGACAAGGGCCGGTGCAATTGGTGCGAGGAGGCCGTTTTGGACTCGGTGTGCACCGGTCGGCGGCGCTATTCCTAGGAGGGGCGGGGTAAGTTGAACGGTGTAGAAGAGAAGATTGAGAGTTGAAGATGGAAGGGTAACTGTTGCGGGAGAGAGGGGCAGAACCGGACCAAAAAAAAAAAAAAAAAAAAAAAAAAAGCAGCGCCCAAAATGGCCAAAGTGCCAACGAGCCAAGGTCGAGAAAATGGAAAACTGGACTGTATGTCACCAGTGCAACTTGTTTCCAGCCAGGTCAAGCCACTTTTCAGCCATTCACAAGAACAATCAGTGGATGAGAGAGGGAAAAGGTGGGGGGGGGAGAACCATCCAAGCTTCTTCCTCTTTTCAGTGTATGAATTCTACTATGTATACAGCACTTTTCCCGACCATCCCTGGCCCTACGAGACTCAAAAACCGGCAAGCGTGCTAATAACTCCCCCTCCATCCTTAGTCTCCTGCTGCGTCATCGTACGACTTCATCAACGTCGCTTCTCGTCCAAGCGTGTGGTCTTTTCGACGAGATTCCCATCCTCGCCCGGGCGGACGGACCAGCCAATCACAAGGCTCAACCGGCCGAAAAGCAGGTTTTTGAGTTCGGCGGGTGAATGAGATCGTTGCTGCCTCGTTTTTCGCCTTTTTGGGCCGTGTGTCGCGCAAGTTTCTATCGACGGTGGCTTGTGATGATGACACTCGAATAACCTCTTCCGCCCCCGGAACATGCCGAGCTATCTGATACTATTCTCCGACAGGGGTAAAAACTATTATCATCAACATCATCGTGATCGCAGTGGTGTGTTCGTCGATCTGCCTCCTTGATCCCAGCAGCCCAGGGCCCAGCTGCTCAAATCCTTCTGCAAAATGCATTGGCTGGGCCTTTTGGCCTGAACATGGGGGTTGATTGGGAGTAACGCCACCTTTTTTGTTTTGGCCCAGTGGGGAATTGTTGTGGAACGCGATACACAACGTCGCCAGGGCCGTTGGCATGGTTCTATTCACATCCCCAACCCTCTACTGTACATGTTCGGCCGGAACGGCCGAGATCCCCGTTGTTGCGAGTGACAGAACCTTGGGCTACTCCACTCTGATCGGGGACTCCCGTTGGAGGGCTTCTAGCACTCTGATCGAATCGGACGACCACAAATCAGCCCGTGGGATCCGGTACCTTGAGAGCCGTGGATGTGCACTTCCGTACTCCCGGGGTGGATATATGCATTGAGCAGAGTGAGATATGCGATAGGAAGACGGGTTCTAGCACTACGGGCTGAGGGGCTGACATGAGGTTATAACTAACTAGTACAATGTGATTATCTGTACAAGCACGGACCGAGGACACTTGGACACTTGCAGTCCCCGCGCGGGACGTGGAGCCTCGCTTTTCCCCCTTCCCCTGCCAGGTACAGTACACACTCGTGTCTTCCAGCGGACATGGCGTCGGACTCGCTGTTGGAGTGTTTCCATATGATCGGGGAGAACGTTCATCTTTATGAATCTCCTGCGCAACCTTTACCAGATCCTGCCTCGCCGTCCCTGGTGATTCTGTGTACCTGGGTCGGGGGCGCAACGCCTCGGCGGATCAACAAGTATCTGGCCCAATACCGGGCATTCTTCCCAACCTCCTCCCTTCTCCTGATAACAACGAATGTGTCCGACGCGGCTTTCCGACCACTCCGATGGATACGTGCCAATTTAAAGCCTGCTCGCGATGCGATTAACCGGATCATGGGTCGTGAGATCGGCCAAAACACGGTGGAGCCTAACAGTCGCCAGCGCGGCATACTACTGCATCTATTCTCCCATGGAGGCGGCAACATTGCCAGTCAACTCGCGCTCTCTATGAAGTCAGAACCCGACCGTGGTGCATTATTCTTCTCTAATCTTCGCACTCTTATCCTGGACTGCTGCCCTGGCGACGATGCCTTCGAGCGAATGTACGCGGCTTCGCGGGTATCCGTGCCGCAGACTCCTATTGCACAATTCTTCGGTAAGACTGTTATGTACCCAGCACTCGCCGTAGCCAATGGATTCCAGCATGTTGGTCTAGCGCGCGCCGTGAGGGACCTTCGAAACCTACTCAATGCCCCTTCTACTTTTGGATCGACGCCCAGGAGATTGTACATCTATTCCAAAGAGGACATCGTGATAGGATGGAAAGATGTGCAATCGCATCTTGAAGACGCACATAATCAGGGGTACCCCGTGGGTCAAGTTTGTTTTGAACAAGGTCCTCATTGTGGGTTGGTTATGGAAGATCCTAATCGGTACTGGGCTGCCGTGAAGAAGTTCTGGGCTGGTGATGATGTCTGGGATGTAAGTCACAGTGATTCTCGAGGAACGTCCACGGATAAGCGGGCGATAGTTCCCAGCAAGCTCTGAGAAATGAGCTGCTTGTCCGATCTGCTATGTAGACTCTGGATACCACCCTGGGACCAAGGTAGTCGATTTGTGTGTTTACGCGTCGAGTAAAGACGGTGCCGTAATTGACCATATAGCAGTATGGGCCGAAGATGACCTGAGATATGTACATAGCTCCAAGTGATACTTGCATATAAGCATCATACCAGTGATAAATGCGAACAGACCAGCTGCTATTCTACATGCTAGCGAGCCAGATGTCAATTTCATCCCGAGTCTTAACTCAAGTTGTCTGCGATAATGATTAGGCTGGGTCCCTATTCCGCATCAACCATATTATATATGTCTTCAAATCTCATATATCAGACCCAGAAACTCCTGCAAACCCTAACAGATGCTCATCCCCCTCCTCAACCTCGAAATCAAACCGCACAAGATCCTCCCGATAAGGAATGAAATAGGCATGCGTCACCCTATTCCAACTTTCAGTTAAACATATTAATCTCAACCAATAACCCACGACACATACCTCTCATGCTCACTACTAGCTTGATATGCATCCAACGCAACCCGATCTTCATGATAGCTCACAAGCGCGTATTGGAATCCTTTACTCTTCGAGGCAGGATCCGTGATCGAGGGTCCGCCGACAACGAGGCGTTGACTTTTAACGCAAGGTAGGTTCTTTAGGGCTTTCAATTCTGTGATGAATCTCTCGCGGATGATCGCTGGGGTTTCCGGTTGGAATTTGAATAGGACTGTGTTTCGGAGGGGGGATGTCAGTGTGGGTAAAGACAGCGCTGGAGTTGACCTACCGATGTGGACGATTGTCATCTTGGAAAGCAATTTGAGGGCAGGGAAAGGTTTGTGGTATTGATGCGAGTGATAGCGGGATTGCAGTGATGATGCAGGTAATAAATAGCAGGTTGTATCGCCTATCGAAACGTGTATGGGGCGAGGCGGAAGGCATCCGCTTCTTGCGGAAAGTTGCCAGGTTAACATCCTATGTGCCGTTCATCATGTTCTTGGTTTGGGTCTATCACTCTACTTCTTGATCGGTTCTACCATTTTATCATGCTTTACTATCGGATTGGAAATAAATAAAAGTATCAATATATATGACCTCTAGGTACCTTGACCCAACTTGCCCGATCCGGTAGGTTAGTCATCCATGCGGATGAGCGGCTCTCATCCGAGGTTTTCATTGATCCTGATCAATTGCTACCGAGACCGCAAGTATTCCGCTTGGAATATGAAATTGTCAAAAGCGCCGTATTGCACTGATCGATTTCTTATTCGATGATCACTCCACGGCGGAGTCGAAACCGGGCAGCATGCCGGCGTTGTCAGAGACGCAAGATTCGCTGCAACGGCGAAACTCCGAGTTGCGGAGCCTGTATAAAGGCCAATGTACCATGCGTTAATGATGGCAAGCAGGAAGTCAATCGCACGTGAGTGATTTACTTCATGTCATGTTTCATTCTCGGTCTAACTTGGGATTAGGTATATTGCAAACTTGCAGAGGCGTGTTCAGTGGCTCGAGTCTCTAGTCCGCGAGCAAAGGACTGATGTCTCCTTGGAAGATGGGCCCACACTTGATTCTAATGAGTATCCAAATGAAGGATCTATCAATCTTGGGGGTAGTAGTCAAAATGCTGTGGTGATGACATCCTCCCAGCAAGATACTACACCCGTCCCAATTGAAAATCCGCAACAATCCCGCACGGAGCCAAGACAGGCACACGAAATTGGCCTAGTCTCTCTTTCCTCTGGTGGACACGCACGATATATCGGTCCTTCGAGTGGTTACTTTCTTGCCAGTGTTGTCTTCTCCAATGCTGGTCGATGGTCAAGACCACGGGGGAACTGCAGTGTAGACGAGCCAATCTCGCTGTCTGCAGAGCTATTCAACACCCCCGCCTCATTACCCTCTCGAAAGGACGATGCGATCGAGCTCTCTTCAAAATATTTCTCTTCATTCCATCTTCCCTATCCATTCCTCCATGAGCAATCCCATATGCAGCGCCTAGAAAGGATGTACACGGGAGAGTCGACAGCAAAGCCCGATCCATCAGACGCTTTCCATGTCTATATGGTACTCGCAATAGCCGCTTCCGATCTCTCGCGACGGTTCAGACTTCGTCTGCCAGCAGAGGGATACTATACTGCTGCAACGCAATATTTTGAAAGTGCCTGCGCAGACGGTTCACTTGAGAGCCTTCAGAGTCAACTGCTTCTCATGGTCTATGCCCTACATAACCCTTCTTGCGGAGTGAATATCTGGAGCTTGAATTACCAGTGCCTGGGCGCACTAATTGATCTCGGTCTCCAGCGGGATGTGCGCACCTCGTCTTCTTTTCACATTTCTTTTCTGGAACAAGAGATGAGAACGAGAATCTTTTGGGTGGTGTACAGTTTTGACCGAACTTTGGGCACCATGATGGGGCGGCCGATCGGAATTAGAGATGAAGCATGTGAGCTTCGAGTAAGTAACAATAACCTGGATTTGAATATCAAAATTTGGTAACTAATGCTTACCAGTTCCCTGCGAATGTTGCGGATGCACACCTCGCCGATCCCGTTTCAGGCGAGCGATCTCACAATGATGTACCTTCTCACATCACGTACTCGATTCACTTGTTCAGATTAGCGCAACTCAATTCCGAAATCAAATATGTCATGCATAGTATCTGTCGAGATCCTCCCAAATACGCATATCCACCAGTCCCCGACATTCATCAATGGCAAAGTGACATGATAGATCGGCTGAAATCATGGTACACACAAATCCCCCGTACGGCCAACATGGCATCCATCGCCAAAATCTGCGAAACCAGATATCACGAGATGATGATCTTGGTTCTAAGACCAAGCCCTGGGATCCCTGACCCGTCGGAAGAATTGTTGGCGCAATGCTTCCAACACGCAGTCGAACTACTCCGTGACTTTGGCGAGCTGTACAGGCAAGAGTCGCTGCTTTATAGCAGACTAATCGTGCATTCAATATTTCTCAGCACGCTGATTATGCTTCACTGCCTTTGGAGGCTACCTCGGGTCGCATCAACTGTTCAAATTGATGACCTGGTAGCTGACACTGGTATCGGGTTGGATATCCTCAGCAGTATCGGGGAATATTGGACCGAAGCTAGGAGGGCAAGAGACTGCATTCATGAGCTATCGGGCGCTACAGTGCAGCGTCTGCTTCGGTTACGTACCCTGGAAGTATCACCACGGCCAGCCCGAACCCAGTCTGTCGCAGGCGCTACGAGGCATACGCGATCTCACAATTCCAACACGGCACCGACTTCGGCAGTGTCGGAGCAGGTAGACTCTGCGATCGACATTGGCCCCTCGATGGGCTCATTTGCGGACGAGTATGACTTCAACCTTGAAGGTTCAAGTTGGTTGAATGATACAATGCCTGGTGGCTTGATGGGTTTCCCTGGGGCGCCCGATTTCGATAGTATCATTCAACAGTATTTAGATCCAAACGCAGTGATGTGGAACTAGAAACATATCGTGCTGGGTGGGCTGGAGATTTGGGAAGTGGTTATTCGGTGATTGCTATTGAATCGAATGTGATCTTTTAGCTCCTTTCTTTTCATCCGAGTGTAGGTATGGGTGGCCCTTCTTGAATTTGAACCAGTGTATTGTCAAATCGGCCAGGCGACCTAGTACGTAATTGATTGCAGCCATGGGTGTATACCGGGGATCCATCGGGTACGGGTGAAAGTGAGGTATGTCACTTTTTTGAGTGACTTGGGTCTCGCTTTAAACGATGGCGCGCCATACTTCACAGATTCATGACGACTCGACAGTGACTGTGAGTGACCTCTAGTCCTAACCCGTCGAAGAAATATATGTCCAGGATTAGATAATAGTAAACAATGACCATGGTGCGGTTGTGGCTTATAATAGCCAAAGCAGTAGGACTTCTGTTTATGATACCAAACGAGTGCTCATTGAGAACTAATACGGTTCAGATCGACGAGTATAGTGGTTGTGAATTGAGATAATAGAGGGGTTGAGATGTGATCGAAGGATTGGGAGGAGGTGGGCCTCAGTATAAAACGATAATTTGGTCAGTTCCATCATAAGGGCGTATAACTCAGTTGGTAGAGTGTTCGCTTTGCATGCGAAAAGTCTGGCGTTCGAATCGCCATTCGTCCATTTTTTTGCCGTTTTTTTGTGTGTCCCTACGCAGTAGGCCAACTTACCGTCTCGTATTATTTAGTTTTGATTCGGTCGCTCTGTTTACCAATACAAACTGTGCCACTCTTTTTCTTTGTTCTTTCTTTGTTTTTTTTGCCCTAAGCGAGTCTTGTGTGATATTGATGAATTGGTAGATTTGTCTGTCTAATGTTGGAAATACGCCGAAATCCAGCATTTGATATGCCCGTCATATTGCAAAATCAGGTCTCGATTAATAATCAAAGGGCGTATAACTCAGTTGGTAGAGTGTTCGCTTTGCATGCGAAAAGTCTGGCGTTCGAATCGCCATTCGTCCATTTTTTGCACTTTCTATTTCTCGTCTTCCACCGCGGCGCTAGTCTTATTTTTCTCAGGGAGCTCTACCAAACCCCGGAATAGTCATTGGCAGGGTGGGCTACTCCAGCCGGACTGTTCTTTCCCTTGGAATGTGTCCCCATCGGAAGTACTCCGTAGGTGACGGATCCCATCCGCATTTCCCCCAACCTTCTCCGCAATATAAATCACACCCCAACATCGTTTCTCTTGACATTTAACTCTCCAATTCCCCTTCAACTCTTAAAAAGAGACCCAAGATACAACCGGGAGCTGCTTGCAAGACAAGCCACACCACACATAATGGCTGAAACCACCCAACAATCCCAGCAACAAATGCATAATATCAAACCATCAGACCTCCAATCCTTCGTCACCAAAATCCTCATCGCAAACAACACACCCCCCGAAAATGCCGCCATAGTCGCAAAATGCCTGGTCGCAGCCGATCTTCGCGGTGTAGACACTCACGGCTCCAACCGAATCCCCTCCTACATGGAGCGCATTCGCCAAAAAGCCCTCGACCCAACAGCCACTCCGACACTGCGGCAGGTCACCCCCATAGCCGCACAAATCGACGCCCATAACGGGTTCGGTTTCGTCGCCGCGCACGCGGGTATGGCGCGCGCTATTGAAATGGCCCAAACTTACGGTATGGGCATGGTATCCGTCAAGCACTCAAATCATTTTGGTATGTCGGCCTGGCTTGTCAAGCAGGCGCTCGAGGCGGGCATGATGAGTTTGGTATTTACCAATTCTTCGCCTGCGTTGCCGGTCTGGGGTGGGAAGGAGAAGCTGATGGGTGTTTCGCCTATTGCGTGTGGCGCCCCCGGTGGGGATCCTACGAAGCCGTTTATTCTTGATATGGCGCCGTCGATAGCGGCTCGGGGGAAGATTTATAAGGCTCTTCGCCGCGGGGAGAAGATCCCCACTGATTGGGCCCTTGATAAGGATGGGAATCGGACGGATGATCCTGCGAAGGCGCTTGAGGGGGTTATGCTGCCTATGGGTGGACCCAAAGGGTCGGCGCTGTCGATTATGATGGATGTCTTCTCTGGTGTGTTCTCTGGGGCTGCATTTGCGGGCCATGTTACGAATCCGTATGATCCGTCGAAGCCGGCTGATGTAGGCCATTTCTTGGTCGCTATCAAGCCGGATTTGTTCATGACCATGGAGGAGTTTGAAGAGCGGATGGCGTATCTCTATAAGAGAGTGATTGAGTCAGAGAAGATGGCGGGCGTGGATCGAATTTACTTCCCCGGGGAGATAGAAATTCTTACCGAGGAAAAACGCCTCGTCGAAGGAATCCCCTTTGCTGAAGCAGAGGTAGCAAGTTTGAACAAAGAAGCTGATCGAGTTGGTGTTGAGCGTTTGAAGGTGATGTTTTAAGGGCAACTCTAAGGAATATGGGCATGGAGAGTCCGCAAAAGAGCATTCGAATATGAGGAGTTTGTATTTTATGTTATCGCTCTTGGGCCTGATTAAATATTATTAGGATTCCAAGATTCTCTCTTGATATCACCGTCGACGTAAAAGGAATGTGTCATGCCATTAAACCCATCGAGTCATGTTTCAATGAGACAGACATGTGGTGCAAGTCCATTATTGTCCGTTCCTGGGACAAAGAGTAGAACCATTTGCTTCACCGCAGAGAACGACAAAAGCTAAAGAACCGAGGGCTCAGTCACCGTGTCCCTAAGGAGGGCCTATTTATGCATTCTTTACATCCACCGACCAGACTTAATCCATGAAATGTCCTCCTTAAGTCATGGAATAACATACTTCACAAGAAACTACACAAGAACCCAAATATCACAGCCAACCATCATATATTCAAACAGGAAAACCTAGCCTAACAAGAGCGAAATCCTGCCCAAACTAGGCAAAGGAAAACAGCTTTACACCCAACGGAAGCGATCTCACAAAGATGAACCCATGTATTGATCCACCCAACACAAGGGACAAGGCAAAACAATAGATAAGGCCACATTTATTACCGAGAAAGAACAGCAACGGATCCCACCCCTAAGGTTGACAGTTGCTAGCCAAGAAGAAAATGCCGCTCCGATGGGTAAGCAAGCCAGAGTAACGAGACCATCACACGAAGCGCAAATGGAGCACGCAATGCAAAAGGACCAGAAAAAAGAGCAATGCCACTCAACATCAAATATTGGATTATCGTTCAAAAAACACCTCCCGTATAAGACAGAGAGCCTATGAGAGCACGAGGCAATGGGAACATCGGACGTGGGGATCGGGAATAGGAAATTGGCACAAGCAATGAATTACGCAATGATGAGGGCAAAAAAGGGGGATGATAAAGCTCTGAAGAAGAACACGATTCTGGTCCCACTTTACAGTCAGAGATAATAATGACAGGAGAAATGAACATAGGGGGGACGGGCTTGAATCACACGAGAAGGGAGATAGAGGAACCCAGATGGAAAAAGGGGACACATTAGCAAAAAGAGGAAAGAGAAGAAGAAAACAGAGAGAAACAAGAAAAAAAAGGAAAATGTATTCTGACAAAGGAAATAGACATGCTAGATAATCAATCAAACACCCGACGGATGATGAAGAATTTCGCTCCATGCACAGAATGTGGAAAAAAAACTGGTAATAAAAGCAGGGTATCACAGGGGGAATTCGAACAACCTAACTGCTTTCTTCTTTTCTCACTCGTTTTTGGGGCGTGGGAAGCGGTATTAATGCCTTAGGCGCAGCAAATATGTAGTTGAGTCTGCACTTTGTATTGAAGCAAGGCGGGTGAGGTTTGGTTGGTGTCATCCACC
The DNA here is from genome assembly GCA_001048715.1 of Penicillium brasilianum. NCBI lineage: Eukaryota > Fungi > Ascomycota > Eurotiomycetes > Eurotiales > Aspergillaceae > Penicillium > Penicillium brasilianum. The sequence goes on from CDHK01000003.1 coordinate 2,832,667, forward strand.
CGAGGATCTCGATGATAGCTTCTGACTGTTGAGGCTGATTGGAATGGTCACTCTTTCAAACGGAAGTCGATATGAGATGGCAGAATGGACTACCGGTCGTCACCAGCACGAGACTTGGCACGTCTACGGAAAAAGTCCATGACCTTTCTGGCCGCACCAGAGCTGCCAGAATGATGGGATCCGTCCCGCTCGTACTCGTAGGCATCGGCGAACTTGCGATTGGTCTTCTGCAAGACGTTAGGTCCGCGCCGACCAGCTTGCATAGACTGGCGAGGCATGCTCTCGTAGTTGCCATTGTAATCATCGTAGTAATTGGGCTTCGACGAGTAGGTGTAGTTGTGACCCGAGTACCCATCATCATTGTTTGAATAGACCTGTTCGGAGGAAATGGCACCAAAGGAATCCTGAGTCTGGTCGAATCGGTTCCCGAGTTCGGCAAACTGTTGGTCAATCTGGGCCTCATAGCTGAGAGGTTCGGAGTCCTTGTTCTCGAACGTCTCCTCCGCAGGCCCCTCGCTAACCATACCCATGGCCTCTTGAGTTCCATAGCTCGTCGCGCGAGGTCGACTCTGGGCTGGGCCCGTAGCTGGGCGCTGCGGTCCAATAGGCTCCATCGTGCGAGGAGTCTGGGACATCTCATCCGTACTCTGATCCCGACTAGACGAGAAGTTCCGGAAGGAGAAAGAGGATGGAAGAAGCGAGAATCGACGAGCACGGCCTTCGCCAGCCTGACTGGCCTTACGGCTGTGCGAGTGCTGCATTGACCGACGAGAATCCATTGAAACACGAGAGTCTTCGCGAGGCAAAGGCTCCTTCATGCTCGTAGGCGGATAGCGCTTGTTCTGACGATCCCCCCGAGAGGTAGAGTTTGACTGGGAGTTACGACCACCCAGGATCGAGCCAGAGCGACCAAACAGCTTTTCGCCGATACTAGAGACGGTGTTTGAGCGCTTGTGACCCTTTGGCGGCTCTTGCCGGGGGGTCGGGTTGAACGCTGAAGGCAGTTGCTGGGTGCTAGGACGACCGATAGAGGCAGTCGACGCCTGCGGCGGATTCTGCGCAAGGGAGAATTGGCCACTCTTTGGCTGTGCGAGACGACCTTCGGTGTTGGTCGCTGTAACAGTGGGAGCCACTGGCTGGCCATAGGAGCCCCGAGAAGGAAGACGACCCGTGTGGAAGGACGCCATGGAGCCACCGGTTGTCGGCCGAGTAGCCGAAAGCCCCGTGGTGGCAGTAGTGTGTGTTCCGGTGAATGCTGCATTGTCCGAGGTAGATCGTGGGAAGTGCCCGGGCAAAGGCTTGTCGTAGTTGACGGGGGCTTTTGGTGCCGTTCGAGTGGTTGTATCCTTGGCTGGCGGCGCGGGTGCTAGCTCCTCTTGATCGATGGTGACCCGGTCGTGTGGCTCTGAAGTCTCCTGGTACTCTCCTCTCGTGGTCTGAGATTGGGGAGCAACATACTCAACCTGAACAGTTCTTCGCTTAGCATCCCGAGACGTCGTCTTCGACTTGTCACTTGGCGATCCCTGTGAGATGTCGCCGGCATGGTGATTGAGTCCGCCCACAGCAGGAACTGCGCCGTGGCTGGTCTTGGGTGGCTCGCGAACCGAGGCGCTACGCGCAAGTGCCGGTGCTTCAAGCTTGGGTTCTAGAATGGAAAAATGTGTCAGCCGATCCATTTGGAATTTTTACTTTCCACAGGGCTTGAAATGTCTTACCGGCCGAGACAGTGGAGTTCGCAATGTCTGCCACGTTTGTAGTGCTGCTAGTGATGTGCGACACAATGTGCGAGTACTCACTCAACCAGCTGTGGCGAGCGACTTCGAAGAGATCGGCGCGTTTTCGAGGATCTGGAACTAGGATCCGTCGCAAGAGATCACGGGCGTGAGGGGTGACGTATTCGGGGAAGGTGAGAGGAGTGGTGACGATGTACTTATACAGAAGGTTGATGTTGTCGCCATCTGGGTTGGCTGGGTCATCGTCGAAGGGCAAATAGCCCGCGAGCATGGCATACTGAACAGAGGCATGTTAGAACCGGATCGGCGCATAGTCAAAGGATATTTCAAAACCCTACCAGAATAACACCACAACTCCAGACATCGACTTTTCGACCCGTGTAGAGCGAGTCACTGACAACCAATTCTGGAGCTGCATAACAGGGACTTCCACAACTGGTCTGCATCAAGTCACCCCGACGCAACCCATCGGGGCCCAATTTGTCCAGGCGCTTGCGCTTCACATACTCCTTGTTGGTCAAGTTGTACTCGATCTCCTCCTCCAATTGATCCACGGGATTGAAAGTGTTTGCGAAACCGAAATCAGTGATGATAATGTTCCGATTCCTGTCCAGTAACAGATTCTCGAGTTTGAGGTCTCGGTGGACAATGCCCTTTTTGTGCAGGTACCCGACACCGGATATCAACTGCGCAAATAATCGGCGCGCAGAATTATCCTTAAGATAACGGTTGTTCAGAATGTAGTCAAACAGTTCACCACCCGATGCATACTCCATAATGATACCAATGTGACGGTCCGTTTCGACCATCTCATGCAGGCGGACGATGTTGGGATGGGCCAGATCGCGTAAGATGGAGATCTCACGGTAGATCTTAGGCAGCCGACTGGGGTTCGACCCTAGCGATTCCCTCCGAATCAACTTGATGGCGACTTGAATGCTCCCATCTCGTTTCCAGCCTAGCTTGACTTTTCCAAACTCACCCTCGCCGAGGGTTTGACCGAGAATGTAGGTGCCGAAGGTCGTCTCCTTGCGCTTGAGATCTTTGCCGTTGTTACTGTAGTCGTGTCGACTGCGATGTCCGGTACGAGCTCCTTCCTCGGCGCCTTCATGTCCAGGTGCGGTATAGCTAGAGGCGTTGGCTTCCACGGCGGCGGCGGCGGCTGGCGATCCGCCAGCTTGTCGCACCTGTTCTCTCTCCCTGTCCACCACGGGATCGCTGACCAGCACCGAACTGATGACCGCGCTGGGTTCTCTCGAAAATTCTTGGCCATGACTGTCCTCCATGTCGGAATTTATCTGCGCGACAGACTCTCCAGGTGCTTCTCGTGACCTGCCCGATTCTCGAGTCGATTCTTCTAAGGGGTCCGCTCGCCGGGATCGACTCTTTCCATTGCGATCTTCACGGGGTCGATCGCGATTCTCCTTGCGGTCAGATCGGCTTTTGCTGTGGCGCGAGCTGGATTTCTCCCCGTTGGGGCTGCGACGGGCAGACGAAGTCCTCGGAGGAGGAACCGGTGGGGAGCTTAGCATATCGGGATAGTTGCTGCGCGCATTCTTCTGTGGAGATGGTGCCGTACGAGTCGAGGCTGGTGATGTGAGAGCAGGGAGCGGGAGGGGCTGCGGATGGGAAGTGCTCATAGCCGAGGAAGCTGGTTGGGACCCGCCTCACAAAGTGACTGTCGAAGAGAAAGTGTATCAGTACTCGGGGTTACATGCAAGGTTTTTTCTTTCTATTTGCGCGATCGGGTGCGCGCGCAACGAGCTATTTGCAGTCGCGTCTGACAACACACCTTCTGGATAAAAGCACAAAAGCCCGGAACTTTTTAAAAGGTGGACCACGTCAGCCCTCGATCAGGCACTGATTGGAAGTACGAAATGGACCAATTGTGACGGGCACGGCGCGTCGAAACACCAGAGCTCTCCCGGAGAGTGTTGGGCGAGGAAGATTGGGGGCAAGAATTGGGCGATCGGTCGCACTCACCGAGTGTCAACGTACCAGCCTCACCAGCTATCACCACGATCATGTCAGTTCAAGTGTGCAGATATAATCTTATCGGCAATCGACAAACATGTGCAACTTTATCAGGGTTCCAACTGACAGGAGCTCGATCGGAGGAATGGGGGGTTTGACAGGAATGCTACCGCCACGCCGGGGCTTAGCGGTCGCAAGTGATAGAAGGGAATGGGGGGGTAAAATTCAAGATTCGGATTCGCATCGAACCCCCGGTCACAATGTTGAACTGATGGAACGACGCGTCGCCAAAGCAGGAATTGTGCAAGAAAAGAGAGGTAAAGTGAGGATTACCTGCACTGCAGTGTTCTAGAGTCCCCTCTCTTCTCTCCGGGCCCACAGGGGGAGACAAGAGACGGTCGCACGTTGTCCACGAACTTGGGGCAAACAAACGCGGGAGCAGCAATGTCTCAGACGCGACGAAGAGTCCCGGATCAATTCCAGCAAGTTCAATTGCGGATACTGAACATGATCGAAGCCAGGGTACGGAGGGGCGGAGCGCGCGGACAGGGGGCGCGAGGGGAGAGAAGTCGGTCGGGTATTAGGAAGAAAAAGGGGGGGTTGGGGGAGAGAAACGGAGGAACCGACAAGAACGAGAAAATGAAAAGAAAGGAAACGGCAAAAGGAAAAGGAGGCCAAAGGGAAAGGGCCGAGAGGGTGACAGAAAGGATGTGGGAAGGAAGAGGGAAGAGGAGGAGGAGGAGCAGGCGAGATACGAGATTGTCCCAGCCAGCACCAGGAAGCAGCAGCAAGCAGCGGCAGCGGCAGCAGCAGCAGCAGCAGCAGCAAGAACTGGAGTAGTCAGGACTCCGTAGTAGCAACCAGCAGCGGGCCAGGGTGGTTCGAGGTTAGTTTCTCGGTTTTAGTGCTGGTTAGCGCCTGGTTCGGGGCTGGTTTTGGCTGGTTGAGCTGCTTTAGCGGGTTTAGCGGGCTGACCGAGTGGAGTCTGGGGGAAAACCAGCGGGTCTCTTTCCAGTCTCCGATGACGCCGTTTACTTGATGGAGTATTGATCAATTACTTGGAGAATGGAAGAGGACGAGAATAAGAGGATCAATGGACTCAATTGGATCTGGTAGAGACCAGAAAACGCTAGAGAACCTCCTTTGGCGGGGGATTGCTCCCGATACTCTCGAGCCGAGGAATAGTTATGGATTTCACTCCTAGACAAACGACGAGGACAAGGCACTATCGTGCACATTATCCGATAATATGTCAGTATTGCAGTAACGGGCATGATTTATTGATGGGCTTCCAAATAGCTAGCTCCCTCATTTATTCACGATTAGGAAGTGCCCCTGCGTCCCTTGCCTCGTCTGTGATAGAACGAAACGGGTACGAGGCCCGAGGGCTGATCCTCGCATGTGGCCAGTCTCCGCATCGATAAAAATAAATTATAAGCAACCGAGTGAAAAGGGGACAGGAAGGTTATTAAGAAACGGACAATGGAAAATAAACAATGATTGCGAGCAAACCTGGAAAGTTGACAGCCCGAGGACATACCCATACATGCAGAGGACTCCGTACTCTGGACCGCTTATGCAGTTTCATACTTGTCCAGGATATCTATGCCCGCATGTTAACCTGGACTCAACGTCAGACCTATGGTAGACCTAGACCCAGATTGAAGATTTAGTTAACAAAAGTTGCAAACACCCACTGAGTAATTACGTGCAGGAGGTTTATTCTGAATTGCGGGAAATAATGAAAAGAAACGGCAACAAAGAAAGAGGGTCCCCGTTTCAAAAAGGGGGGCGCCAGACCGGCTGTTTCGCATTTCGCGCGGAGTGGGCTCTTTCCGAGGGTCGATCGTCATTTGTAGGATTAACGATCGGGATCGTGAACGTTTTAGTGACGGAGCGAATGAGCTAGCAGTCAGATGTCATATGTATAAATTGAAGAAGTTAGATTGAGTATGATTAGTGTGTTCGCCATGATATAAGAGTGGTACCTGGTTCTGGTTAAATAGTTAATTCAATTGATGAGTAGTTAATTACCCCCATCCGGCTATACAAGCATGAACGGGACCATAGCTCTGGCTTCATCGCTTGCCCTGGGCTGAAAGGAAATGAATTGGCTAGGCTTGAAGAGGAAAGTCAACATGAGCCTGCAATTAAAGGCAACGATTTGACTAGCTTGGGCTCCTCTCTATCTATCGTATGTATTTTGTAGTTGTACTATGCCTCGATGAAGTATACAATGCGATGAGCACACCAGCACATGATTTCCAGGCCATGATCGAACACCTAGCTAAACTCCACACTCAATTCGATGATTCTCGGTATTCTACCACTCCCGAATTACCCCTTTCTTCCCTTTCCCTTTCCTCAATCCCTGGCACCGGGCGGGGGACCCCATCCACGGTTAAGGCGCCGACGGTCCCAAGGAAAGCCCACTCGATCCAGCAGATCGTGACTCCTGCCTCCCGCAACGTGAAATTCCCGAGCTTCCCACTGGACAGAATCTTACTTCTCCTTTCCTCCACTCTCCAGATCCAATACTCCATACGCCATCCATTATGTGACCATACCCCAAATTTGAGATTTGAAGATATCTACCGGATGGGACCAAAAAAAAAGGAGACACCTTTCCCATCCTCCTACGCTCCTGGGGTCATACATACAGTCTTACCCGCTCCACAAAAAATCCCCACTCCCAACGGGCACCGCGCTCTCGACCGACCCCGAACTCTCCACGTCAGGATTGCAATCGGCCGGTCATCGATGACTGACGGTCAGACAAGAGAGGCGAAGAACCGAGTACTCCGTATCCTGACAGTCATGTCAACTGTCCACGCTAGCAATTGTCCCAATGGCCACTGTCCTTCCCGTCAATTGTAAACCCTTGCGCCCTACATGACTGGACTCTATTTGCAGTGATCCGACGGACCCTTCACACCACCGGCGACACACAATTTCTTGCTCCAGCTTGAGTCGGTGTGGAGTATGCCGCTCTGATGATGATCAACCATTGGCTCCAGGGCAGGTCGGCCAACTGTCAAGCGGGTGGTGCGTTGGCAGCGCCATCATCATGGGAGCTGCTCGTCCAATCGACCGCCAATGACTCCCTCCAGCGGTAACGAGGGTCAGTGTCAATTGTGCCGCCCGCCAATGGTGAGTTGGACTCATTGTCCGCAAGTATGACGCCTGGCCGGGGTGGAAGCGCGAAAGGGGGCGAGACCTTATCCTATGTATTCCTATCTACTCGTTTCGAGACGATAAGGTGAGAGTGCATGAAGCGTACTTGTACTCGCCACGCCGACAACGCGGCTGGAAGGCCTGTTTCGATAGTCATCCTTTTTCAGTTGGGAGAAATATTACCGACTGTCCCACCCGGCCGAAACTTAGATTCTGTCTGGGACAATGACTCGTCTCTTGAAAAAGCCCGAAAAGCAAAGGCTGCAAGGAAAGTTGATGCATAAAATGTGGAAGTGTGGCGTGAAACTCTGTTTGGCATTTATGTGGCGATCATCCTATCTACACTACTACAGATACGCATACTCGCATAGGCCCCTAGGAAACCCCAGGTCCCTAGCCCCGGCGCCAACACAATCAGGGACTGGGGGACCAGAGGGATTTTGCAGACCCATCCCAAAATTGGGTGATGATTCAATATCGCTGTTTGCAAAGACGACCAATTATCCCTGATCTTTCCGTGCCAGACGACGAACCAAAAAAAATACATAAAACGAGGTAAATACGATAGAGAAACTAAATGAATTGGAAACCCCGCCCGATATGTCCGTAATATATCAAATCAAATCCATCACTTTCCCCGCCTATCATGTGAAATGAAATACCTTTCCCCTTTTACCGCTTCCCCCCTGGCCCTGACCTGGGTGTGCCGCCCAGCGACACTGTCCCCGACGCGCCATACGCTGGCGGCGGCGTGGGGCTCGGCGATGCACGGCGCACAACTGGATCCCGGGCTCCTAGCCCAGAACCAGAGGGCCCTGCCTCGGCATTGCCATGAGCGCCTTGGGGTAACTGGCCGCCATCACCGGCGCCAACGACCACCTGTTTTCCATCGCGCATACGGCCCACGACCATGCCCTTGGCCACGGACTTGAGTAGAGCACGACGGGAAACGCCCGTGGCGTCGATATACACAAGACCGACGTTCTTGATGCCGCCAGTCAGATTGTTCGCGACGGAGCCGGCCTCGTCGCCGTAGCGGTGTTGGATCATCGTGCTGGCGGCTGCCGAACCAGTCATCAGCATGGTGCGCGCACTTTCTGTGATACCGTCTGCCAGCGTCGAGAATGCGATCATCGACTTGTTCAGTACGCCCGGCTTGTAGTCTGGCGGTGGTTGGTGTCGGTTGGCGTGAGGGCGAGGCTTGGCATCCTTGCGTGCTAACGAAGCGCCAATGTTCTGGGCTACTCGCTCCACTTGGCCAATCGTGCGCGAGGATAGGTTCGCGGCGCCGTCGGAGAAAGTGCCGACCTTGCGAATGCGGGCATGGGTGGCATCGGAGAATGTCACGGGCTTAGTGTTGGGCTTGGTCTTCTTCATGAAGTTCTCCGCGCCGCTGGTAATGGCGTTGGAGATGTATGAGGAGGTGGTGACGATCAGTCGAGATGCAGTGGCCGAGGTCTGGACAATGGTTGAATTCTGATATGCTGGATGCCGCGACATTTCCAGGTACTCTTCGGAGACATTGGTCACGCTGACCTTGTTACCTTCGCCTTCGGCTGGAAGTTCAATTCCAACAGGGCCTATGGGGATAGTTAACTCTTGAAGCAAGAACACATCACACGGGGCGGTTTGACACTCACGTTTAGATCCGGGTTTCACATCCGGGTCCTCCACAACGTTGTACCCATCGCCCAACTCGCCGACCACACTTCCATCCTCCTCGTCTACCAGCACAATCTTGCCATGCAATTTGCCCCCCTTGTCTTCTCCAGACCCAATGTACCCCTCGCCAGGTGCATAATCAGCCGGGTTGTACGCAGCGAGGCCATCCGACTTGTCGCTCGCCGCGGGAGCGCGGTCAAGAAATGCAGTGCATTGTGCGAGGATCGTCTCGAAGGTATCGATGTCGTCTTGTGTGACATTGTTCGGACCGCTACCAATGCTGGGGAACTGGATGCGGATAAAGGCGCCTGCATCGGGAGCCAGATCCCATCGGGGGATCAAGTAACTATCAGGCGGTTGGTGGAAGATCTGGGTGGTAGCAGGTAATGCGAGATCCAGCTCGGGAGGAAGGTAGAGGTGCAGGTAGAAGTCTTCCTCTGGAGTCTGCGTGCCCGCACCGGCGGCATATGGAGGGGTTGGCGCTGATGCAGCAGTAGGGACCATCAAGAGGGAGAGGGTTTGAGGGCCCGACGGCGTCAACTCCTGCTCCTCGCCATCCTGGATGTGAAATGCGCGGATATTCTTGACGCTGTAGAGCAGTCTAGGATCGTGCGTTGCGCCTGACATATCGTGGGAAGTAGATGAATACTAAACAAGGAAATTGAGTTGCGCGCGATTCAAACCGGTGCTGATAACCGTAGATAAGGCGATGACGTCGTCTGTTTTCAAACCGTGGAACGCTCCGTCTAGACAGGAAATGAGCGTGAATCGAGGGGTCTTTTGGACGAGACAAGATCAAAAAGAGAAGAAAGAATTAATCACAGACGGCAGCCAAGGAGGGGCTCTCTTATGAGACTACCGGGGCTGGGCGCTTAGATAACAGGAGCCAGTAGCGTCCTCTCGTCCTCCTTTTCTCCAGAAGTGACGAGATTGCTGCGCCACACTTCTCCAGGTTCGCACCGCCACACCGCCACGCTTCTTCCATTTTCCGTCCGTATTCAAAAAGGGTCGCGCTGTCTCTGATTGGATCTGGCGGTCAACCGAAGCTTCAAGACTTTTCTATTCCTTGGCTGTATCTTTGTGGCGACCTTTTCCCTGTATCCTTCTCTCGTCTCGGAGCTCTCAATGGTCGAATTCCAAATTGTGTCTGATTTACATCTGGAAAATCCATCTGCCTACGATGTCTTCGAGGTCAACCCCCACGCACCATACTTGGCACTTCTGGGTGACATAGGGGTGGTGGAGGATGCTGGATTCTTCACTTTTATTGAAACTCAACTCGCCCAGTTTCGGATGGTGTTCCTGCTGTTGGGAAATCACGAACCATGGCAATCGTCATGGCCGAAGACCAGACTGAAAATATCCGAGTTCTCTGACTCGGTCAAGAAACGACGGAAATTGAATGATGTCGCAGAAAAGCAACAGGGTGAATTCGTCTTACTAGATCAGACTCGATACGATGTTTCTGCAGACGTTACAATCCTGGGGTGTACCCTTTGGTCTAACATTGCCGAAGAATACAAAGAACGTATCAGCTTTGGAATAAGTGACTTTTACTATGTCTCCGATTGGGATATTGAAGATCACATCAGCCGTCACAGAGCAGATCTGCAATGGCTCAATGACCAGGTTGCACAAATTGCAGCTTCTGAACCAGAACGAAAAATTGCCATCTTCACACACTACAGTCCTGTCACAACCGATCCACGTGCGGCTCATCCAAAGCATAGCAATAGCCCTCTGTCTTCGGGATTTGCAACGGATCTTTCTGGGGAAAGATGCTGGACCAATCCTCAAGTGCGCCTTTGGGCATTCGGACATACTCATTACAATGCGGACTATACTGATGAAGCCACCGGCAAACGGGTTATCAGTAATCAACGGGGGTACTACTTTTCCCAGGCTGCCGCATTTGCTTCGGAGAAGGTCTTTCATATTTGATCAAAACAGTCCGTGACGTGTGGGATGTGCATCTGGCCCTGTCCTTGGGAGCAAAGTCTCCCAAGTTTTGCTCGTCATTAATCTCGGAACATCAATTTTAAGTTTCCGAGTCGCTACTAGAGGCTTTGTGGATACGATCATATTTAATGAACACAATAGAAAATTGGTAGGACCATGACACTGGTCGTAGCAGCTTTGGGCTATCTTCTGTTGTACCCGAGGTCGGCTGGACTCGCGTTCGGCACCACCGTTCCCTCCTTGGCGTTCGTTCGGATGACAGACACTCATACTACATATTCTCGTTCTCCATGGTTTATATATAAGGTAATGAGAGTATATTCTCATTGCACCATGTTCCGCCAATTTTCTTAGGTTCTCATCAGGAAACAAGAATTCATACCGCAGTCCAAACCCCATCCTCATAGAGAGCGAATATCACACGGCGGGCAACTCGTTTATCATCGAGCTTAGCCAATTGGAGTACTGGTGGGTAACAGGGTGGTAATGGGTGAAACACAGTATCAAAAGGGGATGATATGTGAACATCTACTGGCCCTCGCACTGACTTTGTATAGTCTACCGAAGGCGCTGGTCCTGCATAGAACCAGTTTGGAGGAGGAGTCTCCGTCAGGTACTAATGGTAGGGCTCAGCTAGCAAGAGAATTCGATTAAAATCATCCACTTGATTTTTGAGTCCATCCTACATTGCAGAAAAGAGAGAACAACCCATTCCTTGCGCTCACTTGTTAATGGCCTAATTATCAAGGCAGCGAGAATATAGATCTTGGTCCATCTACAGCCAATCAGATTGATGGCGCATTGATGCAAATGCTGCAAACTTGCGGCGCGCCACCCGTTCCGAATATTTTTGATAAGATCGGGGGCCTCCGAAGTTTTTATTTTCTGCAGCAACAAGGAGGTCATTTCGGATTGCGACTACGCCAGTGAGATAGTCGGGACCCAGGAACACCAATTATTTGCCCGATATGTCCAGCATGGACTCGACAGCTCCTCAATCCGTCACTGCGGAGCCAGTTCAAGCTCCATCGGAGGCCGAAGTCACCAAGCGCGATGCTGCCAACGGTAGCGCGGCCGCCGAAGAGCCTCCCTCCAAGAAGGCTCGCATTGATGAGCCTGAACAGCCCGAAGATGAGCGCGATTCCCTGCGCAATAGGGGTATCGCGCCCATTAAAGCAGAGTAGGCCACAATTGTCCATTCTAAACTTCGTCCGATAACGACTGACAATTGTACGAATCTCAGATACCTGATCAAGTCGGCACCCAAAGCAGTTTCCGATGCCGCTACCGATGATGCAGCCGAAGGTGCTTCTCATGCCGAGCGTGACGACGATAAGAAGAAAGGAAAGAAGAAGCCCAAGGGCCAAAACACCAACCGAAGCTTTGGTAGTTCAAAGGACGCGAAAGGCTTGTGCGCCTCAAGAATGTTCAGCCCGGAGTTCTCGCCTGAAGAGTGCCAATTCGGCGAGAAGTGCCGATTTGAACACGACTTGCGACTATACTTAAAGGAGCACAAGCGGGAGGACCTTACAACATTCAATGGGATCTGTCCCGTCTACGAGGCACGAGGTACCTGTTACGCCGGCTGGCGATGCCGCTTGGTCGGCTCGCATTCAATGGAGAGGGAGACTGCGGACGGGAAGAAGGAGCTCATCCTCCTGGAAGATGAGGAGCGCAAAGCGAAGGCCAAACCGCTTGTGCCTTTTGCTACTGGCGAAGGCCTTGTCAACATCATTTCCTACGAAGACAAAGTCGCGCTGTCACGAAAGCGCGAGCACACTCCTCGTGCTAATCAATACAATGATTGGCTCAACAAGGTGTCCCAGGAGTTGGAGAAAGAGTTGCACGGACGATTCCATAACGGAGCAGAGACTTCTGAGAACGGAGAGACCCCCAAGACGAACGGTGACGCCGAAAAGGCCAAGGAGGAACTGGAAAATAATCGGGCTCAATATACGGAACCCCCATTCTTGGCTTCTGAGAAGAGACGGATCTACTTTGGACCAGAGACTCCAGCACTGGCACCTCTGACGACACAGGGTAATCTTCCATTCCGCAGACTCTGCGGAGACTTGGGTGCTCAATTCACCTATTCCGAGATGGCCCTTAGCATGCCGCTGATCCAAGGCAACAAGTCTGAGTGGACCCTGATCAAGGGCCACGAGTCTGAAATGCTTCCGCCAACCATCACCCCCGGTCCGAACGTGGTGCAAGGGTATGACAATTCCAAAGATTTCAGATTTGGTGCGCAGATCGCCGCCAACAAGCCGTTCCAGGCACTCAAGGCCACAGAAGTGCTTTCCAAGTTTACGCCTAACTTGCGTGTCATTGACTTGAACTGCGGCTGTCCCATTGAGCTTCTGTACCGCGACGGAGCCGGCTCTGCACTCCTGGACCACCCATCCAAGCTGGAGAAGATCATTCGTGGTATGAATGCAGTATCCCAGGAGATCCCTATTACGGTGAAGATTCGCATGGGTACCAGAGACAACCAACCCAATGCCTTGAAACTTGTCGAACGACTGGTCCTGGGTGGCTACGAGTCCAGCGTTCTAGATATTGGCCCTCCTGGTGCCGCTGCCATCACCCTCCACGGACGTAGCAGACAGCAACGTTATACTAAGCAAGCAGACTGGGGCTACATTGCTGAGACTGCTGCCCTCATCAAGCGTCTGAACGAAAAGACCGATGATCTCTCTGATACCATTCGCGAAGCTGATCCGCGCTACTTGCCGAACGGTGGCAGGACCTACTTCCTTGGAAATGGCGATTGTTTCTCCCATGTGGACTACGATGATCACATTCAGAATGCCGGTGTCGATTCAGTCATGGTGGGTCGTGGTGCTTTGATCAAGCCATGGATTTTTGAGGAGATCCAGACTGGCCAATACCTGGACAAGTCTGCATCCGAGCGTCTTGCCTATATCGAGAAGTTCGCCAAGTACGGTCTCGAGGCTTGGGGCTCTGATGAATTTGGTATCGGCACAACCCGCAGATTCTTGTTGGAGTGGTTGAGCTTTTCTTACCGCTACGTTCCTCTTGGTCTGCTGGAATACCTTCCTCCGCATATCAACGACAGACCTCCTGCCTGGCGCGGCCGAAATGACCTTGAGACCCTTATGGGTAGCGGTAACTACAAGGATTGGATCAAGATTACGTAAGTTTGCTCTACACGCTCCTCTGAAATCGCTCGTTGAGCTTATTGACTAACACTTTCTTCTAGTGAGATGTTCCTCGGCCCGGCACACAAGGACTTCAAGTTCGAGCCCAAGCACAAATCCAACTCCTACGAGGCTGAGGGTTAGATCTGATGTTCAATTATATGAAAATTTCTTCAGCCCTAGTTTAAGACTGTATATAGTATAGAAAATGAACATGAACGTGAAAATGTTCAATTCTCCGGATATGGTGGACAGCTCCACTGCATCGCAACCTTAGGGCTGCCCTCACAGTCACGTGCAGACCTGGACGATGACGTCTTCCCCCGAGGCTTGGAAAAGTTCCCCATAAAAGACCACCTCGAACCTGTACATCCGACAGCTGGTTTTCCAATTCCATCTACTGCCCGATTTGAACACTTCTACCTCTTGGTACTCTTACTTTTTGTTTTCTAGCTCCTTGCCTCTTGGATCAATCTTACTGCTGCTGTTTGTTTACACTCAAGCCAGCTTACACGAAGCTCCCGACCCAACCCCCACCCCCTTTTGACAAGCACGAACCTCTCATCCCGCAACTTGTGCTACTCAAATAAACGTCGACAAGATGACTCTTTACTACAGTCTTGTATGTTCAACTTCTGATATCTCAAGAGTTCCCTTTGTTGCGCCCAGGCCGATGGAGCGCCGGGTGTCGTTGCAGCCTAGCTGGCTCGATCGGCCACCTCGCCAAAGAGCCCGCTCCAATGTCTTTGGGAACACCATTTCGCCGGATATGGAGACTGACAACTAAATTCTCAATTAGGTATTCCTTCTCTTGGTGTTCGAGATGGCGGTCTTCTTGGCCCTCATCGTCCCTCTGCCGTTCACCATCAAGCGAAAGCTCTTCGCTTTCATTTCCGAAAGTCCGATCATAGCAAAACTACAGTATGGCTTGAAGGTACGGCAGACCCCTCAAATAGAAGATGAACTTTCGCTTTAGCTAACACCAAATCTAGATTACATTCATCTTCATTCTCATCCTGTTCATTGACAGCGTCAACCGTGTCTACCGGGTGCAGCAGGAGCTGGCTTCCTTCTCCAAGGATGGCACTTCGATTGGGTACGTTTGTTACAAATCATGTCTTGCAGCTATGTGCACCGCTCACTGATTCTTCTTGATAGCGCTGCCCACCTTGGTGTCGACCGTATGGAGGTGCAGGCCCGCAAGTTCTACTCGCAGCGTAACATGTACCTGTGCGGCTTCACTCTCTTCCTCTCCCTGATTCTCAACCGCACCTACATCATGATTCTGGAGGTTCTTCGCCTTGAGGACCGTGTTAAGCTGCTCGAGGGTGACAAGAAGGCCGGCGGTAAGGACTCTGCCCGCCTCGCCGAGGCTGGCTCGGTTGGTGAGATTGGCTCTCTGAAGAAGCAGCTGGCGGAGAAGGAACGTGATATCGAGACTCTCAAGAAGCAGTGCGAGGGCCTGACCCGCGAATACCACAAGCTCGGTGATGAGGTCTCCTCTGGCAAGAGCGAGAAGGGCGAGAAGAAGGACCTGTAAAATGTCCTCCTAGGATTCCTGGTCCTCGAGACCGGTCTCGGCTGTCTTGTGCGACGTCAGCTTCTTCCTGAATTGCTGAGTGCCAGCACTCGGGTTATCCTTCGCGGGTGCCGTATATCCGTCATTCGGTAACCCAAGCCAAATATGCTCGTCATCAACTCAATCCCGCACTTGATATTGCTCCTGCCTGATACATTGAACTTGAAGCAAATTCATCAATATTTCTCCCGACATTACTAAGACCCTTCTGCTACGTTGAGGGGCACCACCTGCGGAAATTAGCCCTGAAGAAGCCGTGCTGTTGCATCGTCCATACCATTGATAAGATTTTCCCACATGTTTAAAGAATGGAGTCACTATTCATAGCGCTTGTTCTGGAAGCGCCCGTCCTGCTAGTCTGCTAGTCTATGCGCGATGATTATATCTTGGGTTCAGGATCAACTTGCATTATGCAGATATGGCTTTATTCTCGGGTCATAAATTCATCTATATGAGATTCATAAAATCTTCGTAAATGTACAGATATTGTCTAGTGTCAGGTCGGGGAGAGTACTCCGTTCTTCGACCTTTAAATGAGGAATGTCCAGAAGCTAGGGTACACCAGCTCTTCCTCGAAGATGCGACGCACCTGAGCAAGAACAAAGCGCTCCACCTTTCCCACATTCTTGAGGACCTGCTTACCGTCTTCCTTACGGCCAATCTCACTGTCCACCCTAATCTCCTGCAACAATCCACCCTGTCGTTTCTGATCCCCGCCAGACCGCGGCCGGCCATCCTCACTAGGCTGTTGGCTGCTCTGGGGCTGTCCTTCCGAACCAAGCAGCGCATCGGCATCTTCAGGTGATAAGAAGCAGAAATGAACGCGTTTACGGATATAGGCAACCACCGCCACGCCGTCAAAGGTAATACCGGTGACGTTGAGTTTCAGCGGCAGTCCGACAAAGCTTGGCATCGGGTAATCGAGCAAGATCTCCGCTGTCAAGGATAATCGGACATCACCGGCGTATTTGGCGTGGCATAGAATTTGGAAATCCTCTGGACGACGCTCCCGCATCCGCGGCGGGATCGGAGCGGAGGGGTCGATGATGGGTTCTCTGGATGGCTGCGGTATATCGGCTGGATCACCACTATTGCGATTTGATCCGCTACTGCCAGTATGGCCCGCCGAGGGGCGTGAGGGTATTGTGTTGGCGGTGGACGGCCGCGACGCCGAGTTTGTGGTGTCGATGTCTGCGTCTGCTCGGTGCTGGAGGCCACTCGGGCGAGAGGGACGGTGTGGCCTCCCTCCATGGCCCAAACCAGAATCTGACCAGCTGCTGGCGAACGGTGTCCCGCCCGCTACAGCTGCGAGCGGAGTCTGAGTTCCCGAAAGACCACCCAGGGACATCAAATGATACCCGAGAGTCGACGTGCCTCCGGGAATACCGGGGGTGCCGGCGCGAGGTAGGAAATGTGAGTTGATGTGGTCACCCAGGGGCAGTGGGGATCGTAGTGCAGAGGGTTGAAACGCCTCGCCGGGGTAGGGATGGTGGTGGAGGTTATGCGGAACGTCGTCGTCGTATGCGGAGTCCGAATGGCGTCCCGACCATTGTTCAGCGATACATTCCTCCGACGTCGCAGACGTATCGTCATCGTCTTCCTCGTAGAAGTCGGAGAATGGTTCACAGAAGTCTTTGATCTCAAGGTCTGGTCCGATCGTCCCGAATTCGAAGGCGTGGCATTGGACGGACCGAATGAAGCGTGGTAAGGGAACCTGTTGGAACTTGTCGTGGACAAAGGAGCGGATGCGCTCCGCTAGAGCTTCTCCATCCGGGCCGGAGGTGGCCCTTGCCCAGTCGACTTCGATGGACATTACATGTGCGTCGCAGATGGACTAGAGTTGTTCCAATATCTAAATGTTGCAATAGGGAGCTATCACGATGCCCTGTTACCGTCCAGTCACGTGATTATGACATCCAAGATCGCCCAGCTCGAAGCTCACTTTCATGTCTATTTTGGCGTCTACATAATCTACGAAAAGATAATGACATGATGTAATGGAAAACGATCCGATGTTGAGAATCTGAGAGTCTATCACGAAAATCAACCCGATATGTCCGATGGAGTCTATGCTCCGAGGCGCTACTGACCCCGGCCGATAGGGCCAAGGAATGTGATAGCATGCACAGGCGCGTGAACTATCAACATGTTGGGATCCTCGAAACGGTCACTCCGAGTTTCCAGCTAATCCAAAGCATCATTGTCTCTCATTGCGTGCCTGTTATCTTTACTTTTCCAGGTTGCACTTCGATGAGGTTAGCTAACTTGAGGCACTTGCTGGCTGCATGCTGCATTTTCCATCATTCTTCAAAAATCGAGGGATCGAGGGAGCCTTGATCTGTAGAGAGCGCCAAACATAAGATCGAGGTCCAGTATCCAAACGGTTCGAATCAGCTGATTTGAGCGCCATGCAGGTCTAATGCGATGCACACGATTTCTATCTGCGGCTCTCAGCCTATCGCCTAATGCTGGCCGCGATTATTGCTGTAGATCTATTCGTTTAATTTCGTAGACCTATGTGAATCTATCATTCGCTAGCTCGCAAGATATGACAAGGCTCCTCTTGATCTTCCCCACTCTTGATGCTTCTGGAGTGTTCCTTGCTTGTGTCAGTGCTCATACCGAACACCGCTCGCGAAAAACGAGTACGGTAACTTGTTCTTTGGCTAGAATTTGCCGGTGCGCTTATAGATGTAGAAGACTATGACATATTTGCTGTGTTACTATGGAAATAGAAGAAATCCTGACATGTAGAGTGAAGGGAGATTTGAGATGCTTGTTATCTGTAGATTGGGTGTAAATTATATGGGCTACAGACGCTGATCTACCACTACTTTTTATTGAAAGACTTAATAATAGGATGTGTGGTGCACCGAAGATCGGTCCATCGGACTATGAGCGTAAAAAAGTATTGTAGTCTGATAAATGATTAAGCCGTTGCGGGGAGAACGCTCAGGCTGCCAAAGAAGCTAGGAGATCAACAGTGGGTAAAAGATCAACGCAAAAAACCGAGCTGTGGGCTCAGCAGGAAAAGTAACGAGTTCCATCGCAAAAAGTGCCTCCTAGCCCATACATTGGTATGATAAGGTACAGGAGAAAAAACATCTCATCCTCCTTTTGACATGCATGCAGCGAGTTATGGCTGGGAAAGACCAGGGCCAGCAACGAAGGGCATTGTTGAAGTAGCAAAATTATGGCCCAGGTCTCTGAATGAAATGATCTGTTAACAACCCGCAATTGAGGGAGAGGTCAAGTATAATTTTGATTTGCGGCACTGACCTTGTGCAGGACCGTTTAGCCACCGTGTGCTGGGCATTTGTAACCATCTCGACGGCGAAAGTGCTCCTTCACTCCCTGGCAAGATGGAGTTCCAACCTTAGCACAGTGAACAACGCCTCCCTCACGTAGGCAACAGCCGCAGTCGTATAGAAAGATGTAGACAGAACACATTTTGAGAGGGCGAGTAACGTGTTTTCCCGAAAGAAGAAGTTTGAAAAATGCAATCAAGGCTGATATTGTGGTGGTTGTGTTGATGAAAACCAAAACAGCAGGCGATCAAGGCCACTTTATATCACAAGGTTCCGAGCAGACATCTAGATATAATGACTGTGCCGAGACGTGGAGCTCGCAGCAAATGAAATGGCCTTCATCCCAGACTGTGATATCTTGCGCATTCACTGCCGCTGTGGGGGATGATTGATGCGCCATATGCATCTAATGACTTAGTAGTCACTCCCGAAATGAGCATGGCATTCGAAGGTAGAGGGTGGACAAGGCACACAATGGCCCAGATGTGGTAGACCGGGACATCATTAAGAACCAACAGAGCAAAATGTTGGCGTTTATGTGGATCATCAGAGAGGGCCCCCGGGTATCCAGCGGACTACACCGCGGTGATCTAGGTTCTGTGCACACCGGCATTGGGTATGTCCGTCGAACCGTCGATCAGGGCAGACCACCACCATTTCTCATTAAAGTTTCGGTGCTGCCGATGAGCAATTCGACCATACAATGTCGAAGTTCATTTCCGGGGACTGAGTGGCCAACTGAGCTTCGTTTCGGCGAATGAAACCGCACGACGGAACCAACAACATACACGACGGGCCAGGCAGAAGATCAAGGGAATGACGTACCCTATCTGACTGCCCTTCCATCAAGGAACAATCCTACCTGCCACAGTCTGTATAGTGGATAAGCCCCATGTTTTCGGGGGCCAGTCCAACAGCCAGTAGAGAAGGGGGTGGCGCGGCACTTCTCAAATTGAGCCTGGGCACGGTCAGCCCCTTCACAAGTTTCCCCGGATATTCACGAATCAAAAAATTCGAATCGTAGAGTTCTTTGCCTGTATGGCGTTACCAGCCGTCTGCGTGTGGCCTGTAAAGTGTGGTAGCATGAGCATGAACCACAGGATCAACGTGGCGGCCCGAACGGAAACTAGAAGCTCATCCAAGCTCAAATCGGTTGTCTTACATATCCCCCCAAGAGATCATAGATAATTGCAATGCCACGCAGAAAGGCCCCCAAGAGGTAATCTCCATATCGTGGCCCCAATGTTATCCTGCGCAGGCGACCAAGAACCCGCCGGAATGGATCGGTTGGTGATAGCAGCGAGCAAGCTGCATTAGGATCCGACTCATGGAGACCATGTTGCGGTATTAAGCCAAAAGCCGAGAGAAACCTTCTTTGAATTTCAATTTGAGATCTCCGGTTGTGTGTAGCAGAGGTTCATCAAAACTGTTGGCTGTTCGTATTGTGATGAGGTAGTCGCATCCTCCACAATCTAGGATGCGAATATAGATCGGCCAGGCCGGGATAGATCAACGAATGAACGATATCTGCCAATGAAATTTCTCTAGCGCCAACGTGACTGGTGAAAATTGACTGTGCACCTTGAGGGGCACAGTTGGGCTCTTTCCACATAAATATTCGTGACTGAGGCTCATCACTTGGCGCCTGTGCTCTGGGAGATCGACTCCGCCGAGGAGATGTGAGCGGCAACGCACAGCGACTAAGCACAGCGCGAATTGGCATTCTTTCCCCCCCACTTTATTTGGCGCCGTTGGCCTTTCAAGAGAACCGCAAATCCCAATGAGGTTTACCTTGATTGACGAGGGGAAAGACGGGGAGATGATGAAAAAGGTACGTTATCCTGTCGGAGGGACTCCTCTGGTGCAGGAGAACCACACCACGTGACTGTCCCTTGACTGATGCTACGATGGTGTTGGACAACTTCACCTTTGTTTGGCTACTTGATGCTTGCCTTTTCCGAACCAACCATGCGTCTTGGTTCCCTCTCTACGGCGGCCGATAGAAGTAAGTTGCTCAAAAACCTATTTCAGTAAGATTGTCTACCGCCTTATTAAATGCCTTTGCCCTGAGGCCTTATTCCTAAGGCCGATATAGACATTCTAATTAGGCAATATAGGCCAATTCGAAACGACTGCATGGATCAATAGATCTTACCCCTAGTAATCTCTCTCTACCAATCTCTCTACACCTATCGCCGGCGTAGGGCCTTCGCCCCTATAAGATAAGACCTTGAATCCCTCTCGATTTATATAAGGAGGAGACTGTAGCCCTAGCGATTAAGGGGAAATCGGTCTAGGTAATTTACGCCTTTCTCGAAGAGACCTAAGGGGTGCCTAGACGGTTTCCTAGATAGTTTCCTTAACGGTCTCCTATACGGTCTCCTATACGGTCTTCTGGACGGTCTTCTGGACGGTCTTCTAGACGGTCCACGTTACCAGGCCTACGCTTGACAGGCGTATAGAAAAAACCAGATCTGCAGTAATTAGCCTTAGCTAAATATTCTGCCAGTCTTTCTGCCTAATAAAATGGGATTTGAGCAACTTGCTTCTATCGTCCGCCGTACCTTTCAAGGGCCTGATACAGTGTCTGTGTGATGGCTACTTATGGAAATCTCACATGTCGGCGAATTTCCCCACGAAAAGGGTCAATCCAAACAGCCGAGTAGATCGGGCACGATCGGTTAAATGAGATCTCATCTTGCTCATCAACTCGCGAATTGCACCGGTGCTGATGATGTCATTTGCTATTACTTTGACTCGAGAGAGAAATGAAATGCGCTACGACAGAAATGATTGTGAAAACAAATCGGAGCAGTCGGGATGATCGGAAGCGCGTCGAGAATCGACGGA
This sequence comes from Penicillium brasilianum, assembly GCA_001048715.1. Lineage (NCBI taxonomy): Eukaryota > Fungi > Ascomycota > Eurotiomycetes > Eurotiales > Aspergillaceae > Penicillium > Penicillium brasilianum. Next base: position 2,854,067 of record CDHK01000003.1, read on the forward strand.
GATCCGGTTATGCGAGACTTCTCCGCACTTGAAACCCAGGCGGCGGCACCAACGAGAACCGGCCTGTGAAATGGCAGTGCTCTCGCACGCCAGGGGGCGTTTAACTATTAATGGGGTCCCTTTTCAAATTCTGGGGCTGCCTTGGCCCCTCATCCTGGCAGCGGATCTTCCGAGGTTGACTTTTCTTTGGGCGGCTGGCAACGGACCCGCCTAACGAAAAGGGGAGACCAGAGAAACGACGACTGCTTATTTTCCCACTAACTTAACGAATGGCTTAAACGGATTACGCAATTGGCAAGTCTTTCCACTGCCACGAAATGAATAAAAATTGTAATTTTTTTTTCTTGCTGCTTATCCGCCAAGAGAAGACGCATTACTGCCATGGCCCCCTGGGAATGACTGAAGAAAGTGGTGGACAGTCCAGACCGATGCTGGTGTGACCCCAGAATACCAGATTGCTCAAGCCAAGAAGGGTGCGGTCGTAGAATTGGAAAGCAACGAGGCGAAGATCATGATAACGATTCCAATAGTGACGTCTTGGCCAGGAAGGAGGACCGCCTGTCCCTCCCCCCCTCCTCCCTTTTTTGCGGGCCAAGACATGTGAAGTGTTTAGGATGTACCGGATTGGGCAATCATGTCGATGATTGGAACGGATTCTCCAGTGCTCTCCAGTCCCATCCACTTTCCCGGCCCTGTGCTATGCCACATTATCTGCGATAATCGCGATGAGGCTTGTCTGGCTGACTGCGTGACCTGTCGGAGTATCCACTGGCTCTTCCGCTGAGATGCACGATGTGCTGGATCGACGGGCCCGTCTTTGATACCGGAATGCCCCTCACTCTCCAAGGTCCCTCGCCCTCTCTTAGCTCCGTCGCGTTTCGCGGGCTATAAAGTCTGACCGATTTCACCCGCCGGTGGTGCAATCCATTTCGTTTACACGCTTCACCTCTCTACTCAAAAGTGCTTGATCTCGTGCTAAGCTCCTGCCCCGTGCTCAGCCATCTATAACCGCTTTCGGCTCACCTCTCACTCCGGCAAACATCCACTCAACTCATCTCCCACTCACAACGTCGTCTAAGCGAGCTAAAAGTCATCTTTTCATCAAAATGTTCAAGATTCCCCCTCCTCGTCAGTTCCTCGTTCTCTCGGCCACTAGCTCGGCCCCCTTCGACCCGAGCCACAAGTTCCTCGTCCTCTCTCCCACTGAGTCCGGCCCCGACTCTCGTCTCTACGATGAGCAGGCCGTGACCGAGTCTGCCATGGTCGAGCATGAGCAAGAGCTGCACCGCTCTAACAGCTCCTCTTCCACCTCTTCCCAGGAGTCTCAGATTGACGATGATGCTGCCACCCTGCCCAGTGGCTTCCTCTTTCTCGGCCACACCAAGGGCCGCCGCCCCTCCCAGTGATTGATTCACTCACGGAGCCTTTTTTTTTTTCTTTTCATGCTTATCACTTCATTTTCTATGACAAGTTTTCATCAACATGATACCAGCGACCGACGCATTTTAGTTTTATCTTATGATCTAGCGATCATCTCGGTTTATTGACTGTGGATTTGGCTCAACCCAAGAGACATCGTCACCGTGCCTCTACGCATTGAACCCATTCCCTTCTGGACAAGCCAACAGGGTGGAAAAGCACAACAAGGGTGTTGAAGGCGCTATCTGATCTGGGCTTTTTTTCTTTATTTTTCCTTATCTCTTATGGATTACATACCAAAGCCCCCAGCAGGCTACTTTGCAATGCAATCAACAGAATGCAATGACATGTCATTCTTCCAATCAGTCCATCTACCTCTCTCTCTCTCTTGAATGTAGCTGTACGTACAAATAAGGCAGCCCTTGCCCAACCCAACAGACTCTTATCAGTGCCCAGAAAAGAATAAGCCCATCGAATGCGAGGAGGTGTCCTCCTGGATGCCTGCCAAGTACGCGCCAAGGGCGATTGCTGATCCGCCAAGCCTTGTGCAGTTTAATAGACCCGTCTTGGCTGTGAGGCTAGGATCCCTGCGCCTCGCGGATCATGTTCATCAGGTTGCACACGCTGACTGCAGTCGTGCACCGTGAGGACCACTGAGTTCCTCATTGGGGTAAACTTGCCACTATCGCCAAAATGCCAAGACTATCCGTTGCGAATTTGTGCTGTTGTGATGTGGATAATGAGATAATGAGGTTTTGCCCATCTTGGGCCGCTCTTTCTTCTTGCCCTTCCGATTTTTGCTGTTTTTGCGGGGTTGCCCCTTGGTCTAACAATACACGTTTGCATTTCTATTCGTGAGATTGGATGCGTGATTTGAATCGCAATGGCTGCTTACATTTTCAGGTACTATTTCTGTGTTGGTCGCCCCGGTGAGAATCGCGGTGGAGTTGAGGACGGAGTCTTACCCCCCTCCATCTTATTGACCCCCCCCCCTCCGATAATCCACCCCGCACTTCGGTGAAGATCTGGAGTGATGATAAGCATCTCTGAGTCATCGATTTTTCTGAGTGAATATTGCAATATTTCCATGTGTGGCGGGGATATCTCTATCCAGTAATATCAATCAGTTGCGGCAGCAATCTGGCGGCTTTAGATTTGTGGAACGTTCTATTCCCGGCTTATGCCCATAGGGGGTTATTCGGCGAGGGAGATTGATGTTTGATAATGCGGATATCGCGACATCTATACATACTCGAATCGGGCTGACGGATATATACATTTAGCCGAAGCTCAAAGTGTTACCCCTTGTGGCCCTATGTCTATGTATAGCCCGTCTATTAACGCCCCTGGAGATGAGTATACTGTCTGGCATGACATTATTAACTTGAATGCTCTGTAGGAAGTTGGTCTGCTTGAATGTCACCGCGACAGACTATGTAAGGGCTCATTTATGGTTTCCCATGTCCTAATCTAGCAGTTGTGTGGACCACGATGAAGGTCGCCTTTAGAACTATAGTTGAATAATTTTGTCGAAATATGCCGAGGACACCCCCAACGTGATGACTTGACCGACCAGAATGACCTGCCCTCCAACAATCCTCGTGAAAAACGCTCACGGATTCTGCTTATAATCGTCTATTTCGTCGGCTAGAAACAGTAAAAGTCAAAACAAGGTTTAGAATAATGTTGATAACAAGAAGTGTTTCGATATCAGTGGACAGAAAAACTGCCAGATGAAATTCGATAAATGAAAGGCACGAGGCTTCATTTCAATAGACGTAAAGAGAGAAATTCTAGAGTAAATCTAGTCCTTCATTGTTAGCGACACTCTGATCCAGCCTTTTCCAGCTTGGAAAACTCGGGAAACAGCAAGTCAAAGTTGTCAAGCTTCTTGAAAAACAGAAATCCTTGAGTCGTTCAATGATGTGGGCAAAGAGAGCTTGGAAACTAATGAGCGTAAAACTGCCAACGACCCCTCCATAAGCCAGAAAACCCGTCAACCAAACAGGGGCAATATGTTAAGAACCACAGTAGATATCGGTCCGCACTGAATTGCTCAGCATGATATTCTGTCAAGAGATCAGCTAGTATTGCACCGGCTGCCAGCACAAACAAAGGCGTTGATCTTATTACCGATCTTGAAGTATGTGTCCGAATTAGCAGCTGCAATTTTCTATGATCTATGCCGTATCGCAAAGGGCTATATATCTCGTGCTCTATGTCTCTTGTCAATACAGTACTTCAAGTGACACGGTGGTGTGATCTAATGCTCTCCCCATTATCTGATAGCAGTGTTACAGAGCCAATTCGCAATCCACTGATAGTTCTGTAAAGCTTCTATAGTCTCACAAGCCATTGGTACCCATCTCGGGTTCTCTCTGGCCTCCGATCTCCAGGGTCAATAGGCCTGATCTTTACTTATAGTCCACGCAATTGATGACGTACATTTGGACATAGATTAAATGATACTCAGTGATATTTGATTAGCTTGTGACTCATAAAGTGTGCCTAACTAACTAACTAAAGCTTACAACAAGGACCTTGAGTGCCGACTTGCACCGATTCGGGCCGAGTCACATGGCCAAAGATTCTAGTCCCCCCTTGAACTCAATAATATGCATGACTCGAGCTGTCCATGTCACGAGACTAACTCAATTTTATGTCTTTTTTCCCTTGAATTCGACTTAAAACAAACATGCTCCGCATTCCCCGCAGAGGGGACGAAAGCCCCAATGCGGGGGACCGTTGAATCGTACAGCCCCGGAACTGAGACTAAGTGGCTGGACTCGCTTGAGTCTAAGCATTGGTCAGGCGAGGAGGGCGAAGCGGAATGATTAACGCAGGGAGGTAAAGTACGGAAAGCTACATCGTGCATCTGAGCTAATCGTACAGATGGAATGAGAGATAGTGGACAACATGTGGTCGCGACGATGCATGCATACACCAGTGTGTACGCATTGTGAGGGTGGTGGGATAAGACAAGAATCGAACTTGCCCATGGATTCTTCATACTCAAGCCGTTATTCACCGCTAGTGTCCCTCGACGTCAATGTTTACAAAATCGAGTACTCCATCCCACGTAAATCGACAAGCTAGCGGTCAGCGCGCTACCGCTTTTTGGGATTCCCAGGGTCATGTGCCCTCCCAAGCTAGTTGCTACGCTAGCGGTTTCCAAGCCAGGGTCGCTGGGTGCCGTCGTGACTCCATGAGACAGTCTATAACGCTAGTGTCTATCACATGCACAGCCTTAATGCTAAAATGAGGGCTGTACGGAGTAATTGTATCTGGATACACACAGCCCCACAATAGGAGCTCACTATGTAGTATGTAACCCAGAAAAACAACAAGTTGGCCGAAGGAAGATCGCCCGTATGGCTGGCAGATCGCCGTTGACCATACGGAGTCGTGTAGTAGAGTGATAGACCGCAGCGGTGGTTGATCTACGATGGCTGTCTCACTGCGGTGGGTTGGAATGGAGGGGTAGATTAAGTCGTGGTGTGGTATGTACGGAGTAGATGGATTCTAAGTGCGGGGATCAGCCCGTCTCAGGGGCAAATTTAAGATGGCGAGCACGAATTTAGAGAGCTGGTTTAGTCGAGGAGCTCTTGTTTATTGGCTATACACAAAGCATTGTCGTCCATTGAACAATGCCAGAGTGTCTTCTTCACGTTAATTGTTACAGTCAGACTCAACTGCTGAAACACCCACATGCCAGATCGAGCGAAGCCCGAGTCAACTCCGCGGGAAATAATGCACGCGGCAGGAAAACTTTTGGGGCTGAGATGGTGGGCTGAGATGGAAAAATGGAAATTACGTTGTTTTCAGGGTGTTCAACTGGTAAGTTCAAATTTGAGATTAGCTACAGGAGAGGTTGGAAATAGATGGCGATCTCCTTGACACGGAGTCAACGGGCGCATTAATGAACTAAGGCAAGAAAGATCGGGGGAATCACCTTGGCGTGTATTCTACCTATACAACTCCGTACAGAATCCTACACCGTACTCCGTCAATACAGAGGGTCCAATTTAGAGCCCGGCGGGGCGGTGTGGTCGCGTCCCTCCCATAAGGCATGAAGACTCCGGGCAACGCTAATTGATGGAAGGCCGACCGAATGCTTCTGCCGCGTTTCTAGCGCCAAAGCCAAGACCCGTTGCTTCCCGACTGAAACCTTGGGTTGGGACTTGGGAGGTGGAAAGACCACGATGTTGAAGAACTATCAGCAGATCGACAATGCCCGATTGTATGAGAGCGCCGGTGATCCTGTATTTTCAGAGTTCGTGTAGCGTGTTTGATGGAGCAGGGTCACATTGTTGCCCCTTAATCACCCCGGCCAAACTGGAGACAAAAAGGGGGCCAGGTGATCCAACTCAGCTTCGGCGGCGCAAGACAGCGGATCTCAATTGTATGTCCGGAGTACTACTTTGTCTTTGACATCAGTCTCCGTACATTCCAAACCAGCGGAGAAGGCCGCGGAGTCCAATGGAGTCCGTTGGTGGCCAATGGCCCTCGGCTGAGCGGGAAATCGCCACCACAAAACGATCTTGCCCCTTGCAGATGGGACCCCAGATCTACAGGGGATAGGAGCTTGGTGCTAGCCTGCATGGCTATAGATGATCGATACTCGAGGCTTTAGCGCGGACAACCTTGTTGTACTTTGACCGAATCCTTAATTCTCATCCGAAGGGGGAGAGCAGATTTCATAATAGTTGATCGTTCTTGCCGACGCCGCGGGCCTGGTGTGGAGCGGGTCGAGCACCGTCCAGCGAATCCTCGTTCTGATCGGTACACCGTCGCCCATGGTTCATCGTGAAGAGAGTCGGGACTCCACCACCTCCTTCTTGCCGGGCATCCCTTGGGAGAACTAAACAGTACCTACCGGGGTAGCTGCTGCTCGCGTACTGGGTAAGATGGCTGGTCCAACATTGTCAGGCCGTCTCCGCTCAACTTGTGTCGATAAAGTAGCAGGTTGGAAGACCACACGGAGGTCGGCTCCGTAAACATGAATGAGAATTGAGCTCAAGAGCGCATCATCAGCCAAGGCCTCATTAGTCATTTAATACGGTTAGCCGCGTGAACGGAAGAGGGCAAACGATACCGGAGCGTACCCCACCAAACCACGTTGATTACCTGCGTTTGATACCGAAGTAGACCGAGGATACCGCGATATACAGCATAATACCGCAGTTACGCTAGCCTGGAGGTCCGTGTTTCAGGCCCGTACAGCCCATTACCGATCATGACGTCCCCTTCGCTGGACTCTGCAAGCGGTGTGTCGTGGCATCATCAGATCGGCATCGGACCCCCGTCATCGACGCATCTATTCAGAGGGGCTGCTAGTAGAATGATGGTGGCTACCGTATATCTGAATATTCGATCAAGTCATGTTAATGACAGTGATTCATGTCCAGCATACTATTGCTGAGACCAATCCCAGCTCAAATGTCAGTGGCATACGGAATTAATTACGTTTTACATCTATTGCCTCCCCCGTTTGCACCGTATCACGTGCCAGTGGTAATACGGTAACGACGCTAACCCAAAACGGCAGGGTCGCCTCCATCCGTAGTAAGTTGTCCCGCTGGGACTCGAGGCCCTACCTCCTCCTATCCCTCTCTTATCTGGTGTCAGGACTAGAAAAAAAAGGCGATATACGCATCTCACCAGCCGTTCCATCCTTCGTCTTGAGGACACGCTGTACCCAAATATCCAAACAGGAGGACCAGCGCGTCCATCGCCACTACTGCGCCAAAGAGACAGGCGATTCGCTGGGCCCCAGCACCAAGAGTGGGACATCATCCGAGGGTGGACTCCTCGAACCCGCCCAAAACCGCCATCCACCCATCGAGGGGCACTTGAGCGAGACTTGCTTTCCTGTCGCATTCTCATCCTCCTCAACTCTTCACGGTGACTTTCATTCGCGCTTCAACACGGGGCTTTTCCCATCTACCCTGTCCCTTCAACTCCTTGGGTCTGGCGTGCTCTTGCTTCGCGCAGGACCGGACAGGGAACTAGGATCTCTAGAGACCTTCTAGAAAAAAAAGGTTACGGGACTTATTTTTTTCATCATTCCAGAATACACGGAATATTTACGACGCCTTCTAAACTACATCTTTTCGACGACGCCTACTTCCCCTCCATCACGATGACAGGCGCTGCTCCCATTGACATCACCAGCCGGCAGTCGGCCTCGGTCTCACCACCGGGCCAACAGGCCTCGAACCTTACTTCGGCACTCCAGAGAGCTGGCACCGGTGAGCGCACAGGTAGTATATCGCACCACCCTAGCGGTGGGCTCGCGATGTTCAAGGCTCCGCCGCCTCGCAAGGACTCGATCGGTGCCGCCAATGCACAATGGGGAAACGGGACGAAGCCGATCTCCATGTCGGGGTCTGCCCGCGACAAAGGCCGGCGGGAATCACTCGCAGGTAGCTTGGTGGGCGGTATGAGCTGGGGTGGTGTATCTGTAGGAAGTTGGATTCGTGATGAGTGAGTGGCGGATACCCCATGAGACGAATAGCTACAGCAGGAAAAGGCGTAAAAGGGCACGCGCAGGCCAAAAGGGCGATCCCTCCGGGCCCTTCCAAAGCCCTCTATGCTCTGCTTGATCGTTCCACGGCATCAGAAGACTGACCAAGTAAACTTCTCCACAGTATCATCATGACCGGCACTTCTCCGTTTACCTTTCAGTCGCCTTCTTTCCACTCTTCCTCATATCTGCCGAAGCTGGAGGCCAACTTCATGCGGGACTTTTCCTGCTGCGGTGTGACGTTACCGACGCTTCATGACCTATTACAGCACTACGAGGAAGCCCATGCGACCAAGTCGCCCAACCAAGGACACCGCCCGAGCCAGGGTGAAAATCGGGCTGCTTTGGCAGCCGCCGCGATCGCACAGCAACAGAGCCAGCAGCATGGCAACCAAGGACGTGGCTTACAGCCTGACCGCACCCTGGATATGTCACGGAAGATGGGCCAAACCCCCTCCGCATTACAGCACGTGGATCTAGATACGATGGATGACATGGAGTTGGACGACCCTATGGGTGATGCGGATGCTGCAACTTCCCAGCTGTTTTCCTCCCAGTTACACGACGGTGGCCAAGGCGGATTTGGCAACTCCAACCAAGGCTCGCAATTAAATCTGGGCATGCTTCCTAGTCATCAGGGCTTCAACACCCCCTCTCAGCCCGGTACCCCGATCGGTTCTGCACGTCCACTTTCCCTGTCAAACAACCCTACCGTTTCCTCCGTCAATACCCCGACTTTGATGGCCAACCCACTCCAAAATTCTCAGTTCCGCAATACTCCCGATTCGTCCGGGCCCGGTACGCCGGCTGAGATTGATGAGAGCGTGGTAGGCGGATTTGGCGATCTCACTATGCAGCAGAATGTGATGGGCCAGAACCAGATGCAATATGGACGCTACCCCGTTAATAATGATATGGTTGATCTTTGCATCGACGAGCCGGCCAAGCGGCTGTTCAGTCCAAGTGGAGGAATGGGCACTCCCAATGCTCACTTCAAGCTTAGCGGAGCCCAATATGGTCCCAACAGCGATATTGCTCGGCGGATTCGGGAACAACAGCTCCTGGCCGGGGTTCCTGACACCACTTCTATCCTCCCTAATGAGGAGCCTAAGCCCTTCCGCTGCCCTGTCATTGGCTGCGAGAAGGCATATAAGAACCAGAATGGTCTCAAATATCACAAGGCTGTGAGTATACACGACTGATGCTACATTAGACCACACACTAACATGCTTCTCTTTCCTCGCTCTAGCACGGTCACAATAACCAACAGCTCCACGATAACGCTGACGGAACCTTCTCGATTGTCAACCCGGAGACTTCAACGCCCTATCCTGGAACCCTGGGTATGGAGAAAGAGAAGCCGTATCGCTGTGAAGTGTGCGGCAAGCGCTATAAGAATCTCAACGGCCTCAAATATCACAAATCGCACTCGCCCCCATGTAACCCGGATTTCCAAATTGCAGCAGGCCGCAATCTAAATCTTGGCGGTGGCGTCATGCAGGGACAGAACATCAACGTTGCAGGAGCTGGCCTCCCCGGAATCGGTGAGGAGGGCCTTCTGTAATCGTGATGGGTTTTTGAGAATACATCATCCCCCAGTTCTCGCTTATTCATACAAATTATACCCAGCGATTCTTTGATGCAAATAATCGATACGGTTGAGTGGCCCTTCTTCCTCACGCTGTTCTTTTGGTTTCACCCAAACACGATGTCATGAATTGGTTCGGTGACTATGGAGTTTTCATCTTGACTTTTTAATTATCCGGGATCTTGACCTTTACGTGCTGTTTTCTATTTTCTTTGGGTCGAGTAACCAGATGCCAAATGGTTCATCCTGGTACCTGTTTTGTCTTTGATTCAAATTTTTCCTTTTGCTCGATATCCCCCCTCGCCATTTCCAGGTACCATCTTTCCCATTTTCCGGGCAAAAGGCAACTTGGTAGAGCCGTTCACAGTCAGAGTGATCCAGACTTACACCCCAGCAAGATCATCACTTGTCTACGTCTGTTTGTCTATCTAGATGGCGTCGTTCGGGTTTTTTTTCTTTTCTCTCCGTTTGATATGGCTGAAAATCAGCTCTCGGCAGAAAATGGGAATGAGCGTGGTTATACCTGCGGCGTCCTTCTCCCCTTCTCCTTTTTTTGCATGCTTGCGTTATGCGTTCTTTCTTACAAGGGTTGGCTTTTTGCTTTTATTGATTCCATATATGGTTATGGTTATGCTCATGATTTGAGTCTCTTTCTTCCATTCAAAGGAAGATAGTTGACGTTACCTCCCCCCTCTTGGCTACTTTCGGAACCTTGAAGCGTCCGCGAGAAGCAAGGTAACCCCTCTGATCGGGTTGCACTTGGATCGAAACGAAGGTCGCTCTTTCAATGATCATCTTGATATCTGGATGATTTGTCGGACCCTTCCTTCCGCTGTCCGAGAAACGCATTGACTAATATAGGCTTTATTTCTTTGCCTAGTCGGCTGCTGGCTTCTCGCAAATTTGGACTGGGGCTGGAAAACTGAAACTACAAACAAAAGTGTGGTTCTCTGGCGTCGGATCGTGTAGATATGGATTTTATACACTTTGGCTTCTCGTCTATTGTGATTACCTGATTGCTTCTTCAATTTATTCTTCGGCTACAGCTTCCTTGCAACTCACGTACCTCGGTTTCATTGACTAGTTACAGAATCCCTTCCCAGATCTGTCTTTGAGAAAGAGACATTGGTAAAAGGATCCATTTGTAGTTGGTGAACCTAGCTAGGATTTGCCAATTTATTCTAGTACAAAAGCAGGGGCGTTGTGGGGAAAAATAGGTAGAATCCACGAGCCCCGCCGCACTGTGAGCGCCATGAGCAGATCCACGCTCATGTGGAAGAAGTAAAAACATAAGGCAAAACCCGAGGTCCAGTCTTGTTTGGGTTTGTAGGAGCATGAAATAGAAAAAAAGTACTATCGTGACGAGGAAAGGAAACTTCGCTTGCACCGACCATTTGAGAGTAAAGCGTAAAGGGTTATTGGGGATGATTTTCGTGTGCTAGATCACGCACGTGGACGATAGGAAAGAGAAGAGGTATTACAGACCGATCGCAGAAATTTCGTGAACATCAAAGACTGTAGTTTTGGAGGCTGGATGGCGACGAGGGTATCTCACCACTCGAATTCACCCTGACCCTTGTGGAAAACGTACCTAAATATAGAGTTAGGTCCCGCTCATTGAGAAACGCCATGAAGGCAAAGATTGAAAACTTACTCCTTGCCACCAGTGGTTAAAATGCCGTCCTTCAGGGTGCACTTCCACTTATTCTTGACCCGCTGGACCTTGTCGTAGGTGCAAAGCATGACCTGACCATCGGCCTCATCGGCCTCTGCTTCGTGATCAATAAGATCATCAGGATCATCCAAATCCGAGTTAATCGCATCCTCGTCCGCTTCCTCCTTGACATCGTCGTCCACACCGTCGTACTGACCAGGCGTCTTGGGGAAAGGAGGGGTTGACTGCGAGGCATTGGCTCTAACCAGAGGAGCGACAAGAGCTGTACGACGTGCCTTTGTGATGGCCGACTCCTGCTCAGACAGAGGACGAAGCAAACCGCCGCCCTCCAGCCCATTCATCTGATGCTTCAGATACTCGCGAAGAAGATGATCTCCTTGTCCGTTCTGCGCGGCTTCTCGGCGACGGGCAACCTCTGCCTTCCAATCAGCCAGTGCATCATCGGCACCATCGGTCTGGCTGGGTCCAAGGGAGGGGTGATTAGACTCCTGCTTGATTTGTGGCATCTGGCCGTTAGCAGAGTGGTGCATCTGCGAGTAGGCCTGTTGCCCAGCAGCTTGAGACTGAAGCTGGCTAACTGATGTCGCAGCGGAGGCGCCAAATCTTTGGGTCAATTGAGCTGCAGCGCGGTCGCGAGCCATTTGTGGGTTTGGCGTGTTTGCAGGCATATTGTGATGCATTGGGGGCATTTGAGGTGGGCCATTAATGCCGGGCTCTGTCTTGATTCGAGGGGCGGTCATAGGAGCTTGCACGACGGGTGCTACCGGGGCAGGGGCTTGAACAGGCACCTGCTGTGGCATAGATACTGGAGGAGGGACATGTTGAGGCTGAGGAGGTGGGCGAGGTGCGTTGGATGGGACGGTAGCCTGAGGAGGCAGGGGAGCTTGGGGAATGGGCTGAACTGGGGGATCCCAGGGGAATTGAGCGACGTTGACAGAGGAGAGCTTCTTTTGCCAGGTCTATAGATAGGTTGTTAGAATTGAATGTTGTGATGACGGGGTCATAAGTGCAAGGTATTTCGACGAATGATGGCTTGGCGGCCTAAGCCCCTCTTGGGCGGGTAGCGGCGGCGGCATATAAAGGGAGCCTCATAATCCGGTGTTCCCCCATAAGCACTGCCTCCCGCACCACTTCGGGTTCCCCCGCTTTCGGCTGACCCTCCCCAAAGTGACCACATCCACAGCCATCGAAAATCACCATATGAAAGACCAAGACTTGTAACTCACCTCGCGCAGATCAAGCAGTGTTTTCTGGTCGACACCGCTCTCCTCAAAGTCGACCTGAGAGTTCTCGCAGACGTCCTTGATGACCTTCTCGAACACCGCACCCTGTGATAGCGAGGTATATCATCAGCCAACCATTCAAACTATCCAAGATGGTCGAATGGCCACGTCCAAATGAGATTTGGACGGAGATGACAGGATTTGAAGAGGATGTCGTTGCGACCGTGTTAGGTAGGTTGTCGCGAGACTGGACTTACCACTTGCTGGTTCGACATGACGGCGACGAGACGGGGTTTGGTTGGAGCTCAGGAGAACAGACCGCGAATGAGTCTTAAAGGAGAACCTCAGAATAGCAGTGGTGTGCTCGAGTGTGTCGGGGCTTCGACCAGAGGTTATGGTCTTCCGTCGCAACGGGAGAGGCCGTTGGAGTACTGGTCGTTCACACCTCTCGGAAATCAGGCGTCCCAAAATGACCTGCGAGTCTGTAGAGTCCTTTCTGAAGTAACGAGCGAACAGTATGCACGGGAAAGCAGGCAGGAAATGCAAGCCCAAAGAAATGGAGGAGGTGGTAGGATGGGTAGTTTGGCCGAAGAGTTGGAGAAGGTGAAGGTCCAACTCCGCGGTCGAAAACCGCCTCCAGCTCCCGGGCGATTAGTCATCCATAGGGAGATCGGCCCCGGCCTCAGTGCCCAGGACCCAGGAAATGGAGGCTTTGAGATGCAAGGACGAAGCTGACAAGTAATAATTACTTATGAGAGATAGGATGAGATAACAACAATGACAATTTGTACAGTCTAGCCTATGGCAATTACATGCATTACCAGAAACTCCCCCAGATTAGCCCAAAAGTAAAATCCCACTCCACGCCAAACAGAATGAATGTCGCCCAGCCCATCAATGCTCGCAAGATCACCATGAAAACCGGGTATTTAAAAAACAGATATGAAGAATATGAAGACGCAAGGTCACCACCATTCACCGAATAGTCATTGACTTGGTCAGCTGGGCCTTGCTACCAACACCGCCCTCGCGGGAGGCAGAAGCGCTACTGCCGGCCTTGCGCTCAAACACCTTCCAGAACTTCAAACTCTCGTCCGCGGCAGCGGTGGCCAAGATCTGGCCATCAGGGCTCAGGCTGCTGTGCAGAACACGAGTTTCGTGGGCAGGAATCTCGACATTTCGAACCAAAGTCGGGTAGCTCCAGATGCTGAGCGAGTTGTCGGGGAAGCCGCTGGAGCTCACAATTTCACGGTAGTGGTTGCTCCACCGGAGGCTGGTCACTTGAGAGCCAGTATCAATGCTGTTGGTACGGGCACCGGTAGTGGTGTTCCAGAAATGAATGTGACGATCGTAAGAGCCACCGCCCGTGGCGAGCAGGTTCAATTGCCAGGGGCACCAGCTCAAAGCCTTGACGGCAGCACGGTGGTTGGTCTTAGTGAACTTGGGAGCGCTAAGGGAGCGAGCATCCCAGATGTTGACCAGGTTGTCATTGCCGCCGGTCGCAAGCTGAGCGCCATCGGAGCGCCACTCCAAACCACACACCTCCGAAGTGTGGGAGACCAGCTCGGCTACCTTGTGATCCGCAATGCGAACGTCGTGGTTGAACACGAGACCGCTACGAGCACCAGTGGAAAGAGTGTGCTTGGACCAGCCCATCACACCCACACGTGAATCATGGCCGTACATGCTGCGCAGTTTGGAACCCTCTTCGACGTCCCAAATTTGAACCTCGCCAGTTCCAAGACCAACGCCAACGTATGCACCATCACCACTCCATTTCACACTGCTGATGTAGGTGTCGGGCGAGGTTTCCAGAAGGCAGCTTACAGTGCCAGTCTCGGCAGACCAGACGTAAACGTTGCGCTCGAGACCAATAGCGACCTGGTTGCCAGAGCTCCAGTCCAACAAGTTGAGATAGTAGTCATCCAGTAGACCTGGCGCATCCAAGACCCGCTCCGGGGCAGTCTGAACTCGTCGGCGGAATTGAGCATTCTGGGACTTGGCAGGACGAAGAGGGCGATTGTACTGAGCACGGAGATCAATCGGCTTGGATGATTCAGGAGGCGGAGGCTTGAATGCAAGAATGCGAGTGTTGAGGTTCACACCACAGGCATTGGCCAGTGACGACTCGTAGGCAACAGCGTCCGGTGCGGGGCGGGTGTAGTTTGGCGGCTCATTGTCATCCAAGCCCAAGTTGTCCAAAGCCGCGGTCAAATCATCTTCGACGGCACGTCCACTGATGTCGAAGGCGCTGGCCGCAGAGGCCAGAACGGTTGAACCCTCGCTGCCACTTGTCTTGGGACGCTGACTCTCGTCGGGCTTAGCGGCTCCGCTTGTGACAAGGCCCTCACTGGCCGTTCGATTTGGGATGAATCGGTCCCCAGCATTGTGGGAAATGCGGACAGTGGTCTTGGTAGGGCGAGCCCGAGTAGTCACCTCCCGCCGAGCGCGCTCCTTGGACGGAGTCTGCGAGGAGGTGGAGGAGGAGGAAGGACCGGTACCGGTCAGAGACCAGTCCGAGACACCAAGCTGCAAATGCTTTGGGGAGTGCCGGGTGCGTGCAATGTTCGATTTGGGAGAATCACGGTGTGTGCGAGATGACTTGGCCACGGAGGATTTGGCGACAGAAGCCTTAGGGACTGATGGTTTGGGAACTGAAGACTTTGGTGCGGTGGTCTTGGACCCGGAGGATTTGGCAAAGTATGAGGATAGATTACCGCCGTAAATAGACTTGGGCTTCTCGCAGCCTGCGTCTGCCTTCTGAGGGGTGAATGGCGATGACTCATCAGATGCCCTAGGGGTCACCCGAGTGTTAGGAGAGGGAGTCAGGGGCATACGACCTCCAGCGGTCTTGGAGGAAAAGATCCCATGATGGGTCTTCACTGGGGTAGAGACCGAAGCAGTTGCCATCGCTGAAACTAATCGGAGCTTCTCGTTGTGTGGTAAGTGCTAAAGCAAGTCACAGTAGGACTAGCCACGGAGAAATATTTGATGCAAAATATGGAACTCAATGCAGGATATGAGGTGTGGAATAGAGGATAGGGAGGTGGGTGGGAGAGGGATGGGTGGTCAAAGTAGATTGGAAAGAATAAATAGAATTCCTCTTGCGGACGAGGAAGTGTCTCGCCGGGGCAACCGTTACCTCAGGTACGGATACGCTAAGGCGAATTGGGACTAGTGGCAGCCGCACATGACATGCCGGGGACTTCCAATTTCGGCGCCGATCGCCTCCGTCAAGGAAAAAGTATCTTCGGAAGTGCATCTCATCGGCGTCCCGAGACTTTCTAGTTGGTCGGCAACTTCACGATGCGATTGAAGTCAGACGGTTAGGTCCTCTAATTACACTAGGTATTAGTCCTCATTGCTGTGAGCTTTCTTTGTTCTCGCTGGCACCGCCTCATGGCCGACTCATCCACTTCTCTCCCCACCATCTGCCGTTCCGCTAGGACCCACCCTCACGACCTCCGTCATCTTGGCCTGGATCTTTCAGACTCTCCAATCCGACCACCTCTGAGCGCATTCGCTCTCTCACCTTTGTGATGCAGTCGCAGGATACATACCTGATGCCCGCCAGCCCGGCAAGTGGCCGCCGCACCGCCATGGCCGACTCGGTCCCCACTGTGAAAAAAGCCCAGGGCCATGTCCCCGCATGTTTGGTGAATGCCTCACTGACGTACTGCGGTAACGATTGCATCTACGCCTTCGGTGGATTTGACCAGTACACTGATGAAGGTATGACCACCATGATTATCCCTTCATACTTTGCGGTTTTTTTCTTCCCCTTTATGCCATTAACCGAGGGCTAACCTGCCGATTCCTCCACAGTGTACAACCACGTGCTCCGACTGGACTTGAACACCTTGAGATGGGAACTGGTGGACAATTTTGGGGACATTCCTGGGGTTCGCATGGGTCAGTCTCACTCACCCCATTCCGTACAACTTGTGAATGTCGTGGAGTGTGCTTGCTTGCTAACTCGTCATGGTCTTCTCTTTCAGGACACACTGCCAGCCTCTACCAAGGGGATAAGTTGATCATTTTTGGCGGTGAGAACGAACATCGTGAATACCTCTCCGACGTCATTATCCTAGACCTCAATACCTTTCACTGGACCTTACCCCAGATTAGTGGATCGATTCCTCGGGGACGAGCACGCCATGCCGCTGTTATCCAGGACGACAAGCTGTTCATTGTCGGTGGAGTGACTGGCGAGAAGAACGTCATTCTAGATGACCTGACATATCTGGACTTACAAACCTGGACCTGGTCACGAACCTGGAGCTTCACGGCCCGCTTCGACCACACGGCCTGGGTTTGGGGCAACCGTCTCTGGATCTTTGGCGGACTGGGACCTAATATGGAACGAACCTCAGACATCTGGTGGCTTGACCTCAAAGGCTCGCCTTCTTTAACAGGAATCAACTCCTCCCAAGGTACCGACAATCTTCCGGATATACGATTACCTATTGCTCATTGTCCAGACTCCATATCTAGTCCTGCCTCGCAACAAATGTCACCTCGCTCCGGGATATATCCCGCCAACTCCGCAAGCGTTCAGGTCCGCAACTTTAGCCGCCGCAAGCCTCTTGCTCCGGGTGCTATCTCCTGTCTCCGATTCCACTCTGGTTCGAATGTTCCCCAATTGTTCTCCGGCACTCACTTTCAATCCTTTACCTCGGGTGTCCTCCTCGACCTGATCACTCCATCCGAAACTGTGCGGTCGCATGACTGTAATCTCTCTGCTCTAGATCTGAACACTCTGCGCTGGCAACGATTGGCTGATGGCCAGGAGATTTTCCGCCCCGGTTATCGATGGCATTACTGTACCGTGAACGAAATGGGGACTAAGGCTTGGCTACTAGGATGTAGTCTCGACTTGGCCAATAATGCGCCTGGGGCTAGTGATGAGAATCACATGAGCGAAGTCTTAACTATTGACCTGGAGAAATACGGCTTATTGGGCAACCGCCTATCAGCCGAAGCTCCTCTCCAAGATGCCTCGTGGCCAGCTGACCGTCCGGGGAGTTCACCCGTCTCTGGACTTGGGGCTGACCTCTCTGCCGTGTTTGACCAATCCCCCGAATCAGGGAGCGGTGCGGACTTTGTCATTACCGCGTTTCGTGACGATCACGACTACTTAGTCTCGGATGACCTGGGGGATACCCCATCCGGAGCTTCCACCCAAGCCCAGCCTACCTTCGTGGACCCGAGTCCCGCCACATCGGATCCTATTCATGTTCACAAGATCATCCTGCAGCTTCGATGGCCACACTTTAAGCGTCTTTATGCGGCCCAGATGGCAGAGTACCATACCAAAAAGATGCACATCCCGGAACCCTACTCCGTCGTGCGTGCCTTCCTGTACTACCTCTACACGGACAGTATCGCCGGTCACCCGGAGTATTGTTCGAGTGTGATCGACGTGGCGGGGATGCTGGTGATGGCCAACCTCTACGACATGCCTAAGCTCCGCCTGCTCTGTGTGAATCGATTGAGCCGCGAGCTAGATGTGGAAAATGCAGCCATTGTCTGGGAGCGTGCTGGCCGAACGAGTGAACACTGGCTCATGCGCCGAGCAGCACAGTTCTGTCTGACCCACTGGGGCCGCATTGTACGCACCGATGGGTTCAAGTCTCTCAGCCATCAGAGCTTGATTGAACTCTGCGAGGTGGTCGATACCGAGGGTCGTATCATTGCAGGGCCTGATCTGGAGATGGTTGGTGCGTTTGGAGCGGATGCGCAGTGTGACAGGGACTCGAAAAACGCTCGACTGCGGATGGGTTCCGCCGTGAGCTTGGACGATGAGTCCGAAGATGAAGATATGGTACTTTCATGAGCAAAACGAATTCGACACGCATTGTCTTCCGGAGTTTTATGTATTTTTTCAGGGGGCAAATGGGCTTGGCACGGACGGAATGGGTTATGTCTTTAGTTGTGGAGGAGTCTTTATGGTGGTCATCAATCTACACGCATGTTTGAAACTGTACAGAAGTTCCTACGAGACGAGATCTAACTACGCGATGCATGTATATCCTGGTAGTATGTCGAGCTTCCAATGGCCCCACCATGAGGTGGACCTCTCTCAGCATCATCATCATCATCCTGTCGACTATACAATTATGCATCTCCAAGTGCTCACCGCTAGGCAAAACTTCGTAATCGCGCGGTAAGCGGCCCGTCTCGCCGCCGCATATTCTCGTCCTTTTCGTCGCCGTTTTATCGTTCCATCGGTCCATCCTCTCCACCAGGCTGCGCTGACCAGGGCTGAGCAGGCTGGCTATGATTTGGCCAAGGGGGACCCTGCTCGAATCATTCTGGAGTAGTTTTGTTCAGTTTGGGAATCGCACTAACGCGGGTTTGGGCTCCACGATCGCGGCTCCACTCACCCACGCTCTAGGAACGGGGTCTCCTCCGGCAGGCGGAGATAGTTCCTATCACGATAAGGAAGCTCTCGCCTGCTGTCCTTTTTTTTTCCCTTTCGTGTGGTCGCTGCCACACAAAAGATTCGTGGGACATAAATATCCATGGCAGCTCTTTTAGGGGCTCTCGGTCCAGACCTGCGCCGCAGTTGTGCGACCTGAATTTCAAACCCCGATCCAAGTCGATTCGATTATTTCACCACTTTCGTTGACTTCGCCATCATGGGATCTATAGGGCAATCTTCCCTTCCGGCCGATTTTGTTTGGGGCTTTGCGACCGCTGCCTACCAAATTGAGGGCGCTGTGACTGAGGATGGACGCGGTCCCTCTATCTGGGATACTTTTTGCAAGGTTCCTGGCAAGATCGCCGGTGGCGGGTCTGGCGAGACCGCGTGCGACTCGTACCATCGTACTCATGAGGACATTGAATTGTTGAAGACATGCGGTGCGAAGGCATACCGGTTTTCCCTATCATGGTACAACTCTACAATATCCTTCCAACAACTTAATTTATGACGGCCTGTGTAAGTATATCTTTTGCTAATCGCGTTTTTTCTAGGTCTCGCCTTATTCCCCTCGGCGGCCGCAATGACCCCGTCAACGAGAAGGGTCTACAATTCTACGTGAAGTTTGTCGATGACCTCATTGCAGCGGGGATCACCCCGATGGTGACACTCTTCCATTGGGATCTTCCGGATGAGTTGAACAAGCGTTATGGAGGGTTCTTGAACAAGGAGGAGTTCGTTGCGGACTTTGCCAACTATGCCCGCCTGGTCTTCAAGACCTTTGGTTCTAAGGTCAAGCACTGGATCACATTCAATGAGCCCTGGTGTAGCTCTGTGCTGGGATACAATACGGGTACCTTTGCCCCCGGCCACACCAGTGATCGCAGTAAGAGCGCCATAGGCGATGGATCAACTGAGCCGTGGATTGTGGGTCATAGCATTCTCGTCGCGCACGGTGCAGCGGTGAAGATCTACCGTGATGAGTTCAAAGCACAAGACGGTGGTGAGATCGGTATCACATTGAACGGTAAGCCAACCAGTGTCTTTCGATCTCCGCTTCCCTATATGGAAATAACGAAACTAATGATTACCTTGATAAGGTGACTGGGCTGAGCCTTGGGATCCCGAGAACCCCGCTGACGTGGAAGCCTGCGATCGCAAAATCGAGTTTGCCATCTCATGGTTTGCCGACCCTATCTATCATGGCAAATACCCAGACAGCATGATCAAGCAACTAGGTGACCGACTGCCCACCTGGACGCCGGAGGACCTTGCCCTGGTGCAAGGAAGCAACGACTTCTACGGGATGAACCACTACTGTGCAAACTTCATCCGCGCCAAGACCGGAGAGCCCGATCCCGACGATATCGCAGGAAATCTGGAGCTGCTCCTGGAAGACAAGAATGGCGTCAGTGTCGGCCCAATCACTCAATCACCATGGTTGCGACCTTCCGCACTGGGATTCCGCAAGCTTCTCAAGTGGCTGAGTGAGCGTTATGGATACCCCAAGATCTATGTTACGGAAAATGGAACCAGTGTGCTCGGTGAGAACGATCTGCCGCTGGAACAACTTCTCGATGACGAGTTCCGCGTGCAATACTTCAAGGACTACATCGGTGCTATGGCGGATGCATACACGTTTGACGGAGTGAACGTTCGGGCTTACATGGCTTGGAGCCTCCTGGAGTACGTTGCTTCCCCCATCCTAGACAAAAAAAGAACTTTACTGACCCGTCTATGTAGCAACTTCGAGTGGGCCGAGGGTTACGAAACCCGCTTCGGAGTGACTTATGTTGACTATGAGCACGATCAGAAGCGGATCCCGAAGAAAAGTGCTAAGACCATTAGCCAAATCTTTGATCGACTCATAGTGAAGGCCTGAGATTGGCTTTCAACGAACTAGGGCGAGGACTTTGGGACCTTCTAGGGGGCCTCGTAAATTCACGACCACGTGCCTGCAATAATTTGGATCTTGAAGGAGAAGGAAGAACGTAAATTTGAATATGCATGCTATTTTCAAGAACGCAAGTCCCTTTTGATGGTAGATAGAATAGAAAAAAGGTAGAAATGTGACGCTCAATAGATTATGACACCTAAACTACAAATAACAGCATAGATCCAGTGTACGCATCAGGGCTGAAGCCAACATCCTCAAACAGATTGGTAAATGGAAAAATAATCGGGAATCCCGATGTTCGATTATCTCCTGACCCCTCATAGTGAAACACGTTTCCGTCACTAGTGCTGGGTGGAGGAGAGAATCCCGTCATAACTCCCATATCGCTAATATGGAGTGGTAAACGTGCATTATCTTGCCAATACGGCTCTTGATTGGGCTGGCCCGAATCAGGAAATGCGGAGACAACGTGTCGCTCATGCTCTTCGGAGGTAGAACCGACTTGAGCTTGATCCGCAGAAGGTATCTTCAGAAGACAGTCGAGAAGATGGCGCGTCCAGATTGCTATTGGCCAAGTGTCCTGAAATCTGTGGAGAATCTGCATCGCCAGGTGTGCACGATGCTCGGATACTACCCGGATATTGGGGCTTCCTTTTCGTATGTTCATGATACAAACCAAGGAAGAAGCAAAAATCGCGGGTAAACTGTGAATTGGGTCAACACATTTCCATAAGTAGGAGGCTGAACAATCACAGACATTATAAAAGGGGCATTGTAGAGCGTTCCAGAAATCAGCAAATCCTCGAGTAGACGAGTGATTTTCCCAGCTGCTTGGAAAATAGGAGATTCGAGCCCCACGGTTACTGGGTTCGTGGAGAGCAAGCGATAGAACACTATTTGATACTCACTATTTCCACGTCTGTCAGCATTTGCCCTGCAATTGTACAGGAGAAGGCAGGCTCACCAGTAGAGTACTTGAATCAACGCGGGCCAGAACCCTCTCTCCAAAGAAATCTGGGCTGGCGTGGCCCTGAACCTATCGGAGAGGGTTCGTTCCCATTGAAGCAGTCTGTTGTATGATGTCCTGTCCGCTATTTCATTGCCATCTGTTGATGCAAGCTTGGTCACGAGACAGTCGCCAACTAACGCTATTTTAGCTTCCGGTTGATAATTTGGTGCTAGTAATTTGCTCTTTACCTTTAGCAATGAGGTCCACGAGGTGAATTAGATACGATTTACTTTCCTGTGAAACACCGTTCTCCGAGGAAACTGAATTCACCGAGGAGCAACCAGCAAAATCGTCTTCACCGAGAGCTTTGATGTTGCAGAATTTCGGATGAATATGAGGTGGTCGACCGTAAACAGCCGCATGGTGAATGTCATTGATCTTAGTCTATCAGTTTCCACATTTGTCTTCTTGGAACTGTGCAAAGTAGACTTACATAGAGTACCCACCATATTCTCCTCCACACTGTCCTACTCGGCTCGGGTAGAATAACATATGACTTCCTGCACAGCACGATTAGATCCAATTCTGGATGTCCTAAATTCACAGGAAATACTCACGATCGGTGCATGCCCAAAGACTGAGCCAAACTTGCTGCGATGCCCAGCCAATACCAAGTGTCCTTTTGCTCCATCGGGCCACCCCACCAGTTAGACATGAGAATAGTGGCCTGGATGATTGTCACACCATCGGACTCGCTACTGCTGTCGTAGAGTGCTTTTGCCCTGCGATAGAATGTGAGACTGGCCAGGTATCTGGAAGAAAACCCTGCATCATGAAGAACAGATTCCGGGCAATGGAAGACTGCAACCATGAAAACGGCGTTCAACAGGAGGGGAGATATAGATCCTGCATTGTAATCTGCATAAAATGGCGCCCAGTCAAAGAGCGGAAAGACTGGGTAAGAATATTTCCAGAAGCTATCAATAAAGGCTTCGCTAATATCCTTGCTGGGTGTTTGGAAGACACCAGTTGTTTGTAGGTGCGTTTGATCATCTTCTCGTATCTTCTGAATTGTTGACTGTGTAGTTTGCCCTAACCTTTCCAGCATAGATCTCTGTAGATTGTCGCCCCAGAAGCGGTGCCGCTGACTGGTTTGGAAAGGATCTCCAACTTCATGCAGGACGTATTTGAAGTTGGCTGAGTCGCCCATGTACACCACTCTCCCAGGCATGGCGACACCATCATGCTGTACTGCTAACTCTGTCAGAGATGGGCTCACATATCGAGTATGGCTGTCTCTCCTGCCGCTCTCCGAAGATTCAGTTAATTCTGTGCGAGGGCTTTCCAGCAAATCAGCCGAATGAAGCCGTTCCAGATCTACAGGCGATTGTCGATTCCCTGCAGTCGAGATATGCGTACATTCATCGACTCGGCGACTTGCCGTCCTTGGGTACCTTTTTTCTCTTAGTCTCTGCTATCACAGCTGCCGTCGTCATGGGTCATGTGTATAAAGTGAAGAAACATACCTTCCTCGTCGCGAGTTGATCAGCTCGCAGGCCGTGCCTGCCAATTGGCAATTGGAACAGGCATTATCAATAGTTCGGTCGCATTTCACCCGACGCAAGTTGCAAAGCTTGCAAGCTACCCTGGCTCGGCCCTTCTGATGTGACATAGCTGCGGGGAGTATATTCACGTGGTCAAGCACAATTAGAGGATTAGCTACGTCCAACGCAAGATAGTTAGAAATCGTTTCGAGCTTGGAACTGAACGTTGAGACACCTCTCGGGCCTTCTTATCCCAGACCATTGATTGGTCTAGAGTTGTTCCGGGGCCACGGTGTACGCTAATGCCGGCGTACCCCGCACCCGCACGTATGCACTCTTTGCCGGCAGGAAAGTTTACGGTACTTTAATTGTGGTGTACGGCGGACTATAGGGAGGAGAAGGCCATAACCTTTAGTCCGCAATTCAAGAATCGGCAGAATTCCATTTTCAGGCATCCCTTCCCTTAGATAATCTACGCATATCCTATATACCTTTTGTTAAGTACGATTTCCTGCACCGAAACAATTAAAATCGATTCGGATTTAATAACTAATGAGATTAATAGAACTAAAATGTAGATATAATCCGAAATCTGATGCTGAATCCTCTTACGGCCAAACTTTTTTACCTAATCCTATTAGTATTACGATCGTAACTAAGATAGAGGGGTAGTTTCCTAGATAGTTTCCTAGATAGTCTCTAAAACAGTTTCCAAAACAGTTTTCAAAACAGCTTCATAGATAGTTTCCTAGATAGTAGATAGTTACCTCGATAGTTTCTTAGTTAATCTCTACGTTAATCTCCTCGTGATGTAGTAAGCATGAAATGTACTTAGTTAGGGCGGAAGAAAGCGGTGAAAGGTCTTGGAAGAAATTCAGGGTTATGGCCTTCTCCCCCCTATAGTCCGCCGTAGTGGTGGGCGAGTGTACTTGTTCGAATTTGCGGAGTAGAATCCGACCATTTCGATATCGATTTATCAACTCCTCTTAGCGCACCATTCAGACCTCAAACATGTCCGAGCCAGCGAACTTCCAATAGTCGAAGTGGAAAATATAACAGACCCGCAGTTACCGTACCAAGTTCATATGCTAGATCCCCAACTCGCACTGCAATTGGCCCCACATACCAGCTGGTGGACATGGATGTGACGATGAGAGCCCAAGGCACCAGACTGGAAGTGATCGCTGGAATGCCCGAAGGCAGCGCAGCAGCGTCATTCCAGATAGCAGGGTCCAACTTTGAGGGGTCTGCCTTACGGAAATATAACCACTCGATCAGGAAAACACAGACTGTCGGCCCTGTCATATAGCCTGCAATGCTCACCAAAGCGCTGAGGGTGGAAAGGAAAGACCGCGACGCTGCAATTGCAACACCAACCATAACAGCAGCTGCTCCACACAAAATAAACACTCGTGGAACCCTGCCTAACCAGGGAATAACAGAAACGGTGAAGAGAGACATGCTGTACATATCACGTGCCGACGTGGTGACAATAGACATGCCCAAAACAATGAGAATGAACCTACCGAATCCACCGAGACGGGAGATTAGGATTTCTCCCAGTACACCTCCTAGGCCGCCCGAAGTATACGCTGAAGTCCACGAAGGAATGGAAGGAATAGCACTGCCAAGTGCTGCCCCTAGGACCATCATAAGCGAAAATGGCACGTACAGTCCCGCCAAGCAGTATAGAGCGAGGCGAAGCCGTGGAGCCTGAGAAGGCATATAGCACGCATAGTCCCCAACGATTGTGCCCCATGTTGCCATGTTGGCTGCACAGATTGAGATGGTCGACAGATACGGTGTAGCCCCAAAGGAAGTAGCGGGTGTATGGGTTGATAGTTGACTACCTGCACAGCCGACCAGTATTAATATCGAGATACCGTTAGGAATCCAGATATACTGGCAGATGAAATGAAGAGCCTTGTATCCAATAAAGCCTATGCAGAAAGCAACGGCAAGGATGATGCCAATTGCGCCCTCGATTGGCAAAGTACCAGGTCTGACCGCTGCGAGACATTCGGCTCCAGCGACCGTAGCCAAGATTCCAAATATTAGAACCTCGAGGATGACAATGAGACTAATCAAAATATTGGGATATTTTCTGAGTAGAGTAACAATTATTAGAGGAGTTGAGACTTTGATGTTGAGTTTTGTATCAAAGAATATTCTCACCCGAATGCGTAACGAAACTGGACTGACTGTCTCATGCCCAGCTGAGGCGCCAACGTCAAGATATAGAGAGTCGGCAGAACAAAGACGAATTGCATAGTCACAATCATAGCAGCGGCATCTTTGAATGATAGACCGAAAGCCAAAGTCGGGGTGATACCGATGCTCATACTGGATACAGCCGTCAGTTCCTTCTTAAGGTGGTAATTGCCGGACAGAGACTTCTACTTACGGGAGAAGAGAAAGAAAAGAACCACCAAACAACGTAAAAATGTTGTAATACTTAGTATGATTGCGCTTCTCCACCGGGATCGGATCAAGACCTCTCATCTCCACACCGGCCATGGCAAGCCTTCTAAGAATGGCCCTGAGAGAATTCGGGGCGATAAAATTCTCCACAAAGCCATCTTCTGGCATCTGGGACTCGACATCGTCCCCTTCAATGACCTTTTCATTCGACTTGATTGATGCCATTAGTAGATTAGGGCGAAGGTGTCCGTATTCTCACACCGGAAAACTATCTTTCCCTTGAGTTGCTGATTTTCAAGCGTATCCTCATGAGCAGTAGTGGATATTATAACTCAATAGTCTTGCTCATTTAGAGTTCGATGATTGGGTCACAAGGAAAGCCCTATCTCCTGGATAAGGCTAAAGGAGGAGATGCATTCCCTGATGGTGGAGGCTGGAGCTCGGCATCTCCAGCCAAATCGGCGACTTGAGCTTTAGCTACATTTTGGAAGTGTGGCTTCATTTCCCCGCTTCTTATCGTAAAGCTTGATGATTATCTGATATGCTAATTGGGCTAGATCAGTCTCTTGATTAGTAACTATTATCATAGGTAGTTAGTTACAATGTATTTTTCGTTGTCAGAAGTGATTCGCTGCATAGAAGCTTGTAATAATACTATGAAAGAAAAAAAATGTTCTCAAAGATGTAAGTTGCTATGACTCTGTCATTCCTCTTAATATTTCTTTATAGCAATAGACCTAAATTCGGACGCGAGCGAGTTAGTGATGATTATAATAGTCGTCGAGTGTTTCTACAAATGTTGGGAAATCCTGCTCCAGCTCTACCAGAAGTGAGACAAATGTAAAGGCGAGATCGAGGTTCACAATGGCTTTATATACTCTGAAATACAAAAACAAAGAAAAACTATGTTTGATGTTCACAAACTATTCCCATCAGCTTCCTGGACAAGCTGATCAATCTGTTCGGTAACTTCCTCGGGAACTTCAAGACTAGGAAAATGTGTCTCACCCTTGAGATCTGCAAAGGAGAACCAAGAGTGCTTTTTGCTGACTTCTTCATGCAGCTTTCGATATTCAGGTTGATTCAGCGGATGAGAAAATATATGCCGAATGAGTGGAGGGTTCTGAATCATTTCCATGCGGTGAATGGGCGTGCCGTATGTTTGATAGGCCGCGGCGATGACTCGACAGGAGAGTGCCCACATTCTGTGACCAAAGCTTCCAAAAGAGAAAACGTAATGATTTTCAACCGCTTTATTGTCGCTACCCCCTTTCCAGTTGTCGTATAAGCCCTGGCGGGCAGCTTTCCATGTTTCCTTTGCTTGCATCGCTTGGAGCCCCACGGCAAATTCGGGGGGAGGTGGAGTCATGATCTGGTCAATCATCAAAAGACAGAGAACACGGTCTCGTCCCAACTTCTCAGCGATGCCCAGTGCGGGCCAGCCACCATGTGAATGTGAGACGAGGTAGAATTTGTCGACTTCGAGAGCGTCAAGTAGGTCGATGGTGTCGCTGATCTGCTCTTCAACTCCAAAATCATCGATATTATCGCGCTTAGGGCCATGCCCACGCCAGCAAACTCTGATGACCCAGTATTTGGAGCTCAAGTAGGGCAAAAGCTCGTCATACAGACGAAGGTCGTGCGCCCATCCAGTCAAGAGGACCAGAGCAGGTCGGTCAACTGTTCCACATTCATCGTAACAAATTTCGACACCATTTATTTGCTTCGTGAGGTACATTTTCGCTGGCGGTAAGAAGAAACGCTGGCGTTGCTTGTTGTCTCGAACTGTGTCTCGGACAGTGTTTGAACTGGAGATCGTTGGCACAAAAGAATAAAGTGAATGCGGTCCTAGTGGTGGGATTTTCACTTCTCTTTACATGCCCAAGCGCACCTATCGAGCTGACATTGGCTTCATCGGCTCAGGTGACAAATAATATTACTGAAGATGAGGAGTAAGAAGTGAGGGGAATATTTCGGAATAATTCTAGTTGACGGGCGAGTGAACGGAACTCGCCGTCTTGAGTCGGCGACTTGAACTTTCTTTTGAAGTGGATTCAGAACTTAATAGCACATCTATCATGATAAGAACAACAGTGAGAGACTGCTAATATAAGCCAAGTCTTTCTTGTCAGCTGCTCCTTAGTCGATTGTACTTCCAACAAAAAAGCCGACGAATAAATGGCGCCCATCATCATTATCGGAGCAGGCCTTGTGGGCTTGACTCTAGCACAGGCATTGAAGAAGGATGGTTTTGAGTTTGAAATCTATGATAGAGATAATAGTCTCGAAGAGCGCCCGGCTGGATGGGGAATTACAATGCACTGGGCACTTCCTGCACTTGAATCTTGCCTGCCCGCAGATGTGTTTAGTCGACTCTTGTCTATTCAAGTGGATCCCGCCGAGGGTGGAAAAGGTTCGCAATATATCCAAACATTCAATCAATTTTCTCTAACGAGACCTTGAATCAATAGAGAACGACTGCTATCGCTTTTTGGACCTTGAAACAGGCCAGGACAAATACCGTTTTCCCTCGTCAACTCACTATCGACTGAACCGAAAGGCATTTCGTCAACTTCTTAGCACTGGGCTTGATATCAAATGGGGAATGCGATTCACAGGATTCAATCCTACCGAAGACGGTGTTCTGGTCAAGTTTGATGATGGTTCCACAAGAGAGGGCTCTATGCTTCTTGCTGTAGATGGCAAGAATAGTCGTACAAAGCGCTTACTGATGGGCGACGAAAAATCCAAGCTGAATCCGCTTCCTGTTGCTTTTGTGGGAATTAGCCTGCGCTTGTCACCAGAGAAGATGAAGCCATTCCGGGATGTACATCCAATACTCTGGCAAGGGGCGCACCCGGGCTCCGGGTACTATCTCTTTTTCTCAATGCTATCGACACCACAGAGCAATGAGAGTGCAGGGACAAATGAGGAGTTCTATGAGGGCCAATTCAATATGAGTTGGCTTATCGACCGAAATGGACCATTGCCAAAGTCTACGGCAGACCAGCTGGCTCGCGTCAAGCAGGCCGCTGTGAGTGATAGTGGTTTCTTTCCCAGCCTCCGCCAAGCTATCATGGATATACCAGATGACAGCCCCATGCTTGAGATTAAGTTGGAAGACTGGCCGACCGAGCACTGGCCTTCAATTGAAGGAAGAGTGTCACTGGTTGGCGACGCCGCTCATACAATGACTATGTGTAAGTTATCTGGGATTTGATGAAAGCTTAATGCATGGTAACCATGCTGATTCTAGTCTTAGATCGAGGTGAAGCTGCTAATCATGGTATCTGTGATGCCGCACGGTTGAGAGATGAACTAGTGCTTTGGAGAGATGGCAAGCAATCTATAACGCAAGCACTGGATAGATACCAGGCGGAAGTCAAGAGTCGCACCCACGACGCGGTCATAATGAGTCGTCACGCCTGTCTTGACTGTCATGATCTCAACTCTCTCAGAGTGGATAGTCCGGTTTTTCAGGTGGTGGGGTTCAATGCACTAGCAAAGCAAGCAAGAGCCTATATTTGAAGTAAAATATTCATGATTTATATTTCATTGATTCAAGAATAATCTTGACTCTTCTTTGTAATTTCTCACAGGTGCTAAGCCACCAAGATCAACCGTTTCTGCCCAACGATAGTGCATGAATTATTACTTCGTCAACCTACTTTGATTACTTGGCAGGTATTATCAGAAGGCTCTAGCTGGAGATTAATCAGACAAACTACTTA
Source organism: Penicillium brasilianum (assembly GCA_001048715.1). Taxonomy (NCBI): domain Eukaryota; kingdom Fungi; phylum Ascomycota; class Eurotiomycetes; order Eurotiales; family Aspergillaceae; genus Penicillium; species Penicillium brasilianum. Next base: position 2,883,464 of record CDHK01000003.1, read on the forward strand.
TTAGTGGCCAAACATGCTAGATGGAACTTGGGGTTCATTGGCCACATAATAAACCATGGAAATGAGCTACAATGCCATCCAAAACAGGCTCTAAGGTAAAATGTCTGAGGAAAGCGTTGCAGGTAGGATAAGAGAAGCAGAAAACCCCTGGTGAAGATAGATTATGTTTGCGCCGATGTGCATTCGGCCTGGGATTGAATTATATTCTCCTTAGTAAGCTGTAATTGGTTGTGCAATCTATCCGTGAAAATGATACCTTGTGTACATGTCCTACCCAATGAGTCGTGCTTATCAGCCGAGCTTCCAGTCGGCGACTTCGTCTGCAGTGGAGCTTTCCCCGCCCGCAACAGTCCAGTCCCCAGCCCCCACCATCAATATGGAGATCCACAACGTTCCAGCAGCTCGTTTGGTAGAAAGCCATGGTCTAGTTCTCTGTACCTCCTCATCTTTTTCGTTCTAGAATTCTCTCTTTTTCCATTGCATTGAATCGGTCCTTCTCTCTCCGGGCCACACATCACCATGGCCAGCACGATAACAATTCAACTGCCTGGGGGCCCTATCAAAGCCAACTTGGTGGAGGACAGCCTTATCCACGCCCGAGGAGTTCCTTATGCTCAAGCACAGCGTTTCGAAACGCCACAGCCGACCGAAAATTGGACTGTTGCCTTGAACTGCACCGAACGCGCGCCAATATGTCCACAACTCCCTTCGCGATTGGAGTCTGTCATGGGTCCCTTAACCAAGGGTCATAACTTGAGCGAAGACTGCTTGCGCATATCCATCGTTGCTCTCAAGGATGCTACAAATGCTCCTGTCCTGGTATGGCTACACGGTGGTGCCTATATATCTGGCGGTGGAGACCTAGACTGCTACCAGCCGATAGACCTCGCCAAACGGGGAATAGTCTGTGTCAATATCACATATCGATTGGGAGTGTTCGGTTACCTGCATTTGGAGGGCATTGCACCTGCCAATCTTGGACTCTTGGACCAGCGAGCTGCTTTGCAATGGATCCAAGAGAACATCTCTGCCTTCGGTGGAAACTCGGGCAATGTCACGATCGTTGGTCAATCTGCCGGCGCGGATTCGATCATTTGCTTGATGGCCTCGGAAAATGCCAGGGGCCTCTTCCATCGCGCCATCCTTCTTAGCCCGCCATTACGAGAGTTGAAAGAACGGACGCCCACGGCACCCATGCTCACACAAAAGGCGGAGCAACTTTTTACCAAGGACCCAAGAGAGATGTCTATAGACGAATTACTTGGCGTTCAGAAGCAGCTTTTGATGAATCCAGTTCAGACGCAAGTCATGCTATTTGCACCGGCTCTTGGATACGCGCCCCTGCCAACGGAGCAAGAATTTGATCAAAAGATTTATGAGGCTGCGAAGGATATCCCCATTCTCATTGGCTGGACCGATCACGATGGACGCCCCTTTGCCAGCATGATGGGACCGCAAAACCTACTCAGATTACCCCTCATTGGACCTTATATAGAGACTCTTGGAACCTGGTACATTACTCAGAGCTACTTCAAGTGGCCATCCCAGCGCTTTCATCAGCAGGTACTCCAAGCCGGTGGGACTTCGACAAGGTATTCATTTGGCTGGGCAGGAATAAAGAACCCGCTGGGAGCATGCCACTGCATCGACATTCCATTTGTGTTGGGAACGAGAGAGTCTTGGAAAGCTGCTCCTATGCTCGCCGGCGAAGACACGGAAGAGCATCTCTCCCGGCTTGGCTCGGAACTTAAGGATTTATGGGCGAAATTCGCAAACGGAGGAAAGCTAAAGGACGGTCACGTTGACATTGGCCGAAATTTCACTCTGTCGGAAACCATTTTCCAAATATAGAGAATGATTATTTCACATTTTCATAGTTCACTGACAGCGATACTCAGTCAGATCCATAATTGAATCTCAAACCACTTAAGTACCTATCAAATCCTCGACCTCCTACGACACTCGCTTGAGAAAGAGGGGCAAATATATGGAATGTGTAAACTTGTATTGCATGGATTGGCGGGATATACTTCTGATGAAGGGTCCCGGCAATTCACATGGCTCGAGCCTTGAGCCTGCGGGCGGAGCTCGGGAGACTGTCCATCTGGACTTTCTAGTATATCATATACAGTAGCTCATCGCAGTCGAGCTACTCTAAGTTCTTGAGGGAGGCCTAAGAGCGATGAGCTCAGATCTCAATCGATGGCCATGAGACATGCACACATGGTATGGCAAGGCCGAGGTGGCCGAGGGATGCAGCGATAAAACACTCAATTTGGCGAGCCGACGGAGAGAAACGATGTAAAACAAGTCCTACCAGAGGGTTTGCTATTCCTCCCCTCAAACTGCAATTTAGGCCTCTAAGGGCACAACCTCTGAAACTTGCTGCCATGTCTTGCTATTCGCGTTGAATATTTGTCTCGAATAGTGCAAGAAAAGCTGATCTGGACCACGGCCCCATCTAGCGACATCAAACTCCCCGATATTGGTAGGAAAGCCGTTCGCAGGTCGGAAGACGCCACGAAAAGATACACGTGCCTCTTCCGGGATGAGCTCTAGCGGTGTCTTCATATACACAGAATTATGAGTATCATCGGAAGAGAGTTGCTCTGATGTCTTTTCTCGCATCGTGCTAGCATAATGCTCTTCGAGTTTCATGAGGTTTCCTGCTAGAAGCGCGACTGGAGCACATTTGAAGAAGCCTTGCATCGGGGGTGCTTGTAGTAATAGGTGCAGTGCTCGTTGTCGTAAGCTTGGCTCTCGACACTTCATTGATGTGAGAAAGAGCGGAATACCAACGCCCATCTCAAAGGTAAATGGTGGCTGTGAGCCATCGGGTCCAGCTGAGGCACTGAGCGCCAGATCAGCTTGTTCAACGATGATTGCGAAATGTGCTATATGAGCATCGAAGACGGTTTCTGAAAGTGTGAGACATCCAGATAGAAAGATAGATGCTGCAGCATGATATGACAGGAGGAGAGGCTCAACCCCCAAAGGGTAAAATTTAGCCGAAATGCGTTGACAATAAGAATTGTAAGCGCGAAACCAGGCGTCGAGTTTGGTTTGCAAGGACTGCTTCCTCGCAAGCATATCTTGACTCACGAAAGCTTCGCCTCCGACGGCATCCAGGTGTGTCCCTGCTTCCCGTTCGAAAATGATTATTTCCATAGAAAGAACAACGATGGCAGATCGAGCAGAGCTGATCGATTGAAATGTAGAAGCGCTTGTCTCTTGCCCGACGAGTGCAAAAATCTCGGTGGGTTGAACTTCAGATATTGTCAGGGAGATGGTTCCCAAACGTAGGAACAGCGGGATCATCGTGTGCTCCAGAAGAGCGACCTTTGTGGCGGACACCTTTCCAAGGGAAACTTGACTTCGGAGGTCACGTATCAAGCTCATACCCTGCTTGTATAGCTGTAATGCCTCCTCCATGCGTCCTTGAATTGTCTCAATGCAGATGAATAGCACGCAACTAATGAGTGCAATGTATGGGTCTGCTTTTCCGCGCTCAATTTGAGAATGGATGTTCGATATCGACCGGGAGTACCATGTCAAAGCATCTCGCTGAGATGAGTCTATACGATTCGAGCTTGTTTCACGGGCCCTCAGCAATGTAAAATCAGTGCATTGGTCAGGATGTTCAAAAAGACTACTGATCGCAATCATGGAATCCCACACAGCAGGCTCTGTACGGCAAAGCTGTGGGATAACGCCGGTCCAAAAATCAATGGCCATACCACCAGCGAGGTATTTTGCGGCATGCTGAAAATAATACTCGAATGCACGACGCTCGCGCCGGCCTGAATTTGGCGATAGTGACAGTGCTTGGCTAAGCACGAGAGCCGGCGGGGTAGTTGAACCTATAGGGGAGGTTCCATCGCCCTCATACTCGCATCGTCGCCCCGTACTGGAGCAACGGTGACATGTTGGTTTCTCCTCGCCGCACTTGACCCTCCGAATCCTATGTCGCGTTTAGCACTGAAGCACGACGACAAACGCGGAGCAGCTCACTTGCAGGTTTTACACCCAGATCTTGATTTTCGGGAACCAATGCGGCGGCTGGCTGGAACCTCGGCGCCCATACTTTACGGCCTTTACTTCAAGCCCACATCGAATGTCTTGAGGCATTTGAATTTAAAGGGAGATTTGACCGAGATAGGGGAAAGAGGAGGTCACTGAACACCGCCAAATGGATTTTTCGCAAGGCTCGCGGCCTTGCTGCCTGAGGCAGAAATATCAGACCATTTTCACTGACTTTTAGTATGTATTTCAACATTACTAATGTGGAAAATATATGGTTATCATTTGTTCACGGAGATTTCCGGATATACCACTAAAAATGGACTTCTTTATGCGTCTTCAAAAGGCTGTAGAGCTAGCTTCACGCCGCGTGAGGCAAAACCACAGGCGGAATGAACAATGACGTTTCTCTCACAAGTCTAGATAGCCATTCTAATTAGACTCTTCATGCGTCTTAGTATGCATATCTAAAATTTTTGGACTCCATATCAGTCATATCCTTGAATCCATCCACAATGGCCTGAGACTGTGTCTCGCCGAAGGTTGTATCATCCCCGGCCGCAGCCGCCGCAGCATCCCTTCGCCTGTTCTCCCATCGCATAGCCGTGTATGCTATAGCTGATAGAACTATAATTCCAGCGTAGCATACCAACAGACCTGTCAAAGCAGAATAGTAGCGTGGAGCTTCACGAGAGAAGAAGATATTAGCTCCAGCAACATTCCCCGCGGCATATAGTGTGAACCATATACCGTTAGCGACAGCTCGCTTGGTGTGGCCTGCCACGTTGGTAGATAGTAGATTCCAGGAAACGATCACTGGAGCACCAATTATATACTGTAGCCAGGTGCATCCAACGAGCGTCCATCGGTGATCAAGGCTCGTAAAACGGATTCCCAGCAGCCCGGCGAACGGAATGACACTTACAACGGCGAGGACGATGCACCGTGAATTTGGGACATATGTTGCGACGAGACCACAGATTGGGACTATTATAGCTTCAATAGCACCCGTCGGTAGTTGTAGAAGAGTAGCGTAGATTCCGCTGAATCCAAAGCCTTTGACCAGCGACGAAGCGAAGTTCGAAACTCCGCCGTTGATGACTCCGCAAGCAATGCCGATACCTGCACAGCAAAGAACTCTGATATCGTAAAGGTTCTCCACGGCCTGTCTCAGCTTGATCTGTCGAGTCTTCACACCGATCATATTCTCCGCGACTCGCCTGACGGCCACGACCCGCTGGCGATGAGTAAGGAAGCGTGCAGAGGCAGGCGAATCAGGCATGAGCGCGAGGAATACACCTCCGCAAACAAAGTTGAGAAGTCCAATAGTAAGGAAAATGAGCTGCCAGCTACGAAGAGCCGTGTTGTGGGAGTGTCCGAGGCCGAAGCCGAGTAATGCTCCTACCATAGTCGCCATCCCGTTGGCACTCAACCAGATAGCCATGCGGAGAGGCTGTTCGGAGCGCTTGTAAAACATGGATGTTATGGTCATCACTGGTTCTCCATTAGAAATGCGATTTTTCAAGTCAAAAGGCCGCTGTTTGCAGGCACTCACTGCACGGACTGACTCCAGCCTCGGCCATTCCCAATAGAAATCTCAGCACCAGAATGCCAGCATAGTTCCTCGCCCCAATATGCGCGATCACGATAATACTCCACAGAAGAAGCATGCCTCCCATGTACTTAGCGACGGGTAGTTTCTGAATAAGCAGATTTGCTGGTATGGCCCAGAAGAGATATCCGAAGTTAAAGATGGCTGCCACCCAGGAGTAACGCTGGCCCTCGAGGCCAAGATCAGGAATGAGCGAGTATGCCGAAGCATAGTTGAGGGAAAGTTTGTCTAAATGGCCATGAGTACTTGAATTCTAGGTCTTGAAACCATTCGTTTATCGAGAGGCTCTTCATACCAAGAAATTGTATGACATAAGTCACGTAGAGCTGAAGAGAAGTCAGAAAAAAGACCAAACAATTGAACAGAGTTAATGAAAGCCTAAACTCACAATTGGCATGATTCTCCAGTCCAGAATTCGCAGCACCTTCGCTCCCTCATTCTCCATCTCCTCGGCCGACAATTGATCAGCCTCGACATATAGATCAGCCCCAATATCACGGATCTCTCCGAGATCGATATCCTTCTCCGCAGCAGGTGGTTGTTCCACCTTCACATCTTTTGAATCCATTTTGAACAAAAAGCGGACCAAATGTCAGAATGAATGATTGTACGTTCTTCCCTTGCTCTACATCGCCAGTATCTTAGGCTTATATGCATTGTACCCCGCACTCCAAGAGCAATCACTATCGCTGCCAAGCAGATAAGCTCGAGGCGCGTAATCCACTCACGACGATAGGCGCTCAAGCGGACAATCGGCCGCCCGCGAATGATGAAAGTGGAGAAAATTTGTTCAGCGGACAAAACACCGCCGTCTCCGCACTAGATTGCCGACATGCGGTATTCTCTGTATAATAGGATAATGGGAACTCTGTCGAGGGTCTGGATTCTTCTTGCAACAGTACCTATTGACTGAACGTGGGAACTTGCCAATCAGCGCGCGAAATCCAATCGGACAAGTCCCATCTTCCAAAAGGCAACATGGCCCAGCCACAATCTAGTCACGACTTCACGATACTCGACGCTAGCATCGCCGAGCTACAGAATGCACTCTCAATGGGATGGCTTACTAGCGTTGACTTGGTTTCACGCTATCTGCGACGTATCAGTGTCTATGATGCCAACGGACCAAAGCTCAGTGCGATTCCTATTCTCAATCAATCCGTTTTTGATGAAGCTGCCGCATCAGATGCTAGACGTGCCGCAGGGCTATTGCCACGACCACTAGAAGGCATCCCCTATTTGGTTAAAGACAACATCAAAGTCAAAGGCATGACAGTTGCCAACGGGTCACCAGCCTTCGAGAAATTGATTGCAAATGAAGACGCGGCATGCGTGGAGATTCTCCGGAATGCTGGCGCAGTCCTTCTCGGGCGCACAAACATGCCCGCCATGGCATATGGTGGTATGCAGCGCGGAGTCTGGGGACGTGCTGAGAGTCCTTATAACGGCAATTACCTTGCAGCAGCGTACGCCTCGGGCTCGTCGAATGGCTCTGCTGTCGCCACAGCGGCAAACTTCTGCGCATTCTCTCTGGGAACCGAGACTGTCTCGTCTGGACGGTCACCTGCATCGAATAATGCCATCGTTGCATACACGCCTTCTAAGGGGCTGCTCCCACTTCGGGGTGTATTTCCTCTCTACCCAACCTGCGATGTATTGGTCCCTCATACCAGGACCGTCGAGGATTTATTCCATGTGCTCGACGTCCTGGGTGTTTTGGATCCGGCACCAGCGGGCGATTTCTACAATGAACAAATGTTTGTCAAACTTCCTACGATTAACACTATTCGTCCTGGTTCGTTTACAACCCTGAAGGATAATTCTTCCTTGAAGGGCAGACGCATTGGTGTACCTTCAATGTACATTGGAGGGGCCGATGCCTCTCTTCTACCTGTCAGCAAAGTGAACACACGACCGTCTATCATCAAGCTCTGGCAAAAAGCAAGAAAGGTACTGGAGGCGTGCGGCGCTGAAGTGGTAGAAACCGACTTCCCTCTAGTGACATCTTATGAATCCAATGCGGCCTCTGGTAAGTTGGTTACGGTTGCTGATCTCCCGGAAGGCTGGCCAGCCAAAGAACGATGCGAGGTTGTCTCTCATGCGTGGGATGACTTTGTTGTTTCGAATGGCCAGAAGTCTCTTCCATCTCTAACGGTTGTCGATCCCTCTACAATCTTTCCCTTGGCCCCGGGCTCCCTCCTCGGTACCCCAGAGGCAGCCAACAAGCCACGATGGGGCGAGATTGTAGCATATCCGCATACCAAGCCATCTTCCATTTTCGAAATTCCAGGAATGGAGCAGGCGATCCATGCTCTTGAACATGCTCGAAAGGCAACTTTCGAAGACTGGCTGGACAAACTCGGCCTCGATGCTGTAGTATTCCCTGCAAACGGCGATGTGGGCGCATCGAATGCCGATAAGGATGAGGAAGCCTCACGTTTTGCTTGGAGTAATGGCGTCAAATACTCCAATGGCAATCGGCCAATCCGTCACCTCGGCGTTCCAACGATTTCAGTTCCAATGGGTGTGATGGAGGATACGCAAATGCCAGTGAATCTCACCTTTGCGGGCAAGGCATATGAGGACATCGACTTGCTACGATATGGATATGCCTTTGAGATGGGTTCTAAGTCCCGGGTCCAGCCGCCCGATGTGCCGAGTTTGTCTTCGGATCGTGTTTCGGTCAGCAGTGCGTCCAATACCCCGGTGGAACTCGAAGTGGAAGGGCAGGTCAAAGAGGTTGTCGACTCGATGGTGCTTGTTCAAATCCAAGGGTCCGTTCGTGTACCTGGCGATAGCCCCGTCCACTTGACATGCTACGTGAATGGAGAGCCATGTACTACCATCGTGGAGAATGGTAAGTGGTCTCTCAAGACATCATACCCAATTTCTGAGCGGGATAGACCTTGGGAAATGTGGAAGAGTCCAGCGCTCAGTCAGACAATTGTTGTCATTACTGCACACACGGGCACATGTGCTACCGCGGGACAGTTGATTCTCTTGTAATTTATCCGACGGCAAAACTGCTGCCTCAAGAAGTTGTCCCGGAGTACAGATGAGCTCCGACGCAGCTTCTTTTATTCACAAACTAGTTGTTTTTTGAGTATCCAGAAGCTCGGCTATGTGAATTTTCTTTGGGGTAATAGATTCTCCGATTTCGTTGGTAATATACCCGCCTACTCAGATAATACATATTGTCGGCTTATCGAGAACGGGATCTATGTGCCTTTCATTATACTTCTTACTAGTCAAATACTTAAGTTGACGTAATTTTGTATGACCACGTTGTATTGGAGTGTACAAGCTATTCCTCAAATGGTAAAGTGATTATACTCAGCGCGTCTCGTCTCGGGGGACTCTGATAACCGAACACACGCTAAATTATCAAGTTCACCAGGATAGGTACCACGTGAGATCAAATTTTGACATGGATTATAACCCCTTAAATATTGATAATTCTCTTTATTCAAGACACATTCATTTCCTTGCCTACACTTGCTAGCATGATGATCGCTCCTTTCTGGGTCTCTGTAGCCCTGTTAGCTCCACGGGCTCTAGCAGTCCTTACTGAGACCATAGCGGCATCTGCTACGTCCGCTACCTCTACTGCCGCAGCACCGACTTGTACATCTTCCCTCGTCGCCAGTCTCTGCGACTACCCGGAACCTGGCGCAGACTTTGCCGTCGCCATTGAAAGCAGGGCCTCCTGCTGGGACTACTGCAACGCCCACCCTCCCTGCAATTTCGTTATCTTCGCTGCAGGCAACCCGACCACTGGCACCGGCACGTGCTGGCTGTACCCAGGTGAAACCTTCGATGCGAGCAAAGGCAGTTCGAATTGCTCCAATCCCACACTATCTGTCTACAACCAGCCCGTGTGTTCCGGCGGAAGCGCTACCACCACTGCTGGCGCCTGCACGGCCACCGCGACTCCCTCTGCTATTGCCTCGGTCTGCGGGTACCCAGCGCCTAGTGACTGCTTTTACGACTGTGTGGCTAGTACGGGTGCATCGAATTGCTTAAGTGAATGTGCAAAGGCCGATTCCTGCAGCTATGTCGTCTTTAATGTGGACAATTCAAGTAACTCGCCGTATGCCTCAGGCACTTGCTGGATCTATGCGAATGGCACATTCAACGCCGAGTCCGTGACCACTTGTAGTGGCACTCCAGAGCAGTTTGTGTATAACAACTCATGTCCCAAGTCATCAACTTCGTCGTCCTCCGTGTCCTCATCTGTCACGGAAACCTCTAGTGGCACTGGAACCGCAGGCACTATTTCGGGATCAACTACCAGCGCTGATACGAGCTCTGATAAAAAGAAAACCGGAGGCGGTACTACAGGCGCAAGTTCTGCGTCTGTCCGCCTCTCGCTCACTAATCCATGGGCTATAGGCGTGGCTATCTTAATATGGCAGGCTCTTTGATGATATCCTTGTGTGTACTACTTGTTTGTTCAGCTAAACAAGCTATTGGAAACGACATATCATGTATTACTGGACTGTATATGAGGTCAAATCTTCTCAGATTCCTCTCACTATTGTAGAGGGTATGCCAGTTTATTTATCCCAAACTGTAAATGATGGAGTCTGGTTTTGAAGAGTACAAAACACGTTGCTATCTTGGTCGATCTCGGAAAGAAAAGTATTATCACTCCCCCTAGTTTTTGAATTATGAACACTTGAAACATGGGACACGGGGTTTTGAAAGACGGGTCTAGGTATCGTGAACGACCATTTACATAGTCTTATACTGTGAAGTTCCATAATCTCGAAATCCCGACCAAAGTCCAAGATCACCTTATCAGTCATGCTTCGAGAGGTAGATCGAGGGATTATGACTGGGCCGTCCAGAAAAATATTTCAAAAGACTTTATGAAAGATACTTAGAAACAGAGAAGGTGGGTGCGCGTCTGGGTAGATATTTTCTTCCATAGGGCTCCTGTTTCAAGTATTAAACTGCCACTGTATTTATATTCATATCATTCACAGGATTTCAGTCACCAGAGCGTCTGGTAGCGCTTCACACTGCTCAAACCCCCCATACATCATATCCTCTATCATTCCCAAGATAGCTCGGTGTAGATACTTCTTCTTCAGCTGCTCCAAGTGAGCCTCCGCCTCTACCAAGCCGGGAAGATCCACGGCTATTGCAGACGACCCAGTAGTCTGTAGGATCTTCTGATGCAGAAATTGAAACAATTTGGAGTATGGTATGGCATCCTCCCAGCGTTCTGCAAAACATGCAAAGTTCTTCAAGCACGCGTCGATTGCTTCTGGAGAGTCGTAGGAATTTTGACCCTGTAGGACCATACTGACCATGATTGGTCTTGTGGCCCAGATCAAGTAGAGGAGCATGATGGCAGCTCTAAACTGGAACACAAGCTGTAAAAATGTCAGTCGCCTCGAATCAGAACTGGACCATTCAAAATAGCTTACCGCAGACCAAGTAAAGCACATTACATGCCCTTCCTCCTGTAATCGACGGAACTGGAGACAGACTTCCACAACGGCAGAGAAGATCTTTTCAGTTCCGTCATGATCAAGGAAGTTCCGCTTTTCCTCCATCAAAATAAGAATACTATAATCATACAACTTTGTCATCCAACTCGGGTGATAAAATCCACTAGAAACATTCGAGGTCCCATAACGGGGTATATCCTGTCTCCAGATATCCAGAGCAGACTTGAGCGATGAACTGAAAGCATCTTTCTCTTCGGAGAACCGCCATCGCGATCGCTCGAGCGATCTCCTAATATTATTTTGGATTTTTCGTAGTCGGAATAGATGGCCCAGTGCGGGATTTGCACTACCAGGGGGTTGGATCGTGTCTCCTAAAATGCAAAGCTAGGTAATGGTCAGTAAGTTTGCTGAAATGGTCTGTTAACCAAAATAGTGGGTCTCTTACATCGTCGTCCACTATTCGATATGAAGAAGATACAGGTCTATCCCATCCAGATGCAATGACCTCGTTCAGCATGTAGCAAGCGATGAACATATTCTCTGACATGACCTCGCCAGAAGTCGCGGTTGTCTCGTCATCTCGGTCAATCCGAACGTATTTCCGAAGATGTGTAATTGCAGCGGTGCAGAATGGTAGTATTGAGGAGACAGTCGTGGCGATCTCCTCTGACGACGGGGAGTGCAATGCATAGACGATCAGTAGCAGAGATGCTTGAACTTGTAGAACCATGGACGGATGTCCTGCCACCTGTGGATAATAATTCATTGCAGAAGCATATAGTTCTTTGGAGCGAGTTAAATGCGCTGGGTCCGTGTGCATTGTACTGCAGAGGGATGCCCCGATGGCATACACCATACGGAGAAAGAAAAATCGCCACTCTTCTTGACCCGTTTCACCCTCCTTGCGATGCCATATCTTCCAAGCAGACTCGTTCAAAAAGGGCCACTCGCGGTGGGTTATCGAAAAGTATATATTGGTGTAAAGCTCCGTGAGCCATATAGAGTCGTCGCCAACCAGGGGAAAGGACGGTTTATCGAGGCGCAGGAAATCGAGGGTTTCATCATTAAATTGAAAAATGGAATCCGTAAATGACGACGGCGAAAACGGTGACAGTCGAGAGATCGGGCCTTGGGGCTGCATGGCAGACGGTAGTACCAGCGCTTGGCTCTCGTCCGTCTCATTGGCCCAATATGGCAATTGCGCACTCAATGCTATGCCCACCTCGATGCTCCCGTTCTCCACAAAATCAGTCTGTACGCCCGCGTCGCATAGCTCCGCCCCCGGATTTGCCCCTAAAGTCGAGCCTTCCAACTCGGCCACTCTCCTCTCGAGTTCTTTCAGGTATGCGACCGGGATGGTGATGCTATCTCCCGACTTACGCGACCTAGCAGGCAGGCACTCTGCACCTTTATTGCGGCATTCGCCGCACGTAGGCTTCGCATGATCACATTTGCGCTTCAGACGGGAACAGCGGGCACAGGCAATATCTCGCGGTCTGAATGGGCGCGACATGCGGGTGTTGAGGAGGCGGAGAAGGAGAAATGTAAAGTGCGGGGAAAGTGGCGACGAAACGGTCCGATATACCAACCAGTTGATAAGAAGGTTTCGGCCGACTTTCCGAGGCCGACATGATATTGAAAGCTAGAGATAAGCTATTCAGATACGCAGAATTGATGCCAGCAGTGATAAGAAACTACTTTGTCATAGTAAGAAAACAGATAAACACCATTCGAAAAGAAGAGGACTGCATCACTACTGGACGAGCAGAAGGTTGAGATACTATAGTACGTCACTGACCAACGACAGACCAGGAGATATCCTACACAGTAATTGATACACTCTGATCAGTCCGTTGTCGGCAGTCTTTCCCATCTCAATCCCGGATCCACCTGCCCAGCCCTGAGTCATAGCCGATTATTTTGAGATCAATATTCAGCGTTTTCAACATGAAGTCCACCGTAAATTCCTGTGATATCTGAGTCAGCTGCGGGTCATCCATATATCAAAGTGTCTCATAGTTCCATCTATACCTCTTCATTAAGCCCTTCCTCCTGCCTGTTGGAGCCAATCTTCTCGTCCGCAACGACATCTCCCAAATCCCGATTCTCAGCTCCATATTCGTCCACTTGTTCTTTCTCTTTGTATTCAAGATCCCACTGAAATGTATCACGCTTCGAGCGCTCTTGCCACGCTGCCAGGCCACCCATTTTAGTGACCCGTTCCTGGGCGCCAGTAAAAACTTCGTCGGCGGCCTCCTGGCTGGCATGACGCCACTTCGTGATCAGCCCCTGAAGCTCAGCATCTTTATTTGAGGACTCAATGCGGAGTGCTTGTTTTGCGACGTTGAGCTCTTCACGTAGGGCTGCGAGTCGAGACTGTAGAGCGCGCTCCTGTTTCTGTAAGCGTAGAAGCTCGGATTCTGCAAGAGGCGACTGCATTGGCGTGGAAAGTGCAGAGCGATTCGAAGGTCTTATTGTGCTCGTGGCCCGTGATGAAATCTGTGATGACATAGCAAATTCAGGCTTTGGAGTGAGCGATTCCGGCGCACAGTTCTCGTTTTGCGCGATCCCGCTGGTATCTGGTGTGCGGGGTGACGTTTGACACGCATCTACGATGGGCTCAGGTTTGCGCAGTGGGGACTTGAACGGCCTCGAGAGAGCGGCTGCTGCGTTCAGGCGACGACGTTTGCTCGGATGATTGTCTTCCATCGCAAGGCGGACTAAAACAAGGGTACAAGTGAGAATACTGAAGAGTTGGAAACGGATACTTGAGGATGAAGATGAAGAGGAACTTCAAATATCTTATCGATAAGACGTAATGCAGCTGACATTTATCTACAGTTAAGATCCATACATTACAGATTCTTTCATCAATGGCCCACTCCACCTGCCACCCACTGCCCGAATTCCGGGTCACCAGGCTGTGGGAAGAAGCCACGGTCATTGTTGTTCGCATTGGCATTGGCGTTTGCGTTTGCGTTGCCATTGGCATTACCACCCTGGTTGGCCGCGTTCGCATTCTGGCGATTCCGCTGCTGCTGCTGTCGAATGTACACCAGTACGAGAAGGGTCGCGGCCAAGCCAACGATGAGTAGACCCTCCAGGACGCTATCGTCGATGTCCAGATCCAAATCGTCGTAGTATCCGTCACCTTGGTCTGATTGGACTCCCATGAAGTCTTCGTCATCTTCGCGAGCTTCGTAGAGCTCGTTGTAATAGTCGGCTGCATCATTCTCAATGAAGGCCGTGATCCATTCTTTGAAAGTGCGACGAGGTCTCGTTTCTGAAAAGTGAAATCAGTCAGCAACTAAGTATAGAACAGGAAAAAGGGTTGTCCTTCGAGTTTCATGTGCTTACCTTCATCGCGGATGGGATTGATATCTCCCTTGGTGATCTGGTTCCAGTATCCCCGCGCCCGAAGCTTCAAAAGGCTGAGCTTCACGGGCAAGTACGCCTCACGATTTGTTGCCAAAGCTAGATCATAGTATCTCTTGGCCATGTGGAAATCCTGTGCCACGGCAACGCCATTCTCATGCATCCAGCCTAGGTTCCAGTACGCCTGTGCGCTGTGGTGAGCCTCAGCCGCATTATGATAACACGTCGAGGCCTTCTCGGCATCAACCAGTGCGCCGGTTCCTCGCAGGTAGTAGTCGCCCATCTTGATCAAGGAGTCAATATTTGACTGCTTGGCTGATCTAGTCCAGTAAATCAGGGCCAACGCCGTATTGCGAAGCAGCTTCGTCCGAGCCTTCTGAGCCCAGGGTAATATCCGGCTCAACGAGAACAATGAGCGCTGTTCATCGAGAAGGTAAGCCACGTTGGCTTGCGCATGTTCATATCCTTGCTCCGCAGCCATCATGGCTGGAATGAGGGCGCTCTCCTTATCACCACTCTCGTATGCGGCGTTCGATTCGGCGAAGGCTGAATGGATCACTTCCGCCTTCTCGGCAACCATCTTGTAATATGCCGCGGCAACACCACAGTGTGGCTGTCTGCCCACGCCAAAGTTGGCCATCTCCGCGAGGTAGTAGTACGCCTCCATCCATCCCCATCGGGCGGCGAGCTCGAAGTATTTAGATGCGGCTGCCACGTCTCCTTGGTCCAGGAATAGTGCGCCGATTCGAGTCTCGGCGGCCGGAATATCCTGGTCTGCTGCAGATTTGAAATATGATGCCGCCTTGTACGCATCCTGTGGCACTCCATAGCCGTGGAGATACATCAGTCCCATCTCGTGCTGGCAGAGACCATCGCCATTCTTGACACCCCGTCGGAACCAAGTCAAGGCATGGCCTAGATTCTGTTC
Organism: Penicillium brasilianum; assembly: GCA_001048715.1. Classification (NCBI taxonomy): domain Eukaryota; kingdom Fungi; phylum Ascomycota; class Eurotiomycetes; order Eurotiales; family Aspergillaceae; genus Penicillium; species Penicillium brasilianum. Next base: position 2,898,858 of record CDHK01000003.1, read on the forward strand.
AACGCCTTCTCCGCGTAGATACATCAGGCCAATATGTCCTGCCGCTTTAGCAGCCAACTTGTCGAGCCCCGGGGAAGGGTTTGGAACGAAAGAGCCGTCCGAATTCCAGTAACGCTTGGTCACCGCTCTGAAATATTTCATGGCTTTCTTGAAATTGCGAGGCAATCCATGCTTCCCTTCGTAGTTCATCTTGCCTAGAGTGAACGTAGCCTTGAGTTCGCCTTTGCGAGACATGAGGTCAAGGTACTCAAGAACATCCTCAACGCTGGCCTCGGTGGCAGAGTGACTAGGATCACGCGCATTATGCCCAGAGCTAGACACGCTAGCACCTTCTCCATAAACACCTCCCTCCTCATCCGCCCAGCGGTAGGATTCCCTGACCATGGCATGGCCACCAGGTGGGCCTGACCGATAGTACTCGATAGCCTTGTCGGCAACCCGCTTATAGTAAAAGACCGCATGTTCGCAGTTCTTCGGGGTCCCGATTCCAGTATGATACCGATATGCCAGCGTCATCTCGGATCGCGTGTTTCCTCCCTCCGCGGCGAATTCGTGGTACATTAAGGCCTTCGCCTGATCGCGTTCGACAGCATCACCAATACCCGTCGCGTACATGAATCCAACCATGGACTGTGCAGTGCTGTTCCCCGTCAACCATGCCAGGTCGTTGTACCACTGGAATGCCGCGCTGAAATTACGCGGGTGCGTAAAGTTGCCGTAGAAGTTCATCTCCGCGAGGAGGAACATGGCGTCCGGATCATCATCTTCATCTGCTGCTGCCTTGAGTTCTTCAACAGCCAGTGCGACCGTGGGACTGGGCTTCCTCTCAGCCTTATCAGGGGCGGGCCCATTCAAAAACAGCAACCGAAAGGCCTCGCGACCGTAGTGTAGTGTGTATCCGACGATTCCGGTGGGCCTATCAACATCAAGAATAGCGGGCTTCACTGCCCGAAGTGTCTCCCAGGCATTATGAACGCGTGCTGTGACAGTAAATCAAGTCGCATTAGTATGACTGCGGTGTTTAAAGCCGCACGTGCGACGGTCTATCGGGCAAAACTCACGGCTAATAGGCCTTGGCTCTGGCTCCGGCTCCGTAAACAAGAATTCGGGTTTTTGGTTGCTTTCCACAACCTCTGTGGATGAGGATTTGCCTAAGGGAGCTTGGGTTGGCCCAGCTGCGCATGTCTGTAGAAGCACTTAGAAGCGGAGTCAGCACCGACTGACAACCCCGGAAACGAGAAGTGGAGAGCGAGGGGAGCTCACGCAAGGCCGGCAGGAAGGAAATCAACGGCGTCCTCATGATGCCTGTGATATATGAGAGTTCAGAGAGTGAGAGAATCGCATTGCGACTCCGTTGGGGGTTGGAAACAAGAGGGTGTGAGACAGTTGGAGCATGGCGCTCGTCATGTAGTTCCAACGGGCCACTTGGCTAAACCGCGGAGCTTCATTCTGCCGATAGCGAATCACCGCCTTGCTGGTTATAACAGCCATACAGCTAAATACTGTACATAGAACCATGCTAAGACAGACGAAAGTGGCATCAGCAGCTCGAGAGATTGTTGTTTCTACAATTCTTAAAGTCGTTGCATAATTTTACACAATCTCCAGATAGGTAGCTAATCATTAAATTCTTTTTATTCAGCTCCCTAGAGTCTGTGTACAGCACGGGAGAAAATCAAATCAAATACAGAACCCCCAGTGCGCTCTTCATGCAAAAAGAGAAAGGAAAAACATTTGGGCGGCCAGGGCGCGTTCAACATCATGGGCTCGAAAGCCGTGTAGCCTTCTCGAAGGACGGTGCCCGAGATCAGCTAAGACCTAGGCTCCATTCGAGAGACGCCAGGGAACACATCCCATAGCCACCTGCGAAAAGGGGGCAACAAAGTCGTTCTCAATTTCGGAAACGGCAATGACAGCAGGAGCTGGGGCATCGTAGGGAAGGAGGAAAGAAGAAAAAGGATGAAAATAAGAAAGCCCAGCGAAGGGCTCACCAGCATTGCTAAGAAAACAGATACAGTCGAATAGGCAACGAGGGGGTCACCCAGATCGCAAAGCAGAAAAAGATGAAACATCCGTTTCCGAGTTGTCAGGTGCGAAATAACTCTTTTTTGTGGTTTATCGGAATGTTTTGTTGATAATACAGTGGTACAGCAGGAACCGAAGCTAGGCGAGCCGTGTCTGTCCTCACTTCTGGCGCGGAGACCTATTGATGACACGTTAGTCATGGTGTTCTTGCAGTAGCTAACAGGATGAACTCACGTCGGGCTATGGAATTCCGGCGAGCTCGGGCTGTAGGCAGCCGCGGGCGATGTCGGAGAGCCAGAGAATTTGGGGGACGTCGGCGAGTATGCCTCGGGTTGCGGGGGAGACCAAGAAGGAGAAGTGGGACTCCACTTGGGAGAGGTTGGAGAGGCAGGCGAGGTGGGAGACAAGTGCCGGCCGCCACCGAGCGCAGGGCTAGTAGGGCTGTACTCGGGAGATGTCAGACTAAAGGCTGGTGAGGCCGGGCTGAAGTTGGGTGACGATGGGCTGTACGTCGGCGAGGTAGGGGAGTACGATGGAGACGCCCCAGCAGGCGACGAAGGCGAGTAGGCCGGAGATGTGATCACGAACTGTGGGCTCGATGGCGACGTAGGCGACATGCGAGGAGAGGTGAAACCAGGGCTGCTAATACCAGGAGACGTGGGAGAATAAGCAGTCGAGGATGGCGACCAGCTTGGAGAGGCCATGCTGGTATTGAAGGGGCTGGTTGGGGAGTAGACCTGGCCAGGGCTACGGGGACCGGGACTAAATGCACCGAAGCCATCCGGCGGCTGGTACTTGGAAAGGCCGCCGGGTGACTCGGCACCACCTTGTCGGATAGGCGAGAAGCTTGAGTCGGGATCCGAGTCGACCATGTAATGAGTGCTGGCCATGGGCGAGCCACTATCGTACTGGGTGGCTGCACCATCAGAGATAATCGCGTCCTTTGCCCCAACTCCGCCCATGAGGGCGAAGCGGGCATTGTTCGAAACGACCGTGTTAAGCAAGTTCTGATCCAGGTAAACGTCAAACTCTCCCGTTCCAGCGGGGGCCATCTGTCCAAGGATCAGATTCTCCGACACGCCGCGGCAGTCATCGAGCTCGCCGAAAGCAGCAGCCTCCAACAAAATCTCGACTGTTTCCTCGAACGAACAACGCATGAGAGCACCATTGTCGGCACGGTTGATACCATGGCGAGTAACAGGAGTCAGGTATCCCCGAACAGTCATCACGTCGACCAGGAGGGCCAAGTGACGATGATTGACATAGGAGCCGTCGAAAGCCAGCACTTGGGTCAACTCACGAAGCACAGCAGTGCGGGCAGCCTCGATTCCAAAGACCTCAAAGATTTCGATGAACTGGTTAGAGTAGGTACGAGTGGCGTCAACGCCAGGAATGGCGAGAACTGGAGCAAGATGAGAGCCACTGGTCTCAAGAACCCAGTCCTTGCAAAGAGGGTCAGTCTTGCTCATGAGTAGAGCACCATCCTCCGTGACGCGAACCTTGCTTCTCTCGTTGATGAAAGCGCGCTCCACGCCAGGGACACCACGAAGAGTAAGCGTGTCAAGCAGATGTTGTTCAAGCTTCTTGAGAGTCACGTCGTACTCAACGTCGTCATCGTCATCATCATCCTTGTGGGACTGGACTTGACGAATACGGATGACCTGTTCGTCGGCGTTGTTGTCACTGAAAATGACAGCAATGTCGTCCTTGTAGGCCTTCTTAATCTTCTCGGCAACGTCCTGGACAGTAAGTCCCTTATCAAGTAGCTTGGGTCTGCTGAGGACAATGCGAAGCAGCCACTTCGATTGGTTGGCCAGATCTCCTTCGACATCCTCGGGAATGATGAAGTAGGACTCGACCATGTCACGATCATTCTCAATGACAGTAGACTGAATGTCCGGGTCGTAGTAGATCTCGGTGGCCTCGGTGACGGATCGCAAGCTTGTATGCTCGACGAGACTTCGCAACTGCTTGGCACCCTCCTTTTGGTAGGTGTTGTCACCTTCCTGGTAGACGGTCATGGACGGAGTCTTAATGTTGGTTGCCACGTTGAGAATTTCCTTCAGACGAGGCACACCCAGTGTAACGTTCTTGGACGACACACCAGCAAAGTGGAAGGTGTTGAGTGTCATCTGGGTAGCGGGCTCTCCAATACTCTGTGCTGCGAGGACACCGACCATCTCACCGGGATTAGCCGCAGCACGAGCGAAACGGTTCTCAATGGCGCCGAGAACGTGCTGGAACGCAAGTTTGTTGAGCGAGTACTCCGTGACCAACCGTTTGAAGGCGAGTCGAGAGCGAAGCTGCGCCTTAAACAGTAGGGTCGAGTTGTAATCAGCTTCCTTGGAGATAGGATCGTCGCCACGAACGACAACCAGGCGGTCAAGCAGAGCCTGTACTTGAGGGATAACCTCGGCAGGGTGCAGATCACTGATGGTACCCTCGCGAATGCGGAAGGTCGACCGGGCCATCTCCAAGATTCTGCGCACGTTGATAGGGAGCTGCATCATCTCCTCATCCTCCTTGGCCACAGTACGGAGGAATGCGCGAGACTCGAGCAGGGCCTCCCACTCCTCGTCAAAGTAGCGCTGGACCTCGATGTCACCGGCGATCTCGTTGGCCTGCTCCAGGACCTCGGGACCAAGAGACATCTCACTATCCATAACATCAACGCGGAAGCGCTGACGCATCTTCTCGTCGGAGCATCGAATAATGTCAACGGGTTGGTTCTCAATGTGAACACCATCCAAGCCATCTTCTCCATAAATGAACTGGATGATATCGCCAAGAGAGTTACGGACAGTACCGTCGTACTTGACCATAACTTCTTCCAGGGCTTTGACCAGCTTACGTTGGATGTAACCAGTTTCGGCAGTCTTGACAGCGGTATCGATCAAACCTTCACGACCAGCCATGGCATGGAAGAAGAACTCAGTGGCAGTCAGACCACGCAGATACGAGTTCTCGACAAAGCCACGGGATTCAGGGGAGTAGTCATCCTTGGTGAAGTGAGGTAATGTGCGGTACGCAAATCCGAAAGGAATGCGCTTGCCCTCGACGGATTGCTGACCCACAACAGCAGTCATTTGGGAAATATTGATGGTCGAACCCTTAGAACCAGAGCGGGCCATCTGGATAGCGTTGTTCAGATCCTTCAGACCCTTCTCAGTGGCAGCACCTGCCTCGTCACGAGCGTTGTTCAGAGCGCGAGAGACCTTGCTCTCGAAAGTTTCACGGACATTCATACCGGGCAGCGCTTCGAGGGTGTTATCTGTAGCACTGGCGGTAATCTCCTGAACCTCCTGCTTTCGCTCCCGGACGGCTTCCTCAATCTTCTCGATGGTCTTCCGATCGGGAATCGTATCACCGATACCGATACTGAAACCATGATGCAGCAGCCAATAGTTGACGATGGTTTGGGCACCATTGAAGAAATTGACTGCGGTGTCACATCCATACTCGTTGAAGATGGTGTGAATGACACCACCGCCACTGGCACCGACGGTCTTCTTGGAAAGCATACCATACATCAATTGTCCACCTTGAATAAGCAGGCCACCATCATTGAGAGGGCTGAACTTCTCGGAGAGCGGCGCACTATCCTTGTCAACACGGACAAGGTTAAGACCAGAGGGGAAAGCCATGCTGATCATCTGTTTGCCGGTCCAGCGGGGACGAGGCTTCATAATTGCAGGAGGAGGAATGACACCATCCCAGTCAGGAACCCAAAGCATGAGGTTCATGACTTGATCCTTAGTGAGGAAGATATCACGGCGGCAAATCTTGTAGATACCACACAGAGTGTCCTGCACAATACCCATAAGAGGGCCGTTACGCTGAGGAGACACAATGTTCTTAGGGACTAGGGCAAGCTCAGCCAGTTCTGCGCGTGATTCCTCGCTCTGAGGAACGTGCAAATTCATTTCGTCTCCGTCGAAATCGGCGTTGTAAGGCGTTGTGACCGACAAGTTCAAGCGGAAAGTCGAGAAGGGCATGACGCGGACACGGTGACCCATCATACTCTCCTTGTGCAGAGAAGGCTGTCGGTTGAAAAGAATCACATCGCCGTTGTCAAGATGGCGTTCGACCTTCCAGCCGTACAAGAGTTGCTGGTTGCCAGCACGCTTGGCGTGGCGAAGATCAATTCGCTCGCCAGTGTCTCGAACAATGTACCGAGCACCAGGGTGCACGTTAGGTCCATTAGAGACCAGCCGTTGCAGCTTCTCGATGTTGTACGGAGTAACGACCTCGGGGTAAGTCAAGATCTTAGCCGTCGAAAATGGCACACCGACTTCGTCGAGAGACAGGTTTGGATCACCTGTGATGACAGTACGGGCTGAGAAGTCGACACGCTTGCCCATCAAGTTCTGACGCAAGCGACCCTCCTTACCCTTCAGACGGCTTCGCAGAGCCTTGACTGGACGATTTCCTTTCTGCATAGCCTTGGGCTGACCCGCAATATCGTTGTCCATGTATGTGGCAATGTGATATTGCAGTAGTGACTCGAACTCACGGATGACGTGCTCTGGCGCACCTTCTTGCTCACAACGCTGAACATTCTGGTTGGCGCGCACGATTTCAGCCAACTTGTAAGTCAAATCATCCTCACCCCGGGAGCCGCTGGTAGCTCCCATCAAAACACTGGGGCGGACAGTTGGAGGCGGGACGGGGAGAACAGTAAGGATCATCCATTCGGGGCGAGCATAGTCGTTGCTCAGACCCATGATTCGAACGTCTTCATGGGAGATGTTGCGGAAGATATTCAAGGCAATCGCAGGAGTGATAACCTTTTTCTCGGGCTGTGCAGTTATGTCGTCTTCCATCATACTCTTGCTGGGCTTCCAGGTGCCCACAAGAGTGATACCTTCCTTACGAACAGTGGGCTGGGCGTTACCACAACCGCCATGGAAGTAGCGCTTCTTGCCCTCCTTCTGGGGTTCATCATCATCGGGGGACGGATCGGTCTCGCAAATGTTGATATCCTTGGAAGCGCGCCAGATCGCATCGAAGCGTCGTTTCGGGTCTCGTATGCGGATGGCCTCCAAGAACTTGGGGTTATCCTGAAGTCAAGAATGTCAGCACGAAAAGGTCAGAAGATTTGCCATCCCATGAGGGATGACTAACCGCTCCAACTTTGATCTTTCCACAGTTGTGGCACACTGTCTCCAGAAGTTTCTTGATCTTGGTCACGAAACCTTTTCAAAGAAAGAGAATGTCAGTAACGATCGATGGTAGATAAAGGTCTATCGCAAACTCCTAATGCGATCACACGGGCCGTGAAGCACTCACCAATATGAAAGACTGGAGAGGCCAATTCGATATGACCAAAGTGTCCAGGGCACTCTTTGGGTCCCTCTTCACAAGTTTCGCAGTTCCACTGACGGTCGATGGTGCCGAGTCGGGGGTCATTGACACCCTTGGTTCGAGGCCGCGCACGTTGCTCATCCTATGTCGAGTGAGAGAGATTAGCCATCTCAGCCGCAAGATTTTACGTGATGAGTTACTGAAAACCCCAGGGGTGAGGTGGGCACATACCATCGTCTCAGGATATTCAACATGGACTACACTCATGCGCTTGATCTCTTCGGGGGCGAAGAGACCAAACTGAATCTCCTTGATGGTGCGCAAAGGCGCCTTGGAATAAGGGAAGTGAACGTTCGACATGGTGGCGGGGGCTTGATGCGCAAAAAGCTTGTCGTTTTATGGGAGTCGGTACGGGACGGGGGAGGGAAAGAGGCTTGAGCGTGGACCTGGGAAAAACGAAAGATCTGGGGGTCGTTAAGTCGCAAAAACTGAAGAGACAGGCTGAGTAGACGATCGAGCGTCAAAATCACACGAAGCGACGATGAAACGAAGGTGGTGTTGAAGCAACTGGCCGGCTGAGGCCTTTGGCAGCCCTTGCCACGAGGGCGCCGGCGACCTAGAATCCCCGGACGTCACGAAGCCCTTGAAAGGAGAGAGAGAAGGCAAGTGTCGCTGATTATCGCGTGTAGAGAGTCTCTGGAAGAAATATCACGATGGAGAACGCGATATTCTTGGATGGGGAGGTGATGGGGAGAGCGTGTCGGGGAGGTTGAAAGGGAGTTGGTGAAGGTTGCCTCACCCGTTGATGGGGCTCGAGTTTTCCCTCTGCTCACTTAGCGCGCCGGAGGGCCTCTATAGCGTGCCGTATTCCGGGCGGTAAATCGTGGCAGAACACCACTGCAGGCTCCAGACCTTGAGAATCAGGCAGCACAGCGGGTGCACTATACCCCGATAGCTTACCGCCTTTGATTCTACTCCGTTCGTCGCGAATCTCGATATGGCGGCAGATGCGCTGGAAACCAATTGCCCGTCATTGTTGGCTCCCGCCGACCTCGAATTCGTGTGCAGTGGACCCTACTACGCGCTTGATGTCCAAGTCACCATCTTCCAGGCCTTCCTTTCAGGCCTAGGTAATTGAAAATCCCGGCGATCAATTCGACATTGCCCTAAGCCGCCGTCATGAATTTGTCGCTTGTTGATCCGTTCGTCCTGGCGCAGGACTATCCGGATACCTTGACAGAGAAATTGCGTATGTGGTTTATTGGCTACTTGGAAATGTTGTCACCTGTTCTAATTGGCATTAAGGGAGTGGCCATGCGACATGTCTACGATTCAACCACACTGGCGACTACCTAGCATCCGGGCGAGTTCGTGACACCTCGGCAGAATCGCATATACAAATCGCATAAGGGGCTGTGGAAGCTGACTATTGCAAATCAGGTGGACGGTACCGTTGTGATCTTTGACATCGAGACGAACGGTGTTGCGCGCAAGCTCCAGGGTCATACTCGGCAGATCCAGTCTCTTAGGTATGCCAGACATGCCATCTCCTCCCGCAAGCAAACACGAGACTAATTGTTCCTTTTCACAAAGTTGGTCTCGAGATGGCCGGTACCTGCTTACCTCCTCGCAAGATTGGAAGTGTATATTGTGGGACTTGAAAGATGGCTCCCGTGTGCGCACGGTCAGATTCGAAGCACCAGTCTACATTGCGGAGCTACACCCATTCAACCAGTATGGTCTTGAACTTCGTCCAATTTTCTCCAGGCATGCCTGAGTACTAACCACGGCTTTTATGTTCTATCTAGCCTCCTTTTCGTGGCCTCGTTATTCGAAGACCAACCCGTTCTCGTCGACATATCCTCATCGAAACCAATCAAGCGAATTCTCCCCTCCGCACCCCTCCGTCCTCAGCCTACAAACGGTGAGGAAGTTGACCCCGCCGTCGCCGCCAAACAAGCTGCGCAAGATGCAAAGCATTCGACATGCGTCACCATATTTACAGCATTTGGCAATCACATCATTGCAGGCACCTCCAAGGGCTGGATCAACATCATTGAGACGGAAACATGCACGACAATCCATTCCATGCGTCTCTGCAATGGAGTCGTCATCCTCGCCCGTCTTGCCAACAACGGACGTGACCTACTTGTCAACAGCTCAGACCGTGTCATTCGCACCATCCTCATGCCTGACCTCTCCCAATTGGGTATTGACTTTGAGCCCTCCGCCATTAAACTACAAGTGGAGCACAAATTCCAAGACGTCGTTAACAGGTTAAGCTGGAATCACGTCACCTTCTCATCAACCGGCGAATTCGTCACTGCAACTACATTTATGAACCCAGATATCTATGTCTGGGAACGTAGCCACGGCTCTCTCGTCAAGATCCTCGAGGGTCCACGCGAGGAGCTCGGCGTGGTCGAATGGCACCCCTCGCGCCCTATGGTGGTTGCTTGTGGTCTGGAGTCCGGTTGTATATATACATGGTCGATCATCAGCCCGCAAAAATGGTCCGCCCTAGCTCCAGATTTTGGCGAAGTCGAGGAGAACGTGGAGTACGTGGAGCGCGAAGACGAGTTCGACGTGCACCCTGCCGAACAAGTGCATCAACGCCGACTCGATCTCGAGGATGAGGAACCGGACGTGATCACTCTGGATCGCGCCCAGAACTCCATCGACGCAGAACAGGCTGGTGTCTTCAGTATGCCAGTCCTTCTGGATATCTCGGACAGCGAAAGCGGCGAGGATATTATCGCGGTTGGTCCCGGTACGATGCGCCGCCGTACTCCCGGTGATGGAGATGCCGATAAGGACTCCAAGTCTGGTGCCAATAGTGTCGCGCGTGGCGCAGGCAGGAGTCGCCGACGATAAAAGAGTGATTTGATTGTTCTATTTTTCTGTTGGGTCATTGGTCTAGTATTGCACAGACTGGACATCATTGCATATGGTTGGTGTTTGAAAGGCATGGGTTTGGAACGGCGTTTCGGTAGGCTTATTCTTACTGCAATGTTACTTTCCATGATGCGGCGATGTTTCGCCGATGACACATTCAAACGAGGTCTTTGACTGTCTTGAACTTTCTATGAATTGGGATCCCTATTCTACAGTGACATTGTCTCTGAAAGTTTGTAGCATCTAACCAGACTACAGGAGATTTTCCCTGATGGTACAGCAAGTACTAATGATCGGACAGTATGCCTTTATTATTAAGTCATGTCCCCTTGTCAGATCCTCGAAACAACCCCACAAAAATAAATAACAATAATCCATGATCAGGAGAGGCTGTTTCTTCCCTTACTCTACAGTCCTCGTCCTACACTCCCGTTTCGATTCACACCGAATCACCCTCCACGCCCTCAGGCAAAATCCACATTGTCGTCTATCTGGTCCTCCTGATGGTCTTGCTGGTGGTCTTGCTGGTGGTCTTGCTGGTGGTCTTGCTGGTGGTCTTGCTGGTGGCCTTCCTGAGTGGCACCGTTTTGTAGCTGCAACACTGGGCGGGCTGGTCTCTGCTGCTGTTGTTCCAACACTCGCTGCTGCATGAGCAGATTTTGCTGCAGTTGGATTTGCAATGATAGCTGCTGTTGCATCAGCTGCTGCGACTGAAGCTGCAGCTGGATTTGCATGGTTGCGAGGTGGATTGTGTGGTTGTTTCGAGGAGCGTGCCACACCAGGTTTCCCTGACGAGAAGGGCCGAAGAGGTAGGAGAACACGACCTGGCCGGGCTGCTATCTATCAATCAAACTTGGTCCCGGCAACATGGGGACTCGAAAGGCTCACAGTGTGGACGTTGTTGAGCCTTTGTCTTACATCTTGACCACCATTGCTTCGCAACCCCCCGCGCTGGCGGTTTCGAGGGCAGTCGTGTCGGTGGTCTGATTCTCGCTGATTAGGAAAGTCCATGGATCATAGCGTAACAAGGAGACACTCACGCTGCCCGCGTCCCAGGCACCCGCCGCAGGGACGATACTGGGGCATTCATTAGCTCTGGTTCATGAGGTTTTTCTGGATGAATACGAAAGACACTCACAATACGGTTGATGCGACATCCACCACGACGTCCACCATGGCCATCGCGGCCATCACGACCATCTCGACCACCGCCACTGCGGCCATGATTTCCACAATCCACTACCCGGATAAAGAAAGAGCCAGTACCCGGAGCGTTGCTCATGGTTGCTTTTCTTAATAAAGAAGAGACAGCGAAGAGCCCGAGGAGGGGATGGGCTACCTTTGGGCCGGGGGAAGGCAAAAAGTGAAAATGTGTTGATGATCACGAAATGGAAACAACCGCTGCCTTGTCCTGCCTCGCTCCTTCCATTTTCGGATCGTCTCCTCCCTCTTATATCCGCCCCGCCATCCATGAGCCTTCCTAAACTTATCTTTCTAGACTGTCTGGCTTAATTGCGGGTCATTCATGTCTTTTTATGGGATCTTCATCATATCTTTTACATTGAGCTCATGTATGTTGAATCATAATATCATGTGTCACTTCAAATGTCTCATAAGAAATCCTGGCGCGTCTCTGTCTTGAGAAGGCTTCATACAGAGACCCAAACCCTCCTTACTTGAATGAGTTTGCAACTTTAACATGAATCTATAATTCAGACGTGAATGATCTCTCTATTGTCCAAAGAAGTCGCACGAGAGTTTCTCTTAATCTTCGCGTTTGGAACTAATGTGGCCGATCCAGGATGCTAATTGGTGAAAGTATATGATCTGCACCTGCCAGAGTCAGATGCGTGATCTCACGTATTGAATAATCGATGCATCGATTCGTGTTTGCCGAATGTTAACAGAACTATCTACTATATTGGATGGCCACGGCTTGGTACCCACTAACGCCGAGCTTAATCTAATGCCTGTCACCGAAAGCATTGACAGGCACGAGTAGATTGGCCCATCAGGTGCCAACAGAGGAGTATGCTTATATCCAAAAGGCATTGAATTAGCCCGTGCCTACCCTACGGCGTTGGAAGTAGAATCTCCTATGCGAAACCTGTGTTTTGGCCTTCAAAACGTGGTTGGAGACCGGAAGTAGGGGCCCTGTGGCACTTTATGGCATGGAACCACCAAAGCCACATGCTTCTGTGTACTCAGCACGACCAGTATGGCTTACAATGTCACGGCTTGTTGCTTCGAGACAATAGAAAATACCATATATATCCTTCTGCTGTGTTTGCTCTAGTTACCAACTCCACGTGTACACGATGCGGGCTGGCAAAATATGAACTCAGATACCAGTTACGATCGCGCAAATGTTTCATTTCGCACTCGATGAGACTACACTAAGTGTTGTGACAACAATACTTGAGTTCATTTTAGTCTAGGATTATTCTAAATTACTGATGCCATGTACCAGAATTGTATCCTCTGATTGTATACTCAAGGGTGACCGTGGATGGTCCGATCTTTTTCCGACCTTTGCGCTCACAGTATATATCCTTTTATTTATGTATTTTACGCACAAGAAAAGGCCTGGTCGTATACTGGTATTATACGTGCTTCGGGTTATCATTGATCCGAGAATTAAAAATTCTCAGCATGTGCGTGAACCGGGTTCGATTCCCGGCTAGGCCCTTTTTTTGATGGTTCGAAGAAATCTTTTTGGCGCGTGTACATGACATACACTTTGCAAATTGTATTTTATTGTTCTCAAAGAACAACGTCTGGCTAAAATTATGGACATGACTTCGTTCTTCACTGAGATCTCAGCGTACATTGATGATCAATACGAACTTGATAATCGCCTAATCAGTCCGTGGTATCTGATCCAGAGCCATCTCTGGTGGTAGGCTACGATCTGCTATCGCGACCATTATAATTTGCTGAGTTTGTCTCAGACTAAGTTGCATGCTCGGTCAGTTCATAATTTCCTAGATTCATCCAATCTATCTTGTGGCATGAAACGTTCATGGTTAAGGTCTACATGATGAAGCCTCCCGCTATTTCTCGGCCATCTCTCGGATCCTCTTCGAGCAGGAAACTCCGGACCACTTAAAGGGGCTCGGTATTTCACCATTTCGGCTGTTAAGAATTGTTGATATGGCTTTGTTTTTCAATTTCCAGACGGTCTGCTTTGCTTTGCTGCGGACGTTGATACGAGGCTAGATATACTTGACAGACTGTCTACCCTTTTTTTTCCCAGCCACCGAGACCGAACCTAAGGTTCTCAACATGAAACTCCAGTCATTTCGGCAGTTCAATGTACGGGATATATACCGCTCGGTTATGCTTCGGAAATCTCTCGGTCGCCAGGACCTATGGTTGTCTGGTTTGCTTTTCAGGAACTCATTGGGGTGGAGATATATATGTGGGTAGTGAGCTGTCGACGGACTCTGTGCTCCAGCCCCATTTCTAAACACATGCGATGGGTCCACAACAATTGACCACCTCGAATGGGATCAATGGGGGCAAGTAGAGTCTGCCCAAGGAAAAGCCGGTAAGACCATATCGGTGTATTAATAAAGGGTTCAAAGGAGGGGACAAATTGCCATCCCGCATGTCTATCGGAAAACGAAGACAATGCATCGGCCACGAGACTCTTTCCTTCCTAAGACAACGTATGGAGGTCAAGTCGCTACCAGGTACTACCGAGAGATTGTGGTCTCTGTTCCCACGGGCTGATCATGCGGAAAAAATTACAATGTTTGGACAAAAGCCCACAAGCCGTGGGAGTGGAGGAGGGTGTTACAGGATAAGAGTCCAACGGAGGATTTGTTATTGTCACCACACCAGTCAATGGACCATTTAACAGGCTCCGGACATGGAACCACGAAGACCCATTGTCATTTTACAACTCTACAGAAAGCACAGAGACTTGACCAAGTCACGAAGACTCACATTGTCGTATCGTCAGACATAGCAAACTCAACCATTAGCTTAGGTGAGACACCCGGGTATATACCACGCAAGCCGGAATAAAATGAAAACCCCAAATAATGAAGAAAACACCGACACAAACCCATACGCCACATGATGCAAAATTATGCAACGGGAAGAAAATCGAAGAGAGATAGATAAGCAAGTCCTCATCATGGCAAACAAGTAGACCACCCACAGTTCTTACGGGGGACAATCACATTCGCGCATAAGTCATCGGTAGAGAAAAACGCTCTAGTTGGCGAGTGGCTTGCGAGCCTGGTAAATATGCAGGATGTTGTAACAGCGCAGATCTTTATTGAACGCCTCGGTCTTCACGTCCGTCGCGAGCCGTTTTATCTTTTCAATGGACCAACCGTACACTCGGCTGAAAGGAGCGAGACTCAGGGTTTCAACACTCTCCGAGATGGCCAGGTTGTACCAGCTGGCAACTTTGCGCTCGTGCTCGTCGTCGTGCCAAGGATTCAAGGGTAGTACCACCATTTGGTGATCGATTTCCGTAAACCCGGCTTCTTGCAGATTCCGGATCGTCTCGCGAGAGCTATGGGCTAGAGGGCGCATCGTTGATTCCGTGGCGCGCTTCAAGGCGGTATACCAATGACGAAGGGCGAGATTACTTAGTGATCGATCGTCGCAGCGCGGCTCGAAATCAATTTCGACTTGTTCGAACCATGCACCGGGGCGAAGGTGTGAGAATACCCGCCTGTATAGACTGGGCCAGCTGGCGACGCTACCGCTTCCCATCTGCATATGAATCAGATCCCACGAATCCTCGCCCAGAGCCCATGGACTTTCAAAGTCGAACGGAGCGTAGAAGTCGCAGTTTTTGGGGTGATTTTGTGGTTGGATCGGGGCGAGATCGACGCCGACCACGAACGAGTCGGGGTATTTGTTGGCAACTTCAATGCTCCAGATACCAGTCCCACAGCCCAGATCCAGGATCCGCGAGTTCTTCGGATGTGGTGCGTAAATTAAGCCATCTGATACACGGGCCACCGTAAAGAGCTTATGGAAAATATCGAGGCGGTCTTGTTCTTCGTCATCGCAGGGTAGCATATAAGTGCCTTTCCGGTAGGAATGATACATGCGATTATTTTCTTTGTACGGAGGGTACTTTTCGGGAATTCTGTACAGTCAGAATGAGGTTGTCAGCTTAACGATCCCGAGACGCTCGAATTGGCGACCGAGCAAGCACAGCTGCGCTGTGGGCGCAATGGGCGCTCTTCGCAAGGGTAACGTACTTGCGATTGGAGACAATTATAGGTGGTGACGAGCCAGAGGCATGGGAAGCCTGGGATGCTTGTGATGCGACCGAACCATTGCTGAGAAATCGGCCAACTCTTCGATCGCCATCCTGATCTGAAGGGTTCCGGTCCGTAATCATGTAGATGTCCATGGCCGTCGAGGTCTGGCGCGACCGAGCTCGTTCACTGGTCGGGACCGAGGAACAGTACCGATCACTGGCCGGAATCGATGCTGATTGATAGCGCTCACTGGGTGGAATTGACGAGGAGTTATAACGGCCACTGGCAGGAATCGAGGACGAGTGATACCGTTCGCTCGAAGGCACCGATCCGGAATGGTAGTATCTCGAGGAGCGACCGGCCTCACTCGCCGGGGTTGATTCGGACTTGTGTCGTTTCGGCGGTGGAGGAGAGGTCAACATCGGCGGTAGCCGATTTCGACCGGACTGTTCGTCGGTCAACATTTGGGGCAATTGGTGATGGCGGAAGTCGAATTCAAGAGGAGTCAGGGGGTGGATGTGGAATTGGTCGGGCGAGCGATTTGTTTCGTATACGTCGGGACCGAGGCCGACGGAGGGATGGGGGTTAGCTACGATCAATGATCGGACAACACAAGCGGGGCGCAGAGACAGAACATCAATGGAACTGCATGTCCCAGCCACCACACCACATGAAAGGAAATCGGCGAGGCAGCACGTTGTGCAAAAAGGCAAAGACAGCACGCAAGGGTCGTCGATGCCAAAGTACGAAATGATCCGAAGGCCAAGCGCACCAAGCGAACCAAGTGGAGTGGTTTTTTTTGGGGGGAAGGGGAGGAGGGGGAAGACTGTTGGCAGCGCCGGGCTGAGGGCGGGTCAACACTCCACAAAAGCCGACAGTCCAGGATCTCCGAGGAGGCGTGCCTTGCGGGAATGAATGGGCAAGAGATGGGAAATATCGTCACCACTCAAAGACCAAACCTGAAGCAACCCAAGGATGATCCAGGAGAGGAGAGGAGAGGGCTGGAGTGCGAGTGTGAGAACCACGGACGAGAACGCGACCCGATTGTTTTTTAAGGTTGTGTAGGCGTCGGAGAAGAAGCGAGAGTAGAGAGGGACGTGTGTGTGTGTGTGGGAGTTGGAGAAGTGAATATGAAAGAAGAGAGAAAGGAAATGCACAGAGGACGGGGATAGTCGAGGCTGACACTAACGGCTGATCGGGCATAGAGAGCAGCAGGAAAGACCGCGAATGATTTTGTAGGTATTGTCCCACCTGCGACGGAGTAAACGGAGTACTGTACAATTAAATGTTTTAGTTTTACTAGTTTGGCCTTATACGGAGTAGTTCTTTTGGGCGAGTCCTCATCTTCCGTTCTGTACGTCGACTCGTCGGATCCCAGCGAACTCAAAAAGACCGGCATCAGACCTGCTGAAGGTTGATCCGGAGCCTCGGGTCCCCTACAAACTGGACCGCATCTTTTCCTGGCGCATAACCCAGCCCTTCTCATCATCAGCTTTCTGGTCCATGCGCCCTTAAAGTTGAGCAGTTGAGCGAGGTGGAGGCGTGGAAGTTTACCGGTTGGTCAACTGAGTTTCTCTCCCCTCCCTGGGACAAACCTCGACTCCTTCCTTGTCGGGCATCGTCACCCCCTCCGATCTGCTCCTCCGCCAATGAAATCCTCATTTGCCTGGAATGATTAATCCCTTCTGGGCTTGGGCCCGGCGCCAACCCGGGATCGACCAAAAGGTCTCCACCGGCGCCCGCGCGGGACTGCGGACCGTCTGGGCCTCGATTCTGGTCCTGTCATTTCCACCCAGTCAAGAGCCGACTCATGATTCAAGACCGAACCGTCGGAAAATGAGGAATACGATGAACGAGCAGGAGCACTGATCGACTGGAAGCTGTCTGAAAAGGTCGCCAGCAGAGACTCAAACCAGTGGAATGGGTCCGCCGAGAAGCTTTCCAACGTGGCGCCCAGTCATCTCGCGCCTGGTCGACACTCTTCTTTCCCCTCAGATTCCAATTCTTTGTTTGTTCTCCTCAGACTTTGGGCCCGTTCCATGGTCGTGTTGACTTGTTTACTTGGGGCTCATCGGGGAGTCCGAGAGGCTCGTTTCAACAATAGGCAAGGCTGTCAGTCAGCAACACCAGCAACGCGGGTTATCTATGGTAACGACCTCTGACCACGTACGGTCAATCAGACAGCCATACTCCACTCCCTAAGGCGATTTCCTCAGTGCACATCCCTGCTCCCCCCAAGAGCCCAATCCAACCCTCGTTGCTCCCACAGCCCTGGGATCGGTCGATGCGACGCTGCGAATCAGCATGGGCTGACCCCGGGACTGGTGGACAGGCAGGCATCCTAGTTCGTTCCCAACGCGCTTTGAGTGACCCTTTTCTCCTGCTGATGACTGTCCTTTTCCCTCTTACCAGGTCCCTGGTACGCCCCGGCCCGCTGCAATTGGGCCCTTAAAAAATCCATCGCATTGATGACTGCGCTGCGACGATCGGGCGGTGCTGCTTATCATTCTTATGTATCAACTTTTGTCGACCTCTTCCCTGGTATTAACTTTTCCATGGACGCGGTCCCTGGCCGGACTGGAAATTTCCCCTTTACTCGACTCCCTATACGGGTGCAAAGCTAAATGATCAGATTTATCAAACGCTCTTGCGTCAGCCTCCGAATTTTCACCCAGGCCCGCTTCATCACATCAATCGCCTTCGCTAAGATTCCGACCCTCTGGTTTGGGAGTACACACGGTACATCCCCAATCTCCCCATCTCTGCCGATGAACGAGCCCAAGGCCCACATCCTCCTCCCCGCCCCTCGAATCACACCCCCCTAACGAGCCCAAAGTCGCAGCCTTCACGGCCAAGGAGACGCGCCAAACCCGATTGCCCTCTTCTGATTAGCGGATCGTCCTCGGAGCTCCCCCTCGTCATGACTTGCCTCCCCGTCACACGGACCACTTTTTGTTTTGGTGGACTTGGGGGCCTGCCTCCCTTGCAGCGGTGTACACTGTACGGTACTCTGGAGTAGCATTGCGTATCGTAGTCCGAGCGGATTCTGCTCGATGCTGTACTAACCTGCGACCACCGTCCCCTCCAATCACCACTGTTTGTTGGCCACAGGGAAATATCTCAGCCTCCTCTGGGGGGTCTGCTCTGCCGATCGGCTCGCTTGACATGCTACTGACTCGTCACATTTCCCTCCCATGGACGCTGTGATGATCAGACCTAGCTTGAAAATGCATTGGTCACCCATCTGAAAACAACATGACTCGTGTGCTTTGTAGATCCAACCGATCGCTTTTGTGCAAATTAATCCCCCTAGATGCAGATGCAACGTGGCGATCCTCATTATGGATGGTTTTAGTGCTTCTGATTCTACTCGTCGAATTGCACCATCTCGATAAAACCGTGCCCCAAATTTGAACACGTATCTGATTGACTTCTCAATATCAGTATTTTTCTGAAGCTGTCCAGTGTACTCGGTGGTATTAGATGCCCATGTATTGTGGTCCTGTAGTAAAGCACGGGAAGGAAAAAGCCCCACGTCACCAAAAAGGGAAATTTTTCTTGGCTTCGAATTCCTCTCCAGTATACGGCGTTCCTCACGATAACCGCCGCAAGAAACACCAAAAATACAAGCCAGCTCCCAGATCAACCAGTAGCAATCAACCTCTCAAGATCGACAGACTCACTCCCGCTGCAAGCTCCCGTTCGCTAGCAGCCGAGAAAAAGAGAACCCAAAGACAAAAAAATCCCCACACCCCATCAGCCACAGGTGACCAGTCAAGAAAGCTCCCCGCAGTTCACGAGGGCATCATTCAGACCAAAGCACGGCCATAAACCTGTACTCTGTACAGCGTACAGGACCATCGCAAGCAAGGAGTCAATCGCGATAGCCGCGATCTTTCGCGTGATCAAGGGTCATTTCCCCCNCACCATGCATACATTGAAAGCAACCGCCGCGTCGTCACTGTCGCTGCCGGCGGAGAACTACATCTACACGATTGCGGCCTCGGCACCCGGCAGCTTTGCCGCTATTAGCTCGGATGACTCGCTGCGCGTCTTTGACGCTGCTAGTCTCGATCGCGTCTCGGTGATCTCCCCGAAGACCCACGACGCTGGTGTGACCTCGCTGCGGAGCTATGCCGCGGGCGAGTCGCCGCTTTTGGTGACTGGTGGGAGAGAGGGAAAGGTGAAGCTTTGGGATGTGAGGGCTGGTAATGCAGTTTTGGAGGTTGAAACGGGTGAGTAGCGCTGATCGATCGTTATTTGATTGTTATTCTTACTTTGGGGTGTCTTCGGTACTCTATGTTACGGTTGTGTTGTCGTACTTGGTAGTCAGCTGTGATAGTGGCTATGCTGCATCGCTGGGCGGCTTGAATAGCGTCGAAGGTTTTTGGACTGTCTTTATTGTCTAATTTTCCAGACACCTAGAGTCTTTATTCATCTGCAAAACACCGATTGGCTGATCATCTTGTGTGTTTCTAGCGAGACACGCCCCCGTGCTTTCGGTGGCTTGCAACTCAGAGACCAACACGATCGTGGCGGGAACGGAGCTCCTTTCTTCACAGGCTGTGGTGGCATTTTGGTAAGCGATTCGCCTCGCCAATTCGGCTCGGGCTTCAATATAATTAGATGATTGAAACGATCCTCCTTGAAAATTAGACTTCTCCCTGCTAACAACCTCATGCAGGGATATCAGATCTCCACAGGCACCAAGGCTTCAATATGTAGAAAGCCACAATGACGATATCACCGAGGTAAAAAGCTTTCCCAACTCCCTTCTCACATGAACATCGGATATGACATCCCAACAGCACAAAACATGTCACAACCCTATCTATACCATGAATATCTCAACTAATCTGACACTGGCCTGGTAACACAGCTTCAATATCACCCGACTCGCAGCAACATCTTACTATCCGGCAGCACGGACGGTCTCGTCAACGTCTATGACACCACCATTACGGACGAAGATGATGCCCTTGTGCAAGTCATCAACCACGGCTCCGTCCACCACGCAGGTTTCCTCTCCGAGCGCACCATCTACGCACTCAGCCACGATGAACAATTCTCCGTACACCCGGCTACCGACCCCGATGATCCCGCACAGGAACCCGAGCCCGTGCATTTCGACGACGTGCGCGAGCCGCTAGGCTGCGAGTACGTCGTGCAATTGTGCCTCGGTGCACAGGGGCCGTACATTGCCGCTGGTAACAAGATGTATGTGTGCATTCGCTCTAATGGAAATAGGTTCTTACTATAGTCTCAATACTAATCATGTGTCCCCCTTGGGGACTCTGCAGGGAGAAACGTTTGGATCTGATTCCGCTCGTGTCAAGCCCGACATGGCAGTTTGACCGGGACAATCTCTGGCGTCTACCCGGCGCCCACGGTGACGAGGTCGTGCGATCGGTCTACTTGGATGAACAGGTATGTCTCAGCTGACTGTTGGAGCCTAGACTTGCGTCTAGCATCGCGGATTTATTTGGGTGACTAATGCTGAGTCTATTACAGAGTCAATCCGTCTTTACTTGTGGCGAAGACGGCTTTGTGCGGGCGTGGAAACCGGTCGATGGGAGCGACGATGAAGTTTCGAATCCGGCTGGTTCTGGAAAGATTTCTCGGCCCAAGGAGAAGAAACAAAAGGACCGGTTCAAACCGTACTAGTCCTGGTACACGTCGCGGGTACTTGCAGCTCGAATCGTGTAGCCGTGGGAGTTTTGGCGGGATATAAAAATAGATAGCAACATGAATTGTTTTTCTTTATTTGCTCTTCTTTTATCGTTTCCAACGGGTAGATCTTGAGACTATCCAATTATGTACATGCAAAAAAGAAACGATATATCCTTTCGAGGTTGGAAGACGAGATCCCAAAATCCCACCAAAGACCCCTCGTGCTAAATCAGTACTGCATCGATTGCTTGCCATTCGCCGTTGATTGCCTTTTCAAAAGTCTTGAATGGGGGCTCGAGAGGTCATAAGGGAGTTATCTCTAATTCGCTGTTTAATTTTGGAATCTTGAGGGTGTAGGTATCAACATGGCCATTGTATCTGTACAGGTCACGTGATGAACACTCAAACCTGAAGAAACTGGCGTGAAATCTCTTATCGCCCAGGAACCAATTTTTTTTCGGTCTTATCCGCCAACCTTTTCGCCCTTTTCTCAAAAGGGAACGCATTTCCTAGCATTCCCTCTTTCGATAACCTCACACCGGGATTTTTTATGAGATAGCGAGTCGAGCAATCCGAACCCTGCTCCTTCGCGGTGTTTCCATCTGCCCGTCTCCCATACCACACAGACCCTCGTCCCTACCTATCATCTTCTACCCGCCAAACTTCACTCTCAAGACGTCGCTCGTCCCCTCACCAACACGATGGACGCACAAGCCTATCTCATCCGACACGGATGGTCCGGCCCCGGAAACCCCCTCAACCCGAACCAGCGTCCGGGCCCACACGGTGGCCTCGGTCTTACAAAGCCCATTCTCGTCGCGCGCAAACAGAACAACCACGGCGTGGGCAAGAAGACAACGAAAGACCCCACGAATCAGTGGTGGTTGCGCGGATTCGAAGATGCGCTCAAGGGATTTGGCGAGGATAAATCCACCTCGACGAGTTCAAATAATGCATTGACGAGCGAACTGTATCGACACTTCGTGCGCGGTGAATGTCTTGTCGGTACCATCGAGCAGAGAAAGGTAGAGGAGCCGAAAGAAAAGTCCAAGTCCAAATCGAAGAGGAAGCGTGATTCTGAAGATGAGGATGAGCGTCGGGCGAAAAAGGAGGAGAAGGCTGTGCGGAAAGAGGAGAAGCGCAAACGTCGCAAGCTGAAGGAAGATGGGGAGACTACCGAGTCTGCGGTTGTGTCTTCGAGTGATTCGTCGGGCTCGGAGAAGCGCAAGGAGAGTAAAGAGGAGCGTCGGTTGAGGAAGAAGGAGAAGAAGGAACGGAAGGAACGGAAATTGGAGGATAAGAAATCCAAGAAGTCGAAGCGCTCTGCGAGCGAGGAGGATTACCCTACACCGATGTCGACCGATGAGGATCGTGATGATGGACTAGTGACTGCCGCGGAGTCAGATGATACCCCTGTCGCAACCAAAGAGAAGAAGGAAAAGAAGGAGAGCAAAAAGTCCAAGTCCAAGAATAAGGAAAGCGAAGGGGAACGGAAGTCCGACTCGAAGAAGTCCAAAAAAGAGAAGAAAGAGAAGAAGGACAAGTCGGCTTAATCTATACGCCCGCGCTTGAATGTACAAGTGGTGTGCTAGATAGTCTTTTGCATTGCCCCAGGATTGGATACATAGATTTTGCATACGCCATTGATTCTCGCGATCAAGATACCCCTTTCGTTTGGCGAAGATAACGAAACCAAAAAGAAGACATTTTTTCCATTTCATCTCCATCTTTTTAGCTATGCTATTTTTCTTCCGTTCACGGTGATTAGCTCTGCACCGGCAATCTGCCAGGTCTGCCGGACAGGATCCACGGCCGTCTCTCCCAGAAATCATCCTTGATAATATCAACGTGATCAACCACGACTTGCGCCTTTCGGCGCAGCTTCTTGAGTTTGTCCTGCTGTGAGCGGGACTGTTGCGCCTCTGGAAGCGAGACCTCGTCTTCTTTGGAGGCTGGGGCCTGCTTGGGTTCTTCGAGCTCATACTGCAAGTTGAAGATTAGAAATTCGGACCGAGTAGCATACGGAGGATTTCTTATTCTTACCTGGCGGTAGAGCACACTTCCTTTCTTATAAATCTCTTCTTCGTTATTGTAGTTGATGCCAAAGCGCTTGAAGAGGATCTCGTTTTTGTCGGCGGACACGGTTCCCTGATTTAGGTCAATATACTATTCATTCTCCTTGATTGGAATGGATCACCGTATTCTTGGTACCTTAAGTTCTTGCTCTGCATCTGTATTGCTCATACCCCCTTGCTGGACCATCGTCCAGAAGGTTGTGTTGTAGAGATTGTTAATGTGGCCTATAACAGATGAATCAGCAAGACGAGCCTTTGACTCGACAGAAATTTGCCAGATCCTGGTGAGTTTAAAGTTAGACTTACAATCAACTTGTCGCCAGCTCATATAATCCCGTAGGATTCGCGTCGAGGGATAGATGACCGCCCGTCCATCAAACGAAGGCAGGTATGGTGGATGGAGAGGTTTTGAAGGGAAATATGTCGACCATAAATAGATGTAGTGTGCGGTGAACGTTGACACAATGGTTGTGACCAATTTCCTGATATCAGACATCTCAGTTGGCCACGAAGTAGACCAGCGGATGCATTGGGTAAAATTGCATGAAAGACTTACGCATTTCGTCTCTCGAAAAGCTGACAGCTTGGGTGGAAAACAAAGCTAGATTATCAATTAGAAAAAGAATCGGTAAAATCCATTGGCAAAGAAAAGATAGTACGAACCTATACTCGTCACTGACACCATAGGCAATGCATAGATCCGGGAGCTCTTTCATGACCTCAACCGCCGCAGCATTCATGAGGTCGAGCGCACGCCGGTCATTTGGCTTGATGAAGGCATAGTGATCCGACAGCCTGTGGGAGGTCAGATACATGCATAGAACGGTGGTAGGCTGGGCTAGTAAGCCCTCTGTGTAGCCTTCAGCGATCCTCTGGTCCTCTAGGAATTCCCAGATAGTACCAGCAGACTCGCGACTCTTGTGCACAACCAGTACAACAGGACATGGGATTTAAGAGCTCACTTGTGAAATCCTCTTCCGTCAATGCGGACCACAATCCACGTATTGGGAAGCAAGACGTCGGGCTGTTCAAAGTCCTTGACATACTCGAACCTTTGCATCGTCAGTAGACGTATCAGATTTCAAATTCGGCTACAAAACTAACCTGGAGTTAGCCATAGTTCCTCCTCGTCCCGGTGTCTAAGGGTGTGTCGAGTGCCGAGTGGGCAGATTTGTCGAGGCGCCGAAGCCGAGTCATGATTTTGTGCGGCGACCTGCTGCCGCCCAACTCTCCAACTCAGTAGTGGCGGAAGGCCCACCTGAGACTGAACCGGTTCTAACGAAGATAATTACAACTTTGCGCGACGTTCGAACGCCTCCATACTGATCTGAAAATGAAACTTTCCATGGTCTTAATGATCTTACAAAATTTACGATTCAAGCACGATTGAAAAAAGTTGTGACTTTCTTAGGAAATAATAGCGGCTGTCTAACACAGACCGCAGAAACCCGTCGGGGCGTGAAGTTCTCCAGAGTGCGGAATAATAGGGGAAAATCAGAAACGAGAGGGCCTAGGCCACGAGGATATCATGAATGAGCGATCTCAGGGATTGAAAGATCTTCATCACCGGCTTCACTAGCTCGCTCACTGGTCTCGCTCGCCTTGTCAGACTTGCGAGACATACGCGAGAAGAAGCCCAGGCTACTCCGTGTCGAACGATCGGCGGAGGGCACACTGGAGGCGGTGCTGTCAATGCTCCGTCCCAGCTGAGCCTCGCTGGCTGCGTCCTCTTCAATGTCACCTTGAGAGGACTCGCCCTTCTTGGAGAACAGCCCCGAGCGGTCTTTCCAAGAACTGAACTTGCTGGAGCTACCCTTGCGAGTAATTTTACGGATGAAAGATTCCTTGGATGCGTTGTCTGCGGATGCACCGGATGGCATGCGCTCCAAAGATTCGTATGACTCGCCGGTGAAATGGGAGAGTGAACGAGAATCTCGCGACATACGTGGCTCGGATGGGGATCCATCGTCCATATGAAGATCAAAGGGAGCGCCGGAGTCTTTTTCCTTATCCTGGTTTGACCTTTTGCCGCTAAAGATCGCCGTGAACGTCGGTGCAGCAGGGTTGAGCTTTGGGGTGATTGGGCGGTGGGATGAAGATGGTCGTGTGCCAATTGGGGCTTGGAGCGGTCGGAGCTGACGCTCATACGCCTCCTCGACAAAATCAGGTTCCCCAGTGAGTCCCAGAGGCAGATGGCCGGAGGATCCGTAGGAAAGGGATGGGCGACGAGATGGTGCTCGGGACCATGTGGATGGCGAGGCCCAATCTAGGCCGAGTGGGCTATTACGGAGGCCGGTTTGTTCAGCAGACGGCCAGCCGAAATGGCGATTGTCAGTGGAGGGATGAGGAAGCTGGTTTTGATTGTCAAAAGAAAAGGTCGAGGAGGGACGAGGGGATAGAGAGCCGCGACGAACGTTTCCAAGGAGAGCCGAGGGATCAATGGGATCATGCCGTGGGCTAAACTGGTTGTAGCCAGTGCTCAAGTCGGAGTTTCCACGACTGCCAGTGCCACCAAAACCGAATTTACTAGATGAGAAGATACTGGAGAACGCAGCGCGTCTAGATGGCGGGTGATCCGACGAACTGTCCGCGGTGACCCCAGTGGTGTTGCTTCGTGGGAACAAGGACATAGGGTTTGCCCAGTTGCCCGTGTAGCTAAGTCTCCGGCGTCGCGAACCGATGGGGTCCATCTCATCAACGTTACGCGGGAAAGACTGACTTTGCCCCGGCTTCAACGTCCCCAACATAGGCGGTTCATCAGCCAGCGTCTTTCCTCGAGGGCGATGGAAACCGAAAAGCCCAGAAAGTCGTCGAGACGCGCTCTTGGGCCGCTCTCCATCAGCGGACAACCCCACGGGCTGCGAATCGGAATCCTGTCGGTTTAGAGTTTCAAGCGGGCTGGCAAAGATACTACCACGTCGGCTACCAGAAGACGCAGGCGAAGCGGGCCCGATGCCAAAGTTTTCTAGCGGATTGCTCTGTGCCTCCATGGTGGTAAAACGCGGTCGGTTTAGCGGTCGTGGAAACTCGGGTGACTCCTCATCACCAAGTAGATCGGATGGCAACAAAGCATCTGCCCGAGGGCTCATTTGAGGGTTATTGAAAGCAGTCTCCATATCTGAACGCATTATCTCAGGCGGATCAGAGAGACCGGGAATGGTCATTCCATTGTTGATATTGAAGAATGCAGAGCTAGGCGGGAACGTAGGCGAATTAGTTGAGGGAGGGTTGTAGCTGAGTCCACCGGGGAAGGCCGTTTCGACACCGGGGAAGTTCACGGGGGAAGAGACATTGCTGGTCAGCGAACTGCGATGACGGCGCGGTCGGATGGTAGCAATATTCGACAGGTCCAAATCTATTGTTGGCAGGGCGAATGGACCCGAGCTACTCGGCCGCTGATTAGTGAGCCATTTCAGTCTTTCCTGGGCTTCTTGATATTGCTGTTGAGCTTGCGCGTGAAGATTGACCAAAGTGGCATATCGGGCATGCAGGCTGTTCAGTTTCATCTCCCATTGGCGAGCCCGCTCGTTGTCAATACGATCCAGCTCCTTGCCATCCTCACTCTCACCATCTTGAAGCCCTTTCCTCTCATCTTCAAGCTTCTTGATTCGCCCACCCTTGTCTTGAATTTCATCATCGATGATCTTCATGTCGGCTTGCTCCTTCGCAATCTTCTTGCGGATTTCATCTCCCCGTGCTTTGCAATCTTCCTCCAGGCGGGACTTGTCTTCTTTCGCCTGAGCGGCATCGGTATTCATGCGAGAAATCTTCTCCTGCCATCGCAGAATGTCGTTCTTGCGCTTGTCGCGTTCTGCTTCCTTCTGCTGAAGAAGTCTCATACGCTTCGTCTTCTCACTTTGAACCGTTCGGTTGACGCTCTCCAATTTGGAAACATGCTTTTTCAAATCACCGCTGACTTCGTCCTTCTCCTTCACGCGCTTCTTCAGGTCATCACGTTGCTTTTCAAGATCTTTGAGTAATGTGATATGCTCATCATCTTCCTCCGTTGCTTGTTTCTCCACATTGTCGTTTTCTTGTTGCAAAGCCTTCAAGCGGTCGGCCAATTGTTCCAGACTCTCGTCACGATTGCTGCGATAGCCGTTCCGGCGGGATTCGTCGAATTGACCGTGTGAATAGTCTGAGGCTCCTGTAGCGGGCGATGATTTGCGCCCTGTCGAGGGTCGCTTCCCGGGCATTTGACCCGCACTGTGCTCACGAGACATGACCGGCGCGGATGGAGTGGGCAAGCCGGCCGTAGACCTGGGAATCGACGCTCTGATTGTTGGGCCGCCAGCAGTGGCATCCTGCTGGGCTTGGGACAAGGGAAGGGATTTCGTTCGTACATGAAGGATCGCACTGGGGGTTTGAAAATTCGCTGCGCTGACGGAAAGTACACAGATATGATAGATGCTCCCCGGGACTAGGTTCAGGATTTCGACCGCGGTTTCTGCCCGTTTCGACTCGCCCACTGTAGATCATTGTTAGGTATGGACTCAACTTTTTGCTGAAGATTTTGGCTGCTCAAGTGGCAGGCATACCTTTCACATTGTTCACTTGAATGATATGCTTATGTATAGAATTGTGAAAGTCTGGCTGTTTCCAAGCCAGACGAATCTCACGCGCTGTAATTTCCTCGAGGGTCACCTCTGGGGGCGGCGGAATGTCGAGGCCCAGCTTCTCCACCAGGACATCATTGGGGGTCTGGCAGACCTGCCATGCTCGGTATAGGAGCCTGCATTTTTCGAAGCGCAGCAATGGTCAGCCAAACTCTTAGACATTCCGAAGAGGCGATAAAACTCACCAGATCAGGGCCCATAGGATCGAGACGGCAAGAAACAGAGCCATGAGGCCTCGCACCTTCACTCGCGGGACAACAGTTGGGTAGGCATCGAAGGCGAGATAGAATGGCTCGTACATCCCAACGTCAGTCACCCATGGACGCGGGCAGCGGAGGCAAGGGAGAGGTGGTCAAAGGGAGAGACGGTAGTGGCAGACTTGATCGGCTTCTCCATCTCTCGGTGGGACATGGAAGTCACCTGACCCAAGTTAGTCAGGGTCTCACTCTTTGGGACTAGCGTAATCACGGCTCTGGGATCGGCCGCTATACCAGATACAGACTAGCGTATCCAATATTAGTGACCTCGGCATGCTGGTCGGGCTTACCTAATAAACGTTGGGTGTTGAATACTGTTGATGAAGAGCCAACAGATCCGGGGACACCGGCTACCAGGGTGGGCTTATTGATATTGGGCCGTATCTGCCTTTTCTATCTGCCGTCATAAATCCCTTTACCATCTTTCTTTGTTTATATGAGCATCTGTGGCGGTGGTGATACAGTCGCGGCTCCCTGTCAGCCGAGTGTCACATGGGCCGTTTGGTAGCGGCGATTACGATTCCCTCCCAACGAACCTGTTTCCAGTCCACCCCTCTCTTCCGCCCATTCATTTTTCTTGACGAAGTTCATACAATCGGTTACTTTTGTGCTGCGATTTTCCATCATCTATAGCGGAGCCGTCGCCCAGGGTGCCAGATCCTGAACTGGCGAGATGCAGTACGTACGCAGCATCAGCGGCTCTGTCTCCAAGACATGGAACTCGATCAATCCAGCCACGCTGAGCGGTGCGATCGATGTGATTGTTATTGAACAGGAAGATGGTACGTTGGAAGAGAACTATATTCAAATCCTCCCAATTGCAAGACTCTAAGCTTCTGTCGCTTTTAAAGAGCCATGCTGATTCTTGTGGATTTCTCCCTTCTTTTAGGCACCCTCGCTTGCTCGCCCTTCCATGTCCGCTTCGGCAAATTCTCGCTTTTGCGTCCATATGAAAAGAAGGTGGAATTCAAAGTCAATGGGAATAAACAAGACTATGCGATGAAGCTTGGGGAGGGAGGCGAGGCATTTTTCGTCTTTGAGACTACCGACGAGATCCCCGCATCTCTACAGACCTCACCACTAGTATCCCCCGCAGCCAGTCCGAAAGTCCCTGGCGAAGATCTTGCGTCATCTCTACAGGAGCCGGAGTATCTAGACCTTGAAAAATCGCACGGCGATGCTTTATCGGAAGGCGCAAAGACTCCGCCAACGATGCCTCTCTCGCGGCAGTCGCGGGCAACTACGGATCTGGGTATGGCAAATTGAGAAAAAAAATTTGCAACATGCACATATGCTAATTCATCTTTTCAGGCGCAATGACTCCATTGTCACGTTCACCCGCCGACTCGGAAGTGAGCCCTGCCTTTGGTGACTCGTTTAAGTCTAAACCTCCCCTCGATCACTCGGTATCGGACAACATATTTCCCACTAGTATCCGTCGAGCCGACGACGGGAAGCGGACCTCCGTGAGTGGCTCTGGCTCAGCCCATGAAGATGATATCGAGCGGAGTGACCGTTCTCGCAGCCCTCCTCTGCTGTCGCCTCAGGAGGCCATGTCTCGCGCAATCTCTCTGTCCAAGAAGCTCTCCGGCTCAAACATTCCGTCCCACATTACCGATACTGGCGACCTCATGTTGGACATGACGGGCTACAAAAGCAACGAAGAAGATGCTATCCGGGCCGAAGTACTTGCCCGCAAGATTCTTGCTGAGGAGCTGGAAGGCAGCTACGATATAGGTGCACTCATCGGAGCAGATGAGCATGGGAACTTGTGGATCTACAGCAGCGAAGAGGCCAAAGAAGCAGCCTATCGAACGACGGCTCTCAGTTCCATGCGGCCTACTACGGCCCTGAGCGAAGATGCGGTCTCCGACCCTGGCTACCATAGCGAGGGCGACCATTCAACCATCGAGCCTGCGATAGCTGCACGCCACCACCGCACCAAGTCAGATGTCCAGCCGGGCTTCCCCACTCCGCCTCAATCACCCCTTCAGGACTCATTCGCCGTCGAGACTCGCAATTATGCTAAGACACTGCGCTTGACGAGCGATCAACTCAAGGCATTGCAACTGAAGCCGGGACCTAATCTCATGTCCTTCAGCGTGAATAAGGCCACCTGCACAGCAAACATGTATCTGTGGAACGGAAACGTGCCGATTGTGATCTCTGATATCGATGGGACAATCACAAAGTCTGATGCGTTGGGTCACGTTTTGAACATGATCGGACGTGACTGGACCCATGCTGGTGTAGCCAAGTTGTACACGGATATTGTCAATAACGGCTATAACATCATGTATCTCACCAGTCGATCGGTTGGGCAGTCAGACACCACACGGGCGTACCTACACGGAGTATGCCAAGACGGATACCGCCTGCCCAAGGGACCCGTTATCTGCAGTCCAGATCGCACCATGGCGGCACTGAGGCGAGAGATCTACTTGAGGAAGCCCGAGGTCTTCAAAATGGCTTGCCTACGCGACATTCTTGGATTGTTCGCAGGGAAAGAGAATCCGTTTTATGCCGGTTTTGGAAACCGATTGACCGATGCCTTGAGCTACAGATCGGTCAACATTCCTTCCACTCGGATCTTTACAATCAACTCGAACGCCGAGGTGTCGCTTGACTTGCTGAGTTTGAATAAGTATAAGAGCAGCTATGTGACTATGCAGGAGCTGCTGGATCACTTCTTCCCACCCGTCAGTCTTCTGGTCCAGTCCGGAGGCGAAGAATACACAGATTTCACGTACTGGCGTGACACCCCGCAGGAACTTGATGATTTCTCTGCCACTGACAGTGAAGAGGAAGATGAACCCGCGGACGATGAGATGCTTGAGGATGACGAGGACGCGGATGAGGAGGAAGAAGATGATTACGATGATGAGCTGAGCGAGGGAGAAGGTAGCGAATACCTTGACGAGGGTGCAGAAGAAACAGACTTGGGTGCAAGTTACATTTCGCAGGTCTCGGAAGCCCTATCTAACCCAGCAGGGTCTATTCTGGAGTCCATTGAGGGCGATCAAGACCTCCAGGACGAAGGATTGGATGGAGAAGAAGATGTTCTTGCTGTTGGGGCTATACCGGTCGAGCCAGCAGGCTCCATCACCCTTCCTCTACGTCCCAAGTCCCGTGATGTCTGAACATATTCCCATTGTACATTGCTTTCCTCATCCGCACTGAGCCATAGAGGCGGAGTTTGTGTCTCGCGCCATTCAGATACCCCCATCTTGCTGTTCATTTCCCGAGCCGGCAACTGCATCAACATTGCCATTTTGGTGATCAATTACCATGTTCAACACAACTTGCATGCAGACCCAGGCTCCAGTGCAATACACTGAGCTGTCTTTGTGATTTGCGTGTCTTTTGTTCTCTACCTAGGCATTGATGGCGTTTCAAGCGTGTGTTTTTTTTTCTAGAATAGTACTCAGAGAAACTACTCTGAATCAATCATTGCAATAATCTCCACTTATAGAAGACTTCTACTACATTGCATTTGTCTATCATTCCTTCTTCAAACCCCGACTACTTAGCATTTCATGGGTCCGTCATACTTCTTGCCGTGACGCCTACCATAGTGGCTCATTTTTACCCCACATTGACTCGAGCCGCGATCCACCCGCACAAACTAAGCGTCGGCCATTGTCAACCCTCGGCATTTCACAAATACATCATCAATCATCATGGATAAGGTTTGGCGCCGCAGCAAAATGCCCCCTCGGCAATCTGCTGCTATTCAATACTATGATCTTGGCAGCTATCAGCGGCCCATTAGCACCACCAGCCCGGATGCCCAGGCATGGTTTAACCGTGGCCTTATCTGGGCCTACGCGTTCAACCACCAGGAGTCGGCGCGGTGCTTTGAACAGGCTATATTGTTTGACCCCGCATGTAACATGGGGTATTGGGGTCTTGCATTCGCGCTGGGCCCAAATTACAACAAACCATGGAAACTGTTTGATGGAGAAGATCTTTCGATAACCACGACAAGGGCACATGGTGCGGCGATGGAAGCCAATAGACTCGCAGCCAGGGCAAGTCCCGTAGAGAGAGCAATCACCGAGGCATTACAGCATCGATATCCTCAGGAACAACCTGTTGATAACTGTGCTGACTGGAATCACCGATATGCCGAGGCCATGCGCTCAGTGTATCAGTCTTTCCCGGACGACTTGGACGTTGTCACTCTATTTGTTGACTCACTGATGAACTTGACACCTTGGAGTATGTGGGACTTGTCTACAGGACAGCCTACGCCAGGTGCTTGTACACTCGAGGCGAAGCAAGCGTTGGACCGCGCCCTGATCCAGGAAGGCGCGCTCCAGCACCCGGGCCTTTTACATCTGTATATTCACCTTATGGAGATGTCTCCTATTCCTGAGATTGCTCTTCCAGTCGCAGACAATCTACGAGGCCTTGTTCCGGATGCAGGACACCTCGAGCATATGCCGACTCACCTGGACGTCCTATGTGGTGACTACCGTCGAGCAGTCGCCTCAAACACCTCGGCCATTCGAGCAGACGAGAAGTTCCTCGCCAATCAGGAACTAGGTCACTTTTATAACCTGTACCGATGCCATGATTACCATTTTCGAATGTATGCTGCAATGCTAGCAGGCCAATCTAAGATTGCTTTCGACACTGCCAACGTGCTGGCAGAGTCACTCACCGAAGATCTTCTGCGGGTTGAATCGCCACCCTTGGCAGATTGGCTTGAGGGATTCGTCGCTACGCGGGTGCATTCTTTTGTCCGATTTGGCCGATGGGAGTCCATCCTTGCTCTTGAGCTTCCTGCGGATGCGAGCCTCTACTGCGTCACCACTGCTATGATACACTACGGACGGGGCGTGGCTTTTGCAGCTATTGGCCGCGTGAATGAAGCACAACAAGAGCAGCAGCTGTTCAGATCAGCTGTGAAGCGAGTTCCTCTATCTCGAACTATATTTAATAACACTTGTGTCGATATCCTTGCGGTAGCAGAGCCGATGCTACATGGGGAGATTGCTTATCGCTGCGGAGATTACGACACAGCTTTTGCTAGTCTCCGACTTGCAGTTGTAAAAGACGATAACCTCCCCTATGATGAGCCCTGGGGCTGGATGCAGCCTGCTCGGCATGCCTTGGGGGCATTGCTGCTCGAACAAGGGCGAGTCGAAGAGGCCATGAACGTCTACGCTGCCGATCTCGGGATTGACCAGTCATTACCTCGTGCCCTAACCCACCCGAACAACATATGGGCTCTTCATGGCTACTACGAATGTCTCGTGAAAATGGGAAGACATGGGGAGGCACGCATTATTCGACCGCAGCTACAATTAGCTATGGCTATGGCCGATGTACCCATTCGATCATCGTGCTTCTGTCGGTTACATACAGCAACCTAGACTTATACTACGTGATAGAAAACTGGAAAGAAACGCGGTGAAAACCAAAATACCATTGACGTTATTAATAGTAAAATAATACCTTCCGCCCCCACGGCGAAAAACCAGTGTCCTTCCGGGAATGCCAAGCAGATCAACGCCAAGAAGGAATCACCACAAGGCAGAGTTGGAAGAGCGAGGTGCGCAGGGTGCCAGGATGGCTGGGCAAAACAGCGTACAGGTCCTAAGCACATCCCACTACAATAAACCCTTCCCAACATCCAAAGTAAAAACCGTGTCGACTGTTTGGCGCGCAGATCTGCTATTTCTTGTCGTCGCCACCGTGATTAATTGTGGGAGGCTGTGTTAGGATGGAAACGGCAATGATACACACTTTACCCAGATAGACGGTAAGCTGCCAAGATTATCTTGCGCATATAACCTTTAAAGAGATCCTCATGAGTCGTAAAGATTATGTTCGCTTCTACAAAAACTGCATGCTATCTAATCAGCTCCCGTCAGTCTCAATATGGTTTCCAGCTATCACGATCAATACCAAACCAGTTGGGGTCTGGAGGCAGTTCCTAGACAACAAAAGAAATGGCTCTCCCTATTTACTCTGCGGTTTGCCGCAGCTTTATGTCAGATGACTGTCGTGATTTGCTTTGCTTGGGCTTATGCCGAGCACGAGAAGCCAGTCGCCTATATTGATGGCCTGGGAAGTGCCTGGTCAAGTATTAATTTGGGAACAGTGAGTCCATCTATACCTCTAAAGTGGTACGTATGAATTGACCGCCATGCTAATTCTGACCTTCTGTAACGCAGGCCTCTTACGCATTTCTCTGGTCCGCTGTCTTTCTTGCAGTCGTCTTGATCTTCAACTGTAGAGTACATCCCGGTGCGAGCATCACATTTGATTGCCTGGCTTTCCTTGCGCAAATTATCACCGTCAGCTTCTATGTCAACGAATTTGCCGAGTATCAACATGGTGGTTACTCAGAGAATACCAAAGAAGCTAAAAGGCTATATGGAGTGGAATGCTTTGGAATCGCTGTGATGTTTTTGGGGCTGTACGTGCTTGACCCATCTTGTGTTTGTGAAAGACACAATTCTGACTAATGCCCTTGCTGTTGCAGGATTTTCAACTTGATTCTCATGATCAGAGCCTCTATAGCTTGCCATGTCGAGCGAAAGATCGGAAAACAGGGTACTCAGCCAAAGTTAGACGACGCCTAATCGTCTCGTGAGCTATCATTGAAGAATCGCACTTCCAGCGCCATTTAAATTGGCTGAGATGTGGGCCTTGGGGATGAAATCAGAACTGTGGTCTGATTTTTAATGTTTAATGTCTAATAAGTAGTCGTTTGATTTTTTAAAACGGAAATTCAGACCTTCAACACCTCGAAGAGCGATGCCAACAGTAAAATACTAAGACATCGAATGAGACTAAATGCACTTCTAGATAATACAATGGATGTGTTAGATGCAGGTAGGCATATGTTAAGTGTAGCGACTAAGAAGAGCCGCTTGAAACGCGATCGGGATCGATCGAAGAGGGCCAACAGCTAGCTCAGCAGCGGAAATTGCGTCGAACGTACCGAGCGGGGAATCCTGCTGGAGAGTCAACATTTCGGATAGGTTTAAAGATCTAAAATATGTAATAATTGAAGAGTCGCGGAATTCTTAGTCTGTAGACTGCTACGTCTAAAGAACTATACATGTTGTGGCTCATCATGGGTTTGACGTGGCAATGTGGCAGTGGCTGCAAATGTACCTGCAATATGGCCCAACACCGCCCCCAAGTCAGCCCCTGGGGCTGAACCATGACTTCCCCTTTATGAATTCGTTCAATGCACTCTAAGGTGCCTCTTTGCATGATACCAAGGTCGCCTGCTATTCAGCAGTATTGGGACGTCTTGGGTTGTTTCGCTCTAGCAAAACTTGGCTATCAAATCTCTCCCAGAATTCATACGTACCTCACAAGAACACCGACGCAAGGCCATGGGACTCTTCGAGCATAATCACGAGAAGCGCCCAGCTCAGAGTCAGAAAGATGGGTCCTTCAGAGGGCTACGGAGATTTATTGCCAGTAAAAGCAAGCAGTCACGGATTGATTCAGCGACTCCTGCCTCCACAATTGGCGACCAGACCAGAGAAAAGCGCCATGAAGTTGACTCAATCCGCATCACCCCAAGTAATAATCTGAACACAGATCATGAGAGATCTCCCACTGCCAAATCACTTTGGGACTGCGCATATGAAGTCCTTGAGAAGGAAAATCCTTCCTTGGTAGAGAAGTATGAGTACCTTCTGTCAGAGGAGGCGAGGACAAGTACGTATCAGCCACACGTTATGCAACGCAGAGGCAATATTGACCATCCTACAGACTCTGCATCCGATAATGTCACTCCCCTGCCGACTACGCCACCGGTCGAGCGGTCAACCCGCCGAGCACAACTGGACGCAATAATCCAAGAGGGGTTGCGACGCGTTGAAAACATGAAAACAAAATACACCATTGCCGGCCACGAATTTGTTCTGGGTGATCAGATAGCACAGGCCGCAGATCTGGTGCTGTGGGCGAAAGAATTGATTGGTGAGGCAGTTAAGAGCTCATCAGAAGCCTCTATCGCGTGGGCTGGTGTTTGCATCATTCTTCCACTTCTCACAAACCCCAGGGTCGCAGACGAAGCCAATCGAGATGGCTTCACATATGTGACTACTCGTATGCGGTACTACACCGCACTGGAGCCTCTGCTCCTGCGACTTAGCGGGAACGCCGGAGTCACCAGCGCTTTGATGGAGGAAGCCAACGGCCAGATTGTGGTCCTCTATCGGCACATTCTTGAGTTTCAGATCCGAAGCGTCTTAAGATTCTACCAGAGCTGCATCAAGGGCTATGTCAAAGACGTCTTTTCGCCAAATGATTGGAAGCAGTTGAGAATCAACATTGAAAACATGGACAGAACCGTCAATGAGAACCTCACCCAGATGAATGAGTTGTTGTCAAGGCAAGAGCTTGAGTCTCTCAACGACAAAAGCCAAAAGGCTCTTGAAATCATGGACCGATTGCTACACGTGTTATTGGAACAGCTGAAGAGCCAAGAACAGTATCTTCAGTCATTCCGTCTCACCAGCAGCAGCAAGGATGCCACATACGAATGGTATAAAGATCGGGTTGAAGACCGCGTCAAGGGCACCTGCGAGTGGTTCCTACATCATCCAAATTTCCAGACGTGGTTGAAACAAGATTCGGGCCCATTAATGGTCTCAGCAGACCCGGGATGTGGGAAATCTGTCTTGGCCAAATACCTCATCGATCATGACCTTCCGCGCTCCTCCTCAGCAACGATCTGCTACTTTTTCTTCAAGGATCAGGACCAGAATACGGTCAGACAAGCACTTTGTGCTCTTCTTCACCAACTACTCTCCCAGCAGCCACAACTAATCAAATATGTGGCCGAGCAATTCAAGCAAAACGGCTCGGGCCTAATTAACTCCACGCACTCACTTTGGACTATCCTGGAAAATGCTGTGCAGGACCCCCAAGCCGGATCCATAATTTTGGTCCTCGATGCCCTGGATGAATGCGCCGAATCAGAGTTGGAGTACCTGATGATGAGACTAGAAAGCCAGTTCTGCAGCAATAAGTCAATCAGTGGCAAGCTGAAGTATCTCCTTACTAGTCGCCCGTATGAGCACATTGTTTCTAAGTTCCAGAGGCTGTTGGATATCTTCCCGTACGTGCGTATACCGGGAGAAGAAGAATCCGAAATCATTAGTCAAGAGGTCAATTACGTGATCAATCACCGAGTCGAACAACTGGCAAAAGAAAAGAACCTCTCAAATCACGTCAAAGATCACCTGGCAAAAGAATTGCTCAGAGTTCCGCACCGTACGTACCTTTGGGTATACCTTGCGTTTGAGCATTTGCACAAAGAACACTTCAAAAAGACAGTTAAAGGGGTCGATTCCACTATTGCAACCCTACCGAAGAGTGTCTACCAGGCATACGAGCAAATTCTTAGCAAGTCTAAGGAAGACCCTATGGTTAGGGTAGCCCTGAGCATCGTTTTAGCGGCAACTCGGCCGCTCACGCTGCTAGAAATGAACATTGCGGTGAATATAGACGACACGGCGAGATCTATCTACGACCTTGACCTCGAAGAAGAAGACGACTTTAAGTCACGTCTTAGGTCTTGGTGTGGTTTATTCATCTCAACTCATCATGGCAAGATTTATTTTCTTCATCAAACTGCTCGAGAGTTTCTGTTGGCGGATCTGTCCTCGCCTGCAACGATCCCGTCAGAGGTACATTGGCGTCATTCCATGACGATGAATCAGGCACATAATGTTCTTGCAGAGCTCTGTGTGCGATATCTTGACTTCTTTAACTTCGATGACAAGATTCTAACAGGTATCAATGAGGAAGGGGGCCACGGCGTTGATAGAGAAGCCTTCCTGGACTATTCGGCCAAGAGTTGGAGTCTACACTTCCGTGAGGCCTCTATTAATGATGGTGCGGCCATAATACCTGCCACACTAAGAATCTGTGATCCAGGATCGAAGAGTTACAAGGCGTGGCTTAAACTCTATTGGATGACCGCGGGAATGGAGGGCACTAAGTTCACGGCCCTTCTGCTATGCTCGCATTTCGGTCACGAGGCAACTGTCAAGCATTTACTCGAGCAAGAGGCGGACGTGGAGTTTGCGGACGAGAAGTTCGGCCGAACACCGTTATCATGGGCAGCCATGGGAGGGCATAAGGCAGTGGTTAATCAGTTGCTTGATAAAGAGGCGAACCTGGAGTTAAAGGATATTGACGGCCAGACACCGCTATCATGGGCAGCTAGGAATGGGCATGAAGCAGTGGTTCAGCAGTTGCTTGATAAAGGGGCGAACCTAGAATCAAAGGATAAAGCCGGCTGGACACCGCTATCATGGGCAGCTAGGAATGGGCATGAAGCAGTGGTTCAGCAGTTGCTTGATAAAGGGGCGAACCTAGAATCAAAGGATAAAGCCGGCTGGACACCGCTATCATGGGCGGCCGCAAGAGGGCGTGAGGTAGTGGTTAAGCAGTTACTTGAGAAAGGAGCGAACCCGGAGGCAAAGGATAAATGACGACCGAACAGCGCTATCATGGGCAGTTGAAGGAGGTTATGAGGCGGTGATCAAGCAATTACGTGAGAAAGAGGCGAGCCTGGATTCAAAAGAAACTCTTGTGTAGGGCAGGACATCGGTATGATAGACAGCTGTGAATAGGTATGAGGCAGTGGCTAAGTCTTCCTTGCAAAGCATCACAGTCTTCGCACTGTCACTACCGGGGAACTGTCTTGGCTTGTTAGATCGTATGCCTCGTATATCAATCTCGACAGGAAACTGCTGTATTTAATCATGGATGAATAATTGAAGTTACCCCTTTGATCTCGCCTGTGACGAAGACATCTACTTCTAAACTGGAGAGAAGCTACGGAGATAAAGCAGAGGAAAGGCAATGACAAACAGTATAAATATACTCGAGGTCGGTCAACCTCGCCGGTGATTATCTACTAGAAGACAAGTTCGAGCCAAGAATGCCGGCCTAAGTGTGCTTCACGCGCACGGGGTGAGCCTCAGTGTTAAAAACAAAGGTGTTCTTGTCGCCCGTCTTCACCTGCCACTCAGCATCTGGGATGGTCAGTATCAGTGTTTTCAAATTATGTTATATTCGGGAAGGGGGAATAAGACATACCGTCTGCATGGATGAGGTACGAATACTTCATGACCTCAGCAAAGAGGAAGCTCTCTTGGTTATCGTACTTGGAGCCGCCGTTGGCGGCATTGACGTTGCTGAGGGCCGCGAAGCCAGAGTCGGTACGGGCGGTAGCATTGATTGCAACGAACGCATTCCAAGCCCAGTCACGATACTGCAAAGCAAATTAGCCGGTCTATCTCGACATAATCAATTGGGGTAATACTCACAAATTGCTTGCCTGTAACACGGTAGGCATAGTAGAAACTCTCAATCACCTCAGGGCGGAGGATGTATGCACCGCTGGTAATGTAGAAGCCGGCTTTCTCATAAAAGGCCTTCTGGTCGCTGGGGACACTGTTGGGGTCCCAGCCCCAGGAGTCGGGGCCGATCTTGGTCAAAGTCGCGTTGTAAGTAGCCTCACATCCATCGACCAGCTTAAGCCCGAAATCAATGAAGTCTTCACGACCTAGAACCGTACCGCCCAAGAGGAAGCTACCTCCATCGAAGCAAGTCAAGTGCTGCGAGCTGAGATAATACTTGCCATTTTGGTATGAAGACAGCCAGGTCAGATCTGGGCGGGGTTCCGGGTGCGATTGCAGGTGATTGATTGTCGACTCGGCGGCCAGCACCCAGCGGTCTTTGTATGTGGCGAAACGCTTCGGGTCATACACATACATTTTGATGAGATATTCGTAGAAAGAGTCATCACCACCATCCCAAGAAACGTACCCATCGGTGAATTGGCCGTTCTCAATGTTGATGTTGCTGCCAACGAGGCCGGGGAACGGCTCACCGCTGGAGGGCTGTGGGTTGAGCAAATGCGACTCTGCCTTCTGGCTGATGGTTGCATACTCATCGTCTCCGGTCAGGTCAGACAATCGCGTCCATTCAAGCACCAGGGTGCCCGTTACGGCGAGGCCATTGGTGGTTGAACCGTCGTTGGCCTGGGACATGATGTTGATATTGTTGTAAGGAACACCAGATCCAGTATTAAAGGCAAACTTCAGGACATCGCCCAGGTTCTTTGCTTGGGTCAGGAGGTTGTCCACAAGCGTCGAGTCTTGAACCATACTGGAAGCTGGTCCGGTGAGCAAGTCATAGCCGGAGAGCATGCCGCCAAGGTAGCGGATGGTTGTCTCGAACAGGCTGACATCGGAGTCGGTCTGGCTATAGTCGATCGTTGCGACATGGTTCAGAATGGTGTTGACCACGTCCGTTTTGCCCATGATGATCGCAGTGGAAAGTGCATCCACTGCGGACGCTCCCCATCCATTCCTGCATTCCTCATCAGCTCATGATCCCACTATGGATATTTAAATTATGGTACGGCCAAAACCGCTTACCTGGAATCGCCATATCCGTTGCTCACTGGGTGGAGCTCATCATGAGGGAAAGCGTATTTCATATACCCATCCCATGCATGTTGGAAGGCCTCCTTGACCGCGTCGGCCTTCTGTTGAGCATCTGAATCGCGGTGCAAGACCTCTTCAGTGTCGGCCAACGGATGAGCCGCCGTCGATCCTACTAGGCTCAGCGCCGCTAGCGAGAGTGAAACGGGGACGCGCATAGTGGCTCGTGTGCACGCTCTTTCTTCGAGAGCGCGAGTTGGTGTATATAGAGAATGAACGGTATGTTAAGAATACGCGACACCACGACACTGCACAGCTGCTAGAAATAGGAGAAAGCTGAAAGACAAGACGAGTCGCAAGGGAATGGCCACCCGCACGAGCGGGTCAAAGGCGACTATTAAATCGAGAGTGGATCAGTGGATCTCACGAAGGAAAACAATGGGGAATGGGGGGATGTGATGGAGGTGGAACCCCAAAAGGGGAAATCGGGCGGTCACACGCGATCTTGTTTACTTTGAATCTGGGAATTTACCCAGGTGCTTCCCAATCCAATTCTCCTCCCAGACCCTCAGTCATTCTACTGTTCTCCATACGCTAAGATTTGAATACTACTCACTAGCTGCATAGTATGGTGGCATCGGGCTTGGTGGCGCCAGGACTGGGTCCTAGAGTTCTCGATTCCTGCCCTGCAAGGTCCCATTCGGACTGGCGAGTGGCCCTGGGGGATCTGCATTCTTACCGAACTTGATTGGCCGCCCTCGACTGCGGTGGTCCGGAGGAATGCAGTGCATCCTGAGGCCTTGCGATCGCCGAGTCGTCCATGTTCTTTGACTCGTCGGATGCACAGAGAATTGATTTATTCACAGATGTCACAAGTTCTCCCACTCGGGTGGTTTCTGGCAAGTCATCGAGACAAGGTGGATGACCGCGGCAGATGACGGCAGAGCGGGTCAACCCTAAAAGCATGGATCCCCTTTGTGGCTTGAATTTAGGGGGGGGGCATCACACCCACATTCGCACGGAGAGCCAAGCAATGCACCCCTCTCAGTCCCCGTCTGACCAGATATCGGGGATTCTGGGGCAGTGCGGCCGAGGATACTCCAAATGCCGTCACCCTACAGCTAGGGGCAAAGATACTCTTCTTGGGTTGGTTTATATTGGTCTGAGAATCATATAACCGACGTGGAGTCGGCTAGAAAGCCGGCATATTAATCTTGTCTGTGATGAGACATGACTCTCCAACATCTCGGAGATCTTCTGAAGGTCTTCGCCTTCGTCGGCCGATGAAATGTCCGCGCCTCTTTGGGGAAAGCGACATTGTTACCTCAAGGTCAGAGTAAAAGGAATACTCCGATGCGCCGCCACAAGACAAATGGGTTATGAACAGGGGAAAATGTGGCTTACAGAAAGTTAATGCTTATTTCGGAAATGCTCGCTCGCATGCTTGGGATTATCGAGGCTACAGCCTTCCGTCCGCCACGTCAGGTGCTGCAGGGACATGTTTTGGCCATGCCGGTGGGTGGTCCTGGGCCAGAATGTTTTGCACCTGGCGATCTTGCTTGCTCTTTGGATGAAAAGAGAACCTTTCATGATTCAGCCGGAACCATGGTATATTCCCAAGGAAAACCCACCTCGAAGTACATATCGAGCTAGTAGTGCTATTGTGGTGAGCCTGGCAGAGGATCAGCGGACTATAGGAAATCAGGCCCTACTACGGGGTAAGCTCTGGCTGTTAGGTGGCTGGATAGCGTTCAGGTCAAAAGTTTAATTGCAGCGGTAAGAAGCCCCCGCAATCGAGAAGTAGATTCAATGGACTATTGTAATCCAACATTTTCATAATCTATTCGTAGGAAAAGGACTCTCCTGTCAAACTGTGACAATCAATTTCCTACACCTGGGCCTCAGAATTGGTCGCAGGATCAGATACATAACATTCAGTATTGGATATTTTGAGCGAGCGGTCGATCAGAGACTCCATAATTGTTCTTTCTTTGGCCGAAGCCAATGGTGCACTCACTGCTTGCTTTAAGAACGTTCGTATCCACAGATTGTATAACTACCAGTCATATATACCTCTGATGTTCACACCATCGTAAATCAGCACAGGTCCCCCCCTGGTATTCTAAAAAGGACGATCGCTAAGGAACTGGCGAGGACAGTCTTATCAGTAATTACCAGCACATGGCCTGCTCTCCTGAATAAATAAAGGAAGGTGCTCAGATAGAACCCTCACAGCTCAAAAGTGACACCCGTATTGATAGCTACAGTATTGGGTGTGAGCTGTGACCTGACTTTCGCCTTGCAATAAGGCAGAACCCCGCTCCATATGACCCCCCTTTTGAAAAAGCAAGTATGAGACGACACTTGAACTTTCTACTTTCAATCTGCCATGACCTGTCCTAGTCTCTGTAAAGCAGGCCTTATCCGGCTCCAAAGTGTGGAATGTAATCTTTGATCAAAATGTTGTGCTGTAGAGTCGAGAAATTCGGAAGGCGACTTTAATCTCTAGCAAGTTCACAGCTTTCATAGTTGTGGTTCTGGGCCCTTTGTGACCGCATAAGGGTTTATGCACTGTTCGTCTCGAAGGAAACAGATCATGTCACGCCCAGCATGTATGTCGTAGACTACAGCCTGGGCTGCTTTTCCGTAAAGACAAGCGGTTTCACTGCTGAAGGTGACCTGTAGGCCTGCTTTTAACTTGGGAGGTGATACACTCGTGGGTACGTACAGACCTCGATCGAAGACCACACATATATATTAGATAGAAACACAACCTAGGGCGTGCTGGCACCAACGAAGACAAACCTGCGAAGATGCCTGATGAAACCTAAATAAGCCATTCAAAGCAAGATGATTTGGAATTACAGAGCAGCGTCTCAAATCCCGGTCGGTGTTCTCTTTTCATGACTCGATGGCGGGGATCTTGGATTCCGGGCATGCCCGATGTCGCAGCGCAGAACATTTTGCGGACCATCATTGTAGAAGGCGTGGCTCCAATGTGCAAAGCAGAAGATCAGTTTAGAATAGAGAGTTCCCAAGAACACAAGGCAAACAGATAAGATTCCGAGTAATAACCTTAAAAACATTCCAGCTAGCCTGCTGGACTCCAGGGGAGAGCGATGAATCAGCGGGATGGGGCAACCACCAACCGGCGGGCGGCAAAAAAAAAGGTAAACCGGCGAGGAGTCATCGCTGGTTTAACCCTTCCTTCCCTCCACGCGCCTCCCCCACCAATTAGTCCAAGGGGATTCTGATCTTCCTCTCAATTCTTTTACTCCTTCCTCTATCTCTCCCCTGGTCCTCCTCAATTAACCCATCCGCCATGGCCACGCCCTTCCTTATCTCCTACCCCTCCAACCCCACCTCCGGCCTCACCCTCAAGCAGATTGCCTACTTCGGGCGAGTGCTGGTCAAGGTATCATCCCTCGCCGAAGCCGAGCAGTTCCTACGACAGAACTTCCGCCAACTCGATGTCTTTGTCGACGCGACTGCCATCTCCTCCGCTGGCGACCTCGTTGATGTGCTCAATGCCGGTGCTGCTAAGATTCTCATCACCATCGACCAATTGACCGCACTCTCCCAGGAACAGTCCGTTCCCTCCTCTCGACTGCTTGTCTCCGCTCCCTCCGATGCTCAGATCGATACTCTCCAGCAATGGATTGCCGCAGATGTCACTGAGCGCAACGATGCCAGTGTCTGTGTCACCCCCGCCGCCGTCTCTG
This sequence comes from Penicillium brasilianum, assembly GCA_001048715.1. Taxonomy (NCBI): domain Eukaryota; kingdom Fungi; phylum Ascomycota; class Eurotiomycetes; order Eurotiales; family Aspergillaceae; genus Penicillium; species Penicillium brasilianum. The sequence goes on from CDHK01000003.1 coordinate 2,943,099, forward strand.
CCGCGGCCACCAAATTGAACATCAGCTCAGACTCGCCCCGCCTGTTCACGACGTTTGGAAACGAGGCAGTGTCCGAGGACGCCGTCAACCAGGTTACACAAAAGGGTGCCATCGCCATTCTGCCTTCCCAGGCCTTGACTGTGGAGCGGGATGCTGCCGGCCAGATCTCCGCTGCGAAGCTTATTGCCTCGCGCGCTGTTACCGACCAGGCAAACGGCTTGTATGCTACATCCGTCACTGATGAGCGTGGCTCCTGCCTTGGAGTTGTCTGGAGCAGCGACGAGAGTATCGCTGAGGCTCTCCGCACCGGTACCGGAGTATACCAGAGCCGCAAGCGTGGCCTGTGGTACAAGGGCCAGTCAAGCGGTGATGTGCAGGAATTGATCCGCATCGGCTTCGACTGTGATGCGGACTGCTTGGTCTTTGTGGTCAAGCAGATTGGACGAGGTAAGGCGGCTTTAATTTCAACCACTTCTTGGATTTTCGTGGTAGCTAACGATAGGTGATTCAACTAGGCTTCTGCCACCTCGGCACGGAGACCTGCTTCGGTGCTTCTGCTGGTCTCTCCCGTCTCCAAAAGACCCTCCTTGCCCGCAAGGCCGATGCCCCCGCCGGATCCTATACCGCTCGTCTCTTCAATGAGCCGAAGCTCGCCGAGGCTAAGATTATGGAGGAGGCTGAGGAGCTCTGCCGTGCCACCACCAAGGAGGAGATCGCCTTCGAGGCTGCCGATTTGCTGTACTTTGCATTGACCAAGTGCATTGCTGCTGGTGTCACCTTGGAAGACATTGAGCGTAACCTTGACCTCAAGAGTCTCAAGGTGAAGCGGAGAAAGGGCGATGCCAAGGGTCCTTGGGCGGAGAAGGCTGGCCTGGTCCCCGCTGCGAAGCCAACTGCTACCCCAGCTCCTGCCCCTGTCGCCGCTCCCGCCCCTGTTGAAGACCGCTCGCGCATTGAGATGAAGCGAGTGGTTACTTCCTCCACCCCTGTCACCGAGGTCAAGGAGTTCCTCAAGCGTCCCTCCCAGAAGTCCAACGACGCTATCGTTGCTATGGTCAAGCCCATTATCCAAGACGTTCGCGAGGGTGGCGACGCTGCTGTCCTCAAGTACACCCACAAGTTTGAGAAGGCTACTTCTCTGACCTCACCCGTTATCAAGGCTCCCTTCCCCGCCGAGCTGATGAAATTGACTCCCGATGTTCAGGAGGCCCTCGATATCAGCATTGGCAACATCCAGCGCTTCCACGCTGCGCAGAAGGGTAGCAACGACACCCTCAAGATGGAGACTATGCCCGGTGTTGTTTGCTCGCGCTTCTCTCGTGCCATCGAGCGCGTTGGTCTTTACATTCCCGGCGGTACCGCCGTGTTGCCCTCTACCGCCATGATGCTGGGTGTCCCCGCTATGGTCGCTGGTTGCCAGAAGATCGTTCTGGCTTCTCCTCCCCGCTCCGATGGCAGCATTTCTCCCGAGATTGTCTACGTCGCGCACAAGGTCGGCGCCGAGAGCATTGTCCTGGCTGGTGGTGCTCAGGCCGTGGCCGCCATGGCCTACGGTACTGAATCTATCACCAAGGTAGACAAGATTCTTGGCCCTGGTAACCAGTTCGTGACTGCGGCCAAGATGTTTGTGTCTAACGACACCTCCGCCGGTGTTAGCATTGATATGCCCGCTGGTCCCAGTGAGGTTCTCGTCATTGCCGACAAGACCGCCAACCCGGCCTTCGTTGCCTCTGACCTGCTGAGCCAGGCTGAGCACGGTGTCGACTCCCAGGTGATCCTGATCGCCGTCGACTTGAACGAGGAGCAGCTGCGTGCTATCGAGGACGAGGTCGATGCTCAGGCAAAGGCCCTTCCCCGCATGGACATTGTCCGTGGCTCGCTGGAGCACTCTGTTACTTTCGTGGTCCGTGACATCAACGAGGCCATGATCCTCAGCAACGAGTATGCCCCGGAGCACTTGATCCTGCAGGTGGAGGGTCCCGAGGCAGTTGTCGACCAAGTTCAGAACGCCGGTAGTGTGTTCATTGGTCCCTGGACCCCCGAGAGTGTCGGTGACTACTCTGCCGGTGTTAACCACTCTCTCCGTAAGTCTTCCATTGAAGAATATCCCTTCTGATATCCCAAACTAACCTTTTTTCTCAGCGACCTACGGCTACGCCAAGCAGTACTCTGGTGTTAACCTTGGCTCCTACCTGAAGCACATTACCAGCTCTAACCTGACCGCCGACGGTCTTCTGGGTCTGGCCAAGACGGTCGAGACTCTGGCTGCTGTCGAGGGCTTGGACGCTCACAAGCGGGCCATCAGCATCCGTGTTGCACAGATGCAGAAGGACCGCTCGTAGATTATCTGCGATCGGTTTGCCAGAGCTTTTATATTCCGGGATTTATCATTTTAGTGTCTTGTCATGAATGAATGCGCGATGAATATTAGATAGCGGGGAAAGGACCCAAAAAGTTGCTGATGGGGCTTCTAGCGAGCGATATACAATTACATTATTGTTTGCATTGATTTTGGCTTCTCTGAGCCATTTTGATACTTCTGGAAGAACAGATCCCGTATTCGAGCGGGCTCCATCAGGCTAGTCCCTAGCAGTCGATGGCGTCGATGCTCAGTGATGTCAGGTATCCACATAGTTCACATCGCCGTGAGTTGATTACACTCGGGCGAAAACAGAAGAGTATAATGCATATGGTAGTAAATTCACAGCTGGGACTACCGATATTCCAGCGAGGTATCTAAGGTATCAAACAAAGAGATGCAATCACCAACGTCTGCAGCTATCCCTGCAGCCCCGACCTCGGAGGCCCGAGATCGGACTCATCATTTTTAGCACTGCCAACCAGTCCTTCACCTTCCCGTCATCCAGAACCAGGAAAAAGTGCGAGACAGTCTACAACTGGGCAACGTCATTCAAGATCTGAACCTCCTGGCCAGGCTTAAAGGCTGGCAGACCGAGGTATGGACAGCCGGCGCAGCGGAAAGCATCACCCAGAGCACAGCTACCGCATGAACCGGTCGTCTTGCCCTCCACGGTGAAATCCAACTCGGTCAGATCGTCCGACTGCAGCTTCAGCACGTTCAGATTCTTATCGGCGTTGGCCCTGCGCTCCTTATCCTCGGCCTCGAGGCGATCCGCGAGACCGCATGTGCAATCCTTGCAGGCGCGCCGCCTGCGACCAGTCTTGGGTTGACACTCTGGGGCTGTTTGAGAAGAACAACGTTAGCTCGTCGACTCTCCGGAGGAACATAGACGTCGAACCACGCAGGAATGAGAATCACATACGGGGCATAATGGGTCTCGTGAAATCCTCCTCATCGAGAAGCGAATCCTCATTAATGAACTCCTCATTATCCTCCAAATCAATCTTAACCTGGTTACCAGCATTCGTCGTAAACCCACTCATTATACCCGTCGGCGCCGCAGCAGTAGCAGCAGTAGTTTTCTTCTTCCTTCCGCCCAATTTCAGTGGAATAGCCGACGCCTGCTCGAAATTGGGTTTCTCGAATCCAGCCTCGTTCTGCACAAGTCCCGCCATGATAGCCTCCATCGAGTCCGCAGCCGTGAGCGGCTTATCTTGCGTGGCCAGCTTTGCGCCAGGCTTCATGGATGGCACGAGGGCGGTGTATACGTCTCGGGTGAGGAGTTGAAGGGCCTCTGTCCGTCGGGAGCCATCGGTGTCGGTTAGGACGAGAACGTTAGTGTATGTGGTTGGGGGGAGGGAGACGATGCCGGCAGAGAGGCGATCAAGCATTTGCAGGTCTGTGTTTTGGCGGTCGAAGGTTGTGAAGAGGGCGTGGAGTTTCTCCTCGTGGGCGGCGATGGAGGGGGGAGCGAGGAGGAGAGTGCGCGGGGCATCGACGGGCCTGGTTGGAGCGGACATGTCGAAGTCGTCGCTGGTATCAATGGTCACGAAAGAGGGCGCCATTGCGAGGATTTGGTGACTTTCAGTGACTGAAGAGGTCAAAGGAGCGGATAGGGTAGGAGCGGAGAGTATGAAGGGAAAGAAAAGAGAGCCAAGTGAGGGGTGGCGAACATTTCGCAGTCACCGATAAAAGATAAACTTAGTCAGCGTCCATTATAAATCGCTTTTCCGCGGGTTGACGGTCGATAAGCTGGTGGAGTCTTTTTCAGGTCGATCCTATCAGCTCGCCGGGATTACGGGGAGTGTTGGACCAGGTTGGGTAAGGGAACACGAGTGCACTCGACGAGCGTATTACCAATCCTCGAGGGGGATGACAATCCTTTTGTTCTCGCGTTATGCCACTAGTTGCGGGGGGTTATCAATCGCTCGTTCCCGAATGGCAACACCACCATCACGCAAACTGGAGACAATTCCAAGAAGGGAATGGTGGGTGGCTTTTGGGGTATAATCACTAATACGTGTCATTGTCTAACGACTAATTATATGACTGGAATTTGATTCGCTCGTAGTCTCACTTTTGGAAATTCACAAATGCGCCTGGACTCCCCGTCTATGCTGGTATCGGTACAAGATATAGATCAAACATGATGAAAAGGATAATAGGACACGAAGAAGATGCAGAGGCAACGGCTGCGGGTCATCAACTCATAACGAAAGCCCTCGCCGGACAATTTCTCGAGACCATTTAGCGCTTGCGCTCACGAACCTTCCACTTCACTCCATTCTTGTTGGTGCCTCCCACGGATCGGTCCATCTTGCCCTGCTGCAATTCGACTTCCTGCTCGGCCTTTTGGATCGCCGCATACTGCTTGCGCAGTGCTGCGAGCTTGTTCTCCCGGCCCTCGATGACACGCTTGCGGATCTTGCGGGCCCGACGAGCCTCGCGAAGTGCTTCTTTCTCTGCAGCAAGTTGCTTAGGAGTCTTGCGGGTTTGAGATGTCTTGTCCTCCGCTTCATCCTTGTCCTGATCCATCACGTCGTCGTCCTCGCGTCGGCGTTTCAAGTTTTGCTGGTCTCCCTTGTCGTCTGCGAATACGACCTTGCGCGGCTTCGGCGTCACTGGAGCGCCAAAATCGAGGTCATCCAAGTCGTCGAATCCGTCAAAGTCGTCATCATCCTCCTCTTCTGACTCCTCCTTCTTCTTAGACTTCACGCCCAGTACGACATTCATCCCGTCTTGCAATTGCATATCTTGCTCTAGACGTTCGATCTGCCGACGTATCCGTTCTCCCACAGTCCGCAGATAATTCTGATCCTGGGTCTTGAGCAGCTTGATCGCGTCGTGAGTGAGTCCCCGAGCAGCGGCCGAGTCACGAGAGACACCGACACCACGTCCATGCTTTCCTTGTTGACCGTTCTTGGCTCCAACCATGCCAAAGTTGAACTCGTCGGGGTTGCGATCCTTTGCCTTCTCTTGCAGACGCTTCAACTTGGCCTTTTTCTCATTGTAGTCTTTGGCGCGAAGCGAGTAATCCTAGTGTTGAAGGTTAGCTTTGGTCGGAGTAGATTCGTAGCAGTCTAAAGCTGCCTGCAAGATGTTGCAAAAATAGAGCGAGGTACCAACCTTGTGCTTTTCGAGAAGACCCCATTTCTCACGGCCCGCAAGCTGACCACGCTCGCGATGTTGCCGCCGCTGGACGGCATTGCGCATGGACGACATGCCGAATAGTTTTGTGGCGGCCGAAGTTGCAAAGCGAAAAAAAAAGTAAAGCGAAGCGGGACGGAAAGAGTGCTGAAGCTCTGGGAAATTACTGAAAAGAGCTGAAAAGGTAATGCGCCCGGTAAGAAGAGTGGTGTGGTGCAAGAGTTGAAGTGTCGTACAGTCCGGAAGTTTTTTTTTTCTGCTTCCGCCTTTCTGCTCTCCGCCCGAACTCGGTTCCTCGCGCTCCGCATCAACACCATCCTTGGTCTTCCCCTCAGCAACCGGCACCTTTTGTGAGCAGCAATTGCTCTTTGGAGACAGTCTTTGACTTTTCCTATACCCAGAACCTGTCATTTCTACAGTCTGCACTCTCTATTCGACCGTTGAGACTGCCATCCGCCCACCCAAGCTCATCAGACCACGCAACCTCTCGCCCACTTATCTGATCTGCACTTGTCGCCTCGATCCCTGAGATCGACTCACTTAGTCCCAATGGCTTCAACATCTACCTCCCCCGATACCTCTGCGACATCCTCATCGCCCAAGAAATACAATCTCCGCAACCCGCTCCCCCTCTCGGCCTCACAAGAACAAGAAGTCAAGCAGATGTACTACAAGCGCGTACGAGCCCGCTGTGCCCCAGAAATTAAGGGTAGGTGATACTTTGTTGCACTCGCTTGTACTCTTCAATACCATATATCCTATGGGACCGCTGTATCCTCGTTACATGTTCACCGCACTCGGCCGAGTATATTGGTTGCATGATCTAGCTCGCTTGCAAGGCTACCACAATCAGAAAGAGACCGTACAGCTAACGATATTCATGTGATATAGCTTTTGCTGAATGCGCCGTTAATCGTACCGTCACTGCCACCTGGGTCTGCCGACAGCAGCGTCTCGCCATGAATGCGTGCATGGTCACTCACGCCAACAACCGAGAGGAAGAAGATCGCGCTCGCGAGGAATGGTTTGCAACATACGAGGAGCGGCGCCGCGCCAAGGAGGAAGACCTGAAACGTGTTGAGCAACGCCGCGTGGAGGTTATCACGATGATGCGGCAAGACGAGGAGCGGAGGCGGCAGGATGGCCAGGGAAAGTGATGAGAGCTCCTGACTTGATTGTTAACTCCGCTTTTTTTCCTCGACGATCACTAGTGGCTATCTAGGACTGCTGGTGAGTGTATATTGTGTATATGGGTTCCGGCGTCTGGGGATATCTCTACCCTGCTTACTTGCATTGCTTGGTCAGTGTCCAGAAGCCCTTGGCTGGTGGCTGCGGTGCCTGGCGCGGAGATTGAGTGGCCCAGGAGTTTGCCAGGGCAGTGGGCTCGCTGCCAAGTTTGCAAATTCAAGGGATGGGCATCTGAAATTTGGGAGCTGTGGTGACTGTCATCTCATGCGTTGAGCATCGAGCATATTTCCGACATATCCCCCTGCGTGCGGCCAGATGTGGTCGAACTTTGCATGTCTTTTTCTCTCTCCTCATGGCGTACAAAGGGACAAAACTGGGCGTTTTAATTTGGGCATATTCTTCCTTGATTCTTTTGCATGATCATCCTGCTTTTAGAGAGATGGGATGACAGTCGATTGTGTATTGTATATTACAAGATGGCATCTTTTCAATTCATCAACCAGAAACCGTCTCTTCTTCTTAATCGTTCTTTAAATCATCATCACCGGCTGATGCGCATATAGAGATTCATATCCGAGCTCGGTAGAAACAAGTCCTTCTCGGTTTGCAGGGAAACAGTGATGAGAACGCCAGGCACCAGTAACACCATCAACCCTAAGAGTATCAAAAAAGAAGAAAAAAGCAGCCGCCTGGCAAACGACGGTGAAAAATATTCTCAGCGTCATCGCTTTAGGCATCTCCCATTTTCTGGTCCCCATCTCCATCACCCGCCTCGCCCATTGCCGTATCTTCGCCAAAGATGTCCTCCATCTTGCCATCACCTTCATCCTCATCACCCCCTTCCTCATCCTCGCCCGCGCCAGCAGCAGCAGGACCCTTAATCTGCTGCAGTGGTGCATCGGGCAATTCCTCCTCCTCTTCCCCTTCACTATCCCACTCATCCTTCATATTCCACCCCGTGCCGGTAAGACAGAACCTCTCCGGGGGCAATCGCATACCCGCCATCATAATACTTTGATTCGCAGTGCCCGCTGCGGCAGCTCCACTCGCGCCTCCGGCCGCAGCATCAAATCCTCTGGACACACCGGGCAACGCAATGCGATTCCGTTCCGACGCGACGTCCATAAGAAACTCCTTGGGCAAGCCCGTCTGGAACTGGTAATGCAAGCGCGAAGCGATGCTCAATCGTAGCGCGGGGAGTGATACACCACTCACTTCAGCGGATGGTGCACCTTTGCCGGCACCTGTGCTATCGCCGACAGCAGCGGCGTATCCCTCCGTGGCAAGGTGGACTGCGTCTTGCAGGACGTTCGAGGTATACCGGTAGGCAAAATCGAGAAGCTGGAGTGGGACGCGGTCTTGGTAGGCTGTTACACCGAGGGAGGCGAGGAGCATGTGTACGAGGCGGACATCGCGTGGGCGTCGCGATTTACCGCTGTCTTGGAGGGACGTCCCTGGGACGTGTGAGGGTGGGTTGGTTGATGTGGTTGGTGCGGTTGCGGGTGCGGGCGCGACGACTTGTGAGGTTGTGGTTGCTGCGGCAGGGGCGGCGACGCCGTTGGCTGTGGAACTTTCCGCGGGGGGAGTAAGAGGTTGAGTGGCTGGTGCTGTGCCTTGACTCTGGCTGGGAGAGGCCATGGCTGTGAAAAGTCTCAATTGAGACTGAAGGAGATGAGGACGTGGAGCGCAAGAATGGGGAAGATTTGAAGGGTGGTGCGAGTGGTGAGGAGGTGCGATTGCTCAGAGGGTCGGCTGGAAGTTGTCTGCCGTCATTACCGAAAATTGAGACACTTCTGGAAGACCCAAATCTGGTAGATGAAGAGCGCGTTTGGTGTGTTGAGGAGACGGTGGTGATGGGAATCTGGTGAAGCCGAAAAGAGCGCAGGAGCTCCGATATTGCACTAACCGCTTTGGGAACTACGCCAGGGCCTTCACTATGACAAGAGAGGACAAGAGACAAGGATCTGAACCTCACCCCTAAATAGCAATTACTACCCATTAGGAATCCTACGGGATAACTCTATGTGTCATTTTGGATTTATCAATGAGTGAATGAGTGAATGAGCGAATGAGTGGCTAAACAACTTGGAAATCTCATTGTCGTTGGATTGCAATTGGGTCACGATACTGAAGGAGGAGCTATATTATTTCTTCATGGCCAAAACATCCAAAATAGCAAGTGCTGAGCTTTAGGTTTGAGCCTCAGAGATAGTCTGAATGAGTATGTGAGGCCTGTGGATGAGTAAGGGTTACAGGGTCCACGAGGAGGAACCAGACACTTCGTGAGGCATGTCATGGATTTACAATCTACAATCAATTCTTGAAGGCGCTTGAGTCTCATTTACGCTAAGAGGGCACAATCAAAAAGCTAGCCTGAGAATCTTAGATAAATTCCATTTTCTGCGCTCGAGTGGTGTCAAACAGCAATATACGATATTATTCTACTAACTTAAGAGGGACCAGGAGAGAAATTGAAAGAAAGCTGGCAAGGCAAACATAAGCGTGATTCTATAAAGACCAGACTCTTCGACTTCAGGCTTAATAATAACTCCTAGCAGTCCATTAGTTAAATTATATTAAGTTACTAAATTCTTTTCGTTTCCCAGTTCAGCATCAGACCATCCCCCGGGTTCTTTGATCCACTCGGGCCCCACAGTGCGCACATTTGAGAAGGCACGATCGACACTAGTACGAGCGCATATTTGCTCGATCCCGCTCACCTTGGTGGCGGACACCTTGGGAGCCTGGTAAATCTGAAGATTTATTTAGCCATAGGAACATTCCTCTTTGTATTCAAACTATAACAGTGAAGTTGATTGACCAGTGCAATACCAGGGATAACATTTGTTCCACATCTTAGCCAGCATCTTTCCTCCACATCATTCTCTCTCGCTTTAGCAGATTACATCCTGTCCGTTTATCTCTTTCCCTCGACAATATGTGCGGTGAATCCAACAGGCCGACCTTTGGTGGCACCATTGCAGTCCTATTTCCCCCCGATAATGGCTTGGGCTCTATCGCTTCAGAAAAATCGCTTTCCTCGTCACCAGACTCGATTGTTTCCTCCGCTTCATCCACTTCATCTTTATCTTCGTATTCGCTCTTTTTCCAGGACGGAGAGAAAGACGGCAGCAAGAATACGAAGGCTGTTTTTCAATTCAGTGATGCAGAGACATACGAAGCTCTTCGTGAATGCCGACAGGTGGATATGCGGGTAGAGTACGTTTCTGGAGCCTCAGAATGGAGGAATTATATGCTGATATGTACTAGACAATATGGAGATCTCTCTACATCGACGCCTCGTGCAGCCCCTCTTCACAGTTTCCGCCTGGATTTGGCCCACAGCTCAACGCTCAAACCGGGCCATCGTCAAACAGAGCTGGAAATTGAGTTGTCTGAACGGTTGGATCTGGGTGTCTCGGCAAAGGGCGTCGTTGGGCGACAGATTACCGTGAGCGATGGTTGCGGCGTAGTACTAGGCGTTGGAATTGTCGGATACAATTAAATTGAACATGATTTTCATGATACATTGAACCCAGCGATCTATTAAGCAAGGAGAAGATTCCCAACGTGATATTTACTCGCGTTGCAATCATCTTCGACTGTCTATCTCCAGCTTAATCAAGTCAAAGCTTCAGTGGGTTCTCCACGCCGGCTGTGTAGCGCTTCTCAGCTTCGGCCCAGTTGATGATCTTCCAAATACCTTCGACATAACCAGCCTTGTTGTTGAGATACTAATTAAAGAGTCTCAGTAAAGGAAATCCCTTGAACACAGGACGGAATATACACTTACCTGGAGATAGTACGCATGCTCCCACATATCAACACCAAAGACGGGGACGTCAGATGCAGCCACCGGATCTTGGTCCTTGGTCGTGACAATCTCCAGTCGACCCCTCGATCCACCCTTGCTAACGAGCCATCCCCACCCACTACCCTGTAGCCCCAGCAGTTCAGCACCAAAGGCCTTGACGAAAGCGTCGTGTGATCCCCAGCGGGAGATGATCGCTTCTTGGAGCGCCGGCGCAGCACTAGCTATGTCGTTGCCCGGGGTTCCGGGAGGAGTCAGATTCTTCCAGAAGAGGGAGTGATTGATGTGACCGCCGCCGTTGAACTTGATCTTCTGCTGTAGACTGATTAGGGCGGGGACATCGTTGGTCTGGGTAGCCGTGACTTGAGCCGAGAGGGCGGCATTCAGGTTGTTGATGTAGGTTTGATGGTGCTTTAGATGATGCAGTTCCATGATCTGCTTGGAGATTACGGGTTCAAGGGCCTGAAGGTAAAGAATGAGCTCAGTTCAACTGTTTGAGGGGCAATTGATGCGAGACGTACCTCGTAGGCATATGGAAGAGGAGGTAGGGAGTGAGTCTGAGCTGCCATGGTGATGAGTAGGTGGCAAAGGTGTTCAACAGAATATCGACGATGTTTGGCAATAGAAGGGCTTCGAGAGATGTTGTTTGCAAAGAAAAGCGAGCGGTCCTCAAGGTCCCCTAATTAGAGGGGCTGTGGTGGGATAGCCCTCTTAAGTCTTCCCTAGCACGTCACTTCTGTCTCCCAAGGTTGTTAGCTACTTTTGACGCTGATCCGAAACTACCGGCTGTTATTCCCGCGGTCGAGGGAGTTAATGTGAGAGCGGAAGAGCCTTTGTTCGGATTGGGTGTGTCGTTGCGAAGGATTGAGCACATTATGGCTCCACCAGCTACTCCATTGGGGAAGCTGATATGTCAGCCTGGTTTCGATAGACGAGGCGTTATTTTTCGTCTTGAGAGGCAGTGGAGAACGTAATATAAGTGTCAACTCCAATGGACAGACCGACTCGTCCTAGAGGATATGGGTTATTCCCCATATAGTTGGTTGGAAGGCAGCTAGGAGGTTCTGTATACCCCAGAAACAAAAACCCCACGCTTGGCGAGGCATGATCTATTAAGATGTAGTATATCTGGCATTGGCGTCACTAAATTATGCTCTTGATTGTTTGCCGTATTCCAGATGACTCTGTTAGTAGAAGTAGGGCTACAAGAAATCTTGTATTTGCACTTCACGGCATACTTGCAGACCACTCCGAACCCCACCGACCTCGACCCACACAATCCCCCACGACACACAGCTTTCTCTCGACATGGTGTGACGCCCCTGAGGGTATTTCCGAGGTTCTAAAATGCACATCATTCATCAAAGCCTCCAGCCTGATCGGATTCTCCGCGAATGTCTGATTCCAATGGCCATCGCTTCCAAGCGTCACGAGACAGGCTGTGGACTGCATAATCTCATCTGAGGGGTAAGCACACATCGAGATCTGATCCTGGATGTATGATATCAAGCCGCTGCGGAGGACCATGTATAGATCTACGCCCTTGAAAACCCTCGTTCGCCGTGTAAATCAAGTCATCGTCATGTCGTGTCGCATCGGACATCTTCATCGGATACATGGAGGCTTATCTCGACATCGGAGTAGTGATGTGTCTCACGGTGATTGCCGTTTGCATTTTGCGCTTGGCAGCAAACGCAGATGTTGACACCGTCTAATTCAACAATCCCACCTTTGGAGCACAGCGACACATCTCAACTGATGCTTGTTGAGCAGCTACAATGCTAATACATAACTATTTGTCTTTCGTGATGACATTTATCATTGGTTCTGTGACGGACCCACAGTAGTCATTTCTGATACTGACACAGGAAGACGATCCAAGTCAGATAAATGCCCTTTTTCAATCATTTTCCAAGCTACAAACCATTCCACCCATCAAGAATTGATTAGCATCCACGCTTTTCTGATTATCAAGATTGCATAGCTTCCCCGGTTGCATCTCCCAATTTGCGGGGTCTCGGCTGTAAATGAGCCTCGGTCGCTCGGCGGGCCCCGCCACGGAGTTGAACCTCGATTAGTGATAGGAGACTCTGCTTCAAATATTGACCTCTCCGGATTTTGCTAAGCTCCTTTTCTTTCCATCCAAGCATAATCATGTCAGCTGCCGAACAGGTCCAATTGTCCAACTTTTCCACCATCTTCTCCCTCGAGGGAAAGGTCGCGGTCGTCACGGGCGGCTCGCGTGGACTGGGACTGCACGCTGCCTCAGGGTATGTCCGCCCTTTTTGATCTCCGCGGGAATTTACTAGGACACACCGTTCTTTTCTAAAAGAATACTCACTAACAAATCATGGCAGCCTTTTGCAAGCGGGCTGCTCAAAAGTCTACATCACTTCCCGCAAGAAGGATGCCTGCGATGAAGCTGTCGCAGCCCTGAACGCCCTGCCTAACAAGCGACCGGGCGCTCAAGCCATTTCCGTGCCCGCAGATAGCTCTCGCATGGAAGAGCTCGATCGTCTGGCTGCTGAAATCGCCAAGACAACTGACCACGTCGATATCTTGTTTGCCAATGCCGGTGCCACTTGGGGTGAGAAGTTCGATACCCACCCGGAGAAGATGTTCTCCAAGGTGATGGATCTGAACGTGAAGAGTATCTTCTATACAATCCAAAAGTATGTGCCCTTTGAGCGAACCGTTATTTGGAAGTCCTGTCTCTAATATTACTTACAGACTTGCGCCTCTTCTCACTGCCAAGGCCACCATTGACGAACCCTCTCGTGTCATCGTCACGGCTTCCGTTGCAGGCATCGGTATCGGAGCCATCGGCGAAAATGCCACGCCGAGCTACTCTGCCTCTAAGGCGGCTGCTATTCATCTTGCGAAGAACCTGGCTGTTGAATTGGGTCCCCGGCACATTCTTACCAATGCCATCGCGCCCGGCTTCTACCCATCCAAGATGGCAACTGGTCTTATCAATGCTAAGGGTGGCATGAAGCATCTGGAAGAGTTCTCTCCTAATGGCCGCTTGGGCCGACCCGAGGATATTGCGGGTCTGGTGGTCTTCTTGGGATCGCGGGCCTCGAGTCATCTGAACGGTGCTGTGATTGCGACTGATGGAGGCTCCGTACTGAAGGGGAGACTTTAGGTACGGAGTAGGGGATATTTAGTTAATGCAAACAGTCCAAGACGAATGAATCATCGAAGCGTCGAGCGCTGTACACTTCAGTCGTGCACAACGGTAAATTTTCTTGTACCATATATCCTATCGTAGAGATATTTACAGCTTTGCAGGAGTAGATCCAACACGGCCTTGCACCGCACGGTCAATAATCTCCATCGCCTGGAAAAGCTCGTAGTCACGCTGTTTTGGCGTCACAACCTGCACACTCAGCGGTGAATCCAAGTATACATGGCGATCAACCGATTTCTCGTCCCCTAGATCCCACGATGTTAGCAATTTACAACACTTTCAAGGCTCGAGTAAAACTTACATAGCAGACGATTGGCCTTATCCCAGCTTCCTAGCACGGGCTCTTTCATTTCACGACCAAGTTCGAGGTCCGACTCCACAAAGGGTCGCACAGGGACAACACCAGCAGGATAGTCCAACAGCACGAAAGTCGAAGTATATCCAACGGCGTTGTACCGATCCATCTGGGGAACGGGATGCGGTGCGATCGGACAGACGATGGCATCAACCTGACGACTCTTGGATGACGAAGAAAGTGTCCACATCTTCATCATCTCCTTCTCGATCTGGGCACGCTGGGCTTGCAGTTGCGCCAGCTGATTGATAGTCAAAGCTTTGCCTCGCTTCATGCGACCCTGAAGCCACGGCGTCAACGGCTCGCCCATGCTCTCGATCAAATCGAGCATGTTGGAGCCACCGTCAACGCCCATGAGCCGGCCAGCCAGAGCCTGACACTTGGACAAGACTGGGGGAAGTGGGATCTCCACAACTTCCACTCCGGGGGTTCGGCGCAGGTGGTTGGCCACCTCTTCGAGGATGCGGGTAATCGGCGGCAAGGGCGTGACCAATCCGTCCGTCTTGAGGATGCCAATAGTAAAGTTGCGCGGCAGAGCAAGAGATGCTGGCACCGAGGGGGCAGGCCAGTATCCTGGGATACAGTCTTCCCCAAAGAGCTCAGCGCGCGGCACAATCTCGGCCATTACGGCTGCGATGTCCGACACGGAACGCGCCAACGGTCCAGCTACCGGCTGCAGGGAGATTCGTCCCTTGCCTTCGATCTGCCCGCCCTCCTGGCCACCGTAGGGGACACGACCATCACTCGGTTTGAATCCATAGAGACCCTGGCACATCGCGGGAATACGGATGCTGCCGCCGATATCCGTACCAAAGCCAACCATAGACCCTTTCATCGCAAGCAACGCTCCTTCGCCACCAGTGCTACCACCCGCCGTCCATTGACGGTTCAACGGGTTCAACGTACGACCGAAGAGATGGTTGCAGCTATCCAGCGTCGCAAGGGTTTGTGGGATATTTGTCTTTGCGATTATGATCGCACCAAGGGACTGGAGGAGATCGACCAGGTCGGCATTCTTACGGGCAGGCTTAAATGCGAGCGCAGAGAGTCCAATGCTCGTGTCCACTCCCTCCACGCAAAAGGTGTCTTTTACCGAGACCGGTAGACCGTGTAGAGGGCCAACCGGGCGACCGGTTCGCTGGAGGTAATCGTCCAACTCCTTCGCCTGGCGAAGGGCTCGATCGAAGACAGGCTCGGTAATACAGCGAGTAAGCTGATGGGCAATCGCTGCTCTCTATATACAAGAGAATCTGTTAATAGAATCTAAACCGACAAATATACCTTTAAGGGATCTTACCTTGCAAAAACCTCGAATCACCTCCTCGGCCTTCAATTTGCCCCCCGTCATGGCAGCTACAAGCCCACGCACATCGTAATTTTCCGTGATTTCCAGCTCCTTGGCAGTTAAAATGCCACAAGTACGTGGAATATCCGTGACATTGACTCTGCCATACTTCTTCAGCCCCTCGGTGATCGACTCGGCGGGCGAAAGCATCCCCGCGGGGATGAGATGCGCCGGCAGTTGCCATTCAGCGGGAATAGCAGCAGCTAGCGCTTCTTGCTTGCGCTGAGCAATGGCGATATATGCGGGTTCTTGAGATGCCATGGTGTGTTGTTTGGAAAAAGTGCAGGCTAGTCGCGGAGGACATGATCAAATAATACGCGCCGATGCGGGGAATGCGGAGAAGCCTCGGTCCATATTGAAGTGCCGACCCGACCATGGCTGGAATAGGGAGGATTTGATAATATCACAATCAATATTGATTCATTTGTACAACGCCTCCGCTACCAACGTCTTTTGCAATTTATACGATATATCTCTAAAAGCGTGACACGTCCCTTCCAAATAATCTGTTCAGTGTCCACCGGAACGCCACCCGCAGCTTGTTGCGCCAACTGATGGACATAGTAATATACGCCGCGTTCCAGACCACCCGTGCCATGCGGCCTGTTATCCCCCCAGGGAGATATTTACTGCGCTTGCTTGGATCATGCATGTCGTGAGGAATTTGCATCAGGGCCTTTTCACTTCCAATGTATGCCAACGTGCCCATGTTTCTGAATGAGAAAGGTGGTGTTTGTGTCAAGTCTTGCTTGTTGAGACGATCTGCGAGCCACTTCGCTTCCTGGAAGGCAGCCTGAGCTGTGGCCGGAGGCGCGCCAGTCTCCAGCATAGCGTTGTCGCCTAGTGCAAAGACATCGTTGAGAACGGCAGTCTGTCCGGCATCGTTCTGAAGCTGCACCCTCAGATGCCCGTCAACAAGCAGAGTACCTGTCTTGGAAAACTTCTTGTACTCCCAGGGCGACTGTTCGGTGAGTGCCCCTGGCCCCGATTCACCCTTGAGAGTGTGGACGGAGTCGTTGGGGAATTCTTTCACTGTGCTCAGGGACTGGCTGACAAACTTGGTCATCGCATTGCCTGTTGCCCAAACGCACATTCCAACGCCAACTTCACCCTCCTCTTTGGTTGTCAAAGTGAGGCAACGCTTGGGGTCCATCTCCTGGGGTCCCGATGCACCTGGTGGACCCCAGCGCAAGCTCTCGACATGGTGAGAGGTTTTGATGTCAATCCCTTCGCTCCTCATGGTGTCCATTGCATAGCGGGAGAGACTCTCGTCGAACATAGAGAGGACCTTGGGCGCAACGTCATACAGACTTATTTTCGGAATGCCTTTGAGAGCTGGATACAACGCCATCAAGTCCTTGTAGATGAAATCACGCAGCGACGCCGCGAGCTCCGTGCCCGTGGGACCCGCGCCAACAATTGCGAAATGAAGGAGCCACTTTTGCATCTCGGGCGTTGTAGTCGGAAGAACCGCCAACTCGAAGCATTCACGCAAGCGCCGCTTCACTCGCTTGGCGTCGCCGATATCTTTGAAGAACATGGCGTTTTCACGAACACCCGGAGTGCCAAAAGTTTGGCTTACAGCACCGACTGCTATGACCAATTTGTCGTATGGGACCTCGAACACTTCTCCCTGTTCCCAGCGACGCAGGTCCTTGATTGGCCGCTTGGAGGACCCTTCGGGTCCTTCGTCAACTTGTCTTTCATCCTCAGAGGTGCGCGGCGACTCTGTGACACCACTTCGAACCACGGTGGCTTCGCACAGAATAGTCTTCTTCTTCAAATCGACGGCGCGTGCAGCAGCTTGAATGAAGTCAACTTTGGCACGTGGATCCCGCACTGGCTCGACAATGTTGGAGAAATCCAGCGAGCCACTGGCGGTGTCGGTCAGGAGGGGAGTGAAGACGAAGTAGGAGCGTGGAGATATGATGATTGGCGAGAATGCCTTGGGTGACAGGCGGCGTGAGAGAGTATATCCACCCCAGCCGGAGCCAAGAATAACGACACGCTCTTGCTTGCTGTCTGACTTGGTGGTTGCATTCGATTGTTCCACGTACGTTGCAAAGGATCTCTGTCCAGAGATGGGCTTCAGAAGCACCGTGATTCTAGGGTAATTGAATTTAGGGCAGTCGCAACGGCCGATCAGAGATGGGCGGAGTTTCAAGGCCCGCGCCACTGGCCGAGAAGACATCGTGACGTGATTAAACTCGCCAGACAGATATAAATCGTTCATTAGATCGGGTCTCTGCAGTTGCACTTTTCTCTAGGGACACCGGATCTGTTAAGCTATGGGAGCAAAAAACATTGGCTTCCGGCTGACACATATATGACTTCATCGCGCGGGTAGATAGGTGGTACGCCGGATAAAGAACGAAGGAAATACTCGGATCGGAATCTTAAACACGAGTCCCCTCCTCAGACCCACTGGCATCCACCCGGATTCGGGTTCTCGAGCTTCCATGGCTGTTCTCCTGTCAGTCGCGGTGGTGAATTCTCAAGGCTGGTCGTGGTCTTGTCTCCAAGGGGAAACCCGGAACCCTTCGGAGCCGTCGGTGAGAACGATGGCACGTGCCGCTATAGTCCATCGGGAGTTCCAGGCTTGTAGTTGTGGAGGAGGTTGTTCACATGGGTCTGCAGAGATTGATCTGTGATGGGGGTTGGGAGACGGAGAGACCATCGAGGATGCAGGGGGGGGGCAGTAGAGGGAAGAAAGGAAATGTTATGGTGAAGATATAGACTGGGCAGACGTCAGGTGACGATGGCTTGCGTAGAGGTCCAGGCCCCACCGGGGAGCAATCATGCCACAGCTATACACTGCATCTACGAGAAAGGTTAGGTTCTATTTCAATTGCAACGACTATTCCCTAGAATCTAACGAATTTGAAATTCTACAAATTCTCAAAATCTACAAATACGTGTGGAAAGCGGGCCGAGGAGGAGAAATTTCCTACTGTGGGAAGGATCGTTACTTACGGAGAAATTGGCAAAATGCCATGGTGGATGACAAGTTCATTGCCCCCATCTATCTAGATATCTTGCATCTATCTAGATATCTTGTTGAGGCACTGTTGGTGAGTCACTGCTATTGTTGTACATTATAGGTTGATCCATTTCGCGCCGATCTGGGGCTGATTCCATATCGGCATCCTCAAGAAAGTCGGGAAAAAAAAGGTGTTACAGAATTGGCGCATAGTAAAAAGGAAAATCTAGCGATTTACAGACTAGAAGCTAAAATCACTTGCGCGCTTTCTTTGCACGAAATCGGTTTCTAAGGACTTCTATCTGCGGCCACTCATCAACCCATTTTTGATCTGTGTGATACTATCAACGAGGCCATTGCAAGAATAAGCAGCGCGATATCACCAAGATAATCTTTCCCAGTGTGGACTTGCATTGCCAGTCCGATAACGAAGAATACCAAGCTAATACCAGCTGCAGAGAGCCTCAATTTTCGTCTCCCAAAGATAAGACTCAGACCCACGAGTGTATCCACTACGGGGGTGACTTTGGCACCAGTTGAGCCATCGTCCGGCATGTGGTACTCCTGGAACGCATACCATGTCGGAGTATACTGGCCATGAGTGAATCGGGAGAAGGCGCCAAATAGAACGACGGAGGACAGGATATACACTGGGAGCTTGGCGTGTAGCGAGAACATAATGACGAGCTGGACGAGACAGAAATTCTCGTTTTGCCTTGATCAAACACAAAGACAGACAATAGAATAGAAAGAATGGGGAGGAGGGGGTGGTAAGCAGCGACGATATCCCCTGGTATCACGTGATCCCATATTGGATCGTTCTGTCAACCGTGCGAGAGGTCAAAGAAAAAGGAAAGAAGCATATCCTTGAAGGAAATCATTTGACTATCTGATTGGATCGGCTGAATAAACTCTGTTCTCACCTTCCAGGCAATTAAATCCGTCACCACCACCCATGTACAGTACACGCTGTATGTCGCTCGAGGCCGCGTACGTAACCAATCACCCGGATGTGGCGCAGTGTGGCGCGTGGCAATGAGTCAGAAACCCCTGTGGCTCGGAGTCGGGCAATCTAAGAGTGGAAGCTCGGATTTGACCACACTCCGAAGCTAACCTGAACCAACCTCGGACTTGACTATAATGCGTCTTACTTTGCCTCCCCGAGCTGGGAGAACTTCCAGCACCTTCGGACATACTCGATGGCGCTTAAAAACTGGGAAGCTTGATACTTCCGCTCGGATCGTCTGATCGTCCGACGGCGAATAGCATTGCTCCGCAGGCCAAGGCAGCGTGGTTGTACGTATACCTGGTGTGATGTGGCCGACCCCGAGATGACGAGGATAGTGGCTGCCTAAGCCCGAGGAATGAAGTATATAAGAACCGTAGAATAATCATACTTACATAGAATCAGATCACCTCGCATTCTATTCTGAATATTTCTTGATCTTTCTTGGTCATCTTTTACTTTCCAGTCCAAATATCCACCATTTTCGATTATTACGACCTTTGCTTTCGACAAGTATATCTTATATTGGTCCAGCAACATGGCTTCTATTTATGATCTAAATCGCCCTCCAAATCCCTTCTGGGATAACCTGGCGGCTTCCTTCGAGAATCATCCTTTCTTTGCTCCTCGAGGCCACCATCATCACCCTCACCACGGCCCTCCCCCTCCCTTCTGGGGCTGGGGCAACCACCACCATCCTCGTCACCACCACCATGGACCCCCTCCGCCATTCTGGGGATGGGGTCCCCAGGCCGACGAAGAGGACCACCCCCGGGGTTCTGAGACCCCTCGTGCCCAAACCACCGAGCCCGCTGCTGGCCCATCTAGTTCTACTGAAAAGACCCCCGACGCAGAGAAGGGAGCAACCTCATCCTCCGAGCTGGAGACCGATAACGAAAAGCGTCCCCGTGGCCGTTGTGGCAAGGGTAAGCACCACGGTCGTGGTGGCCCCCACGGACTCGGTCACGGACGAGGTGGCAGAGGCCGCTGTGGACCAGGCCATGACCATTCTGGATTTGAACCCTTCGGTCACCATGGACGAGGTGGTCACCACTATGGCGGCCGTGGTGGTAGGGGCCGACACCACCGTGGCCCTCCCCCTCCATTCGGCGGAGGTCCAGGATTCCCGAACATCGACTTCTTGCGCAACATCGCTTCTCAGTTTGGAATCCAAATGAACGGTCCAGCTCCCGAGGGTGTCGACTTTGTTCCATCGGTAGATGTCTTCGACACGCCGACCAACTATATTGTGCACGTTTCTCTTCCCGGTGCAAAGAAGGATGACTTGAGCATTGATTACGATCCCGATGAGTCTGTCCTGCGCCTTGCGGGTGTCGTCTACCGCCCTGGTATCAGTGAAGACCTGCACGAAGCTCTGGCATTGGAGGAGCGTGAGCGTGAAGTCGGCGTCTTTGAGCGCGAAGTCCGCCTCGGAACGCACGAAGCCCCTGCTGCAATCTCCATCCATGACATCACCGCTAAATTGGAGGATGGTGTTCTGAATGTCACTCTCCCGAAGATTACACCGGTGCCCGAGCCGAAGAAGACGGTTGTCGTTGAAGACGGCAATACTGTGAATGAGAAAGATGCTATGCAGGTGGATGAGAAAGCTAGCGCGACCTTGACTCCTGATGGGTCTGATGAAAGTGACTCTGATAATGGGGAGACCAAGGAATATGTGAAGGTCCCGGTTCATTAAACTGGGATGCTGTTTTCTTTTCTTTTGTTAGGAGTTCTGGGGTTTCTTTGAATTTTGTGCTTCTAAATTAGTGTTTGAACCAGATTGAATAATTGATAACCACTCCTATGCGGGTGATATACCTCGACTACCATTCTTTTCTTATGTCTTGTAGAATGTCTCATTTTGTCCCATTATCTACTGGAGAGAGGCACATGTAGTCGTAGCATCTAGATAGACATGATAGTCTAATCGATACGGTCAAAGTGTCCGCTGCGCGAATTTTCATCATTTTACATTAGTTATACACTTTCCTATGTCGCAATCTCCATGCTTAGTATTGCCAGACTGGATTACTCTGGTTCATGTTATTAGATAAAAAATGACAAGTCCCTATTCCATGCAATTCGGCTGACTCCCTAGCCATTAATCATTTCCCAAAGCTTGCCATACCATGTGGTAGGAGCTGTAACCTCCCAATGTTCATTCTCAACCTCAAGTCGACCAGTGTCAAGGTCAGCTTGCAGAGGAGACACGAGAGGATCCCGATACACCAATTTATGACCGATATATAGCACAGCAAAGATAATCAGGCTGACATATGCGACGAAGAAACTCTCGACGCTGAAGGAAGGAATCCACGCGGTGAATCCTTGCGTCAGCATGATAAGAATATTGAAAAACAATCCATAGTAAGCCAGGAAAGGTTGAAATGGAGCCTTATAAGGAAGGAAATCCCGTGAAATCCTTCGTGCCTTCAAAGCTCGCATGAACGCAATGTGGCAAGCATTCAGTGACGCCCATAGAATGAAGCCCGCAACTGCTGTAATGTTCAACAGCCAGTTGAAAACAGTGCCTCCGGAGGTTGAGACGTTCATAAATCCGAGAAGACCAAAGGCTGATGTCAGTAGAACTCCATAATAAGGAACTCCGCCCTTGGTAGTCTTGGATAGAAAGGCGGGAGCAAAACCGTCTTGGGCTAGGCCAATCAGCATGCGACTACCACTGTAGATATTCGAGTTTGCAGCCGAGAGTACCACCGTGAGTAAAACCGCATTGATGATACTAGGCAGGACCTTGACTCCGGCCAGTTGTGCGGCAATTACAAATGGCGATGCCGATGCATTGGAAGTACCCAACTGAAGATCGGGATTATCAGACGGCACTAAGAGACCAATGAAGAACACAGAAAACACATAGAACAGAATAATTCGGAAGAAGGTCGCTCGAATTGCTCTTGGCACTGTTTGGCGAGGGTTTTCACTTTCACCAGCGGCGAGACCGACCAATTCGGTACCCTGACAGGAGAAACCAGCTTGTATCAGGACAGCCCAGAAGCCCACAAACTTTGCAGTTGGTCCTGGAGTTACAAGATAATCGACAAATGGCCCTGGGTGGACCCAATTGTGGAATCCGAGGTAGCCTTGTTTCCCAGCACCGGCATCGATGCAGATCGCAAAGATGATGAAACCGATAATTGTAACGACTTTGATACTGGCAAACCAAAACTCTAGTTCGCCATAGAAGTTGACAGGCAACAGGTTGAGAAGAGTCATGACGACCCAGAATACCGCAATGAAGATAGCAATATTGACAGATGAATCCCAATATTGAATGATAAGTCCAGTCGCAGTCAGTTCAAGGGCAAATGTGATCGCCCAGGAGAACCAGTAGATCCAACCCATCGCAAAACCAAGACTCGGATCAATCAGCCGAGTCGCATACGATGTGAATGCTCCGGGAATTGGAATGTAGGTGGCAATTTCGCCGAGAGACGTCATGACCGAAAAGACGATAGTTCCGATGAACATGTAAGCGATAAGTGCGCCGATTGGGCCAGCGTGAGCTAGTGCTTGTCCACTAGAGATGAATAGACCGGTTCCGATTGTACCACCTATCACCAGGTGAGAATGAATGTTGAATACAGAGGAGCCTTTGTCAACTTACCGATTGCAATCATCTGGAGATGTCTACTCTTGAGCCTGCGCTTCAAGTTGGGTGAATTCCTTAGCTGGCCTTGTATAACCTGAGCTTCATTGTGGCCCTCGTCGAACTTGGACGTAATAGGCTCATCTTTGGGCTCTTGGGGGACCCTCGTCCCGGAAATATTAGCCATTGCGGTCTGTCACCTTGTGCAATTTGGCAAGATGAATGGACTCCACTGCTGCTTAGTGAAGTATTGAGATTGGTCGAACAAAGGCAATTTCTGACTGTTGTTACTGTTGCATTGGGCAAAACGAGGATTTCTCGATCGGTATTTCGCCGTTTATTGTCTCGGAATTCGAAACTGGTTCTCCACCCTCTAGCCCTCACTGAAGGTATTAATCCAGTGAATGGCGAAGAAGATTGGTCTCCAGGATCACCGGAAACGTGGGGAATTTGGTCAACTCGCAGTCGAATTATGGGTCTGGGGAAAATGGAGAAGAGAAAAAAGCAGGATCAGTCCATCGCAGTGGGACCCTTTCTATAGCGTCCTTGTTAGCTGGGGTCTGTGCCATTCTCATTCGTGGTTTAGCACCCAAATCTTCTTTTCTCTTCCGTCCTGTTGTTTCCGGCTTAGTTCGTGGCATTGACCGACGATTCTGAGGCTCGCCGAGGTGTTTCTTAATGGGCCCACTCCGATACCGCTCTCCATTCTCCACGGACCAACAACGGTTAAGTGCCCCACTACACACCCAGCTTTGAGGGGTTCCGGTGTTATATCAATGCAATATATTGACAAAATGTTGTGAGGTCATACTTTGTCGAAAAAGAGTCTGAGCTACGAACGTGATGATGCCTGAACAACACATATATGGCCGAGTTGTGTAGCTATGATTAGTCCGAACCTTTTCAAAAGAAAGTTTCTAGCGAAGGTCATCTAACTCCTTTAGGTCACGATTAGCTTCAGCCCGACCAATAGACAGTGTTGCCAGAGCCTCGCAAGCATTTTCTCTGCCGAGCTGTCTGTTTTGAGTTAGCGTCCATCGCATGTCATAAGTAAATGTCATACGCTCCAGCAACAATTTGCGAAGATCGGGATCCAATAGATTCACCTGGTCAAAGGGAATGTGGGGGGACTCTGGGAAATACAAATTCAATACTATATCAGAATCATTTTCGACATGTAGTAGATCGTGACCGGACGGCGTCTCCGCTCATAATAGATCGTAAGCATATAAGACTGAAGGTAGAGCCCCCTTGAAAGCCGCTAGGACACGACGACTCTTTCTTAAAAGCCTTTTGGTGAAATTAACGGATTTTACCTTTCTTTACACGATGACCGCCCCGAATAATGGACGCTCTTTTGCTCGTCTGAATACTGCTGACGCTTCGACTACACCTGAGAAGGCAATCTCATTTATCGAACGTGACGGTGGGGTGATCATCGAGAACCTCATCGGCCAGGACCTCGCCGAACAAATTAAGAAAGACCTAAAGCCTCATTTCGATAAAGATATTCCAGACAAATGTGGCTTCTTTCCAGCAACTACTCAGCGCGCAACGGGTTTGCTAGGCATCTCTGACGCTTGCGTAGAGCTTGCCTGCAACCCATTCTACATAAGCGTCGCTAATGCTCTGGTGTCGTCAACTTTTACTTTCTGGAGGAATGACCGTCAAGTGACAGTCAGCGGAAAGCCGATCATTTCCTCCACTGTTGGCTTTCGTGTAAATCCCGGCGGTACGCAGCAGGTCCTGCATCGCGACGATAAGTATGAACCCTGCCCTCGGTAACCAGGACTGTAGCTTACCAACTGTCAAAAGCGATTACCATCCCACAAATCAAATGATGCCCGTCATGATCGGCTGTGTGACGGCGTTGACAAAGACAACGAAAGAGAACGGTGCCACCATTGCGATTCCCGGCTCACACTTGTGGGGACCAGAGCGTCGGCCACTAAATGAAGAGGCTGTTCCTGCGGAGCTTCAGCCCGGAGACGCATTCATCTTCTTGGGCAACCTCTACCATGCTGGTGGTTCCAACATTACACGGTATGCACATCAATATTTCATGCACCATCCTCCAACCTTCAAGGGGACTCAAGTCTTGCTAATTCATTTTCTGGCATTTATCAGAGACGAATACCGTGAAACAGTTGGAATCTTTTTGTGCAAGCCGACGCTGCGCCCTGCGGAGAACCAGTTCCTCATGGTACCACTTGAAAGAGCCAGACAGCTCAAGCCACAAGCTCAAAGACTGTTGGGCTATGGGCTTTGTGACCCCGGGGTGGGCTTCATGAACTACCAGGATCCAATGAGAGTCCTTTTTGGGGTTGAGGATGAAGAGACCGTCAATATGTGATTGGTTTCCTGCTCGTAGCAAGAAACTATCCAGCTGGTAATGAGTTAAGCCTTCGTGAAAGATCTGAGAGAAAGCTCTGCCCAGGACTTGTGCTCAGAAGATAACAAACTGACCAATTGTCGCTTCATTCCTTCGAGCAAATTGAATCCAGGTTTCGTTTTCGCTTTGATGCGAGTGCTCCCAGAAGAGGCGCAGCATCTGCAACGCAGTCTGATTACACCAAAAGCCTGTGGCAGATATAGACTGCAAGAATGCCAATTCGACATGAAGCTGTCTTTCCTTATCAGTTGCGCATTGAGTGCCAACAATGAACAAAGGAAAGAAAACGTCATGTATGAATGCCGTGTATGAGCTTTCCGTGACAGACTGAACAATATGCCAGATAATATCACAATAACCTTTCAGTGTTTGGGTGTGTTCTGCATGAGGCGCGAGACATTGATAGCTGTATACCAGAGTAGCGTAATAATGGGCGTCGATTATGGTCCGGAACATGCGTTGGATGCCATCACTTTGTGGCAAGCAAGTAACCATTTCGGTCGCTCGATGATATGCCACTTCGAGTTTACCATGCCACCCCTTCATATCCCGCTCGATAAGATTATGACCGTTGTCCAGACATTCCGGGTGTAGCCTTTCGGTGGCAGTGATCTCATTGATAAGTGCAGTGAAGGTCCAGAAATTGCCATTCAGGAATGATCTCCAGTCCAACCCCATGCCTGTGCTCTCTGCATATTTGAAACCAGCAAGGTTTCCAAAGGTCTCCAGATCAGCAACTTCTTTGATCAAAAATCTTGATAGAGCGTCCTGGGGCAGTTCTCTCCGAGATCTCAGGTAGCATCTCTCAACCATGGTGCGACAAGCCCGAAGGTGGAGTCCCCAATCCGTTGAGCTAGGAATGTGCAGCTCTGAATAGCAAAGGACGAGAGTACAGGCAAGCATCTCTAAGAGTGAAAAGTCCGGGGGGTTCCTTCTCGAAGTCATAGTATTTGTGCAAAGTTCCAGGCGCATTCTGTGGCTCAGAGTCTTCAAAGTGTCGTTTCGAATGCGATGATTGATCTGCCTAAAAAATGATGACTGGGCATTATCCAGCAACGTAGCGGACAGATGAGCGGCCGCAAGACCAGATATGGACTGTCGAAGGTATTCCGATCTGTGGACTAAAGGCTGGATGAGGCTTCTCCATGGATTACATGCACCGTCATCAAGCCAAGTCAAATGGGAGACCACCGTCGAGAAGAAATGCCGAAGCAGACTTTCGTCAAGCGACGTAGCGAGGTGCTTGTTCATTAGGCCCACGTCTCTCACCGGGGAGATGATATCGTTTTCCTGGCCAACGATAAAATCGAGAGCCTCGTCCACGGTTGTCTCGGACGAGCTGCTCGATTTTGGAACTGGTAATGCATTGCCTCTGAAACGTCCACGACTGGCTACCCCCTGATTCCACCGCAGATGGACCCGGGGGAAACCCGGGCATGGAAGGCTCCGGATTGTACACTTTTGACAGTTTGGAACAGTGCGGTCGCATTTGATGCGGCGTCTAATACACTGGCGGCAATCTAGCTATCATTAGGTGCATCCCTGTCTGGCGTTACGCATAAAGACTACCCTGCATACCTTTAGCCGCTACTTGGCGGTCTGGCGGCAAGGAGTTCATATGAACATTCCTCATTCGTTTGCCGGAAGGTGCCATTTTCAAGCAAGGCTTGAGTCAAAGCCGACGAAATCCAGATGCCCAAAAAAAAGGCGGGCTCAATTGACGTATGACATCGCTCCGATTGTGCGCTTAGTAGTGTGTTCGTGTAGAAGGAAAGTACGGCAGATGCTGACTGTGGCCGGCTTCTTCTCCGATACCCCGCACAATAGCATTGTTATCGATTGCGTCGCTAAAATATCGGCTTCTATTGGACGGTCGGGGAGTCTGATCAGAAGGCCGGAACCAGCTCCAAAGACCCACCAGCCCCCTCAGAGCGCTGCTCAAACCCCGGCGGAGGTGCCGAACTTCCTTAGACCTCTGTCGGCCGAACGCGCAGTGACCCCGAGTTTCAAATAGAGCTCGATCTGACGTTTGGTGGCATTCATCCCTGATCACTTTTGCAAGCTTCTCAATATGGGGAAAGTATTCGATGCCGCAGAGGGTAGTGTCTCCAATGATAGCACAGCTTAACTTAGACATCAGAATGACTAACAAGATAATAGTGGCTAAACACAACACCAGCAAGAGTTGCTGGGTGGTTCTCTACGGAAAAGTGTACGATGTAAGTATTGAAATGTCTAAACGAGACTCGCATATTCTAGTTCAAGGATTGACTGCTCCTTCCAAAGGTAACCGACTTTGTCTCCGATCATCCTGGTGGTGCGAATGTGATTCTCAAACTAGCAGGCAAGGATGCAACCGAGGAATACGACCCAGTTCATCCTTCCGGCACGCTCGAGGAGAATCTCAAGCCGGAGGCGTTGTTGGGGACCATTGATCCAGCAACAATCATTAAATCAGAAGGGCTGCCTCAGGCCTCAGTGAAGAGCGAAGAGTACCCTCCTGTTCAGAGTCTCCTCAACATGGACGAGATTGAAGAACTTGCCACAAAGAAAGTGAGCAAGAAAGCATGGGCGTACTACTATTCGGCTGCCGACGACAAGATCACCAAACGCTTGAATACAGAAGCTTTCCGCTCAATTCTCTTGCGACCCAGAGTCTTCATTGACTGCACCGAATGTAGCCTTGGGACGAAGTTGCTAGGCAATCAGGTATCGATGCCTATCTACGTCTCACCAGCTGCCCAAGCACGACTGGGGCATCCATCAGGCGAAGCTGGAATTGCTGAAGCATGCGGGAGTTTCGGAGCTCTGCAGATTATTTCGAACAGCGCTTCTATGACTCCTGAGCAGATCGTTGCAAATGCTGCACCGGGGCAAGCTTTCGGCTGGCAACTATATGTGCAAGACGACCGAAATAAAAGTGAAAAGATGATCGCTCGTGTGAACAGACTGAGTGCGGTCAAATTCCTCGTTCTAACCATTGATACGCCGGTGATGGGGAAGCGCGAAGATGATCAGCGAAGTGGTAATGTCATCAACGAAATCACTGACGTTGAAGCCCCTGAGAAGCAAATCTTCGCGGGCATGGATCCATCTCTCACATGGACTGAAACTCTTGCTTGGCTGGAGAAGCAAACGAGTCTGCCGATCGTTCTCAAGGGCATTCAAACCCACGAAGATGCGTATATAGCTGGGTTGCATCAATCTCGAGTGAAGGGAATCATTCTCTCCAATCACGGAGGAAGGTCCCTTGATACATCGCCCCCGGCGGTACACATTCTCCTAGAGATGCGCAAATATTGTCCCGAGGTCTTTGATAAAGTTGAAGTCTGGATTGACGGTGGTGTCAGAAGAGGCACCGACGTCGTCAAGGCCTTGTGCCTAGGCGCCAAAGGTGTCGGTATCGGCCGGCCCCCGTTGTGGGGCTTAGCTGCTGGAGGAGTTGAAGGTGTGAAGAGAACATTGCAGAGTGAGTCAAGGCCTGCCTTTATCGAGTCTGTTGTTCAAAAGATCTCGACTGACCCCTTTCCCTAGTCTTGGCCGATGAGACTAGGACCTGCATGCGACTCCTTGGTGTGCAAAGACTTGACCAGCTCGGGATGCAGCATGTAAGTGTGCCAACTCAGTTCTGTCGTATGTCGAATGGATTGCTGACTAGTATTTCCATGCACACAGATCAATACACGGATATTAGAGCAGCAGGTGTACGATGGCCCTTCTAACCTCGGAGGCTATCGGGCACAATATTCGTCAAAACTCTAGCATCGCAACACGCACGGTGGTTGCTCGAACTTTTGAAACAGAAGATGGAGAAAAAGGTCTGGCCAGACACGCATCAAACCCCTTTTGTTTCTAATCATCTCTCGGAAGGTCTTTTGAATCGTCTTCCCGAGTAGCCCGGGCAGTTCTTCTCGATTTATCTTTCAAAGCATGACCGATGAGATGGTGTTAACTTTTGGTCGGGATTTCAAGCATATGAAACTCCGCTATATTCGAAATTCGTGACAAGCATGGGACCAAGTTATTTCTTTTCTTGGATGCGATTCCGCGATAAAGCGTCTGCGACTTTTAGCATTCCACCCCCGCATCAGCATGTGGTCATGATTGTGGAGCCATCAAGATCACAACACTTTGCATTTGAGACACTTTCGGATCTTCTCCAATAGAAGTAAGAAAAAATATCCTTCAAGTAGGCATGTGATTCCCAAAGCTGTATGAAGCCCTTAGCCCAGGCTGTTCTCAACTGTGCCCTTCCAAGAATCCGAATACATTTCCTGTAGACCTCGAAAGGTCAAATGTGTCATGTACTTTAAACATATTCGCAGGCAAGGATCACACCAACTGGCAGGCTTGGTTCGGGAGCTAGTCGAGGCAGTGAGGGGTTTCCATTACCTCCTATACACCCACCGTCTAGGCCAGGTTAGCCAGTCCCGATACGCAGGATTTATATGCCTCTCAATATCCTCTAGCAGTTGGCGTGCCATGTCATTCAAATACCAGCGGTGGTCGACCGTCCGCAAGAGAACGCAGTAGTGTGCTAAGAGGACGAGCGCCGCCGGATGATGCGCCTCCAGGTCCTTATGAAACTGCACAGAAAGTCGGTAGGCCCATAAGAAAACCATACCCGCCTCCACATGAAGTCCTGCAAGTTCTAGTTGCCGGGCAGAACTTTCGTAAGATTTGATGGCTGCTTCGTAGTCCTTCCGATGCTCTGAATGTTTCTCTATGATGTCGTTTTCGCTCATTGTTTGCGGGAATGGGTACTCTTCGATGAACCGATGGAGCCGGGATATTTGGGTCCAGACATCTGCCGGTAATAGAGATTGTGCTGCAGCGGCAGGGCTATATACACATTAGTATCCTGCGACTTGAAAAGCTTCCCGAGCGCACATGATGTCGCATGAGGCAAGCAGCTTACCTGTGAACACGCATTTCGCTTTCAAGCCATACGGAATTCGCCAAAGATGCAAGCTCAGTCTTCCTCAGCGAAGGCAAGAACGGCTTCATGATAGCCTGTAAGCCCTTCACGCTAGCAAACAGCTCGATGGTATTCGTGATTGGGTTCGGCCATCGAGAGACACCGAGTCGAATCGGGACAGTACACAGGTGTACCGAGATCATAGACGCGAAGCAAAAAACGGGTTGCCAATTTGCCGGATCGATAGGTGATGCGATGAGTTCTCGAAACTCTTTCAGCCCCGCGGCAAGATGATATGCAGAAGCCTTGATGTATCTTTCCTTCTGTCCTGACATCGGATAGAGATATGCGCGATGGACGGCGGCGATAGCGAGAATCCCATGCATGAGGTACTTATTAGAGTATGCTTCAGTGGGTATGACCACACGCCAGACATGTCGTGCATCTTCGCGTTCGGATAAGGTGTTGGACGTCACCGTGCAATAATGGTGCATCAGTTCCAAGTCAAGGCCCCAATCTTCTTTCTGGAGCGGGGAATCTAATGAAGAGTTGGGCAAGATGCCCAGAAATTCTAGCCTTTTTTCTGACTCGGGCCGGATGTCTGAGTTGTCGTATACCCAGGGATCGCTGCCATTGGGAGTAGGCGCATAGTTTCCAGGTGGGGGGTGTGGATAAGATTGGGGGGTGTCCTGGGTCGGGGGCTGTGACTGCGTGGCTGGGGATACGCTGGAGACAGGTGACCCTGTCTGGTCAATAGGCGTAAGATAGCTGCATTGAATAGCATGTTTAACACAATTCGTGCAGGGATAACGCTCGTCACACTGGGCGTCTTGTCAGCGTCAATCCGGGTAGGCGGGAAGACGAGAAAGAGAAAAAAAACCTTTAGTCGACGCGATTTGCATTCGGGGCAGCCATTGCGCGATTTGCGATGTGACCTACGGGGCCCCATTATAGATAAAGAACACAAGAGCCTTTGAGCAAATGTCTGGTAGACACTGCAGAGGGATCCAGTAGATAAAAGAATTCGAGTTCGAGTACGGACTCGGTTACGGGTACGGGTGCGGATACGGATTCGGATTCGAATCCGCAAGTCGCATCTCCACTACGCACGGAAAGCCCGAAAGAACCTGCCCGGAACCCACTAATGCCATTATGCTATGCAATAAAATGGACAGGTTGGCGTATTTCGTAAAGCCCCAGAAAAGAATAATCTCCCTGCCTGTGATTGATTATAGATTCAGAAAAACCCGGGAACCACATATTGTGGATCATTACTGGAGACAGTACTCCGTATACTATTTTGAGATTGCAGCCATCAGCCTGGGTCAAATCTGATAGATTTGGTCCATCCTAGAGCTTTAGTAAGCTTACAATCTTGATTTGCGTATTGCGTATTAACCGCTTAGCCACAGCCTGGCACGAGTGGATTCCGGAGTAAGATATCGATCCCAATCCCCGTGTCTTGGCACGTCTAGGGCCGTCAGAGGGGCCGTAGCGACGTTTAAGCGATGAGAAATTCGATATAGAAATATTTTGTACAAGTTCCTTGTATAAAGCCCCTCGGACCCTCCCGAGAGGGACCTTAAATCCATTAGACCCAGAAAACACTTAATTTCCTTCTCTCCTTTTCAGAGCAAGGCAATATGAACCACGAAAACCTCTATGGGTATATCCCGTCGCTGGTGGCGGGAGTCATCTTCATCATCCTATTCTCTGGCACAACCATATTCCATGCTGTCCAATTAGCAAAGGCCCGATGCTGGTACTTTATTCCCTTCTTCATTGGAGGTATTTGTACGTTGACCACTATCTGAACCAATCCTGTACAACAAAGACTGACATCCCCTTTTTCAAACCTTCAGTCCAAATCATCGGATACGTCTGCCGCGTCATCGCCCGCAATAACCTCTCCTCCGTGGGCATATACGCTATGCAATCGGTGTTGATCCTTCTCGCACCCCCGCTATACGCCGCATCAATCTACATGGTTCTCGGTCGAACAGTCACGTACCTCAACGCCGAAAACCTCAGTCTCGTCCGCGTCCGCTGGATGACCAAGATCTTCGTTTCGGGCGACATTTTCTCATTCCTGCTTCAAGCCGCCGGCGGTGGTCTCATGGCGTCGAGTAAGACGAGCACTCGTGAAACGGGTTCAAACGTCGTCATTGGAGGTCTAGTCGTGCAGCTTCTTTTCTTCGGATTTTTCGTCGTCGTCGCTGCTATCTTCCACTATCGCATTGAAAAGAATCCCACGTCCAAGTCTCAGAATGAGAGGACTACCACGAGGGCTCAGGGCTGGCGTCAGCGCAACTGGATGACCGTGTTGTTGGCCTTGTACGTTGTTAGTGCCCTGATCTTGATTCGGTGCATTTTCCGCCTCGTCGAGTACAAGGGTGGGTTTAATGGATATATCATGACGCATGAGGCGTTTGGGTATATTTTCGATGCGTTGTTGATGTTCATTGCCATGGTTGTCATGAATGTGTATCATCCCGCAGTGATTCTGGGGGATGGAAAGGGCGGGGGTATGCCATACTCTGAGTACAGCGAGAATGTTCGGTTGTAAGGGAAGAAGTCTTTGCATTATTTTCATTTCATGTTATTTTCAGACAGTCAATTGGCTGAGTTTGGCGCTATAGAATGGTGGGGATATCCAACTTTTGTGACGGGCGAGCGACAACATATAATAGATCAGCGAATCATAAGAACAGACCCATAAGTCAAAAGCAAAAGCTCGGAAATCATATCTCATATCATCATGTATAAGGTCTGTATTCCACACTGCGGCGGACTTCGTAGCTTTTCCGTACTAGGCCGTTACCCAACCCGGTGGCATAAAGATCAGATCGAGGTCTAGGACCCCCGGAGCCACGAGAGGAAATAGGCAGCAGGCTTGGCCCATAGTCTAGCTCCCCACTTCTCCGCGTTCGTGCCAAGCTGAGAATTTTCTCAATCTCGAGAGCCCCGAGCTGACCCTCGCTGCGGTCAATTGCGGGGGCAGGTCTATCCCTTCGGGATAGCCAATGCCGACTGCGAATCGTTCCCGATCGGAAGAAATCGCCAATGTCATCCACAGAAAGCGCAACCACGATAAGAGGGATTGAAATGGCAAACCCAATGCCAAAGGTATAGCGAGCAACATATCCAAAATTCAAATTCTCGAATTCTTTCATGTTGATGGTGAAAATTGATGTGATAAAGGATAGCGGTAGGAAGATAATTGTGACAATAGTGAACACCATGATTGTCTTGCTTTGCCGGGTAGTACCCGCTGCTTGGTCACGAGCGAAACGGGCTTCGAATGCGTTGGCGTGTTTTTGCTTGAGGTCAAGCAAATCCGTGATGGAATGGTAGATACGCTCGGCTTGTTTGTCCATACGATCGATATCTTTCAAGTGCATTTCGATCATACGTTGCTGGTCCTTGAAGCGTTTCTTGACATCCACTTGGGAAATCTGCTGTGCCAGGTAGACCGAGCAGATGACATCCTGGAAGTCCACCAAGACATGTTTTTGGTGTTCCAACACAGTGCGAATCATATTCAATTCGTCGCGAATATCTTTCGTCTCTGCCAGCAAATCGGTTTCCTCGCCGATATCCAGCAGACGATCGACGAACAGCGGCTGGCCATCGTCTTGATTATAATCCTCGTCCTCAGATGGCGTGTCTTTCTCTGCTGCATCACCAGATATCGAGCGAGCTGAGCTGCGCGACAAGGGATTTAATTTTCGGTGACTCTTCAACCAAGCGGATGCCTGCACTGAGGCACGATTAAAGCGATTGAAGAGTAGCGTCTCTCGGTCAGTCGCAATACCGATAGAGGATTCGAACATGTCCAGGAACTGATACTCGTCGTCTCCAAGACGGTGGCGGTCGAAAACACCCGAGCATCGATTGGTGATGATGATCGCGAGGTCATACACCGACCTAACGGGGTCTCGAGTCTTGGAGTTGATATCCTCGATGATTCCATCCAGCACATTGAGCGGGTCATTCTTCGGCTGATCCCATCGCTGCGGGAAACTAGTCACAATCAGATTCGTGCCGAGAACCCACATCCACAACTGATCAACCATGAAGATCTTAGGGTCCGTCCCCGGTCCTTCACGACCGGGACCCTTGGTCTGATATCGGTACACCACCTGATCCTGGTCACGGCTTTGGGTATCAATGTTCGGATAGAAGAACTGGTCTAGCGTTCGACGGACGTGCAAGGAGGTTGTCGACGAAGACAGATGTGCATCGATCAGCATCTCATCGCGGGTTCGGGTTCGTTTCATGCCAGTGGGCTGGAAACTCAACATCTCGGCTCGCTGGATCGCCTCTTGCATCTTCTGTCTGCGCTCTGCGGTTTCAAAATGCAAATAAGGCATAAACACACAAACATTGCATGCTGCGTTATGACTTGCTTGAGGATCCCTACAGAGCCCCAGGGCAGAAAGAGGGGAGGGGCGCGCCTGTTTCTCTGACGGACCCCATGGCGATTTGCTTTTGACCTCCGATTTGGGGGTCCCTGGATTGCTGCCCGATTTGCCGGGTTTCTTATTTTTGTTCTTCTTCCCCGGGGCACCTCCACTGCTTTCATCATGCGAATGAGAATCCACCCGGTCGAGTTTGCTGCTGGGTCCCTTCTGTTTGCGGTACGTAGAGCTGGTATCTGTCATGATTGATGGAGCAATGTCTGACTGTTGCCTCTCCAGCTTTTCCTCTTCTCGCCGCTCAAATGAGCGAGGTGTATGCTGGCACAAAGGCCGCATGAAATGTGAGTGTATCTTTTGACCACGATGTTGATAGTTGAAGGATTTCTCGAGACCCTTGAACCCGTCGACGTCATGCGCACCTTCTTCGATGAATGACTTGGTGAGAAGTGCCTCAACCCAAGCCATGTTATTTGCGGGAAGATGAATCCAACGAAAGTCAGTGGCACGGCTGTCTGCCGGCACGGTCGTCACGGCTTGCTTGCGAGGATTCTCGGGATCTCGACCGTACAGTAGATTGAAGACCGACATTCGTTTCACGCGGTTCTCATTGTGGAAATTGCCAAAGTCGACCACGGTGGCATCAAACGCCGCAGAGGCATCTTTCACATCGTCGGACAGGGACTCGACATTGTTGAAAGGTGCCAACAGCAGAACGATATCTTTGCGCTTAAACTGCGCCGCTCGCAGGAAAGGCGTACTCCCAAAGTTATCGCGTACACGACGTTTCAAATCCGGTCGTTCCAAAAGACCCTTCACAACCTCGGTATGCCCACCTTGCGCCGCAAGATGCAAAGGGGTCACGCCGTTCAAGAGCTGACTATTGATATGGGCCCCCGCACGCAGTAAGATACGAACGATTGCCTCGCATCCTCGTTCACAGGCATTATGGAGCGGTGTCCATCCACCATCACTGCAAGCATTGACCGCAGCGTCATGCTGCAACAGTAACTGAACGATATCCGCCCGATCATGCGCAGTCGCAATATGCAACGCGGTCTTCCCTCTCAACTCGACCGCATCAATGTTTGCCTTGGGACCGTCCGGTCTGGTCAACAGCAACTCCGCAAGCCTCCAATTCCCCTGAGCACAAGCCCAATGCAACGGCGTCCTCCCCAGCTCATCCTGTCCCTCAATCCCATCAACCAGACAGTCCGTCCTGAGGAGTAACGTCACAATCTCATCGCCCCATCCCCATCGACACTCCTTATCCGCCGCCAAATTATGAAGCACGTTGCGCTTCCGATGATCTCTCGCATTCACATTCGCCCCGCGCATAATCAGTAACTGCAGCACGTCGGCATGATTCTTCCATGCCGCCGTCATCAACGCCGTCCGCCCCTCTTTATCCATGGTATCCGGCGAGGCACCATGGTCCAGCAACAGGCGCACAATTTGATAGTGATCGCGCTCGACGGCGCGGAGGAGCGGTGACGGTCGATTCCCAGTTACATCCGGTTTTGCGCCGAGCTCGAGCAGAAATTCGGTCGCGGCGACGGAGCCTCGCTCGGCGCTGCGCATCACGGCTACACGCAGGAAATTGTCGCTAAACTGGTTGTACTCGTGCGCCAGCTTGATGACCGTGCGGAGGGCTTCGATGTCGTCGTTTTCGGCGGCGCGGAGCAGTCGCGGCTCCAGGCGCTCGTGGCCGTCGCTGGCCATACTGGCGGACCGGGCCATGCTTGGGGCCGGACGAGGGTTTGGACTCGGTTTCGAAAGGTCGCTCAGTGAATATAACTTGACAGGCGGGTCGTTATTCCATCCTCCCCTATTTTCAGTGTAACCGGGGTCTTTCCCGAGGCTGGGGAAAGTTTAATGGCCCGTTCGCGATAGCCAGGGTACCAAACAGTCCTTTTCTGCACGTAAGAAGGGATGCAGACCTTTCGAAGACCCGAGGTCCCTCATTAGGTAAGGAAGCGATCTGCGCTAACCTCAAGGCGAAATTGATCTCTCTGGCTTTGTCTTGGTCCAGACGGGACGGTTGGATTTTTTGACTGCCCGCAGCCGTGGCTGCTGCGCCTCGTATTGCCTCCCTTTTTTGGCCGCCAGCCGCCACCCGTTAGTGGGTGCGACATGAGCACGGATGCCCGTGACAATGGTGAATTTCTGCACGCTCTGTGGATGAGTTCGTTTTGTCCAGGCGAATCCAGCTAGACTCGATTAGCCAGACTGGGGAAGGCAAGCCTCGAAGCAGTGGGACAGAGATTACCGAGTATACATTGGAACAATGGTACAGTTCACGGTGGGACCGCATGGTTCCATGGTTGACGGCCCTCCAAGGGGAAGGGACAACAATCGCAAGTAAATACGACTGGACGCCGTACAAGTACACAAGATCTACCAAACTATAAACATTGAACATACCACCATAAGAAGTTCATAATCCAATACTCATACAACTTTCCATTATGCAGATATTAGAGTCTCTATTCTCTATCGGGCGGTCCCGACAAATCCGAACAAACCAATTACGAGAAGCAGGGGGGAATCCAACACACGGAAGAAGGGGAGAACGAAAGATAATGAAGACCAGGAAAACGGGAATGGGAAGAAAATCGAAACACGGAGAAAACCCAATCTCCATCCTCTGGAGATGCCGATGCTGATATGCTGAATAATTATGATAAAGGTGCTGCTGCTCTCTTCCATGCTTCTCTCCCGTTCAATTAGATGGGGGCTTTTTTTTATCCTGCTCGCATCCCCGTGTATCGCGCCGATCCAGCCCATGTCACGAATATGCACCTATTGACAGCCAATCAAGAAAATAAAGGAAAGAAACAGTGTGAGAAAAGCGAAAATTGAAGGTGAAGAAAACCACCCTCCCAATGAGTCTCGAACGTCGAAGGAAGAGGGAACGATCAGCCAAATCAGAAAAAAGACTTAGTGTTTCTTTTTGTCCTTCCTGGGAACCTCCTTCAAGATGTCATCGAAGCTCATGTTGGGGTTGAAGCGACTCATGGGACGAGTGGGGGGCTCGATGGGAGCAATGCCTGCGGGGAGCGGCAAAGCCTCCAGACCTGGATAGATTGAGTGACGGTGCTCAACACGCTGGGAAGCAGCGGGGGAGCGAGTGCGAGGAATAGCTGGCGGGGGTGGGGTGAGACCACCTGGGGCGTGACCCATCATTGAAGGCGGGTGCGGCTCGGATGAAGACCCAGCGGATGACTGCTGGCCTGGGTAAGGAGAAGAGATGGAAGATTCATCCTCCTCGTAAGCATCCTCGACCATTGGTGGCTCGATCAGGGCGCCAGCCTCAGCCCACTGCTCGGCCACTTGCCAGCAGTGGCTGCGTCGATAGACACCTTCGACACCGTTGATGACGACATCGGACGGCAGGCTGACCACACCAGCACCACCAGCAACACCAAACCAGGCACGAGCAGTCTTGGTGTCATTGTGAATCCAGGGAGCACCGCCACGGGGGGCAATGCAAAGGAAGTACTCGACACCTTCCGTAAAGCGAACCTCGGGAACGTCCACAACCAGCATGGGCAGAGATTGGAGTACGGCGTAAAGGAAGATCCACTGTCCACAGCGCAGCTCTAGCAGATCGTCCACGCTCTTGCCATTGGCACATCGTCGCTCAAACTGAGTGAAGCTCTCGATGAATGGCGTGGGTCGCATGCTCTCACGAGTATAGGAGCCCATGAGAACGGCGTTGATGTCGGAGGCCTTGAGCTTCTTGGAACGGTACTTGGCCTCCTTCTTGGCATCCAGAGGCTTGCGGTGCAGCCCTTGCACTGACGGCAGCTGGGGCACGTCGAACGGAATGGGAGGGGCGACGGGGGGAGTACTGCGGTCATACTCGCTGAGCACGTGGCGGAGAGCACGAAGCATGATAGCCTGGGTCTCAGTGGGCGAGGGGTCGCCACCGGGGCCGGACGAGTCGATGGTGCGCGTGGTTAGGTTGGTGCGGTCGACGAGTAAATCGTACAGATCCGTGAAATCGCCATACAGGTCCAGAAGGAGTTGGCGATTAAGTCCACTTTCTTCAAATGCATTCTTCTTAGAGCGAGCCTTGGGTGGCCAAGCTCCGTACTTGTTGCGATAGTAGTTGATGGTGAAACGGCGGAACTCTTGGAAACTGGCCTTCCAGTTCTTGAAGCGGATGATCTTGCTTTCCTCGGATGAGGTCGAGTTCGCGAAACCGGAGAAGACTGAGGGGAAATCAAAGTCCTCTAGCTTGCCGTAGAGGCCCCGCAGACGGGTGTCCAGGTCGATAAAGCCACGCTCCAGGCGCTTTTGGGTGATCGGATGGATGAAGCTGTATTTGGGACTCCGGAGTTGCTTGAGCTCATCTAATTTACCAACACCGTGAACGAATCCCTCCAGGTAGAGCGGATAGTAGCGAAGCCGTTCACCCAGCACGATGGCTTCGATGGTCTTCTCGCGGCTCTTCCGCACATCGGCCAGACGCAGCTCGTCGCAGTAGTTGCTGAAGCTGGAGGTAGCGGTCTCACCAAAGTTGGATCCGTCCAGGTTGGAGAACTCAAAGCGGGACAGCAAAACGGCCACATCCATGAAGATGCTGAAGAGAGATCCAGACTTGGGGGTCGCAATAAGGGATTGACCCAGGAGGAAAGCAAATAGGTTGCGGAACAAGAGCAGGGTCTCCAGATCCTCTTGCGAGAGCTTCGAGTGAGGGCTGGACACGTCGCTGTTCAGGGGGATTGGGAGGTACAGATGCAGCTCCTGAACCTCATCGCCACCATCATCGACAAATGCCATCCGCTGACTGCCGGAACTATCATTGTCATCGTCGTCTGCCAACCGATCCTGCGGGGTCAATGGCGGTGAAATTGGGCTCTGGAGTGAAAGCGTGCGTGTCGGTTGCTCCAATCCACTCTGTTTTGAGTCGGTACCTCGAGCGAGATAGGTCAGAGACGGTGATTCGGCAAAGATTGTGGAATCGACTTTGAAAGAAGGCGCGCGGCCGGTGTTTTGGGGGAACAGGTAGACAAATGTGTCACCTTCCTCGTTCCACAGCTCGGCGATCTAAAAGGCGGAGGGGAAATAGTTAGCAGGGCATTCTCGACGTTTGATCTGCCGTACAGTTCTTCGTCATATCCCACATACCTGGCCGCCTCTCGACAAAGGTTCCATATCGTAGACCACCTTCTGGTCCAAGCCAGCGATCCAGGCACTTGGCAAGGCCGGAGTTGGCATTCGCTTGTCCACCGAGCTTGCACGCGACCGACCCATCATACCGGGCATCCAACTTCTGCGTTTCGATGGCGTGCCCGGGCGGGAGTCTGGCGCGGAACCCGGGATAGCCAACCCGGCCGAACTGGAAGGACGGGTCATATCGCGACCCCTGCTGGATGGGCGGGCATCGGTAGGTGAGCTGGGTGCACTGGTAGCCAGGTCCTGGTTGACGGCCAACAATGACGGCGGGGGCGGGAGGCTTTCGAGGTCGAAATCCACGGGACCGGCGTTCGGGACGGTCCTTGGTTCTGAGAAGACCGCATTGGGAGTCGACACATGTCGCGTAGGTCGTGAATTGCTGCGTCGCCTCCTGTCCTGCGATAGATCTGAGGACCCATTCGATCCCGGCGAGGCCGGAGAGCCAGGCGCATTGTGATCCTTATGCGAACCTAGCGAAAAGAGGGAGGAAATTCGCTTCGCCGATTTAACGGGAGCTGACAACATCTTTTCGGATGCACTTCAAAAGGAGGACAGAGAGTGAAAGGAGAATGGTGAGGGGAGGAGGGGGTAAGAGGGAAACGAGAGCGTGCTGAGTACCTCCGAGATCAGGAGAAAGAGACGAGAGTTTCAGCCAGCTCGTTTTGGGTCGAAAGAGTGGGCCAAGTCAGAGCCGGGCGGAGCGCAAGATGGGGGAGCTCAAGCCTTGCGACGCATGGAAAGAGGAATGACAGAGCGGCGCCAGATAGTGCAGGAGAGAACCTCGAGGTGATGAGCGAGGTGGTAAAGGGGAGGTTCGGAGAATGGATCGGCAGGAGGGATTTGCAAGAATGGCAGGGAAACACCGCGAGGGGAATGATGAACTGCGGTCAACCCTCAAACAGTAGAGAGAAGGAGAGATCGAAAGAGAAGACTCAGGGGGTGTTTCCAAGAAAAACCAACGTCTGGGTTCAGTGTTGACTGGACAATTTTTTTTTTCTCTTGAACGGTCTTTACAAGAAACAATGGAGCCTTAAACTAGAAAACTAAAAACTAAAACTAAAAACCGGAGGGCCTTCGATCCGGTTCCTTTCCATGCCAATAATAGCAGCTCCGGCACTGATGGGGTTCCTTGGCTGTGTCTCGGTGGAGCCCTGCAGTGCAAAACTGGATTGACATACGAATCATGAGCCCCCAAGAGCCCTTGTGCATGCTGACTGTCCGAAGCTGGAAAACGGACATAACGACGCGGCTGCTGCATTATTCCGATCATCAGTGGACGAACTATGGAGGGTAACCTACGGAGTAGCTGTCTGGGTGATCACGAGATTGATATGCTCAGATACTTTTAAGCATACGCTCATTGTCCGGGCCGACTGGACCGAATAACTAGCGAGCGCCATCCTGGCTAGTAAGTATCATTGATCATAGACTACAGGACGGAGTCCGGATCACTCCATAACTACTCCATACTGGGTTGAGAAACAGAATCCAAGTCCGAGAGCCGTGAAAATTAGATTGCGCCTCGACACATCAACTGTCTGCCCTTTCAGCCTGGCGGCGGAGTATTCTAACTCTCATAAATCCATACTAGTATGTACTTATAACGAAGTCGTGACACGGCAGCCCACTTGTCTCGATCGGGGAGAGATGGGCTGTGTATTCCATTGTCCGGCAGCAAGGCATTAGTTGACTAGCGAGCGGCAATTGCCTTTGAGTACACATCACTAACTCGATTTTAAATGGCCCATCCAATTGGGTTTGATTGATATCCCACGCTTTGCCGCTTGCCGCTTGGTTCCGACCGGGACACTCCTAGGGTTCCAAATGACAGTTGTGAAGCAGGCAATGGAGCAATAGTCTCGATCATCATGCAGAATGAGTTTACTGGAATTTGGCGCTAGTAGTAGACTACTGTACGGGTGGCAACCAGAAAACGGGGAAAGGGCGCAGAAGGATCACTACAAACCCAACGGTTTAAATTTCCACGAGACCCGTGGAAAGGAACAGACTGCTTACGTTGAGCCTCTAACGAGAATCTAATCTTACGGTCGGGTCACCCTTATTTACAAACTTTCTTAGTGCCTTCGGGCGCTGCGAGTAATCTGACGCAATGCATCGCATCATGATGTCTTACCTGGAGTATATAGTAGCCTAGAGAGCATCGAATATATCTTACGAGTCATTTTAAATCGGTCTACTGGTTACATGATACTACGGATAATATACTTACAAAATGCTCTTCGATATACTTCGGAAACACGTTCAAGATTAGATATACTCTCCCCTCATAGAACCTTAACCCGATGGCATCCTCTCATTCGCAAGTTCCTTGTGCTTGGTTTCCTCGCGTTTCCCCTCCTCGCCCATGGAATCGGCGCTTCCCGCTCCAACCTTCGGTCGTGTCTCAGGGCCCACGGTTCCGTCGTGCCAAGCGTCAACTGACGTTATCACTTACATCTCTGCGTGCGCTTACCCTCGAAATCTCTACTCCTGATCGCTTCGACTATCTCCCGCCTTATCCAATCAACCCCACAGTCATGACTGCGCCCCCCCATCTACGACACAACCAACCGCCCATTGACCTCCTCTGCGGCTGGCCGAACCCCGCGCTCCTCCCCGCCCCCGATCTGCTCCGCTCCGCCACGACCGTTCTGACGACCCCCTCCATTGCCCAGCCAGGGTTGTCGTACGGACCCGATGAGGGCTACGAGCCTCTGCGCGCACACGTGGCCCAATGGCTGGAGAACTTCTATCAGCCGTGCCACCCCATCTCACCTGGGCGCATTTGCATCACCGGAGGGGCCAGCCAGAACCTCGCGTGTGTCATGGCCGTCTTCACGGACCCCGTCTACACGCGCGCAGTGTGGATGGTCGATCCCACCTACCATCTGGCGGGCCGTATGATGGATGATGCGGGCTTCGCTGGGCGGGTCTATGGGGTTCCTGAGGATGATGAGGGAATTGACCTCGCCTTCCTGGAAAATGGATTACGTGCGGCGGAAGAAAAGGCTCATGCCGAGGGCAACACCGAACCGGTATCGACCTGAAACAGACAGTTGATACGGTAGTCTGCCTCTCTTTTCGGAGCTGACTGTGGCATCACTGTCACATTTCCCATCATCCACTGAACTTATCTCCGATAAGAATCAGAACAAAAAGTAATCGCTGGCACCTCGACTAATCCTCCTTTTCCCGCTTGCAGAAATTCAAAGCCCCTCGGCCCTGGCGCAAGATCTACAAATATATCATCTATGCCGTCCCAACATTCGCCAACCCTTCTACCAAGGTGATGTCCCTGGGTCATCGAGAACGATTGATTCGACTAGCTCGCCAGTACGATGCGCTACTGGTTACCGACGACGTTTACGATTTCCTACAGTGGTCGCCAATCGCCGGGGGTCAGCTGGCTGCCCCCGAACACGCATGCCTCCCCCGCTTGGTAGACGTGGATCTTTATCTGGACGGTGGCCCCGTTGATGAATGGGGTCACACGATAAGCAACGGCAGCTTCAGCAAACTGCTCGGTCCGGGAGCTCGCACTGGATGGGCCGAAGCATCCGAAAAGGTCGCTTACGGGATATCACAAGTGTATGTCTTGCCCTCCTCATGCTTCTTTGTCACGTCTGTTTGCGTTGTTGCTATTCGTCCGAGACGAAATAGAGCCGCATATGTATCGATTACTCTGGTCAATTATTGGAGTGGAGTATACGATTCATACGCGAATGAGATT
Organism: Penicillium brasilianum; assembly: GCA_001048715.1. NCBI lineage: Eukaryota > Fungi > Ascomycota > Eurotiomycetes > Eurotiales > Aspergillaceae > Penicillium > Penicillium brasilianum. The sequence continues at coordinate 2,986,732 of CDHK01000003.1, forward strand.
CCGGGAATGTTCTATATACCATCCAGCTAATATCCCTTTCTACAGAGGCTCCTCGCGCTCCGGTGGCGCCCCTTCTCAACTCTGTGCCACCATCATCGATCAACTACTCCCCTCCGGTTTCCTAGACACTCACATCCAACAAGTCCTTCAGCCCGCATATGCTGAACGGTATCACAGGGTACTTGGCGCGATCCAGGAATACCTAGTCCCACTTGGGGTGACGGTTGTTTCGTCATCCGAGACCGTCGTCGGCGGGTATTTCATCTGGGTCACCTTGCCACCGCCGCTACTGGCGGTAGATCTAGTGCAGCGAGCCCAACAGGAAGAAAACCTGCGCTTAGCGCCTGGCACGCTGTTCGAGGCCGGCAGCCCACAGCCGCCAAGCGATCGGTTCGCCGGCTGCCTGCGCCTCTGCTTTGCGTGGGAAGAGCCCCGTCACCTGACCGAGGGGGTGCGTAGGCTCGCACGCGTCCTGAAACGTGCGCTTGTGTAGCGCAGAGCATCCAGCTCGAGATGATCAAATTAACTACCTAAAAGAGAAAGTGAAGCTAAATTGCCCTTGGTACTGTGGTCGGAGGTGGGGCGGATGTATCCGGGCGAAAAAAAAGAGAAGTGGACAAGGACGCGTGGCAGACACACTAAAGGCAGTAAGTACATACAGTACATACATATCGGGAGACCGAGCGTCCGGGATATCCTCTCGGTACCACCGCCAAGACCAGTACATACTGTACTAGTAGCATAGGAATACCAAATTTACGATGCCAGCGATCAAGTTCGTTCTAGAAAGCTTGTTGGGGTATCATATGTTGGAAATGCCAGCAAGGACGATGCTAAGTATCCGCTAGAGGAGTAGAAGCGGCAAGCACAGCTTGAACCGCGGTTTGGCGATCGACTCGACTTGCCCCAGGAAAGATGGTCCGCCGACCAAGGTACTGAGCATTACTTACCCAAGATCCGGTCTACGATTCAATACTCCAACTGTCCGAGCTGTTCTTCCAATAGTCAATCAAAGCGAGCGCTTAGTCAGAACAGTCCCGTGGAACGCTTGTTTACTACGCAAGCTCCCAAACCTCCCAGGTCAACGACTCGACACAAAAAAAAGGCAAGTGAGATACGATCAAAGATCTCCACACTACGACGAGGATCACCAAAAATTACGCAATACCATTGGCTCGGAGGGAAAGCGAGCACTTGGGACCTGGCCACCACTGCAGCCGCGAGGGCGGATCCCCCTACGCTCAGGGGCCGGACAAAAGCTTGGCCAGTCGTGATGATCTGCCCGATGCAGATGGCGCATCTGCACCCGCAGGGCCGCACCGAGTCCGAGACAAAGGGAGTGGCGTCTAGTCTAGCTCTTGAGGGCGAACTTCTTTTTCGGAAGGGCGGGCGTTGACAGCCTCCTCCTTCGTCATCAGGAATTTCTCTCCGTCGGCCCCCGTACTGGAATGTTCATCCATAGCAACCTGCATCCCTGACAACCGGCCCTGACGGCGGGGAGTCTTGTCAGTGGAACTCCGTGGCCGGGGAACGCGACACAGCGGACTGGTGAGCAGGAGTCGTGCAGCGACGGAGACGGAACACAGGCATGAGGGCCGGTGCCGAGCAACACTCTTCGTGGCGAGAATGGACATGAGTGCACGGGATCAAGCCCGAGAAGTTGCACGGTTGCTATCGCTGCTGACACTGCTGCTGCGGTTACTGGTATCCCCTGCTACCCTGAGAAGCCCGTTCTCCAAATCAAACGATTCAGTACTGGTCTCCGTTACCCCCTCTCTCTCCTCGTTCAGTCCCTGTCGTGACCAGGGTTGACTCCACTTTAACAAGGACAAGGGAAAGTATACCAGGAGAGAGGGGAACATACCAGAAGCGCTGGCCATGTTCGCGCAGTCCCACATCCCGTACATTGCTGCCATGGAAGATGTTCCAGGAAAATGATTTCCCCCTCCTCTCAAGGCATCTGACGCGGTGATTCCATGGCCATGCGGCCAAGAACCTTGAGATGGATGGAATGGATGATCCGGCATACCCTGATTTGCCGGGGGATCGCGATCCCTTTGGCAACCACCGTATTGGACGAAGCATTTGGTATATAGCGCGTAGAGACCCCGGGAACCCTCCATTTGGAGACTTTTCCTTGCTCAGTGCCTGATCTCGCTTTTCTGGACTATACCCAATTATCTCGTTTTGGAACAGGATTTCCTAAAAAAGAAAAAAACTTCATCTCCACCGAGCACTGATAGTATACTGGCTTATACTGGCTCTGCGATTGATTCGCCCGTCGAATCACATTCTTATTTCCACAGTCTGCGCCTGGCCAGATCTTGCCCGTGCGACCTAGAGCAAACCGTCCGTGGCCACTCCTGCTCATTTGACCAACTCGTCTCCCGACCCGTTGTTTCCACCAGGGAATCTGCAACACTCGGCTTTGGGATCACCTCCCCCAGTGTTTCATCCCCGACAATCGCGTTTCAAGCGTCGGCGTCGTTACGCCCGCGGGGCTGTCTGATTGGGCGGTGCTGGTGGATTGCAGGGCGCTGTGTGGTGTGATTGGCGCCGTGGAGAGTGATTCAGGGACGATACGTGCAGATTACGCTGGAAATACCCGACGGCTGTGAAAGTTGGTTTCCATAATTACTTGGCCAGGTAAGTGCCGCTGGCATCCCTTTCTCGAGGGATATCCTTCTTCTTTTATTCTCCGCTTCTCTTTGATTCCATTGTTTGATTGTTGCCTTCCTTTTCGACTTTCCCTTCTTCTATGTTCCTTTCTGTTGCCTGCGGCTTCATTGGGACGTTTGCCTTTACAACGCCCATTGTTGCTATCTCACTCCTTTCTTTGCGGGTCGAAGTATACATCCCAGTGTCTTGGTACTAGGTAGTGGAACGTCCACTATCAACTATCAGACCAGAGCTGCCTTCGCATTTCATCCATCCTTTTTTTTTGGCTTGGGAAACGCAGTCTCCAATTGCTGCCTCTCTTGCATCGCTCCTTCTTGACTACTTCCATACACTCCCTCTCGAGCCTCCTGCCGACGCTGCTGGTTTAAGCGCCGCCAGACGTTCTCATCTTTTTATCAATCGCTACATCAGTACTGGCTACTGAACTTCGCTCTCTCACAGGGATTCGATCCGTCAATTCAACAAAAAATCACACATCCTCGCTGCAGGTTCAGCGAAAAGCTATCTAGACGATGGCGCATTTCCAATCCTCAATCATGATGTTCTTGGCCCATCTCATTCTCCTGCTGGGTCTGCCCACTGCCCTGGTTGGCGCTATTCCCGTGACGCCTGCTTCTAATGGGCTGGAGCTCGCTGCGTCGAAGCGTGCTGCTTCTAGCTACTGGGTTGGTACTATCACGCGCCAGGGCACGGTGCCATTTGGCAACAGCAGTGACTATCAGGTGTTCCGTAACGTGAAGGACTTTGGCGCCACAGGTGAGTCATGACGAGATGTCAAACATGTATTCATTGCAAACGACTAACTGCCGGATAATAGGTGATGGATCAACCGACGACACTGCGGCTATCAACAAGGCCATCTCCTCTGGTGGCCGCTGCGGCCAGGGCTGCGACTCATCTACCACTACCCCCGCCCTTGTCTACTTCCCACCTGGTACCTACGTCGTGTCGAAGCCCATTGTGCAGTACTACTACACTCAAATCGTTGGTGATGCAGTTGATCTGCCCATCATCAAGGCTGCCGCTGCATTTTCCGGTATGGCGGTCATCGATGCCGACCCATACGAGGACAATGGTGACAACTGGTACACCAACCAGAACAACTTTTTCCGCGCCATTCGTAACCTCGTCATTGATCTTACTGCTATGCCCAAAGGCTCCGGTGCGGGTATCCACTGGCAGGTTGGTCAAGCTACTAGCCTGCAGAACATCCGCTTCGAGATGATCAAGGGTGGCGGCTCAGCCAACAAACAGCAAGGTATCTTCATGGACAACGGATCCGGTGGTTTCATGTCCGACCTAACTTTCAACGGCGGTAACTACGGCATGTTCCTGGGCAACCAGCAGTTCACTACTCGCAACCTGACCTTCAATGGCTGCCAGACTGCTATTTACATGAACTGGAACTGGGCCTGGACCTTCAAGTCTGTCAACATCAACAACTGCGAGGTCGGTCTCAACATGTCAACCTCTCCGTCTAACCAGACTGTTGGCTCCGTCATGATGCTTGATAGCAAGCTTACGAACACTCCGACTGGTATCGTTACCGCCTGGACCAAGAACAGCATCCCTGTTGGTGGTGGCACTCTTGTCTTGGACAATGTCGACTTCTCCGGCTCCACGGTCGCCGTGGCCGGTGTTGATGGTAACACCATCCTGGCCGGCGGTGCTGTCGTCGATAGCTGGGTGCAGGGCAACACGTACACTCCCTCCTCATCCACTTCTGAGAAGCGTGCATACCGGTCCGATGAGAATGATGACAACGCCGAGGTTGTCACCATTGTTGAGACTGTCGTGAAGACTGTGACAGCTTGCGCTGCAACCAACACTGTCGCTACCCTTGCTACCAACGCAGCGACTAGTGTCAACACTAAGATCACTACTCCCGTCCTGCCTACTGGCACCGATTCAGGCGATCGCTCTGTTGTATCGCAGGCCACACCGGTCTCTTTGCCTGCGCTCTCGGGTCTCCCTGGCATGGACAACAGCTTGCTGTCTGCCTTCATTGGTTCATCGGGACAGACCTACGAGGTCAATGTACCGGCCACCCCGACTCCTGCGGCTAGCGAGGAGACTACGGCTGCCGTTCCTTCCGCAGGCGAGTCATCTGCCAGCGTTGTTTCTGGATCCGATAACGCAGCCACCGGTGCCCAGACTAGCCAGGTCGTTCCAGCCGTGGAGACCTCCAGCGCCGTTCCCGTTGCTCAGTCCACTGCGGCATCTGGTACTTCTAGTGCTGTCATCTCCCAGGACACTGGTTCTAGCTCTAGCTCTGCTTCCAGCTCCAGCTCCAGCGCCAGCTCTACTACCAGCTCTAGCAGTAGTTCTGGTACCTGCAGTGGAAGTGCCAACCAGGCTGTCGAATCTGCTCGCACCCAAAGCACCTTGACGGCCAGCTCCAAGCCTGCCGACCTTCTCACCGGTGGTGCCGTATTTGAAAAGTCCAAGCCCCTCTACGAGTCTCTCCCAGCCTCCTCGTTCATCAGCGTCAAGTCCGCTGGTGCCAAGGGTGACGGAACAACCGACGACACTGCTGCTCTCCAAAAGGTCCTGGACAGCGCTACCACTGACCAGGTTGTCTATTTCGATCACGGTGCGTACGTGATTACCTCGACCTTGAAGGTGCCCAAGGACATCAAGATCACTGGTGAGGTCTGGCCCATGATCATGGCCCATGGCTCCAAGTTCCAGGATGAGACGAACCCCATTCCTGCTGTGCAAGTTGGCCAAAAGGGCGAGTCTGGATCCGTCGAACTGAGCGATCTGATCATTACCACCAAGGGTGCCGCACCAGGTGCCATCCTCTTGGAGTGGAACGTGGCTGCTTCTTCCCAGGGCTCAGCGGGCATGTGGGATGTTCACGTTCGTGTTGGTGGTGCCGCTGGCACTGGTCTCCAGAGTGATACTTGCCCCAAGACTCCTGCCGTGCAGACGACGCCCAAGACTGAGTGTATCGCCGCATTCCTACTCTTGCACATCACCGAGAAGGCCAGCGCATACATTGAGAACTCTTGGATGTGGACTGCTGATCACGAGCTAGACCTGGACGACCACAACCAGATCAACGTCTACACTGGCCGTGGCGTCCTCATCGAGTCGCAAGGCCCCGTCTGGCTGTGGGGTACAGCCTCCGAGCATCATCAGCTGTACAACTACCAAGTATCGAACGCGGCGAACGTCTTCATGGGCTTGATCCAAACCGAGACTCCCTACTACCAGTCCAACCCTACTGCTCTGGTCCCCTTCACGCCTCAGGACTCCTGGAATGACCCCGACTTCTCGACGTGCACCACTGCCTCTTGCAAGAAGGCCTGGGGTCTGCGTGTTACGAATACCTCCGATCTGTTCATCTACGGTGCTGGTCTGTACAGCTTCTTCGAGAACTATGCGCAAACCTGCCTGAACTCCGAGGACTGCCAGGAGAATATGGTCGAGGTTGACTGTTCGGATGTTCATATTTACGGTCTAAGCACCAAGGCTGCCGTCAACATGGTCACCTCAGCTGCTGGAGACAGCTTGGTACCCGAGAAGCCCAATAAGAGCAACTTCTGCTCGACCATCGCACTTTTCGAGCAGTCTCTTTAGACCTTGTTTGTCTTTTATCTCCTTATTCTCATCGTCATGATTGGTCCGTCTTTTGTTCTGTTTAATGATTTCTCGCCACTTTGCATCTGGGCCTTGTCTCACCCCTTCTATCTCATCTGGACCTTCTTCCGTTGAAGGGCTCGGATTGTCACTTTACTTCTGTTTCCTAGACTTTTTGTACCGCCGATGACCGTTGTGTTGTGGATGGCATGGAATGGGACGAATTGATGGTGGGTTGGAAAAACATCACACAATAGTTGGTAGGGGATGATTCTCTTTGGGAGGTTTGCATCTTGGGATTCTATTTGATACCACGTCGAAATGTTTTGGTCATTAGGGCCGCGATTATTTATCTTTTTCTTGTTTTTATGAGAGTCAGTAATAGACATATCAATCATAGAGTCATACCATCTTCACTACAACATTATGGCCCTCCTTTCCCTCTTAGTTTGACCATGCTAGTGGATATGCTAGCAGTGCACACCAATCATCTCCTATTAGAGGAACGTAAACACCCATTTGGAGAATTTACAATCTGTACAAATGCTGGTCTCTCGGCTTCATGGCACAAGCATGAACAGGAGCAGCGTCCATGACTGGTCCAATTTGCGACACTTAGCCAAAGATATCATCCATATGCAATATGTCCGTCGCTGCCATACTTCCCAATATAGAGAAGAATTCCGAGTCTGGCGTAGCTAGCTCCCCAAAGACGTTCCCTTCATCAAAGGCCCCACCCCGATCAACGCGGCTGCCGATCTCTTCTTTGCGACTAATTAAGGGCTCCGAACCCTGGGACCGTGATCTCTGACTCGCCTCAACGACCTTCTCCAAGATATGCAAAGTACCCCAAATATTCAGATTCGGGTCATTGACGTAGCTTTGCGCGTCGCTGAGGATTTGGATGGCTATTTGGAAGGGCTTGCTACAAAGTGAACTGTACTCCTCAGGACGGTGTGAAACGGCAAACATCATGAGGGATAGAGAGGCGAGAAGCAATTTGATCATCGTGGGTAACACGAGTGGACTTATTTCGCCCGCAGTGACCATTTCTAAGTGCAGGTCGACTGATTTTGCGGCTGCAGTGACGAGAGTATTTGTCGAGATTCGGTTTGACATGAGATCCTTGATTGAGCCGCTTGCGCTTATTTGCGTGAGAATTTTAATGTGGTGCACGCGGAGATGGCAGAATCGTTTCAGTCCAGCTTGTAGCCAGGGTGGGGGAGCTACTTCCGCCTCTAGGTTCTTGAAGTCCCCTGGCGGTATCTTGTCGACGAGCTTTTGTAGTTGAAAGTTGAGGAATTCGACCCGTTCCTCGCTGCTTTTGGTTTGAGATGATGTGGCGTTGACGGCAGTCCAGGTCTCGGAAAGATTTTTGTCTAGGGAAATCATGGTTGATATATAGGACTCTAGCGGTTCCTGAACCGAGAAAATCCCCTTAGTCAAAAGACCATAGTCAAATGCACTTGCGCTGATGGGGAGTCATACTATTGTGATTGCAGACACGTTAATTTCTCTGCCATGTAGTGTCCACGGTAGGCCGGTATGGAAACTCCATTGCCTGTCCAGGCGATAGACACAAGCAAATAGACGCTTCCAGTCAGCCATACGCCGTGGGAGTACTTGAGAATCTTCGAAGAACCTTGATCGATGGAGGCCGAGCTCGAGACACAATTTGGCAGCCATTCCAGCTATTCGCCATGCTTTAATTGGTCTTTGTTTGAGGCCTAGGTAGATTGACTGTATGGTAGGCGGGTTTCCCTTTGATTAGTAGGGAGGCGTGTGTATCAAGAGACGGCCTGGATAGCTCACCAGCAATGTTGCCATGACGATGTCCTCAATTTGGGACTTCTCCTGATCTAAACAAGTCTCAACACTCCATATTAGCTGACCTTCGAGATCGGAGACTAGAGAGCTTTGCGTGTCGTCTCTGAGCAACAAGGCTATTCCCACAACAGCCTTTGTGATCTCTACGTCGATCATATCGACGTTGATAATAGGACCGTGGGAAGTACCCTTGAACAGTGAAAAGACAGCGTTCACAGCTTCACGACCCAAGTCTAAGCTGACGCAAGGATAGAAAGGATAGACCTCATCTCGAAATGTGGTGAATAGCTGAGTGACCTTGGCGTGACCGAGTTCCAGCAAAGGCCGTGCAGCTTGCAGTGTATTGATCAAAGCATCTGGGAATTTCAACTCGTCTTGGGCGACTAAATGAGGCCCATCTTCCGAGTGCGGAGGAGATAGTAGGCCCCTTTCTCTCATAGCATCCTGTGTGAGGCTCAGGGTGTGTCCAGGATCAGTAGGGGTGAGAGGTTTATTTGGCTGAGGTAACTCGTCGTTCTCTTGTTTTCGTTGCAGACAGGACGCCCGACGCGGAGGAGCCATACAAAAGCGGCCGATGGATTGTTGCATTTGGTCACAGATTCTGTTCATTCGCTGAACCGTGACTTCAGGATCTCGATTCGCTTGCTGTGGATCAATGCTGCTGTTTGACGATTAGATTTGATGCATCGACGACTGTAACGATAATTCCTCGTATTTAGGAAGTCATACTCGGCAGCATCAGGCTGAAACGGCTCGTTGAATGTGCATTGGCTATGAAGCTCCTCACAGCGGTTGCACGGCTGGCTGCCACTGCATTTGACCTTGCGAATCTTGCACAGGGAGCTATGTTTGGTTCAGCGGCTAGGCCTTGTTGTACATTAAAGGGCATGGCTTACCAGGCCATCTTGGCATATTTCTCTCTCTTTCGGGGCCTCTGCTCCCGAAGAGCATCCGGCGACCTCTTACCACGAGATGAAGCTGATGATGTGGCAGCTTTCATGTTGCGACAGAAGCAAAGGATCAGGATAAGTATTGGAAGACATGGTTCAGGGTATGAGCCGTTTCGTGCGCTTTTTAGAAGGCACCAGATCTGCGCTCCCCGCACTCCTCACGTAGTGTAACGAATGTGGACTAGTCATATAGGGCGTGAACCAATTGGTGTTCAGACCCATTCTAGGGTTCCATGAGAGGCGTGTGGGGTGGGGGGGATGGATACTGTATCAACAGCTCAAGGCAATACATAATGGAAGTTGGAACTTACCCCGCACAAGTGGCGATTAAAGAAGGGCACAATTGGCTAAATAGAATCCAAAATTACCGAAATGGATTGCCATCGGCAAAGGCCAAAGTCAAGGGGTACCGATGATCATTCTGATTGGACCTCCAAATGTTAGGCTTTAAGATGTTCGAGCCAGGTTGGGAGTTCGGATCTCGGAGATAAAAGTTCAGCCGTTTGCCGCTTATGTACATCTGCCGCATTATACGGCTTTTTCAAGGCTCCTGCATGTCGCCGATTAGACTGGTTTATTCATGAATCTCCTGATTTGAACACATCCGACAAATTTCGAGGCAATTGAGCATTTGATCCGCTGAGAGTCAAATTTGATATCTGATCTAGCTTTATGGTGACCTTATGGGAATAGACATTGTACAAAGTCGAGATTCTCATTATGGGCCATCCAGCTCCTAACTTCCTTTGCCTTTTTCGTAGCTTCAGAGAGAATGTTTTTGCTGATCCTGCCTTCTGTTAGCCGATTGATCTATAGCTCTTTCCCCTTCGCAGGAGGGGCTTAACCTTATGACCGTGATCTTATATGTCTCGTGCTGAAGATTCAGGGAGATACTTCACATTTCCTAGAATTGATGAGATATATGTGTTATCTCTGATCTAGATCATCATTTTGCTAAAGACTGTAGTGACAGTAAAAATTACAGCAAAAGATTGAGAAGGTAGCCAAGGATCAAGAAGAAGAAAGAGGGGATATCTACCTTACGATATTGTATGATTATCCAGGGGACGTTTGATACTCAACCAACGTTGAGGCTGGATATTATAGTCTCTATTCCCATTCATCAACGGCATGATACAACCCGGTGTATGGCTATTTAGATCTTCTTGGATACATTTCAGCCAAAACTGTTATCAAGCCCTGCAGACGTGACCATCACATAGGCACGCATCTGCGCATTCTAGAGAATGCCCCGTGACTTTCAGGAGCCCCGGGGTTTAAAGAACAGAATAATCTAGGAAGATGATAGGCTTTTGTTGAATGAAACTTGGAAGCAAGAAATTGGCCGCACTCAGTATTCGTTGTATATGGGGGTGTGGCCCTTCCTAGGTCTCCGACTTTCAGGCTTCAACATTCCCGTCAAATTGAACGGTGTGTCATCTAGGAAGTTATTGTAATATAACAGCTAGCAGTCCGTATTTCCAAGAAATTTTATGGCTGGGATGCCTGGTGGCAAGCAAGCTCGAACAAGCTACTGAAGCTACCGCGGCAAGATTCCGACTCCGCCGGAATCGCCTCGAGTTCCGCGGAAGTTGAAATGATCGATGCATATCGAGTATCGCAATTGCCTATCGACTACAAGTATGTTTGATTTTAAAGAGAAGTATCTTTGAAACTCTTCCAGGCTTTTCGGAAAATTTTTAATTCATCGCGAAAGACCAGCTAGCAACATTGCTACACAACTGCATCATGGCCGGACCTAAACTTGCTTTTGGAGGATTTCCTATCCCTTGGACACCTACCAACCGACCTGAAGATGACACAGATATGCATCCGTACAGCAAGCAGACTAGAAACACTCGAACACTTCCCGTGGGCTGGAAATTTGCAGAGGGCAGGCGTCCATTTCACCAGGAAACCATATTTGACGAGGTGGTCGAGATTCCGCTTAGGGACGGTATAAAGGTTCGTCATACATTCGAGTCCTGCAACAAACATGGGCCCTAAATGTAGGCTTTCAGATCTACTGTGACATTTTCAGGCCCGTCACAGATACCAAGATTCCGGCTATTCTGGCAGTGAGCCCATACGGTAAAAATGGGCACGGTATGTACCTGAAAACGCTCCCTCTCGAAGTGGAACAGTTTTTGACAGTGGTATTGCTGCAAGGGTTTCGAATCTTCGACAATATTCCCTTCCGACTTGGACTACCCGAGAGCGCCACATCTGGTCTTGAGAAATTCGAAGGGTAAGCAAATTCTAGCAGAGGCTGCAGGATAAGACATTCTGACCATAAGACATAGACCCGATCCTGCTGAGTGGTGTCCTCGGGGCTATGCAGTCGTTAATGTAGACATTCGAGGTACCTGGGATAGTGAAGGTAATCTTTATATTGAAGGAAGCCAAATGGGTATGTTGCTGCTTCATTAGACAGAGAAAGATTATTTTATATTAACAGCCTCAAGGTCTGGACGGCTATGATACTGTCGAATTCATCGCAGCTCAACCTTGGTGCAATGGCGCTGTGAGCATGTGTGGTAATTCCTGGCTGGCAACAGAGCAATGGGCAACTGCCATTCAGAAGCCACCATCGCTCAAGTGTATAGCACCTTGGGAAGGATTCACAGACAAGTATCGCGATCTGATCTGTCGCGGTGGCGTGCCGAAATACAATTTTGCTTCCTTCATTTTCAACAAAACGATCCGCGGCCGAAATCAACGGGAAGACATCGGTGAAGCGCTTAATAAATGGCCTCTTTTCAATGAATACTGGGACGACAAGGTCTACGATACCAGTGGTCTGACTCTACCCATCTACGCGCTCGTCAGCTATTCTTCGGGAAATCATGGAGCTGGTACCGTGAGAGGCTGGAACCAGGCAGCTTCAAAGAACAAATGGATCCGCTTCCACCCGACCCAGGAGTGGTTTGATCTTTACACGCCTAGGTATATTGATGACCTGCAAAGATTCTTCGATCGGTATTTGAAGAATATTGAAAATGATTGGGAAGAAACTCCCAGGGCTAGAGTGTCCATCCTCACGTATGGAAATCGTTTCGAGCCAGTAAGTTGGGATGCAAGATGTATTTGAAAGCCATCTGATTTTTTATTCAAATAGGGGCCCATGTGGGATGTTCCATTCGCCGATTACCCCATTCCGTCGACTGAGTACCGCAAGCTCTACCTGCAGGATTCTGGAAAATTGAACGCTTCCGTACAAGGCCACGAGGGTTTCGTCACTCATTACGCGGACAGCTACCAAGCGAAACCGTCTGAATTTGTGCTAACCTTTGACAAAGCAACCACTCTTGCTGGTCACTCAAAGGCCGAACTTTGGATGTCTTGTAGAGACAAGGATGATATGGACGTCTATGTGTCCATCCGCAAGTTGAGCAAAAGTGGCGAGGTGTTGGAGCACGTCAATGTTCCCTGGGAAGCTCTTCCAGAGGGAGTCAATACCCAAAATGATGTTCCGATGGCACAGACTGTCAAGGTAAGCAGTTCCATTCAAGGAGACACTGTACCAAGATGAGGTGTGATGGCACGCTAACAAGGACAATGATACAGTATACCGGCCCGACTGGTATTCTCCGGGCTTCGCATCGCGCTCAGATCCCGGAGCGGAGCACCGTTATGATACCTTATCACCCACATGACAAGGAAGAAAAGGTACCTCCGGGAGAGATTGTAAAGCTCGAGATTTCCCTTTGGCCCATGGGCATCCATTTCGAGGCAAGAGAGAGCCTACTGTTCCGTGTCCAAGGATTCATTGATACGAGCTCCGATTTCCCCAGTCACATTGATAAGAAACTCGACAATCTGAATGAAGGGCGGCATACAATTCACTTTGGTGGAAAGTATGACTCAAAGGTCATCGTACCTTTGATTGAGTTGCCAGCACAACAGGCTATGTGCGACGAGGAATAGTCTGCCAAGACGAAACCCAGACTTGGCCTACTCTCTCCACTCATCGCTCTCACGTTCCACATTTCTATTCTTGGAAGAAAGAAATACCATGATCAAGTTTTGGGCTCTCACACGCTCAGAACAGTCCGGTTTCTCATTATTCAGACAGCTATTAGAGAGCCATCTCTTTTCAATTCAACATTTGAGTTAAAGAAGTAACAGGTTGCATTACTTTTGCAATTTTGAATGGAAACTAGAAAAGATCATCATACGTATCTGAGAATTAGTCTCAAAGTACAAGAGACGACTGGAAGTCTCTAATTGCTTGTACATCGGATTTTGGGACATGGGTAGGAATCGGGTCAAAGAGCAATGTCATACCAAAACAGCAATGGCAGAATCGCCCAAATTTCCTGCTATGTGACATGGTATTGATGTATCGGAGAGTGAGATAATTTCACGATGCTCATTAATACGATGGCACTTTTGCTTCCTGCTTTCTGGGTGGCTACTAAGTGAAATCCATTGCTGAAGACCGTCTGTATTTCAAGGTAGTGCAATGATGAAGCAGTCGGAGTGGAAGTTAAACATTATCTCCTCAAACATGTTGTCACACTGGCATCACCAAAAAACGTACTTTCGCAAAAAGTTCCCCTATTCAAAAAATGTTCCAGATGTACCCTGCGAAACCTACTCTCCCGTCTCTCGGTCCAAATCCCAGTGTACATATCGCATTGCCCGCCCTTTGAGAGTGGCATGACGAATCTGTTTACCCCAGATATACAGAGGGACCCACAGAGCTAGGACAACGAAACTCAACCCGGCCATCGCACCAAATGCTGCTGCATACCCATCTCGGTTCACCCAAGGATTCGCATAAAAGGACATGAGAAACGTGATGAAGGCTAGGAAGTCAGTTGATCAGCACTACCGAGGACCATGATAGAAGAGCCTATGACCTACATTTAAAAACAACCTGGCTCACCACAACTTCACCGGCAATTGGTCGGTAGCAGTCGATTGTATAGACCACCGTGATGCCAATCGCAGCACTACTTCCGAATGAGACTGGATTCCAATCTCAGTAAGCCTGCTCCGTTTGCAACATGCTGAAAGGAAAAGATCTTACACAAGAATATTCCCAGAGTAGGGACCATCCAATGAGCTTTGTAATTGATCCCGAGGCCATAGAGAAGAAGTGATCCTGGATAAGTGATCATAGCGATGCTCACGGCGGGAAGGCGCATCTCTGGCTCGCGAACGCCACCATTATTCGAAGTGGCACGGTTGGCTACCCAATCCGAAAAGTAACCACCAAAGGGTATACCTAGTATATTGCCGACAATACCCGCAATCCAAACTAAGCCCAGTTGCCAGACTGTGAAGTCATAGACTTGGGAGAAGGCCGTTGCGGCTGTAGTGCCTAGGACGACGAAGATTCCGATTCCTATTCCAAACGAAATCGTGGACCAGAAGACCGGTGGTAAGAAAAAGATAAACACAGGGCGAAGGGCAATTTTCCAAATGCTCTCATTGGTGAGGGGGGAGCGGTTAAAGGCCATTCGCTGAGTAAAGGTCTTTTTGGGTGTGTTAGACACCTCGACATGCTCCACTTCGGCCACGTTAGAAACTTTCCGGTCTGCCACTTCCTCCGTTCTACCGAAATCTCTTTGATATGTGGTCTCGGGCATCGTGAAGAAAATCAAGACCGTTGTGGCTAGAACAAGTGCGGCGCAGAGATAGTGGAACATTCTCCAGTTCTGCGAGATGGACATGATGCCAGATATCAACAAGCCAAAAGCCGCACCCGTCGAGAGCGCGGCTGAATACATCCTAGAATGGACTCTTGTTAGTATGGAAAGTTCGCTCAATGCATAGCCATGGATTTCCTCACATACGCGGTCATTTTACCTCTTTCATGAAGGAAGAATATGTCTGCGATTGTCATGGGAGCAACGCATTCTGCACTACCGGAGAACCATGCTGCTATAATCCTAGATGCCAACAAACTACCATAAGAGGTGGCACGCGCCGACCAGATACAGCAGAGACCAAAGACTAGGAATGAGGAAGTGTATACCACGCGACGACCATATTTAACCGCGAGAGGGACCCATAAAAGGTTACTCACGCCGGCTACCATGGAAGCTGTGGAAAATAGTAAAGCAGTTTTACTTACGGCAGATGAGAAAGCCGCAATTGACATAGGAGAAAGCGTGGCAGGATTTTGGGAGTCGGGCGGATATACACCGAAGAGATCGATAGCTATCTCAACCAAAACTGCTCCGGGACCCCCTGCAAAGAAATTGATCCAGGTCAACGCTACGCAAATTAGTAATGTAACGTATACCTTGAAAGCTCTCGACCTATGATAATAGGTTTGATATTCAGCTTCCTTTAAGAGGTCACGAGGCGAATTAACATGCAGGAAACACCTACCAATTAAGAGGGTCGTTGGGGTCGGATGACGGTTGAGGCACGAGAAGGGTTGCCCCAGTGATTCCATCTTGAAGTCGGACATGGCCGAGCGTTTCAGTTGGATGATGGCGATGAGCGATGGCAGAGCTCTCAAGCTCATTTACGTGGTGGGACATGGTTCGAGCTGCGCTTCTGAACACGGGGCTGGATGAGTTGTCTTGGGCATATCAGGCAAAGCGAGATAGATATAGCTAGAAGATATGTACCTTCTGTACCGTGTCTTCATCTTAGGGCTTGTGGGGTGGTGGAGATGTGGGGGAATCTGGGGAAATAAAGTTCTGCGGAGTGACCAAATCGGCTCTGATCAACTGTATGTCGCAGGGATTCCGCGGAAGTCTCACATGTACCTAAATGTCAAGACTCGGCCATTATCATATGAAGTATACTTTCACAAGTGTGGGAACACTCTACAGGGGCAATGGGTCAATGGACGGCCTAGGTGCAAGCGATTATGGCACATAGTCTGCACGCTTGAGCAGGTCAAGACTCAACCTTTGGGCTTTTAATTGTCTAACGGAGCGAGACACAAGGTATCATCTCGTATAAGCACTGGATAGACCTGAAGCTCACTTCAACGGGTTTACAGTTCATATTCTTTTCATCCCAAATGATGAGTAAATATCAACCAGTAGCTCTAGAATTTCTCCTGCAGCATATATCAGAAGACGAATTGTTGGGTTTAATAATGGGTAGGAGCCTTAACGAATGAACTAAGACAGACTAACGCTTAAATTATCTTTGGAAATCTTCAAATATTTTCCAACTTTGATTACCAAAAAGAAAACACGGAGATTGTCCTTCCGTGCACGAGACTGAAGCATCATAACGGCAAATATTCTTTTTCAAGTACCGGCGAGGATGTCTAATTTAGAATTTCGTATTCCGCGGTCATAAAATGGCTTCATATCAATGCTAAGGTGAAAATCTGGGTTACGCAGAGATTTGGCAATTGGGCTATTGCCCGATTCAACCTCGTAAAGCATTCCGCGGAATGACTAACCTTGATCCAAAAAATCGCTTTCCGCGGCTCTGAGATTTGATAGTCTAACAGAAGAGCAACTGACAAAAGTAAAGTGGCCATATGCGTCTCTTTTGTGCCTTTTCTGGTATATAAAAAAGTCTCATATTGTGCACATCAAGCCTCGAATCCCCTATACTTGTTCATATATCAGGGTTTTCACGAACCCAACTTGAGAACTATGGCAACGCTAGGTGCAGAAGCCACACAGGCTAAAATTATTGTACCAGTCGAAAGGATGCAGCATGCGAATCACTTTGGGCTCACCTCTCCATGGGAACATTACTACCATCCTTCCGACACTGCTCCTCAGGGTCGATTTGAATGTGAACTAGACGAGATGGTCGTTTTCGGTGATATTCCTGAGGAGATTAGCGGTACCTGGTATCGGCTGCTCATTGATCCCCATTTCTGCCCTCAAGTGGGAATCCCTTTCGTTGACGGGGATGGGCATGTGTGCGCCTTTCGTATTCAGGGCGGCAAAATCTCCATGAAGATCAAATACGTCCATACTGAAAGATGGCTTTTGGAGCGCAAGGCCGGTCGACGCCTTTTCGGTCGTTATCGAAACCCATACGATATTCACCCGTGCGTACGGTATGCCAACGACAGCACTGGAAATACCAACATCATCTACTGGGGTGGAAACCTCCTCGCGCTGGCAGAGAGGGGATTGCCGTGGGCTCTAGACCCGGATACCCTTGAAACCAGAGGCGCCGATCCATACGGTGGTCAAGTCGCTGCAATGACCTTTGCGGCTCATCCCAAAGTTGATTCACACAAGAATGAGTTGGTCACCTGGAGCTACTCTGCCAAGGGTCTCAGCACTCCTGACATTTGCACCTATTCGATCGATCCTAATGGGCGTATCTCCAATGAGCACTGGTTCAAGCAGGACAAGCCTGGGTGGCCACACGATGGCTGGATCACCGAAAATTGGATTATTCTTTCAAACATGCCATTTGGTGTCAACACGGATGAGGTGATGAAAGCCGGGGGCGACTACTGGAGATTCATCCCAGACCAGCCCTCGGAATTCTTGGTCACTCCGCGATATGCGAACTCGCCCAACCATCCAGACTGGAAGCCGGGCGAGTTCCGCAAGTATACCGGTCCTCACGGTCTTATTATCCACAGCGGCAATGCATGGGAAGAAGAAGGTGGCATTTTGAAGCTCGAAAGTCACTTTGTTACCTTTAATGTCTTTGACTTCTTTAACCCGAAAGACTATGAGAGTCCCAACAGCAAACCTAGCGGCGATTGGAAACGCTGGACTATCGACCTTGCGAAACCTGGTTGTACGGCTCTGCCACCAGCTGAGACAATATTGGAAGGCATATTTGACTTTCCCATCTTCGATGAACGCAAAACTGGCTTCAAGAGTAAGATCGTCTACCTGACCGCTATGATGGCCCCAGACGGAGAGGAAAGACCTCGTTTTAACGCAATCATCAAGCTGAATACGGAGACGGGAGAGAAGTCAATCTTCCATGCAGCCCCCGACGGTAGCGTTGCAGAGCCTGCATATATCCCTCGAGGGCCAGACTGTGAGGAAGGTGATGGTTGGGTCATATTCTATATGGAGAGGGATTCGTCGCCCAAGGGAGAATTAGCAATCCTGGATACCAGTGACTTCTCGAAGCCAGTGGCTATTGCACAGATGCCTTTCCAGACACGCAACCAGGTCCATGGGAATTGGGTCCCGAATCCACATCCTGAGCGCCCTCTGCCGATGTTGACGGGTCCTATCAAAGATGTCATGCCCAGCACCAAGTACTCCCAACTGAATAGGGTTGCCTAGGTGGTGAAATATCAAAAGATACATTGATTCTCACAATGATCATTCGTAAATACTAGACCTCGGAAAGATCATAGGTTATTATCGAGAAAGGGGCCTGAGGCTTCTCCAGTCAAATGAACTGTAGACACAAAATAGCGTAAAGCTTCTCCAAGGGCCGCAATTCCAAAACCTGCTACCGGATATACATAAGAGAATTTGTACTGAGCTCTCACATTCAATCTAGCAATAATCAGGCCACCTTCCTCATTCGAATACAAGGGGCTCAAGACCTCATACGTATTCCGGCGAAGTGGGAAAGCTATCAAGGTTGATGTCAAAGGACGATAAGGCTATGGTCCCTCCCAGAGTAAAATTCTAGAAGCAGGCTCGATGACCTCTATTTCAAGCTAGAAAAAGAACTATGTCACAAGTAAAAAAGTCCAGCCTAGATCTCTTGCGCCAAGTTCTACGATGACATCATTTGTGTTTTGTTTTTCATGTCTCTGCTCAGAAACACCTGCTAAATGTTCTGCTCCAAGCTTCATGCTTGAGCTTATATGAGGGTCTGGTATCAGGTGGGGCTCTTTGTTTTTCTAGTTTGGCAAAACTGATGCTTTCCGCGGCTCTTTCCGGAGATATCAATCTTTGAGCTCCCCCGTCCCCCACGTTTTGAACATCCCCACTTCTAAGCTTGGTCAAGCTCTCGCCGCGGAATTTTCGGAAACGACATTTTGGCAGACCCTGTAAGTAGGTAGCTGATAATTAAGACTGATCTCGGTTTCGTTGCAGTCTGTCCTCCAAATCTTGACTTGCGGCGATATCTTTCACAAAATGATATCTCAACTTGCAACCCTTCAATACAATGTACCGATGCTCATCACTGCAGCAACTGTCTTGTTGGTTCTAAATTATGTACTTGGAGCGCTTTTCAACCCTTTACGTGATGTCAAAGGCCCAACTCTTGCGCGATACACTCGTCTGTGGGAGGCGTACAAGAACTGGCAAGGCCAGTTGGAGCACGTCACAGTTGCTTTACATAAACAATATGGTAGTTTGATTGACCCGATATGGATGTATTTGTACTAAATTCTGACAGGTCCTATCGTGCGGCTTGGTCCGAACCGTTATAGCATTAGCGACCCGACGGCAATTCGCACTATTTATGGCACTGGCTCAAAGTTCAGCAAATCCGATTACTACACCCCATTTGGTACGCCATTGGACCACAAGGATGTCTTCTCCGAGATAGTCAATGAGAAGCATGCCGCGGAGCGCAGGAAGATCTCCAACATGTACGCCATGAGCTCTTTGGTATCCTACGAACCATTTGTAGACAAAGTGAATGGTGATTTCATGGCCGTGTTGACCAACCATGCTCAGCATGGGCGCGCATTTGACTTGTTTACTTGGATGCAGTTCTACGCGTTCGATGTCATTGGCGAAATCACCCTGGGTCGATCATTTGGTCTTCTTGAAGCCGGTTATGACAAGGACGGGCTTCTGCATGCGGTTCATATCGGATCGATCACTTACGGTTCAACAGTTGGACTCATTCCTGAGATTCATCGTTGGTATCTCTGGCTCCAAAAGGTTTTTCCAATTGACAGCCACTGGAAAGTCACACAACGAGTGATATTGAGGGAGATTGGTGCCAGGCTGCAGGGCGGCTGTGCCAACGATCGCAAGGACTTTCTTGCAAAGTGCATTGAGTTGAGCAAAGTTGGAAAGCTGGACCAGTCCACAATTAACAATGTGCTTGGTGTCAATATTGGCGCTGGCTCCGACACAACTGGTATCAGCATGAGTGCTATCATCTACTTCCTCATGAAGCATCCCCACTGTTTGAAGAAGCTCCGTGACGAAATAGAGACGGCTGAGAGGGAAGGTAATATTTCTAGCCCCGTTTCGTTTCAAGAAGCTCAAAAGCTTCCCTATCTGCAAGCTACTATCAAAGAAGCCTTGAGACTGCATGCAGCAGTCGGCCAAATTCTAAGCAGAGTTGTTCCGGAGGGCGGTGCACACATCGCTGGGAGACACTTCCCACAAGGTGTACGTTCTCGTGGCTCCAAAACATCTCTTGGTATCTCCAGATATAACCGCTAATTCTAAAAATACTGACAGACTGTCGTGGGCGTGAACGCATGGGTGGTCCATACTGATGAAAACATCTGGGGCAAAGATGTACATGAGTTTCGACCGGAGCGTTGGCTGGTTGATAAGGAACAAGTTGCCTTTATGGATCAGAACTACTTAGCGGTACGTTGATCTTTGATGGTATAAAGAGATTTCATCAAGATGAAACTCGTGCTGATTTGGTCTACAGTTCGGAGCCGGTTCAAGAACATGCATCGGCAAAAACATCTCATTCCTCGAAATGACAAAGCTTTTACCCCAATTAGTGCGGCGTTTTGACTTTGTTCCTGCAGGTGATAGCCAGTGGACGACAAGCAGTGGGTGGTTTGTCAAGCAAAGTGTTCAAGTAAAAGTTATCGAGAGAGCGTAAGATCAAATTGTTTGGCGGCTCTGAAATTGGCCCAGGCTTGGTATAACGGAGAACAGCTAAAAATTGGATTCTTTGCTGTACAAGTTGCTTTCTTGAAGTATCATATTCTTGGGGGATAGAGACTGTTTTGATTCGTAGGTTTTTGGGGTCGGTGGAGTGAAAAGAAGTTAAACCCTCTGTACCGCGTTTCTGTTATTCCAGTTCCGCGGAACCATCGATGATCAATTCGAGAGTCGACTTAATACGGAAATATCACTATGAGTTTTTTTTGTATAATGCTTTAAAAGTATCTTGAAAATCCAATGTATATCCGGAGTCTCTGGTGCCATCTCTCTCACAAAAGATCATGGCTGATACCACACAACAAGCCTGTGGCTCTAAAGATTTGGTAATCAACTGGATTGAACAAACACAGAATCATGACCAATAGTATGTATCACCGGCTACAGAGTTGTCAGCATTATTGATCTCACTCTAGAAACGGCACTATCGCCAATATAAGCAGTGAAGCCACTGTGTATATAGACTTATCGTCGAAAATCTCTTCCAAAACCACAAGCGTCAGTTTTCTTACTATTCCGCCACAATGCCTGAGTCTAGAGAGAAGCAGAATGAAGCAAAAATAAAATGATAACACATGATCGAATCGGTGTTTATGGTACGATAGCCTAAAAGACTGTCGTATATGGCCTTCAATCGGGTCAGACCAAGGAATGCACGAGAAGTATATCCAGAAATCAAGATCCCTGTATATCGATTTTCTATCTCAATAAAGCCAAAGAATGATAAAAACACAATTCTGGTACATATTGCAACGTCCCTGTTACTGTATTCGCGCATCCAACAAAGCAGAACGACCGTTTTGCACAGCATTCACGGCCTCGGGTAACCTTGTTGTCAGTTCCTCAATCGTACTGGCTTGTCCTGCCCAACATTTACCACCCGACGCCCCCTGTGCAATAGTTGCATAATCTGGGTTTGGATCGAATGATATGTTAAGCTCTTTGTTGCTGACCTGAGATCCCAATCCGTCGGGGTGAACGAGAAGCAAAGACTTCCGAGGTGCGTTCCAACCTGTGAAAGCATTGGGTTAGCCAACCCCCGTTACGAATGCAAGATCAGAGTCGATAGTATTTATCTTGAATTACCATTGTTGTTGAGTACTATAGTCAGCACTGGGATCTCGTACCTCTGCGCAACCCAATATACACTGGCGGGTATGGAGAAGAGAAAGCAACCATCACCGATTATCTGGCATACAAACTTGCCCTTCCCTCCGTGACGGTAGCCAGTGGCCATCTTTATGCCGAGAGCTGCGCCTCCAGACCAGCCAAGCCCACCTGCGCCAGAACTGAAAACGCTCCCTGGTAATGTTACCTGCAATTGATCGGCTACGGTGAAAGTATTGGTAACGGCTTCTATGACCCATATAGTGTCAAGTGGGCAGGTCTTCCGGAGTTTTGAAATGAGAAAGCCGCATCCGAACGAGCCGTCTGAGTTCGGCTCGGCTTGTGCAGCTATGGCGTTCAGTTTTCGTGCGAAGGATGTCTGGATGTCTGCCCATCGGACGGCATAAAGCTCAGAATTCGCCCTGACTTGATCTGAAAGCTCGGTCTTCAAATATTGGACGATTTGGTCCAAGGCAAACTTGGTATTCACTCGGCATCGCAGGACTGCGTCGATATAGAAGACCGGCATCTGGTCTTTCAACGGGTCGATATCGAAATGAAATATTTTTGTGTCGTTGGCAGGTTTGCACTGAGTGTTGATCCAGGGCACATCGCAATCGACGACGAGTATCACGTCGGCTGTACGAATGGCTTCGTCTGATCCATATCGCACGCTCAGCCAGCCAGGGTGATCAGCAGGGAAGCACAGATCAGAACCCATCGTGTCGAGAACCCGCAAACCTTTGATGATATTTGCCAACTCAACGAGCAAGATTACCGCGGCAGTATCACGTCCACTATAACCTGTGACAACGAGAGGTTCTCGAGCAGACACCAAAGCATCTGCAACAAGACTCAGCTGCTTCTGTGTCAACCCACCGAGCTCCACGGGACTCCAAAACTCCTGTCGGATCTCGTACGGCTCGATAACCTCTTCCATAACCTCTCGAGTCCCTTGCAAATAGACCGGACCTCGCGGCTCACTATTCGCAAAGCTCAGGGCTCGGTTCACCATTTGTTTGACGTTCTTGCCCTTTTTTAATTCGGCGCTATATCGACAGTACTGCGATACGATTGCTTTCTGGTCGGGAACATCTTGTAGCCAGTGGATGAACTCGGTTCTGCTACCGCGGTATTCACCTTCCAAGGTGCATGGTGAGAGACCGGCAAAGATGAGTACAGGTGCGCGGCCGACGCTGGCATTGTGTACGGCACATCCGAGTGCTTGAGTGCCAACGTCGACGTGTACAATGACGGCTTGGGGCTCTCCTGTGACACGAGCATAACCGTCTGCCATTGAAAGTGCCACCATTTCACTGGGGCAGGTGATGAATTTGAGAAACCTGTCCGGTCTCTCCTTCTGACCTTTGACCATTGCTTCCATGATGGCTGGATGATCAGATCCTAGATTGACGAAGCAATACCGTACTCCAGCCTGGAAAAGGAATCAGTAACACATTCAAACATGAGTGGGGGTTTGACTGATTTGGGGCAATACTTACATCCCACAGCGCCTCGAACATGGCTGATGAGGCTGTATACTCCCTGGGATGATGATTAGCACGGTCTCAGATATGACTAAAAGAATTTCTTGTCACTTACATTTCGGGCAAGATAAACTGATTCAAGAAGACTCAAAGCTTTTTTCGATTTTCAGGGCTTCATCCCAGGGAATCCTTCTATAGTTGACTGAGAGAAGGAGGTTCGGGAGGACTTTTGCAGTACAGATAAATTATCTTTACATAGAGTCTTGGGTTGCAACAACGGCACTCGAATCAGCAATTGATCCCTTAAAAATAGTTTCAATTACAATATCTGCTGGGACAAAGTCCCGAGATTGCCCTGTCGGCTTTGCCATACTGCCACTGGAGACTTTTAACAAGCGGTTCCGCGGAAGCGGCCGCGGCCCAACTGTCGCGGACGGAACGTCCGATTTACTCCAGGCTACCAATATTTATAACCTAAACTTTGTACAAGTATGTTACTTCCAAGTAGTTCCCATTCTGAAGAACATCTGATACATTCAATTTCCATCAAGTGGTGAATAACGCATTCGCAAGCATGGCAAGTGTCGAATACATCTTCAAGACTATCAATTATGGCACCGAAACGGTGAACCTGACAGCTACCGTGCACTTACCCAAAGACATAACCTCAGTCAAAGCAATTGGTGAGGCCCTAGAGAGAGAATATAAATGGCATCATCTGTAAAGCCACCAAGCTAATCACAACAATAAAGCGCTATACTTCCACGGCGGCGGCTACATCGTCGGCAGCCGGGCAATGCTACCTTCTCCACATATTGAAGCCCTAAACGAGAAAGGCTTCATCGCTGTATCTTCAGACTATCGCTTGAGTCCTACCATCTCCGTCCTAGATGGTCCAGTAAGCGATTCAGTAGCCGCATATGAATGGGCAAAGAATGAGCTTCCTACACTGCTGGAGAGAGACCATGGTATCCGAGTACACGGGAAGAACATCGTCACACTCGGTCATTCTTGTGGTGGAGGTCTTGCATTGCTTATGGTAAGTTGCAGGTCCTGAAACCGATCTATTGCTGAAGCTGATCTGATGAAACCCAGGCTTCCCGCCCTAATCCACCAAAGGCTGTCCTCGATATCTTCGGGTTCAAATATCTCCTTGACCCCTTCTATCACACCGGCACGAGCACTCGATCCCATTCTGATGCACCCGCTCTGCCCTCGGCCGAATTCATCAACCAGGTCTTTAGCGAGATCCCCCCGCCCACAGGAGCTCGTCCGCCATTCGGACCAAATGGACTCGATCTGAGCACGCCGCGTCAAGCTTATCTGATCGCTTCTGTGAGTAAGGGCACCCAATTCGACGCAATTATCGCCGAGGATGAGTATGACCACGTGGATCCGAAGAAACTGTTTAAAAGTCCTGATTTCCCGCCGACTTGTTTCGTCCAAGGAACGGCTGATGTCGTTGTTGATGCAAAATTTTCTCAATGGGCTTATGCGGAGCTACAAAAGAACGGGGTGCAGAGTGAACTGTACCTTGTAGAGGGTATGGCTCATGGGTTTGATGCTAGGTTGAAGCGTGGGGATGCTGCTTTTGGGTCCATCTATAAAGGCGTGGAGTTTTTGGCGAAGCACGTTGTCGGTTGATTAGAATATGGTTTGTTTTAGGTGCATGTGTCTGTGAGGATCTGGAGATGTCCCCCGCCCAAGGGAATTCCTGGTCCGTAGATGTGTCAATCTTCTGGAGGTGATAAAGTTCAAGAGTGATTTTATTTCATCAGCAGACAACTGGCGCAAAAAGCCAGAGTATCGCCGCGAACAGTGAGATGATACAATTATTAATATGAATATGCTTATGATGACGCTCGAAAAATAGACATGAATATTTAGCTCCCCCGCTCTTAAAGCTCCTTCTTCAGGAAATGCTCGGGCTTGTGGGTAGTCTCATAGTCAACGTGCACGTAAGCACGCTCCACGTCCGGGAGAGACTCGAGCTTCATCTGCAGCTCCTCGGCGACATCGTGGGTGGCACGAAGTGAGGCAGAGTCCTCCATGACGATATCCACTTCGACGAGCAGACGAGGGCCGGAGGTGTAGGCACGGACGGTGTCGATGGCAGTGATGAGGGGGGAGTGGGTCATAGCTGTATAACAAATATTAGTTTCCTGTGTTCTTTAAGATGAGGGGCTACAAATGGTCGGAGGCATACAGATATAGGTAATGAGCTGCTGCATCTTGTTGTCGGCAGTCACGCCGACGAGCAGCTGGAACTCGCCATAGGCAGAGTGCAACCAAAGGCCACTAACCAGAATGGATAGCATGATAGCGCCCATTGGATCAATCCACCAGCGGATCTTGGAACCGAGAACGGAGGTCAACAGACCGAATCCGTTGATGAGCAGGTCATTCCGGTGGTCCTCCCAGAGAATACGAATCTGCGAGACCTGGTTGCGCAGCGCAAAGCAGTACAAGAACAGACCGAGCTTCGTGACAAAGGCAACGGCCACTGCAATGATAGAAGGCAGATGGAAGGGCGCGCGGAGGGTGTCCGAGCCAGCGACGAGCTCGCGGATCGAGAAGGCAATGATAATAAACGAGACAGCCGTCATCAAAAAGCAGAAGCAGATGTTACCAGCAGTCTCGATACGCGCCTTGCCGGCGGGGAACTTGCGCGGGTCGACACGGTTAACGGCCTTGTTGCACAGCAGCAGGGTCAGATTGGACATGGGGTCGAAGATAGCGTCGGCCATGGTGGTGAACAGCGACAGCGAGCCGGAAGAGGCCGCACCGTACACCTGCACGACACACAAGATAATGTTGGCCGCGAAACTGGCGTACACGGCAATCTTGTACTTGAGGCTATTCTCCGAATTGAGTTCCCGGGCGGCCCGGACGTGTTCCTCGACTGGCTTCAGCATGCGCTCAATATTCTCATTCTGTGTCTCGTAGAAGCCCTGCAGTTTGCGGGTGATGAGGGCCTGTTTGCCCTTGGCGCCAGTGTCCCGCACCACCTCGATCACCCGTGGGCCGTTGGTGGTTGTGGCATCGCGCTTGCGCCCAGTGTTGGCTTTGATCTGGCGGATTTCCTCTTCGGTCTTGAGCTTGGACGCGAGGTGGAAAGGGTCGGTCTCGGGGGTGTAGCGAGGTGGAAGCTGGCCCTCTTCATCAGCATTGGTATGACGGTGTTGCTGCTGGGACATTGTCGGGTCCTCGGTCTCCACGCCCGTAGAGGTAGCTTCGCCGAAGGAGCGGGGCGTCATTCTCTCGGAGCGATACGATGGGTGCGGTGAGCTGCTCGATAAGTGCTGGAAGGGAGTAGGGTGGTTGGAAATGCTGTGTCGGATGTGGTCCTCCATGATTGCGGTATGTGTCCGGAATTGGACGCCAGGCAAGGGGTAAACTGGAAGGGAAAAGTAAAGAGATGGAAAAGCAAAAAGAGATCCAAGGGAAGCCGAAGAGATTATGTCAAAAATCCGCCAGGGGGCTGTGCTTATCGAGTTTATCAACACGCACTCTTGGCACCAACAACGCAGGCAAGATTTGAGAAAGACTTGGGAAGAAAGCTTGGTAGATGTATCACCACGGACTGATGGCGGTGGTCTACTTTTTTCTTTAATTCTCTAGTGAAATGGGCTCTTGACAGGCAGGAAATTTGAGAACTCATTAAGAGTACACTCCCTCAGGGCGTGGCCATAAAAATCCCGGTGTCAATTTCGATCCAAGTGGGTTTCTCGAAGATCAGATAAGAGGAAAAAAATCCTCCACGCCCAGCCCATCTTGCCTAAAAGGAAGAAGTACTGAAAGTCAATGTGGTAGCGCTGTACTGTACATTTACTCCATCGTCGACAACCAAGGTAGGTATCAATAAATATCTACATGATCCTTCACGCACGGCAAATAGAAAACAAAAAGGAGTCAGCATTTCAAGTCCGGATCTATAGAGACACTATTCCCTGAGAAGGTGGGTCCCCACACTTGGCACCCTATACAGATTCACAACGTAGCACTCCCTCCACCTTAATCACTGCCGACCAGATACTTGAACACGGACCGGACAAAGTCCAGCGTATCCTGAGCACTATCAGTGGGGATGGCCAGGGTGCTTGCAACGCTACTAGAAGTGGCAGTGACGGTGCTAGGCTGCGAGGATTGACGGGCCTGGGTAGCGAAAGTAGTCACAGCCTGGATGGCGGCGGTAGTAGTCTGCGCAGTGGTGGTCTCGACTGCAGCGGAGGTGGAGGTTTCGACTGCTGCAGAGGTGGTCTCGGCGGCGGCAGCGGACGAAGAGGTAGTGGCCGCAGCAGAAGAGCTGGTCACGACGGTAGAGGAAGAGCTGGTGCTGGTGCTGGTGCTAGAGCTAGAGCTGGAACCACCAAGACTAAAGTCGATGCAAGACTCGTAGGTCTGATCGATAGACTCGGCATACCAGTACCACTGCAGCACACAGTCACCAGCAGTAGCACACTGCGAGCCCAGGTTATCAGGCAGCGTAACGCTGAAACTAGTCTCATTGGCAGTAACGCCGGTAGCGGTGGATGCATACACGGACCAGTAGATCAGGGGATCACCGATGACCGTGTTGCTCGCGGTATCCACAACGGAGACATTGGCGATACCGGTGTGAGGAGCACGAATGTCGACCGTGAAGTCGATCGTCTGGCCGGCAGTGTATGAGTAGATGTTGTCCTGGTTGTCGGCGAACTTGTAGCCCTTGCACAGCCAGATATCGCACTCGGCGGCGTTGTAGTCGCTCTGGGAGGCGGCGACCTGCAGTTCACCCTGAATGTTGCCGTAGTTGTCAGACTGCTGGTTGACCTCGACCTGGTTGCCGCAGGCAGCCTTCATGGCGGAGCCGGGCATACGGGGGTTGGGGCTGGTCACGAAGCCGTGGCCGTGGACGAGGGGGAGCAGAGCCGCGAGGGCAGCGGCGGAAGTAGTAGTGAAAGATTTCATTTTAATTCTTGGTGTAGTAATCTTTTTGAAAATATGTCGTAGATTCTGGTTGAGAAGGACCGCGAATGAATGGAATTGATCGGTAGACCGGTACCGATACTTGTGTAAAAGCGAGTGGAAAGAATAGAAGCTGCACGGTCCCAGACCGGAGAGAATGAATGGACACGAAGAAAGAGAAGAAAGTGTCAAGAAGAATAAACCAGCTTGATGCTTCCAAAAACAAGCCGAGGGCCCCAGGGCCGAATCTTGGGTTTATATAGACAGATCGTTTTTTTTTTTTTTTTGGCCAGGGATGATCTAGATCCTGTTAGTATCTATTAATCAACCACAAACACTTACTAAAATCACAATCAACCCCCCGAGTACATACTCCATACACTCCCAGGGGAAATGGATTCGGCGATTACCATTGTAGGTGATTCTCCTACCTGTCAGGTACAAGCCAAATGCACCTAAATAGCACTCTGAAACACCGTTCCCCTTCCGTGATACATTCCAGGGACCGTCCCCCCTCCACATGGCTCGATGCATGGTGAGACCAAGAATATCCACAGCCCCGGAGCTCTTTGATAGTTCCCACCCACCGGTCATTCTTGACGACAGTGCAGGGATTGCATTGACCGGTCTGCATCCGGGACAAGGCCGACGTTCTTCCTAGGGCCGTGCCAAGGCCGGCTCCACGCGCCGAACAGGGATGCGCGGAGTTTCAGGTTGACAGCGTCGCCGGGAGAGAAAATACTTAGAGGAGAGTTGTGATTGCTGGATAATTTGTTAGCGCAGTGTGTCATATCTGGTATTGACATTATGTGGTGGTCAAAGGCGAGAAGACCATGGCAATCCTGCTCGGTGGAGATCGTGGGTTCAACACTATAAATCCACCTTACTCTATTGCTGTAACAAACCTAACGAGGCTCGGGGGCTTCACCCATTCCGGCTCCAGAGAATCCAGCCCATCAATCTACTTTGATTAAGGTTGATTCAAAGCGGTGCTGGTCGGTGGGACCTCTGAAACGCCCAACCTCCTAGGCAGCTGCAAGAAGGGCACTGCGAAACGTTGTCGACATCATCGGCCATTTCCAGTCCAGCCACTAATTACTTTGACCAGGCTGGATGTGATAGGTAGAACAGAAAATGGAGCATCTCGGCGAAGCTCATCGCTCCACCAGGAGCTGGTCTGAAGTTCCTCATGGTAAATGGTAATCAAGTTCAATATCAAAGGGGGAAATTCCAGGGTTTGAGATCAACCGAGCCGCGCAAAAGACATTGCTGACCGGGATTCCCACGGATCCAGTCAATAACGAGCAAGGATGTTCAGAAAAATCTCAATGACTCCTACAAGGAAAATAACAAGAAAAGGATTCCACGTTTAACAATCCAATGAAAAGTTCTGAAGGTATCATAAGAAACAAGAACAAAGCACAATAACGAGAGCTCGCTTTGACAAAAAGCCAAGATGACCACGTCGGAACACTAACGAAGAAAGAACATAGCAAAATCAGGTTCAGGGGGTATCAATCGCTTCGCTGGAATAGCTCTGACCACCTCACATGGCCCATGTCAACGTTCCTGCTCAGTAGGCTAGAAACGCACACGTCCCTCAGTGGAAGTGGCCGTCGTGGCATGTGGCTGTTGCGGATGTCGCTCAGCATCCGAGTCGCTCGCCGCGTTCTCATCGGCAAACGGGTTTGGCACCTCGAAATCAGACGATTTGTATTCATATTGTTCGGGATTGCTTCGGAAGGCGGTCGACCGGTTGACAGAACTTGTGGAAGGGAGTTCTACCACTGGCGCTGGTTGTTCTGCGGGGCTTCTTGATTCGCGATTCATTGGGTCGAGCCCAGGAGTAGCCGCGACAGCGGCAGTGGCCGCAGGAGCAGGACGTACGCCTGCACCACCCGATGCGACGACCTCGCTGGCGGGCGAAGCGGGGCTGTTGATTTTGGAGGTCGGGCTGGAAGATCCACGAGCCTTGCGTGCCTTGAGCATAGCACGCTGTTGCTGGGACAACGCGACGGAGATCTCGTCATTGGTCTCGATCAGAGTGAGGAGGGTCTCCTCATCGGGAGCCGGGTTGGTCGAATGAATAAAACCCTGCAGGTATCGCGAGGAGGTCCGGCACCGATCAATGAACTCCTTGATCAGTTCGTTCTCTTCCAGCTCAGCCTGCGGTGTCGTCTGAACAAACTGCGTCAGCAGCTTGGCCGAGTTCTTCGCCTCCTCGATGCGCGCAGCCAGCTCGCCCGGGTCGGGCAGGGTTCTGCCCGGTGCCGGTGCGCGAGGAGGTTGCGGGGGTGGATATTGACCCATTGGGCCGTTCGCCTGTGCCGCAGATGCCGTGGGATATCGATCGATCTGGAAATTAATCCGGATTAGTTTCTTTGACCTCGTCTCTTTCCCAGCGCAAGATACCTCGGCATTCGGTACTTACAAAGGACGATCCTCCCTTTGCCTTCTCTTTCGCCCACACCTGCAGCAACAACTGTAGATCATCATCAGAGTATCGGTTCGCCTCCAGCTGGGCTAGGTACTGGCGCAAGTAATGCTGCACATGCCAGTCGCGGCCATTGCGCAGGAGCTCTTTGATCGTGGTACAGAACTTGGAATCGAAGTGCCGCGTGAAATTGTGGCCCGGGTTATCGACCAGGATGCGCATGAGCATAATGGCATTGTATTGGACGTGGTTCGGGGTGGTGCTCGGGCTGGAGAGGTATTTGCGGATGCGATGCGCAGCTTCTTTGGCGGCCGCGGGGCTTGATTCGGCGGTCTCGACAATGCGCGGAAGGTGAACAAACTCGTTTCCTTGCTAGAGAGGAGAAAAAAGAGAGACCGTTAGTCGCCGGCACTGCCGTGTAGAGAGTGGTATATAGGTATTGCTGGTAATGGACGACGTACCTGACCCTGGAGACCGCTGCTGGCTTCACAAAATATTTTCTAGGTGGCGCGACTTTAGTTGGGGAGTCGAGGTGATCAGGAAAGGGGAAAGGCACACCATTTCGCGCAGGAGAATTGCCTCGGGCGAGTCATTGGGATAGTCCTGTTCGCTATCATCACTGGGACCTTGAGAGGTGGATTAGCTTTGGTCGCGGGGAAACTGCGTGGGGAGAAAGAAAGATGAGAGCGTACTGGAGCGGCGGCTGTTGCCCAGCGAGCGCAGGAAACCCTTCATGACGGGGTGTATATCTAATAAGGAGAGCGCGTAGAGATGAAAGGCGTGTGGAAACAGCAGTATCCAGCGGGGGAAAAAAGGAGGGTTCACAAAGCGATCGGGGGCCAGAAAAGCGACTTCCTCCCAAACTGTTGTTAGCGTACAAGCCTCTCGCCTAAAGCGCAGGGTCCAGTCAACAGTGAACTAAATGGACTAGTCCGCGGAGGTGGAATCAGCCGACAGACCCCGTCTTTTAACTACTTACAACTCGATTGACCTCTCTTTTTGGGATTTATGCTTTGCAGGTGGCAAAGCATGATTATTCGTCTTGGCGATGCCTACGTAGACACCACGAGTCCTGAGCCACACGTCCGTAGGCTCAGGTACGTCCTCTGCCATGCAATGCGTTGTCTTTGTGTCTAAATCCGTCATCTCCGAGTCAGCCAACCAGCGGTAATCGGCTCGCTTGGTGGAAATGAATTTTAGGTTGCATTTTGAGTCCTTTCGACCAGGTAGCCAGTATGAATTTCTTCGTAGCTTTGCTCTATCGCGAACTATGAGGCTCTTAGTCCCCCACCCACCGCTTCGAGAATTACCCGGCAGAGCCGCGTGGGATACCCGGGCTGTCTGCTAGGAGAAGAGGAACAACCGTGGTCGCTTCATTTTCTAATCGTCATTATATCCTGAAGGGATAGTCACCCGTCTCCTCTGTACAGTATATCAAAAGTACTCATTCCCATTGCAGCACATGCAGACAAAAAGGTTGACGATTGCAGTGTGGCTGAGGCAGCCATTTCCCACGCCAAGCCTCGTCCCCACCATCCGTCACCAAAAAGACTCCCTTCCTCTCCAGCCAAGACCACCTTTTGACTGGCTAACAACTCAATCAAGTTCCAACAGGCAACAGCCATAAAGTGCTGACCCTCCAGCTTACTCCTCTTCCCGCTCCAAGGCATCTGCCATCTCCCCCAACGTGTTGAATCGCCAATCAAAAATGGGCTCCTCCACCGTATTTCCCATGGTGGCTCCGGGCCTCTCAATCCATACCGATCGAATCCCTGCCTCCTTCGCGGGCCGATGATCATGGAACTGTGACTGCGCCGTCTGAAGAATTTCCTTGGCAGACACGCTCAACTCTTTCTGCGCAACCTCTTTCATGTACGCAAAGTTGCGCGGATCGGGCTTGTACGAGCCCACGTCTTGCGCCGTGATGATCCGGTCAAAGGGGAATCCTTGCAGGCTGCCGGCGTTGGAGCGGGCGAAAGAGGCCCGGTCTACGTTTGAGAGTACCACTAGCTTGAAGTGCTTCGATAGGCGCTCCAGTGCATCGACCGTGTCGGGGAAGGCGGGCCATCGGCCTACCGAATCGCCAAAGCGTTGGTTGTCGTCCTCGCT
Source organism: Penicillium brasilianum (assembly GCA_001048715.1). Lineage (NCBI taxonomy): Eukaryota > Fungi > Ascomycota > Eurotiomycetes > Eurotiales > Aspergillaceae > Penicillium > Penicillium brasilianum. The sequence goes on from CDHK01000003.1 coordinate 3,019,604, forward strand.
GGGGGTGAGTAGGCCTAGGCGTTCGGCTAAGCGGGGATGGATCGTGGCCAGGAGTTCGGAGTAGGGCATGTCCGGGGTGACTCGCTGCTGTTCGCTCTCGAGCTCTTGGTAGAGGGTCAACAGGTGCTTGCGGGAGAACTCGGTGGTGCCGGTGTGGAGGAGCGGTTCCAGCGCGGTGAGAATGCCGGTCTCCCAGTCGATGAGGGTGCCGTAGACGTCGAAACAGAGCAGTCGGTAGTTGGAGAGTTGAGACATCGGGGAGATAAGTGTGATGGTTTTGCGGGATCGTGGAAAGTAGTAGGGCGTAAAAAGGTAGATTGGGAGGCGTGCTAGAATCCGACTCTTGATAGATGAGAACCGGATGGTTCCTTTTGTATAGATCGATGGACAGTGGAGGGCGATATCATCACCCCGCATACACTACAGAAATGGTACAGTCAACGATAGTCTTACCCCCACTCTCCATATTAGGTGCCCGATGCTTGGCAGTTCGGAAGTATCTGGATTTAACCTTGAATGCGCCGAATGATTAGCCAAAGTACCATGACAATGTGCCTACTTATCTAGCAAGTTGTTGGATACTTTTGATACAGTGCATTCTGACTTGTTTCACTACCTAGTTCGGGTTGAATATATATGTTTGGGGTTGTATGCAGTCATCCAGGAAAGTTCGTGGATATCTTGTGCCTCGCAGATTTTGCAACCTTATCGAGTGCGGATATATATCAAGGTAGAGTGTAGAGAGCTTCGATATATACTTTCCGGCGGTCGATGCTTCAACAAACTCAGCAGCGCTTAATGCTACACTCTTCCTTACTATTTTCATCGACGATCATGATTTACGAGAGAAACCACCCATGAGCTAGTTGGAGGAATAATATATCTTTGAGTCGTGAAACATAAATATTATTTTTGGACTCGAGCGGACCATCAAATCCTAAAACCCTCGCAGAACATCCAGTGTGATGAACGAACTGGACCAGATCGGAGAGGAAAAGTCTAAGTCGAAACTAACAACACTACCCTACACAAGGCAACACAGAAGCCCACATTGACAGAGCCGAAAACAAATCACAGAAGAAGAACCATCATTGATAATCATGATCGGACCGGGCAGTACGGAGATTCCTATATCCATCGTTTCCGGAGCGGCGCTGTTTAAACTTTTTATTTGGTTCTCCTCCGAGCGTTGGTGCCATGACCTTAGAAAAAATCTTGTATGATCCGGTATCATTTTCCGTTCCAACATACAGATGCGCAAGAACTCCGGTCAATCCCGTCCACCGCAAATCCTTTTTCCACAAAGTCGTCCCCTGGAAACCTCCCGTCCCAATTTCAACATAACATCAGGCGATCCATTTATGCCTCAGTGAGGGCACGGCGGATCTGGGAGCCGCGCTGGCGGGAAGACAGGCGGGTAGCCTTAAGGGAAGACTCAGAGGCCTTGGCGACCTCCTCGTCAGCCTCGGTGAGGATGAGCTCGATGTGGCAGGGGTTGGTCATGTAGGGGTTGATCTGGAAAGAGGGAAAAGTCAGTTCGGGTTCTCGTGAAAATTCGGCTCAAAATTTCGAGAAAAGAGCAAGAAACGTACACGACCGTGAGCACGGTAAGTGCGGCGGCGGCCCTTGGGAGCCTGGTTAACCTGGATGCGCTTGACAACCAGAGCACCGGTGTCGAGTCCCTTGGTGTCGGCGTTGGCCTCGGCGTTCTTGAGGAGATCGATCAGGAACTCGGCGGACTTGACGGGCCAGCGAGCCTTGGAGACACCGAACTGCTTGCCTGTAGATGAAAGTAATTAGTCGGTTTGTTCCATACTATCCCAAATTTCCCACACTGAATTTTTCAAGCAGCAACGGTGTCGGTCTCCCCCCTTCGAGCATCGCCCACAAATCACCCAAAGAACAGCCATGTCGATATTCTTCCATTATATCTCCTCGCAGCAATGTCGTGAATTCAATTCTCATGTTGCGCACCCTTTTGATCCTCCCCTCTGACACCGTTGCCGCCAAAATCCATCCAGTATGTAAAAATCTCAAAAACTTCGAGGGCAACTCACCCTGAGCGGTGCGACCGGTGGAGCCGGCGTAGCGGCGCATGGGAACGGCCATGGACTTCTTGGTGACGTTCTCGAGGTAGGTGAGAGCCTTCTGCAGCTTCATACCGTTGATGGCCTGAGCGGTCTCACGGGTGTTCTTGAAGCTGACACGCAGGTAAGAGCCCCGCGCGCGGGCGCTCTTTGCGTTCGGAATCTCCTGGGCGGCGTAACGGACCTGTACATCGAAGCAAGAAAGAAGTCGTCAGCAATCATGTTGTGTCGAAAATTTGTAGGTGGTGGTGGGTGGTGATGGGATCTTCAAGGCGAGGCGAAAGAGACGGGACCGGGACGGCATTTCCAGGTCCATTCGCTGGGATTGGGTATGGGGATAGAATCGTAGAGGTCGTGTTCGAAGTTCTCTGGCGATAGGTATGGGTAGCACTCACCATCTTGAAGGAGTTGGCGAGGGTAAGGTGATGGTCCTCGGAGTCGGATGGATGTTGTCGCTTTTCGTCGTCGACCGGCTAACGCTGGAACACCAAGTTTGGTGCGGTTTTTTTCGCTCTTGGCATTCGGGCCCTAAGCGAGCCCTAACGCTAGCCGCCTTGGGTTGGATATTATATAAGACCAACAGTCACATGATCTATCTCGTAATCTACCTGGCAGCCCCAGGCGGACTATTTCCTGCTTAGTTAATGGCCTGGCAGAAAGAGGACCTTTGTGTACTTCCTTGGCATTGAAGGCAGCATATTGAAGCTAGTTAGTGGCAGCACATGAAAGAACAGCTTACAGTTTCTTACTCACACAGCCAACAAGTCATTGCATAGCCGATGGGACTTTAAGCGACATCTGATACTTTTCTGGCCGATCGACGCTTCATTCTGACGACGGTGCTCTCCCCATCCGCCAACTGATACAAGGAAGCGACCCTGGAAGTCGAGTTGTCGCTCCACTAAATCCGAGATGATGTCCAGACTTCCTATTAAGGAACAACAGCCCTTCCCATTGAGGCTTGACTTCTAAGTATGTAACACGAGTATATTTGGGGATGACGGTATACTACTAAAACATGCAAAATCGAAACAATTTTAACAAAAGAGGGTCTAAATACTTCGTTCAATCTATCGCTTCTGCTCCGGCACCTGTGTAATCAACTCTCCCTTTTCAACTCCCAACTTCAAGTTGTCCAACACCAAAATCTCCATCTCCTTCTGCGTCTCATAGGTATTCGTACCAATGTGCGGCAGCAGCATAACCCGTGGGTTGCTCAACAGACCGGGGTGAACCTTGGGCTCTTCCTCGTACACGTCTAGACCAGCAGAGCGGACCTATAAAACAAGCCTTATCAGATCAATGTTTCCTTACTCCCGGAGATGGGGCTTTCTTACCTTGCCAGAATCAAGCGCAGCGACCAGCGCATTCTCATCGATCAATGCACCACGCGCAGTGTTGACAATGACCACACCATCCTTCATCTTGCTGAACTCGGTGGCGCCGATAATGTGTCGAGTGGAAGGGTTCAGTGCCAGGTTCAGACTGAAGACGTCCGAGTTGGCGAGGAGCTCGTCGAAGGAGACATACGTGGCGCCAGCTTCGAGTTCGGCAGGGAGGCGAGTGCGGTTGTGGTATTGGATTTTCATGCCAAAGGCCTTGGCCCGAGTAGCCATTTCCTGGCGGATTTGTTAGTTGATTTCATCTAAAATTGAGAGAAAATTGATTCTTACGCGTCCAATACCACCCATGCCCAAGATACCAAGAACCTTGCCCTGGGGATCATGGCCAGTGGTAGTCTCGCCTTGCCACGTGCCTGTTGCAGATTCAACCATTAGCGAAAGACATTCGATAGGACACGATCATTCAGTATGATTGGTTGCGACTGACCAGCCCGAATAGCAGCAATAGGCACATAAGCCTGGCGCAGGGCACCGATCATCAGGAAGATGCCAACATCGGCCGTAGCATTGTTCACAGCCACCGGAGTGCTGGAAACCGCGATATTCCTCTGGGTACAACCGGCAATGTCCAGATTATCATAACCAGCACCATTATGGCAGATATAGCGAACCGACTTTGGCAGGGCCGAGAGCAATTCGTCGTTAAAGTTGCCAGTGTACTATTCAATCCTTATTTAGCGGCGCGCGAATGGGGCAGTCGTTCTAGCATTGCGCACCTTGTTTGAAGTATTGGACCGGTAAATTGCGACCACGTCGTCGTACTGTCCTGACTTGCAGTTCTGGATAAACTCTTCACGGGTGCCGCTGGGGAATTCCTACGCGCATGTTAATTACTCGATGCCGCTTCGATCGAAACGGGATTGCGCATACCTTCAGCGTCAGTATAGAAGACAGAGCCTCCCACTCCTTGCGTGCGTGAGTGATACCTCCGATAAGGAGTGCAGCTTGAGAAGGCATTTTAAGGGGATTCTGCAATCACGATCAGCTTCACGAATGCAGTCAGTGGGTTTGAATGCGCCGCCTACCGTCGCTTTGTCGCGGGGGAAGTATATACTTGGTAGAGGAGGGATGGAGGGCAGGAATTGGGCGGACAGAAAGGGAGAAATGAAATGGAGAGAAGAGTGGAAGAAGGAGAAAGGAGAAAATGAGTCGATGACCAGCTTCAAGCTAAATTTCAAGCGGACCCCCGCGGTTGCTATCAGTCCTCGCGTGATTCGGTGGAACGTGGCGAAGAACTGGGCCGAGGAGACGGAGATTGAGATTGCGGCGTGGAACTCGACTACCGATGGAACTATAGAAACATGAGCTCATTCGAATTCATTTTACATATAATCTCAAAGCATTGCCAATCAATCCACACGCCTTTACAAGAACCTATTCTTGCAGTGCTACCGCTGCTATCTGCAATGCCAACAAAAAAGAAGTCGAATAACTTGGAGGAGCTCCTCCATCGTCTCCAACTACCCCCACGTTGCCCCGCGGGGGTGTCGACTCGGCTATTGAAAGATTCCCTTTTGAATGGCAAACGCCGAGCGGAGCATCTCCGTTTCTCGGGCCCAACCTGATTACCCTCATCCACCCAACGCGGATAATGGAAAAGGGCAATGAGGGGAACATGCAGTGGAGGGGCCGAGTCAGATGCCGCTGGAAATTCTGAGCCGATCCTATTTCTTATTGCCTCGACTCACGATCCAGTTTGATCATTCTCTGAACACCCGCACACACACACACAATCCCAATCATGTCAACAGAAACGTCTGCCACCGCGCTCGTCTTGCACGGCGCTAAGGATCTCCGTCTGGTAAGACCGATGACGTCCCCATTTATTTCAACGTACAACAAGATCAACACAACTAACCACGCAATTCACAGGAGAAACGCACCGTCCCCGCTCCAACCGGCGCAGACATCCAAGTCGCCGTCACAGCTACTGGACTCTGCGGCTCTGACCTGCATTACTACTCCCACGGCCGCAATGGCGACTTTGTCGTGCGCGAGCCCATGTGTCTCGGCCACGAATCCGCCGGCACAGTCACAGCCATCGGTCCCGAAGTAACAACCTTCAAAGTCGGCGACCGCGTCGCCCTCGAAGTCGGTCTTCCCTGCCGCACCTGCGCCCTCTGCAAACAGGGCCGCTACAACATCTGCTTGAAGATGCGGTTCCGCAGCAGCGCAAAGACCCACCCCCATCTGGACGGTACTCTAATGGAGCGTACCAACCACCCAGCCGCCATGTGTCACGCCCTGCCCGCAAACGTCTCCGACGCGGGTGGTGCCCTCGTCGAGCCACTGGCCGTCTGTCTTCATGCGATTCGCCGCTCGCACCCACCAACCAAGGAGGAAGTCACCCTGGCACGCTCCGCGGGCGAAGGCACGGCAGCACTAGTCTGTGGCGCCGGCGCCATCGGCCTGCTCATCGCCTCCGCGCTCGCAGTCTCCGAGAATTTCGATACCATCGTCGTAGCCGACATCGACGCCTCGCGCCTCGAAATCGCATCCTCCCTCGGCCTCGGCCTGAAGACATTCCTCATCCCCCGCGGTGATCCCGCAAACCCTCCCCCTCCCAAGGACGCCCCGCACGCTGACCAGACAGCCTGGGCGCTCAAGAATGCCCAGAATGTCGCGGCGTCGCTTACCCAGGCTGCGCAGGCGGATGGCGTCCCGCCCGTCTCGGGCTTCAGCCGTGTGTATGAATGCACCGGTGTCCCGGCTTGCGTGCAGGCCGGCATCTACGCCTCCGCACCGGGCGGTGTCCTTGTCCAGATCGGTATGGGCAATCCCATCCAGACTTTGCCCGTTGGTGCTGCGGCCCTGCGAGAGGTCGATATCATCGGTGTCTTCCGATATGATGGGTATGCTTACCCGGCTGCCATTGCCCTGTTGGGTAGTGGTAAGTTGAAGAGTACCGAGGAGAAGGTTGTGACGCACCGATTGCCTCTTGAGGAAGGTGAGCGTGCGTTTACCCTTGCAGGTAAGGGTGTTGATGAGGACGGACGGCCCGTCGTTAAGGTTATAATTGAGAACAAGCCACATGCTTTGGGTCGGTTGTAAAAAAAATGGTGGGCGGATGGATAGTTGTTTCTGTGATGACGTTGATGACCCTTTTTTGAAAAATACCCATTGTGATAGTAGGCGGGGGCTGTTGGAGACTGGTTGCATGCGCCGTTGACGCAATTTGAAGATTTTGTTTTATAGCATAGAATGCATGATGATTTCCGTCTTCTTTACACGAGCAATATCCAAATCGTAGACTGGCCATAGCTTGTTTATGAGAGTAATTTCCCAGGAGGAAACATGAACCAAGTACTCAAGTAGGAAGTGAGAAGCAAGACCGTCAGAAAAACAAAATATTCAAGCTGGATATAGACATTAAATTGCTTCATAAGATTAAAGACAATCATTTCAACCCTCCAGCCAAAAGAAGACTCTGGCCAGTCATATAGCCCGTTTTACACAACATGGTAACAACATTAGCCGTTTCCTCCGGTGTTCCCAGCCTTTGCAGTGGGATACCCGCCGCAACTTCAGGAATCGCCGCCGCATTGGGAATCATACCCGTATCACCGATCATGGCGGGGGCAACGTCGTTGACGCTAATGTTGAACTCGGCGAGGCGGGTGGATAGATTCTTCATCATACCTGTGAGGCCACCCTTGGATGCAGCGTAGTCTTTTAAGGAGAGGTGGTTAGAACTAAACATAGAGCGAAGATGAGGATATGGGACACTCACGACAGCCATTAATGCCTCCTCCTTGCGCAGCAATCGAGGACATAAACACAATTCGCCCCCACCGCTGGCTCTTCATATGCTCTACCACACCCTTCACAAGAATGAACGAGGCACGAAGGTTAATGTTCAACGTGTAATCGAATTCCTCGAGGGTAATCTCCCACACGTTAGGGAAGCGCTTGCCGTATCCAGCATTGGAGACGAGAATATCCGGTCGCTGGCCGTGCTCTTTGTCAATTTGTTGGAACATGGCTTCAATTTGGTCGGCGGATCCGACGTCGACTTGATGGATGGAGATGCGGAGCTTTTGCTCTGCGTATTTGGATTGCAGGTCCTTTACGACTGCGTTCATGGCGTCGAGATTGGATGAGTAGGTTAGCGCAAGATGGACGCCATGTTGTGCGAGTTGGTCTGCACAGGCTGATCCGATTCTGAAAGATGAGAGCTAGCGTTAGCAAAGAGCCTTATTGTTGGGGGTCTTCTAGTGGGAGTTTACCCTCCCGAAGCGCCGGTGATGAGGGCCAGACGGCCACGGATCTCATTGAGCGACATTATGAGACGGTGATGTGATGTGAAAAGTTTTGGCAGCAGAGAAACATCCAAGAAACTTTCAACAAAGGACGTCTTGAGTGTCCAAGATAACATGCATGGCGTCGGTTACCCCTCGCGAGACCTCGGCGTTATCTCCGAGCGGAGCTCCCCACAGCCCCGCACCATTTGCCGCACCAGCGGGCTTTGAACGAGCCCGCCACTAACGCACCGAAAGACTAAAAGAGGAGATTGCTGCTCATGTCACCCAACCAGGCGGACGGTTGCCAAACCTGCGACCGGTCCTGTCCTGACTGGTAAGGGTCAGATCCGTTTTGGAATGTATCAAGACCCAGCAAGCCGCCCGAGATTTGATCGCCGGAGACATAGTCTCCCACAGCTTCTAGGTCCAGCCAGGAGAAGTCATTTGCAGGACTGAAGTCCATGTATGTGGGGTCTGAGACTGGATTGGGAAGTGCAGTTTGCAGTGAGAAATCGCTGTTTTGCTGCGACTCTGCGGATGTGTTGGCGCTGCTCATGGAGGGCTTGGTACGCCAGAGAAGTTCAAGTAGGCGAGAGTAGCGTGATCCGATATCGTCGGGCCCAGCACTCGCTTGCTTGAGAACCTCAGTGGTCCGAGCTACTAGGCCCTGGACCTTCGCTTCTTCGGAGGGAAGCATCATGCCGAAGGAGCGGGCCTGGAGGGAGAGTTTAGAAGAGGCTTCGTGAGTAACACGGAATTTGGGATCTTACCTTGTAAAGAAAGACTGCAGAATAGATGCCGTATCTAGTGCTCATTAGAATTTCCACTTTAAAGCTGATCGGCCCGACTTACAGATAGAACCGAAGAGGCATGAAATGCAAATGCCTCTCTGGGTCAACCGAGTCTACCAGAATAGTCAAGTAGGCCTTAGCTGCATCAACAGACTCGTAAATGAACCGCGAATCCTGCATTGAAGCCACGTTTTTGAATGTAGATCTCAACTGATCCCGATGGGTGCTTCTGTCCATCTTTGGCTTCGCCAGAGATTGCGAGATTGCAGCCTGGAAGGCGAATGCAGTAGTGTAAAGACGTAAATACTCATATGACAATTGCAGTGTCGCCCGCATGGGTGGTGAGCCTGTTTGTGTTAGTATCCCTCGCATCAATTGCAATAGAAACCTCCGTGGTAAGAACTTACAGTCGAGAGGCCCCCAAAGCGATTTCCATCGCAAGATGGCAAGCCGAAAGTCATCGACGTATTTCACATAGTCACCCATCAGCATCATCTGATTACTCGTACGCATACCCGAGTACAGAACCTCGTGCACGTTGCCATACAACTGTGTGAGGTCCAGCATTGCCTGGTAAATCTTCGAGTAATCCTCATCACCCTCCTTAGCAGGCTGCAGGGACGGAAAATCTTGACTCGACAGACCAGTCATTGGGCCGGGCCCACGCGACCAAAACGCACGACCAATACGTACAGAGATCAATCGATCCGATACATAGCAACTGGCCCACGCCAATCGCCGACGACCCTCTGATTCCTGGTCACCGTACGGATCTCCCCGGAAGGACGTTCTATCCAGGCCAATGAAGTAACCCGAGCGAAGCGCGAGTCCGACATGCATCCATGCAGCACGGTCTTCCTCGCCACGACCCACGCGCTCGATGCGTGGGCGAAGACCCTGGGGTTCCCATTCTGCTAGCAATAGTAGAGCTTCGACGGCTTCTACGTCGCATTCTGCGCCGGCGGCAATACCCGAGATCAGCTCGTGCATGTACTTGGAACAGTACTCATGGATCTCGGGGCGGTCGACGAGGTCCTTGGACGCGATGGTGAGGACTGCGGTAAGAAGGTGTTTTTCATTATTGGCAAAGTCATCCAGAGCGGAGCGTTCGAAGTACTTTCGTGGTACGAGAGGAAGATAGGGGTGGAAGTTTTCAGCATAGCGAGTGACTAGCTGCCACACTGTTCCCGGGTCCAGGGACCGAGACTGGACGAGGCGATAAGCTCTGATACCGGTTGTCGGGAGGTTGAAATCGGAGACAATGCCACTGCGTAGGCCATTATACGTCGACATAGAATCCGTCCGTACATGGGTGCTAGCACGGCCCTCTGGCGTGGCCCCCGCACTGTGAGTGGCGATTCCGGTCAGGCATTGCCAGGCGTCGGAAGGATTTCGAGGCACAGAGTCAATTTGAGCTTCGTCATCATCCTCGACAGCTACTGAGCTAGCGGCAGCGGTAGCAGTAGTGGTTCCCGGGGGATTGGGCGGAAGAAAGACGACTGGGCCAGGATAGGAAGCAGATGGCGCCCGGCGCGCATCTGAGGTTGTCGGGCTTTCAGTCTCTTCAGAGTCCTTCCCTGGCGAAGGATTTGGAGCTGGGGTAAAGTTCTTGATCTTGTTCTTGCGAATTCGACGTCCACCCCGATTCGAGCCACCAAGAACACACTCGCGATGCTCGCGAACGCATCGCTGGCACGGCGGCTTGCCAGGGTTGCCATTACTGTCACTATCTGTGGGATTAGCGGACTCTCGCCACACACTCAGTCTTACACCAGGCTTGCAGATCCGGGGAAAAAAAGTGCGGAGCTCAAGGCGACAACATAAGCCGAGAAAAATGAGAGTTCCGGCGACTTACAGGTCACATCGGGATTTGCGCTGTCTGCAATGCAGACAAGCTCGCGAGACGCGCTTGACGATATGGTCAAGCCGGCGCGAGGCAGCGTGGTCCGGAGACTCCATGTTTGGCCGGGCCGTGTGGAATTACAGGGACATTATTGCCCGAGAGAATGGTCAAGAAACAGACGCCGTTGTTGAGACCCACCGAATATCGAGTAGCGCAAAGACACGGTCATTACTCATCGGGAGGAGTTGAAGCTCTCTTGAATGTGGGGGAAAAAGGGCCGAGTCTGACCACCTCCCGAGTATGACATGGCTGCATTTGAGGTTCTACATTGTATCACTCTCGATACTCCTCTGTCTATGAGATTGTAGATTTATAGAATATACATTTTGATAGACTATTATACAGTCTATAGACAATTCTAATTGTTTGGCTATTGTCAATATGGAGGGCAATTTGAATCTGTTGGGGCCCAACTGAGCAATAGCCGACGGCAACGGAACTCGGCAACGGACTCTTCCTCTTCCAAAACAACCCCCGCGCGTGGGGAAGTCAAGTCACTCGTCATTCAACATTATCTGGAGGGGGTATTCCCCTCTACTTTTCTTTCTTATTCTCCTCAATTTTGTCTGCTTGAGCCTGCGATACACACATTACATTCACAATGGCAGCTACAGTACAGTCTCTCTTTTCCCTGAGTGGCCGCACCGCCGTCGTCACCGGTGGCACGCGAGGCATTGGCCAGGCCATGGCCGTGGCTCTGGCCGAGGCCGGCGCCGATATCATTCTGATCCAGCGCGACGAGTCCAACACTGCCACCAAGGACGACATCATTAATCGCCTCGGTCGTAAGGCGCATATTCACGTTGCCGAGCTATCAAACCGCAAGGCCGTCAAGGAGATCATTCCTGCCCTTGTGAGCAAAGGCTTCAAGCCCGACATCCTGTTGAACTGCGCTGGCATTCAACGGCGGCACCCGAGCGAAAAGTTCCCCGATGAGGACTGGGACGAGGTGAGTGCTGCATTCTTTTATTTCCCCCAAAAAATCAAATGACCTTTCTATACTTCCAAGCTTCTACAAGCTAGGATCCCTTAATTCTATATGAAACACAAGCTAATCATCCCAATGAACAGGTCCTCGAAGTCAACCTCTCTCAAGTCTTCATCCTATGCCGCGAGTTCGGCGCCTACCTGCTAGCCCGTGACGCTTCCGAGTTCCCATCCGGCCGCCGGGGCTCCATCATCAACGTGGCTTCGCTCTTGACCTTCCAGGGTGGTATCACCGTGCCCGCCTACGCCGCATCCAAGGGCGGCGTGGGCCAACTCACCAAGGCTCTGTCCAACGAGTGGGTAGCCAAGGGAATCAATGTCAATGCTATTGCCCCTGGGTACATTGCCACGGATATGAACACCGCATTGATCAATGACGAGAACCGGAATGCCGGTATTATGGCGCGGATTCCAGCCGGTCGGTGGGGTCAACCGGAGGACTTTAAGGGCGTGGTGGTCTTCTTGGCTAGTGGCGCCAGTAGCTATGTCTCTGGCGAGATTATTACTGTGGATGGCGGATGGATGGGTCGGTGAAGAGGGGGTGGGGTGATGTGAAATAATTTGACGGGCCTGGAAGTACCGAGGGAGACAGAAGCAGAGTGGCTTGGGATTGTATTGTACTTTGGATATTTTCTGGCATTTTGGGCGGTTTTGTATATAGAGATGGCTGCATCGGAGGTTTTTGGATATCATGCTCCGTATCTGAATTATCCTTGGCATTTGAATTTTGATCTGGGTTGGTAAGAGATTATGCATGAACGCACGAGTCGTACATAGTTCATTCGACATGTCATGTGTCGACGAATATCTCCACTTTCGTCATGCGAGCTCCCTTGTAGTAGATGGGAGATTGGTGGAAAATCCAACAAGGATGAAACCGCTGTGAACATCTCGGTTAGGTATGCTACTCCGTACCATGAAGAGCTAGTGTGTGCTAGTGATCCTCGCTAGTCAGCAGCATGGATGAAGCACCCCGTGTGTATTTTGAGCTCCGGCAAGGTTGTGAACCGGGCCCTGACAGCTGGTGGGGCACTGTCATTCAGGCACCGCGGCACATAGTTGAATGCCCGCTGAACCAGGCACAACTATCCTGCCTGAGGTTGGAGATCCGAGATCCCGCCTTCTGTTCTGCTCGGTCTTACTTTCAAGTCACTTCCTTCTTGACCATCCTTCTTCTTTGGCCTTTTTTTTGCTCTTTTCTCATTCTGATCATGCCACAGTTTTACAAAGAAAAAAAAAAAAACCAGAATCATACCATTGCATCGGACATGCGATCCTCTTATCGGTCCGGGTGCGCCACAAGGGGGTCAATAGTCAGAGCCTTTCTTGTCCGTGGTTTCTAATTAACAGCAGCTTTGAAACCGCCCACAATGCCACTGTTTGAGGCACTGTTGGCCCGAGCTCCACCATAGGCAGCGCGAGAAGAACTAATAGAACTCCAGTCCTGATTCATCGATTCTCATCCAGACAAAGAGCTCACGCTGGAGAAATGGTATGCAGCAAGTTGGGCGCCACCTTTGCGAATGACGGTGCGAGCTTGCAAGGGTCAGGGCGTTACGCCGGTCGCAAGATCTGCAAGGACCAAAGCTGGTCCAGCGGAGTTCACCTACTCCCTGAAGCGCAGCGAATCATCATGCCGGGTTCTGTGGTGCCTGCATCTCTTAGAAACACTGGCTGGCCCCTGGTCATCAGAGGAGTCCTCCCGATAGGCCGAGATGGTTTAGACCCGCCTGCCAACCAGCATGCAGAGATGTCCTGACAAGACACGACTGCTAGGTCGGACGTCGACTGCGATGCACCACTCGATGGCCTATTAATTACTTTTAATAATAAACGCTTCCCCTTTCCCCTGCCATGACAGGAGTTCTTGTTCTTGGGGAACATCCGTTCGTCTGGGTTTTTTTCCTTTCCGTTCATTTCTTGGTCGATCGGCGGGCTTTCTCGAATCACCTTGCGTTTGCCTCATAGAATAGACCGTTTCGGCTCTGCGTTGACCGTAGACCTACTTACTTTCGCTTTGACATTTTCTTCTCTCCATCTTGTCTCTTTGCCCTTTCACTTACCTTGTTTGCCTCTTGTTTGGACTTGCCTCACCCACTGACGTGGAAAACGTGCTGACCAGTCGGCCGGATCGACCTCCCTTGCCTACATTCCCGAAGTCCTGGACGATGCCATTGCTCCTCAGCAAGCAACGGAAAATCTAAGCCTTGCCGATCTGCTTATTGAATTCAGATTCCACCGATCATCCGTTGACTGCCCTTCCCGTCTCTCACTCTTGACTGGTTCACTGCCTACACGCCTGCCTAGCAGCGTCATTGTCATTCACATCCAACCTTCCTATTGACATCGGCACAAGAGCAGCAACAAGGCTTCCTTTGACGGTGTGAATGCCATTGCGCCCGATTCTACCCCCGATCATCTCGCAGATCCCTGTGCCATTCTACACCCCGTTGGATCGTCCTTTGACTTCCTGGCTCTGATTTCATTTCATCCTTCAACGTCACCACACTCGATCATCGCATTCTCTGTCGACTCCCCGCAACCACCCTCGACGCTTGATCGACCTTCCCAGATCTTGAAATTTGGCTCAAGATCTCCCCGGTAGAACGTCGTTCATCTTGCGAGAATTTCGGTCCGTGGCCTGCACGTCACTCCACCACGGCTCGCCACCATAAGATCCTCCGTCACCTCGATCAAATCCCCTGCCAACCACATCTGCAACAAGGATAAGCCATACAGCCCTGAACAGGTGTCCCCGGGGACAGTTCAATGGCGACGCCTGGCCCGCAACTTGCGGCACGAGACTACGGATCTAACGAGACATACGTCTACGAGTACTCGAGAGGACTGGGTGGTGTCGACGTCCCGCGCGATGTTATCATCACCCGCATCATCTACTCTTCGGTGATCATTCTTGCCTTCGGTGTGTTCTGTGGCCGTATCGCACTGATCAGTCATGCATATCTCCGCCAAATCACCTCATCTACGGCAAACGGGCGGCAGCAGACCTACTGGCGCCGGGAGACATCATCGTGGTGGTCCAGCCTGAAGAAGCATATATTGTATTCTCCACTGGGGAAGAAGAGGCATAATCGAGAAATTCAGCTCTCCTCGGCTGTTGGTATCGGCACGTTGCCCTCTCGTTTCCAGACCATCTTGATCACATTCTACTTTGCAAGTCAAGTGGTGTACTGTCTTTATCTAGACTATGCTGTCAACAATAAAGCTGCGCTGATTGCAGAACTGCGCGGGCGCTCAGGGACGCTGGCCGTCTTGAATATGGTGCCACTGTTTCTGCTGGCAGCGCGCAATAACCCTCTGATCTCGATCCTGCATATCAGTTTTGATACTTACAACCTTCTCCACCGGTGGCTGGGCCGCATGATCGTGCTAGAGTCTGTCGTTCATACTGTCGCCTGGGCCGTCAATGCAGTTGATGAGCAAGGCATGGGAGACATGCTGTCGCGGTTGCGAGACACGCCCTTCTTCACCTGGGGGTTGGTCGGTACGGTGGCCATGGTTTTCCTCGGTCTGCACTCGCCCTCGCCAATCCGGCATGCATTCTACGAGACATTCCTTCATCTGCATCAACTCGCCGCGCTTCTCGCCTTCCTTGGCGTATGGTTCCACCTTCAGCTGGA
Organism: Penicillium brasilianum; assembly: GCA_001048715.1. Taxonomy (NCBI): domain Eukaryota; kingdom Fungi; phylum Ascomycota; class Eurotiomycetes; order Eurotiales; family Aspergillaceae; genus Penicillium; species Penicillium brasilianum. The sequence continues at coordinate 3,034,657 of CDHK01000003.1, forward strand.
CAGCCTCCCACAGCGCAGCTGGGCCAGCGGTATTGCCGTGATTTGGATTGTCGAGCGTAGCACACGCCTCATCCGCCTCGCATATCTCAACCTCTCCACCAAGCACGGCTCCACCCATATGACCGTCCAAGCCCTGCCAGGAGAAGCATGCCGGGTAACCTTCCACTTGCCCAAAAGTGTACGCATCGATCCCGGCTGCCACGTCTTTGCCTACATCCCCTGCGTCTCATGGTGGATGTCCCACCCATTCTCCATCGCTTGGGCCGAAGCCAGCAGTCCAAACCCGCAGTCACCGCGCTATCATGACTCCAAATCCCCCGACTCACTCCCCAGTCCATCTGCTCTAGAGAAGCAATCCCAAGAGCTGGATAGCTACTTCGAGCCCACCCACCGCCCCACGCAGGTTTCCCTCATCGTTAGCGCTCGCCAGGGCATGACCCGCCGTCTGTACAACCTCGCCCGCAGCAAACCAGATCAGATCCTCCGCGCACCGGGCTTCATCGAAGGTCCCTATGGCTCCCACCCTGCCAATGCCTCCAGCTATGGCACTGCGGTACTGTTCTCCGCCGGCGCGGGTATAACCCACCACCTCATGTACACTCGGGACCTCGTCGAACGAGCCGCGACAGCCCGCGCCGCAACCCGTCGCGTCTACCTCATCTGGTCCGTCCGTTCAACAGATCACCTCACCTGGGTGAGCTCATGGATGGACCAAATCCTTCGACTCCCGGGTCGCCGCGATATTCTCATCGTCAAGGTGTTCGTTTCTAAGCCCCGGCGCGCGGCGGATATCGTATCCCCATCCGCGACGGTCCAGATGCACTCTGGTCGGTGTAGGCCAGATGTTATCCTTAATGAGCTTATGCCGAAAAGTGTGGGTGCGACCTTCGTTTCTGTCTGTGGGCCTGGTGCGTTTGCGGATGAAGTGAGAGCTGCGGCGAGGGGAAGAATTGGGAAAGGCGCTGTGGTGGATTTTGTGGAGGAGGCTTTTACTTGGTAGATAGAAATCTTTCTGCCTCTGATTTTATCTTCTTTTGTGGGAGTTCTTGCTCGTTTACTAGCATGTCTTTCCGGCGCTGTGATTGCTTTTAATGTCTATACTATCATCTCGTCGACTACAGGAATACTTACTTACTGCATCCTTCTTGGATCACGTGCTTCATAGTAAAAGTAGATCTGACAAGATAACAAACGATATACTTCTAAATCAGGTTGATCAAATCTAGACACAGAGAAACATCCGAAAAATAAAGGAAATGAATATCCATCACAACCATACATCCCATCCTGATACTCCACATGAGTCATACCTAGACATTGTATCCCTCACAAGCCATCACTATGGACAGACCGAAAGTGCGGCACCATGTTGTCCTTCCGACTAGAAACCCTCTCGCACCCTTCGTCCAGACATGGAATCGAGTGGGGATCCACGTGCTGGGTCACCAGGCGACGTTTCAGAGTTGCTTTGAGGGCGAATGGGCCGGGTTTGTTACATCGTGACCATTTGCAGATTAAAGTCGAAGGACTTGAATCGGGACTGGATCTTGAAGGAAGAGTCATGTTATTAGAATGATTGGAGCTGGGAGAGTCTGGATTACACCACAATTCTAGGTGATGGTGAAAAGAGCACGTGACCGCGAGGAGTCGATATACTTACGGGAGTAGCATATACTCCAAGAAGGGCCATCTACTCCAGGAAGGGCTTGGTATATAAGGACACTCATTTCGCATTCTGTATTTAGTTCTTTGCAATCAATCTTTAATGTTACTAGGCACAATCAGTGTACACATAGTTTACATGGTTACTACCTTTAGCACTTTGCACTTCTGGCACGTCATGCAAGATACTCAACTGGACCTGAACCCACAGTAAGGCTTTGCATAGCAACGGTACGGTTACGAGATACTCTTGCAATCCGTGGTGGGACTTGGCAAGTATAACCCTGGGAAGTTCTAACTCTCAGTGACCAGTCGGCTCCGCGTAACAAAGGGTTGAACCAACTGCAGGAAAAAGGATCATGGTTGAAAAGTCCAGAAAATTGAATATCTGAGGTCATATTGAAAGGGTTGTTATATTTAAAAACATTATTCAATTCTAGATGATATGGAAAAGACTCCGAATTGGGTAAAAGGTCAAGCGAAATATTTGTGTCTATATGATGACTCCCCCTTCCTCAGATATTAATCAGATAGCGTACGTACTTTTTCATCAGTTCTGAGTCAAAAAGAGGACATATCAATCCACCAGGATACGTTGCAAGCGCCCGTCTTGTATTCGTGTCATCATAAGTGGGCATATTCTCGTACAGCTCCCACCGACTGAGTCCATTGTGAACCTTTTCCGCCAGCATGGGGAGCAGAGGCTGGAGACTGGCATGCGAGCTGACTGAAAGACGCTCGATCCATTCCTCGTAGCTGACACATTCAATCACAACGCCGCTGGCCCGCGCCACCAGCTCCATGCACTCGGTCATGTCAACAGATACTGCGCGTTTGGGTAACAGGTGGAAGGAATGACCTAACGAAAACACGGAGGAGGAGATATGCAACATCGCATCCACCACGTAGTCGACGGGGACAAATTCTTTGCGCTGATTGGGCAGGTCGGGATAGCACCGCAGGTCCACGCTGGCGCGAATTAATCGACTGAAAAAGTCATCCGGGTTGCAAGCTCCCGTTTTGCGGTCTCCGGTTATGAATCCAGGCCGGTAAACAGCGATGGGGAACCCTCGTTTGACAAGCCGCTGTAGCAGCTCGTCAGCGGCCCACTGGCTCTGTGCATAACCGTGATCATATGGAAGTGCGTCCAAGTGCGCTGAAAGCGGGGCGTCTTCATAGACAGTTTGGGCACCGGTCATGAATCCCGTGGGCCCGAAGCAAGAGATGCTAGAGCAGTAATGAAGTCCCTTGACACGACCCGTAACAGCGAACCGAGCGATGTTCATCGTGCCGATGACGTTAGCCGGCCGGTGCATTGAATAGGGCTGGGTGTAATTGACTCTGGCCCCAAGATGGAATACCACGCTTGCCCAGTGCGCAATTTCATGAAATCGCTCCCCATCCATTCCGAGCCAGGAATCTTCTAACGAGCCTGGAAACGGGAGAAGTTTTGGAAGGAAGGTATCCTGCCAAAGATTGTATTTGGCCAATGTCCCACGAAGTCGCTCCAGTCCTGTAGCTGCGGAGGTTGCTCGGACAAGACAGCCAACCTGGCGTACGTCTGGCAAAGCGAGAAGTGCTGCCAAGAGGAACGCACCAACAAAACCGGTAGCCCCTGTTAGGAACACTCTACCTTCTGTATCACGGCGCCAGTCGACTACCGGCCCCCACGGAAGTTCAAGATCATCCCCTAGTTTTGTGTCGGCTACCCATAGGTCACACTCCCGTCGAACGGTCTGCGTGGAAGTACCCCGATTTTGGTCAATAATAGAAGCAAGTCGACTGAGCGTGGAATGATCGTACAGTGTTAACAAGGAGATCTCGGTACACAACTGCTGTCGAATGCGAGTGATGAGCAACGAGGCCTGCAGGGATGTTCCACCGAGGGCAAAAAAGTCGTCATCATCGGAGTAGTCGGGGGCCGGAGTGGCTAGAATAGTAGCCCAGAGCCGAGCAAGGTGCTCTTGCGTGCTGACGGAGTCAGGTTTCACGCTCAGGTCTCCGTAGAGAGGACAGAGGTGTTTCTCTCGGCGCTGATGGTACATCTCCTCAAGTCTTCTGCGGTCGACCTTGGCGTGTGCATTGAGGGGGATTTCTGGTATCACTTCGATGTGGGGCACCATGTACTCTGGGAGAGAAGCCCGCATTGCCTCCATGGCTTCATCAACAGCGTTGACCTTAGCCTTATCCTGAAGCACCACGAAAGCGACTAGGGCTGCACCGGCTCCTTCTTCCTTTGAATCTATGCGCATGGCAAGGCCCTCGGAAAAGTGACCCGTCTTCATCAGCGCCGAGTCAACAGCCGGCAGCTCGACTCGGTACCCACGTACCTTGACCTGGTGATCACGACGCCCGAGAAAGTCATGCTTTCCGTCAGGACTCAGCCGTACTATATCTCCAGTCCGGTACATCCGAAAGGGCTCACCAGTATGAGGATCAACCATTCCAGCAACATATATAAATGTCTTTTCGTTTTTCTCGGCCTGGTTGACGTATCCCGGTGAGACACCAGGACCGCCAACGAGCAGTTCGCCCTCCTCTCCCACGGCAACCGGACAACCCTCCTCATCACAGACGCAGCACGCATTGCGCCCGACGGGGCTACCAATACTTACATGCCCAGCTTTGACATCATCCATGGTGATCTCATGTGTAAGACAGTAGACGCAACACTCCGTGGGTCCATAGGCATTAATGAGATGTTTTGGTGGGCCAGCAGTTAGAATCGCCTTCATCGCGCAGAGATTGACCGCTTCACCACCCATAAGAACGCATCGGAGCGGCTGGAATGTATCAGGGTGCGTTGTTGCAGCCAGGTTCACTAGTGGTGCGGTGATAGCCATGATTGTGATTCCCAGACGGCGGATGGCGGCTCCCAAGGCCGGTATATCGAGCAATGTCGCCTTGTTGAGGACGCCGATTGTGGCCCCCCTTGAGAGTGCTCCCCAAATGTCGAACAAGGCTACGTCGAAACTGGTGCTGTTGCCATGACCTACCACATCGGATTTGTGGACGGCTTCATAGGGCGCATGATGCGCTACATGGACTATAGAACGCGCGACAATCTGTACGGCTTTGGGCTCGCTGGTTGTGCCAGAGGTGTGGATAAGGTGCGTACAGTGGGTGAGAGTTGTCGAGACTGGGAGCTTGGAAGATTCTGCTCCGGTTGTACGAGACCGTTGGCAAAATAGATCTCCCACGGTGAGTAGCTTAAAAGGGAGACTGCGTTTGCTATTGGCTTCGTCGACCAGGACGCGCTGAGCACCGAGTCGTTTCAAGCGGTCGATAATTTGCTGGTCTGGCAAGAGAGGATCCAGAGGGACGCAGGTGCCTCCCGCGTAGATGATGGCGACTTGCGTGACAGCGTCTAAGAGCCCGTGCTGGACAATGATGCCAACACGTTCTTGAGAGTCGAAAGTTCCCTGAGTAAGAGTCCGAGCTAACTCAATCGCCTTGAAATGCAGCTCCTCATAAGTGAGGCTCTGACTCTGCTCATCCACAATGGCCACAGCAGAGGGGTTCTCACGCATCCGCTGATAGAAGATCTGTCCCAACCCTTGATCGTGAGAAACGGCCTCGTCGTAATCGGAGAAGGATGGTGTAATTGACCCCATTATTCTGTGATGTTGAGATAGTTTCGGTACTTCTCTTCAGAGCCCTCCGACACGGTCAACCCTCAGTGAGGGCTTTGTTGTCAAATAATTTGATATCCAAAAGCTTTATTCCATCCAAATTCAACCAACTCATATTTATATCCGACATCTATTTCTCGATATCGAGCTGGCATGCAATATTGAAGCTGTACAACACCTACAATGCTAAATCCTTACATGAGACTCTTGGCAAAAACTTGACTCGTACAGCTGTCTAAGAAATGTTGCTATGAGGGATAAGCAATGAAGGTGTGGGAATCTCGATATTCTTGATCTAGGCCCACAGAGACACCTTGCGGTGTAAAAGAATCTTCACGAATGCATTCCCAAATAGCCGCTCTCCTCCAGGTAAACATCGATCATGTTCCAAGCCTTCGGGTACTCAAATAATCTATGTAATATGTCGATCAGGAACGTCATCTTAATTCCTAGTGTAACAATTTTGGGCTAACCTGATTACCAATCTGAAATTCATTAACTAGTTAAAATACGGTAAGTGTCAAGAGCAGCATTGTCCTATACACTTGGTAAGACAGAAAATGCAATTATCTATGAATATGCAGGTGAAAAAAGAAAGGAAAATAGAATAATCAAATACCAGAACTAGAAGCTATTAACTGCGGTGTAACGTTGAACGAATCGAGTAAAGATGGCAATTATGCAAGATGCCAACTTCATAAGATAGCCCGCATGACCCCATTACTGCGCCTGCAGTACCTAACCATCTTGGTGGTACAGATCTGAATTAGGTACAGCACTAGTGAGACAGTCGCTGCAAGTCTCATCAAGCAAATTTCTCACCGCTACTAAGCCGTCAGTATGTGTCCCTTGGACTAGAGAGATATCTAGCCATGAAATGAACCATTCGGATTGTACACGATCGCATCAATCTCAAGCTTTCGAAGTCCCGTTTCGAATTGAATCTTAGTCATGACTGTCTCAATTCCTCTTATTACTGTCTTCGGCGCTACCGGTAACCAAGGTGGTGCTGTCGCCAAATCTCTTCTTCAAAACCCTTCCTTCAAGGTGCGAGCCCTAACTCGCAACCCAAATTCAGCGGCGAGCCAGTCTCTCCTTGCCCAAGGTGCAGAAATCCATCAAGCCAATGGATTCAGCAGCGAATCGATGCTGGAAGCCTTCTCTGGCACGTGGGGTGTGTTCGTGAATATCAATTCCGACGACAAGGTATGTCTTCGCATTGTACTGCATTTAAGAAGGATTGAGGACCGACGAGTACAAAGGAATTCAAGCCGGACGGGCCCACAGAGTTTGATATGGGCAAGACTATCGTGGACGCAGCAGTCCAAGCCGGAGTCCGCCATTTCATTTTCAGCTCTGGTCCCGACTGCCATACCCTTACAAAGGGCAAGGTTAAGATGAATGCCGCAGACAGTACGTGACTCTGTTGCTTTTCACCTTCCCCAGATAAGTCCAAAGCTAAAATTACACAGTGAAGTTCAAAATCGAACAATACGCCCGCAATATTGGCAAGTTCGAAACCGTTAGCTTCATATGTGCTGCATGGTTCTTTGAAAACTTCTTGTCGAAAGATATAGCACCGATCTTCGGCGGTTTCCCCTATATACCAGACGCCGAAGGTTATCTCACCTTCATTGCCCCCAAATGGGGCGGGAAGGAAGAAGTCCCATTCATCAGCATGACTGATGATTTTGGCGACATTGTCCAAGGCATGTTTATCGACCCTGTTCGGTGGCGTGACCAAATAGTCCACGGCTGCAGTGATATCTGCAGTTTTGAAGACCTCGTATCCAGTTTCGAGAAGCTCAGCGGCCGAAAATCTCGCTTCCAACCGTTACCGTCCTGGGAAGATTTCAACACCTATGGGATACCTGAGTTGGATGACACAAAGGCTATGTTCGGATTCACTCAAAACAACCAGGGACGGTACTTTGGACCAGAACCATCGGAGAAAGAGACAGCTGGTACGCTGAAGCAGATCACAGCAGCGGCCTTGGGTCGGCCCAAGGAGGAGCAAAACCTGACGTCTGTTGAGGACTGGTTCCGGAAGCATTTTCACTTCCAGTAAACTTGTTAGCACAACTTAGCCGCAGAACGATTTTTAATCCTCCAAAACCCAATGAAACACTGCCTTCTACATCCTTAGACAGGAAAATTAAACCAGTGCTAACTTGAGACTTGGACGGTGGATAGAGAAACTTCTTTCCAAACACCGTGGACAAATATAGCCATTTAACAGCGGTGCAAGTTACGGACTGCTATCTTCCGGGTCACTCGAGACTTATAAATCATGCATGCAAAGATATTATTAGCTGCATCAAATGGTACTTGACCGCCATTTAGAATTAGTACGCACCGCGCATACAACTCACGGACACCTCGGCCAGAGAGAATAAGAGATAGAAAGACTCCCCCTCTTCTAATCGGCCTCTCCAAGTCGTTCGCCTGCTTCGCCGAGGGACAATGATCGCTTCAACTAGTACTACGGACGTGCTTATAATTGGTGCCGTATGTGTTTCATGCTTCGCTTTTCATTACTCAGACGGACTAATACGTAGATTATACAGGGCCCGTCTGGGTGAGAATTCCCCATCTCAGCCAATTATGGTTATCATGCCAAAATGCGCTCGGCGCTGACTTTCATGCTCAGGCTGGCTGCCGCATTGTATCTGGCCCAGTTAGGAATCCCCTTCCGAATTATCGACAAACGATCCGACGAGCCCAGAATAGGCCAAGCTGATGGGTGAGAGCCAATGTTATTAGCTTATAAGGAAGAAGATATGACTGATCCGGTACCCCCTCATAGCCTCAATCCGAAGACCATGGAGATATTCGAAAGCTGGGGTATTCACAATCAAATAACACAGCTCTGGGAGCCAGCAACACACGAAACCATTTGGTACCGAGGATTGGATGGGGAGCTCGTCAGGACAGATCGGTATCTGAATCAGCCGCCTATGGGAGTTCGGTGCGTTCTCACCTGCACACGAGAGATAGGGTAAGGAAGAGCGTTTCTAAGAATATTCTAGGTGGACGCATGGGACTTTACAGCAGGGAACGGTGGAAGAGATCATGAAGAAGAAGATATACGAAATTGCCGACATGACCGTTGGGTACCATACAACCCTTTGTGAGTTGAATATCGACATCACTCAACTTACTGCTCCAGGAGCCTTTCCCTGTACGACCCAAGTCCAACAAATGAAAAAGGGGAGCATCGTAACCGAGATCATAACGGCTAAGTACGTGATCGGTGCGGATGGTGGAAAATCTCTGACGCGAACATTACTCGATATTGGCATGAATGGGGAGAAAGGCGCCTCAGTATGGGGAGTAATGGACTTTGCGGGGAGCTCGGATTTTCCAGAGTATATGCCACTGTTTATTGCCCCGCGAAAGACAAATGACATACTAACTACTATCTCATATTAGTTTCGGAGCGACATCAATTATACGGAGCGCCACTGATGGATCATTGGATTTTGTGCGGCGCGAGGAAGGGCTCATACGGATGTACGTTGAGCTCAACAAAGGGCCTGAAGGGAAGCACATTTGCAGAGAGAATATCACTCCAGAGGCTATTGTCCAGAAATGCCAGTATATGATTCGACCCTACAGGGTAGGTCTCTTCATAACCGTCCACCTATTTGGTAGTGCTAATACGAGTCATTGGCTTATAAAGCTGGATGTCCGCCGCTGGGTCTGGTAAGATTGTTGTCTGTACGAGATGAATTATCGCAAAGGCTTACTAGGATCAGGTGGTCCGCATTTACAGCCACTCAAAAGCTGAGCACTGCATTGAGCAAATTCAACCGTGTCTTTCTGGTGGGTGATGCTGTCCATACACACTCGCCCGTCACTGGGATGGGAATGAACACAAGTATTCAGTATGTGTAATATCACTCAGCTTTAGACAACATACGCTAAGAAAAAAAATTCAGGGACTCGTACAATCTTGCCTGGAAGCTCGCTGGTGTCATCAAAGGGCAGTTAAATCCAAAGATTCTTGCAACCTATGACACTGAACGAGGGATTGTTGCCAAGCAGCTCCTCCAGGCGGACCGAACCACCCTGGAGCTCTTCGATACCAAGTTTGGCCATGAGACACCCTCCTTGCTTGAAAGAGCAGAGACTTTGCGAGTTTTCCTCGCGGGCCGTGCTATCCGCTACGCAGATGCATTATTGACGTCGCCTTCAGCGCAAGGGATTGGCTCCTTTCAGCCTGGCGAATGCCTGCCAGATTTCTCCATTACCAACCATGCCACAGGCAGATCCGTTCATATCCACAACGCTCTGAAGTCGAATGAAACCTGGAACATGATCGTTTTTGCTGGTGACGTCTCGTCAGTGACCCAGATGGTGCGTATCCATGAATTAGCCAAAAGATTGGCAGAGCTACGAAATGCGACTTCCGGAGTACTAGACACTCTTATAGTTCATTGTGCAAAGTGGGAAAGTGTCGAGCTCACGGCATTTCCTACTCTTTTCTTACCTTGCGACTCGATTACCGGGAGGAATTATACTAAGATTTACATCGACGAATGGTCTGTTTATGATGCGGTCGGGTTAGGCCCAGACAACGGTGGGCTTGTCCTAGTGCGCCCAGACCGGTACATCGCGTGGACAGGGTTTTTGGAAAACATCGGCGATGTTAGGTCATATCTATCGGCGGTTTTCTCTTTATGTCTCTAAGGCTCAAGTCTGCAGCATTTTATCTTCCCGGGCTTTGCAAGCTGTGCTCTTTCATGGCTGATCTACAAAAATACAACACATAAAAGCGAAACCGAATTCGTAACATTACACGAATGAAAAAACCAAACGAGCAGTTTTCAAATACGTCAATTGTAAGTAAGGGACACAGTAATGAAAAAAAAGAAATCAGCGAGTACTACGCGGTCTCATTCCTTGAGTAGGAAAGAGTTCCAACTATATTATGGAGCTCATCCCCCGGGCAGTCGACAAGTCTTTACGAAACGGAAGATATCTGTATATCGACTCGCCATGCTACAAGTTTGGCTTCTCTTACTCGCCGTTGTGTCGGCCCAGAGATGCGACCCTAACAATCGGGCTATCCGTCGGGAATGGTCAGTTCAATCATCAGGAAGAACATCAACAAGTTCGCTAATATTTTTGACAGGGGGTCATTCTCGCGACAGGAGCGTCTCGACTATATCGATGCCGTCCATTGTCTGCGAGAGAAACCGCCTATTCTCCCGACAGAACAGTACCCGGGTGTTCGCCATCGAATGGATGATTTCGCAGCGTATGGACTCTGTGAACCGAACCATTCACCCCAAGAGTAAAGCTTATAAGAACAGAACCCACATCAACTACACACTCAATATCCACTTGAGCGGTATTTTCTTTGGTTGGCATCGGCGCTTTGTCTGGTTATGGGAGAAAGCCCTACGCGAGGAATGTGGTTACCCCGGCTATCAACCGTAAGTATAGCACTTCTCCCTTGGGGGAGAAGTTGTGTCTAACGAAGCCGCGCACAGGTATTGGAATTGGGCAATATCCGCCAACAACTTATCCGCAAGTCCACTGTTCGACGGTAGCGATACTTCCTTGTCTGGGAATGGCGATCCAGCTGAGGACCAAAACGACACGATGACACTCGCGCCAACAAATGTTACAATACCTACGGGCTCTGGAGGAGGATGCGTCACAAATGGACCGTTCGCAAACATTACCCTCAACCTTCCCGATCTAGATTCAGCCCCAGGCGATGTCTTTCCAGAAAATGCCTTTGCCTACACGCCACGTTGCCTAACCCGAAATCTGAATAACTTCATAGCCCAGTCTTTCACAAGCCAGGCTGATGTCGACCGTCTTCTGTCTACTCCGGACATCGTGGATCTACAACACAACATGGACGTGAGCGTATGGCCGGAGCTGAGCGAGGCAGGGATTATGGGCCCACATGCGGCAGCGCATATGCAGCTTGGGCGGGCAATGGATGACTTCTGGACGGCGCCCCAGGAACCTGCCTTCATGCTTCATCACGCAATGGTCGATAGAGTGTGGACTTTATGGCAGGCACATGATCCGGCGAATCGCCAGTACGCGCTGAATGGGACCAGCGTGATGGGAAATCCGGCTAGTGCGCCAGAAGTTGATTTGGATACGCAGGTCACATGGGGTCCGCTGGGACAGAACAAGACCTTGCGCGATGTGATGAGTACTGAGGCGTATGAATTTTGCTACGAGTATGGAGATTAGACTGCACACGAGTCGTGCAGAATCCAATTATAAAACACCACGTGCTTGACCGCTATTTCAGCTTAGTATTAAAGTATGTGCTTAATACAATCGTTATCATGTGGACTTTAACAATAGCTAATACGATCAACGTAAAACAGACACATCTTGTATTAATGAAGCTAAATTTGAATTCTGAACCTATTTGCAAGGTTTATAACCACAATTTGTCACAGAAAAGTCGAAATCGCCACTGGCGTTTTGGAATTATGTTCGAAAAGCAATATGTCATGACACCTCGCATATGCGATAGAAAAGCAAAGACAAAACCGGTGGATTACTTGAATAATCCAAATTATGACTCAGTCATGATTCAGAGACTATTATTTTATTGCAGCAAGATAAACAATTACGACGCATATATGAGAAATTGTATTAAATAATATAAATTGCAGACGAGTATCAAGGCATGACAGCTGTGACTTTGAAACTTGGGAGGCAGTTCCAAAAATGAGGGATTAATTCCTGATGTATCAGTTTGAGGCTTTGGATTATTACCTGCTGTGTTCTTGAGCTCTTTCCCTCGGGCTTTTCTTCTCTTCCTCCTCCGGCTTTGATATGTTTTTCCATGTAATGAACCAATATCATTTCGATTGACCTATATCATCAAGCATAAGATTTGAAGCTATAAGTAGACAAATCAGACGCCTTTTTGTTTAAGATTTCAACTTTGGGCAGAATGTAAAGGAAGCTTGAGAAATTATTTTCATGTGTGAATGATTTATTCAGACCTGATTCCCAGGGGTGACTGTGAAGCCGATTTAAAAGAGTACTATTACAAACTCAGTTTCAATTTTTAGGCCTTTAAGGCTGCAGTCATATAGTGGTAGTATCAAATAAGAAAATGGTATTATTCAGATCAATTTGCCCCGATGATCGGTCAATTAAGATGACGAGCTTGTCTGGCCTATTTTCACAAAATGAAATTTGAAGAATAATCTTCTCTGAAAACATAAATTGAACACGCTTTCTTCTCCGCTAGATTATCGCTCCTAGTCCATCTAACCCTTTGCCCAGGAAATATGGCAGTCCACCATGATTTCGACAGCTTCGAGCTTACTCCAGCGGATTATGGATTTCCAATGTTTTACGCAGGATGCACGATTTCCTTTCGATTGAATAACCCTGAGGAAGGAGTCGACATCGTACGTGACGCTATTGAAAGGCTGGTATGCCATCTTCCGTTTCTGGCGGGGCTCGTTGTGCCCTCGGCTCGCAAAGTCGGTTTGATGGAAGTGCGTCCTCCCCGTCAAGGCGAAGCTATATCAGATTTCTGCATTATTCAGCATCTACCGCATCTTCGATTACCTTCGAGGATGGATTCTTCTAGATCAAAGAATGTTGGAGAGTACGACCGCAACGCAACTCTCATCATGGCTCCTGTGCATATTGCCGCATCCCCTACAGACCATCCAGTGATGCGCTCCCAAATCAACGTTCTGGATGATGGAATCATTGTTGCGCTATTCTTCAATCATATGGTGATTGACGGGACTGGGATCGGCGCGCTGCTCGAGTCACTAGCGGCTTGCTGCAATGGTGCTACTTTCATCCCCTGCAACATTGAATGCGAGCAGAATACCCGGGAAAATTTGCTTGTCACACTTGAGCGAAACAAAATGCCTGGCCATCCTGAGATCCGTTCGCCGCCAATCTTGGAGGTCCCCACAGGTACCGGTCACGAAGAAGTGCATGACTCATTATTGCTTGATTATAAATTTTTCATATCGGGCACTAAGATCAAGCTATTGCGTGAACATATTCAGAACCTAGGATCTGGATTTGTCTCTGAAGATGACATCCTTACAGCCATTCTTTGGACATGTCTCGGTAGATCTCGGCCCCACCGGCTGTCTCAAAGGGGTCTTCCTGCGTCTGTATGCAAGCTCCAACGGGTCGTCAATGTTCGTCACAAGCTCCGTCCTCATGTTTCACCATATTACGTTGGAAATTGTTTTATTATGCTCAATGAAGCCTTGACTACCGTGGAGTTAGGGCAAGAGGCCTCCGATAGCGAAACCGGTGAACAAGCGTTCGCACGGCAGATCGCCCCTGTCGCCCGCTTACTGCGGAGCCGGCTTGATAAAGTTGATGATCTCTTCATTCGTGATTACTTCTCGCATTATGAAACGGCCAGCGACTGGGCCAATACATCTGTGCACGAGCCAGATGTTGCGGTGACGAGCATTCGTCGCCTGAATATCTATGGAGAATATTTTGGCCCTATCCTCGGTAAAGTCGAGGACTTTGAGATGCTGCCTTACATGAATCCCGAAGGGGTTTGTACAATTATGCCACATCGTAGGGCTGGTGACGATGCTTGGGAAGTTGGTGTAACGCTGGGACGGGAGGATATGGAGCGGCTGAGGAAGAATGTCAAGTGGCGTTGGCTTGTGGACAGGGAGTCCCCACTGCAAGTATTTGAGGGCCATCATGTAGTATAACGATGCTATTCTCTTATTTGCCCCACTATAACGCAAGGCTTCTGTGTATTTCGGCAGATTAAGGAGTTATACCCATGAGATGTGCCTGCTGAGGTATATCCCTTACCGTAGCTCGATCTATGAGTGATGAATTGCTGGCCGAGACACTAGAATCCTTTCCACACCACGGAGTAAAGAGTAGATTTGGAAAGGAGGGATTTGTGTTGAATGTTGTGTAGGAGGCTTGCAACCATCTGTCCAATATTGTTGCAGATCGCTTCTCTGACCCACCAGAGCACAACGGTCCATTTGTGCCGCAAGGAAAGGGGGATACTGTTAACCGATGATCAGTCATATAGTAGTCCTCGTAGACATATAGGCCTAGTTCTCAATCCCGAGTGCGGTGTTGTAACAACAAGGCTTAACAGGGATATAGCCATCGCGATGAAACAATATTCATGGATTGGGCTCACTGTAGCTGCTAGTCTGTGTATGGTGTCCATCAATGATTAATTGCCTACATTTCACTAACCAACCGTTCAGTTATAGGTATTGAGGGCCAGCCGGCGAGATTTCATCCTTCGGGGCGAAATGACATCTCCTTCACCATAGCCACATCGGAAACCTCAAACGATCCCCCACGAGGCGACTTGCTCCTCCAAATCCAGGCCCCGGATTCCATTCAATGGATTGGTATTGGAAGTGGCAATCAGATGGCCGGAGCCAATATCTTCGTTGTCTACGCATCATCCGCAACGAACGTGGTTGTCTCCCCTCGTGAGGGAACAGGCCATGTGCCCCCACTGCACAACGCGGAGAATCACATCACCGTACTTCCAGGTACAGGTATTGCGAACGGCACTATAACGGCCAGATTCAAATGGAAAAACTTCCTTGATGCTCATTGGGTTGCATCTAATGCCACCGACTCGGCCAGCAGCTGGATCTGGGCTTACAAAAACGGGCCTCCCCTGCTCTCCGAGAAAGTTTCGGCACCCATCGAATATCACGACGCCTTTGGAAGGGAGCTTGTTGACCTGAGACGCGCACAGTCAACATCAAATTTCAATATTGAAGATGGCGTCTTCACAGATTCATCAAGCCCAGAAATCCAAAATCTGCCGTACATGGCGACCGCACATGGATACATGATGGCACTTGCATTTGTGTTGCTATTTCCCACTTTTGCTCTTCTCGTTCCTCTCTCAAGCTTTATTACAATTCCTGTGATATCCGTCCATGCCCCTTTACAGGGCCTCGCTCTGGCTACGGCAATAGCGGGGGCTGGACTGGGTCTGAAGATGTGGATAGGGGGAAACAGTCAACCGGCCGCGCATCCCATCATCGGTATCATTGTTGTAGCAACGCTAACCTTCATCCAACCGGCTCTTGGTTGGGCTCATCACCTTCGATTTAAGCGGAACGGGGAAAAGAGCTACTTTTCTTTCGGACACCGGTGGCTAGGTCGTTCCATGCTGGCTCTTGGTGTAATCAACGGCGGACTTGGATTTTGGTGGGAGGGGCCAGTTACTGGATCCCTAAAAACGGGAATGGTTATCTATGCGGCTATTGCTGGTGTGGTGTGTGTGGTATATCTCATTTTGCATCTGTTTATCAGAGCGAAGTTTGCGTCGCGGCGAGAGCATGTACAGTGTATTCGGTTAGAAGATGCTAGTGCTCCCTCCTCCAAAAGGGCGGACAGCTGGCAGGTCGTGCACGGACAGTGATTGGCTTATGACTTCGAGCAGTACTTCCAATAGCTAAGGCCAGGAATAAGTAGTATGGTACACTTACTTCTACGTATGGATTTGAATTTGTCTTATCAGGAAGCACCGAGATATCGTAGGTGTTAAAAATCGAGCATCCAGTCGGAAAGCCAGTAGCTGCAGCAAGCATCTCATCACTCTTTCCGAAGGGCTCAGACCATCAGAACCATTTTAAAGGCCAGGAAAATCGTAGTCTCTTACTACGCCGTAGCATCATGCTATAGAATACTGTGAGACAGCTGAAAATCCTTGTTTCAAACTGCAGGGCGTAGTTGAGCAGATTTTATCTCCATGAAACACATTGATTAATGAAGATCTATAACCACACACAAGTGAAAACTAAATCCCTATTTCCACATGATCTGAGTGACTCCATTGAAAAGAGGAATCATTGTGGTCGTGACCCGCGGATCCTTCGCAGCATAGCGGTTGAACGCATTCATCTTATCCGCAATAGCGAGGTATGGCTCTTGAATCTCCTCTGGGAAGTTTCTAGCGATAGATGAGTCTACGACCAGGCCTTCGAGGAGAACTACGCGCGGTCAAAGGTTTAGCAATGTCATCAGGGAGTAGAGGAGAGGTGTCAATGCTTACCATCGTCGACCAAGATGACTCCGTTAGGCGAGAGGAGTTTGTGGTCCAAGATGTAGCGGGTATACGACTCGTACTCTTCCTCCGCCGCGTCGATATATACGAGGTCAAATTGGCCGGTCAATGTCGGTAGCCTGGTCATAGCCATGTGTAAGTGAACTTCCCGGATTTCCATCACGTATTAGGAAAATGGTTAAACTTACATGTCCAAGCAAGGTCCCTGGACAGTCTTGATTCGTTCGTCCGCTCCGTACCGACGGAATGCATCTTGAGCGAATTCGAGGTACTTTTCCGACATATCCATGCTAACGATTTCCGCAGTACCCTCCTTTGTCGCCTCGTAAAAAACAAGGGCACTCACACCGGTAAACGTGCCCAGCTCAAGGACTATTTATTTTTCAGCCGCTTGACCTCAATGAATTTGATCTTGAAGCCCCAGGTTAACAATAACGTACTTCGTTTGGGCCGTAGAGCCCGGGTAAAGCTCAGCAACCAGGAACACTGCGACTCTGAGGGCGCCATAACAACCTCGTCCTTGTGTAGTTGATCTGTGAACTTGATCTGTTCAAGAATGGAGACCGGAAGCGTAGAACTTTTTTTTCTGCAGTATTCACCAGTCATAGTGATCTGCTCTTTCGTGAAGGGTAGCATACAAGTGTCTCTCATTCTGGCGGTAGTATCTCTGAACACAATTACTTCCAACACAAACCAGGGACCAGAACAAGACAGGCTTTATTAACTTGGAAAATTCAACTATCCGATATTCTAGGCGAAACGAAAGGGCAAAAGGCGTTGCTGAGTCCCAGCGGCAACCCTTGCAGCTGCAGGAGGTAACCGCGCCGGTCGGTGTGGCCCGAACCGAGCGCCAATATCTATGCAAGGCCCACTTTGGAAATGCGGCCAAGTCATACAGCATGTTTCATGCAGTTTTGCAGCATCGTACTTCGCATTCCTTCACCGCAAGTCAGGGTATCCATGCATCAAGGGGCTGGAGCATGCATATCTTTAGCTAGCTTTCACCAACTAACCGAATTGGATGAAATGGGCAAGATTATCAGCGTATGTTTCGGTTTCCCGATGCATCAATACATCCTGTCGGCTCAGATCACGCCTTCAAAGCTCAGAAAATAGAGTAGCAGAGCTCAAGTTGTTTCCTTTCAAGTCACTTAACCAGTTATGTCTGAAGTAGCAATTTCAGAGGCAACTTCTTGGCTAGGTAGATGCTGGTCGTCCTTCGGTATAGGACGGCTACTCCTCTGGTCATTGAGCATCCTCATTGCCCATCGTTTGATTCATCGCTTATTTTTCCATCCACTTCGACACATTCCAGGACCATGGAGTGCCACGCTATCCGGATGGTATGAGTTCTATACAAATGTCTGGCAAGACGGTCAGTGGTGCAAGACATATCCGGATTTGCATAGAAAGTACAGTATGTCGTGTTGATACTATTTCTCAGCCGACTTGAAAGATATTGATCCAGCTACATAGAATCGCCCGTCGTCAGAATTGGTCCGGATCATGTTCATATCAAGGATATTGAGGCATACGAGAAGTAAGAATTCAACAATGTTGTAGCTGTCTAGATTTTGCTCTCACAAACAAGAAACAGGATCTTCCGCAACGGCACAAATTACCACAAAGACCATACCTTTTATACCTGCGCCGATAACGATGGCTCTATCTTCTCGTTGAGTGATTGCCATGAGCACCGAGTTCGTCGTAAAGCTCTCAGTCCACGCTTTTCGAAACAGGCGGCGGAAGCCGATGCTCCTGGAATTTTACGGCAGCTTCGGCGTATGGAAAACTTCATGGTTAAACAATCGGCGCTAGACAAGACCTACAACATCAACGATCTCTTCCGGGCGCTTGAAGTGAGTTCGTCTACACAAAGAAGCTGCTCTGTATACTGAACTGCGGGAAGATCAATGTCGTAGGCAAAACGCTGCTAGGAGACTGTGGTGATTTAGTTGAATACCAAGAGACCAAGCCCGAGCTTCTGGAGACTGTCGACGGATTATCCGCAATGATACCCCTATGTCAGTCAATCAGTGATGAACCTTCAGACAATATCATAAAGCAGAGCTAAAATTGTTTACAGTACGATTCTTCCCATATATGGCAGCCGTCAACCAAATCATCCCATCCGTGCTAGCAGATAAGTTAATGCCTGCTGGCGTGCTCAATTTCAAAAAGGTTCATCTATGTCTCTACCCAAAAGAACCTTGGAAGACTAATCCGTCATAGACCTGCGAAGACTACACAAAGCCACGAATGATCAAGTCTATCCGCACTGACCTTGATCGAACTAGGGCATCCGTAATCGAGCTCTTAGTAGCACATAGCTACGATGTTACTGGGAACCCGCCTAATATCGACTACTTGGCAGCAGAGGCCTTTACATTCATTGATGCCGGGGTAGACACCGCCGGTAGAACACTGGCAGCAGCGGTGTACTACGTTCTTCGCAATCAAGAAATTGAAAAGAAACTCGTGGACGAGCTGAACGACGCGAAGCTTTGGTGCAATGGCACTAATGAAGCTGATGTCCGCACACTAGGGAGACTTCCTTACCTGGTCAGTCCAGTATTTGTTTACCAGCGTCAGTAGGCTTCCCTGACCACCGTTATTGCAGAATGCTATCATCAAAGAAGCACACCGGATATGGCCAGCACTTCCGGGGCCATTGCCTCGTGTGGTACCTTCGGAAGGGCTGCGAATTGGGCGTTACTTCATCCCAGCTGGTGTAGGTTTTTTTTTTCTTTTCAGTTCAAATCTTTCCTTTGATCAATGCAGCTAATTTCTGCTGTAGACCATCGTATCTGCTACCCACCACTCACTGCACTTCGATGAGACAATCTTCCCTGAGCCCAACAATTTCAAACCTGAACGGTGGCTACGAGAAGATAGAACAGATCTTGACCGATACCTTAACCCGTACAGTCGTGGAAGTCGTGCTTGTATCGGGATCAAGTAAGATCATCAACATGAATACTACTGAAGTAGACTACTAACCGAAAACCTAGTTTGGCTCAAATTAAGCTACAGCTAGGATTAGCTGACCTCTTCTACCGTCTTGATATGGAATTATGTGAGCCAATCCCGACGGCTCTAGGCTGGAAGGACCACTTTGTGGCAGAGCCGACGAGCGCTATTTACCTTCGGGCCCGGTTTAGGAAAGGAATTTCATGTAGCGAGTAGATTTCTGCTATCCTGTCGAAGCCTAGCGTAATGTCTTCTCGGTAATGAGGTTGGAATATGTCTCTTATTGCTTGATATAAGCTCAATTTCCCGTTCTGGTAATTGCTTGTAGACGTTTCCAAGGTCAGTGGCAGGATTCAGGGATATAGTACAATTTTCCGTATTTTTGTCGACCTCTTTCGCGTTGTCGTTACCAAATTGGTCTAAAAGCAATTGCTCCTCGACTGCAGCAAACTACTTGCATCTAAATCCGCTTATCTGTCTCACATAATTGGCTAGTATCTGCCCCCTAGCCGCATCCCATTTTTTCCTAGGTTGCTGCAAATCAGCATTGAAATAGAAGGCTCGGAAAGGAACAAACGAACTTTCAAAGCCCTCTCCGCACTAAAATCATCCTTTCAGATTTTCTGAATCTATGATTACATCTTAATGAGCCCCATGAGCTTTTCAATTTCTTCTGGGCCCTTTTTGGGACAGTTTTCAGCTTTGCATAATTGGAGCTTTTAGGACAACAATTCTAATCGGTAACACATGTTCGAAAGCCTTTCCTCTCCTCTCACCAATAAATTGATTATCTGTACCTCCTAGGCGAATGTTTTCGCTTTCCATACCAACAATGATGAAGTGCCCTTCCGTATTGCCTACCACGGCAGAGTGTACTAAACCCGGCGATCAGGCAATCCTACAATGGCGCAGACGATTTGACTCTGGCGACACGGTAGCGGACGTTTTTTCAACCATAACTATATATTCATGCTGGTCGGTAGCTGCATAGCGAGCTTTTATAGTTTGAATCGCCGTTAATCCAGGTGCAGTGTAGGCTGTCGCATCCTTCCGGTTGACATCCGCACCTCTCCTCAAACCCCATTTTGATATCCTCAGTCCTGTAGACTCATTTCGCCAGACCCTATACTTTGGTGGAGGTCAAATATCGCTTGAAAATACCTCCGCGATTTCATCTGCCTGGATTTGGAATGTTTCACCTACATGGGCTAGATCTTTTACATGTGGATCTGAATTATACTTTAAAGAGCTTGAACTTCACATTACTGTTATGGCACCGTGAAGAAAGGTGCATTTGGATAAATACTTTGCATAGTTATAACGTTTCAGGTGCCCCGACGAGGCAATTTAGTACGAAGGGCGCATTGATAATTATATTGTCGTTCTTGCTATGGGACAAGGTGAATGGATCAAAGTGATTCAAATAAGGTGATCGGCGTCGTGGTTTGCGACATCCACTGAAACCAGGAATCTTGACGTAAGAGCTCCATATCCTTTGGGTTCAAAGTTACCATAATTTCCCAATCGTCTTGGTCGGGCCGCTTAGGCATGATGGTACAAACACCATCTGGGCGCATGTATGGTAGCAAGTGGAATCCATTTGCTTGTCCGAGTACTGGCCCGAAATCATGCTTGTAGGAGCTCAAATGACGGAGACTGCTCACGAAGACATTGGGACCGGGATCAGCATCGGGGAGGTGTGGCGATGAGAAGATTTCACGGATGTACTGATCGTCAAGGCTTTGGAGACGTGAACGTAGAACGTCTGCTGCCCGGTGGAGAACAGGCGCAAGAGTACTGCATGACTTTTGGTCATCATCGCCAGGAAGAGTATTTCTCCATTGCGGCACTTCAAGTGGAAGGCTCTCCTTCAAGAGCACAACACAGTTGCCGAAGTAGGTGCTAGGAATTGGGTTGCTGAATCGGTTGCGGATATCTACAGCCCTGGTGAGGGTGGACTTCATTGTACCATGATTAATACTCATCCCATCTTGTCGGAGAGAAGTCAAAGCTATCCAGATAAATACGGTGACAATATCATCGCATGAGATCCGCGGGATCGGTTGATCGCTGTCTTTGTTCTCAGGCCAGAGACTCCGGACACAATTCCTTAGCCTTTGAACCTTGGAGGCCGCAAAGCAGAAATTGTAGTCAACAAGAGAAGATACATTGTTCTCTCCTTCTCCCAGAGTAGGAGGGCCATCTGTCTCCGTTCCTGAGTTTGTGATGGTATTCGTCTGGCTCCTAGCGAAATTCGCCAGAACTGCCCTTGTGTCTGCCTCTACAGAAGGATCAGTCGGCAGTTGACGAGCCTTTAGGGGATTATTATCTGCCTGGCAGCAGATGGACAAGGCTCTGGTCATATTGTCGACGCCAATACCATCGATTGCCATATGGTTGACCCAGGGGACCAAAATGATACCGTCCGCGAGAACATTGATTTGGAATCTTGCCACCGGAGTGCCGGCGAGAGAACATAGTTCATAGGGCGCAAGAATGAGTGATTCATCACGTATATAATCCCTGCAGAGTTGACTGCGGGAGCCGGGCTTGCAAAGAAGGCGTAGCTTGGGAAAATGCCGTACGACAGCAATTGGCGGCGAGCTGCCAGAGGTGGTGGTAGGAATAGGATGGACCCCCGCTATTTTCCCACTCTGGCTGACCTTTCCAGCTAGAAAGGGCAAATGAGAAACAAGGCGTTCCAAACCTCCACACAATATTGGGACTGCTTCCTCGGGACAAGAGATATGGAATGATAGAGCACATCCACCGTAGAAGAGAGAGAAGAGATGATCGAAGCAGGTGAGCTGGTATGCCTCAAAGGTAACCATTTTGTGAGCAAAAAAGGCCAGTTAGAGTTGGTCTGGGTAGAGTGAATAAGAGTGTAGCAAGTTGGAGGATATCTGGGAACGTAGTATATTACGCAGCGATGAGCGAAATAAAAGGAGTTACCTTGCTTATGCGGGCAGACATGTCTTATTGTGATGTAGAATTTGATCCAACTTGATAGTTTCTGATTTACTTCATTAAAAACACTCAAGGGGCTGTTCTTTTATGCATATGCAAGTGAATTTGTCAGTCACTTTGATAGGTGCTTCAGATGATGCAGGCGAGGTACTCTTTACATGTATATGAGTCAGACCTTGGCCAAGTAATGCTGTGTATACCTCATGCATATAGGAGTAGGAGTTCCCACTCACGGTACATCGAGAAGATGACGCATCTTAAAGGCCACTTGGGAATTTCGGCAGCAATGGATAATGACTACCCTGCATGGCGTAGTAGCCTGATTAATGCATGTCGCACGAACTCATTGAGCGGCCCCACTGGGAGATTCTCCACCGTCGGGTTCCCCTGCTTGAGCATAAAGGGACTATGCCACTTTCAGTAGGTTGATCTATAGTACCTAAAGGAAGAACAATTCTCAAAATGGGTCTGGTATGCACATCTGCCTTCAACTCGCACACCGCCATTCTATTTCCCACGGTCTATAAGTATGCGAAGTTCAAGGGTAGAGAGCACTTTCCTGTAGCCACATTGATGCACATCAATAGTTACCAAGTGCAAAACCTTTCTGCTGCCGAGGCTTGAATTCAGTTTGACATCATACCAAGCCGACTTCATGATGACTGCCGGCGAACCAGCTCCCTGTCACCCACTCCCTCATAGAAAATCCGGAGCTCTGGACAATTTCAAGTACATTGAGACCAGTCCTGCTCTTGGAAGGGAATATCCAGGGCTCCAGCTATCTTCTATAATCGATGATGAGGAAATAGTCCGTGACCTTGCGATCACTGGTATGATGGCCGTCTTTTCCTTTGACTCAGTAGCAACACATTGGACTAATGTCTCCATAAAGCATCCGAAAGAGGAGTTCTCTTCTTTGATCATCAGGATATAGCCCCATCAGAGCTAAAGCGACTTATCCTGAAGATTGGTGAATTAATGGGGAATCCCAAGGAAGCTGGTTTACATCGTCACGCCTTCTCTATCAAGGGCAACGAGGAGTTGAACATTCCTGAGGTTGATGATCCTGATATTCTCATTCTTTCATCTGCTGTGGGTGGATGTCTAGCAAGAATCGATGCCTTCTTTGTTCTAATCATTCTGGTTAGGTTCAAAATACGAACTTCAATGTCGCCTTGCCAGTAGGGTCTCGTAAGTTCGCAAGTTGGGGGTGGCATAGTGAGTGAGTTAACACATCTACCACGGCAGCCTTATCACCTAGAGACTAATCTAACCATCGAATATCATCCTAGCGAGTCTCATGAGAAGTATCCTCCTGCATACACTGGCTTCAAGATTGCCAAAAGCCCGCCCACTGGCGGTGACACTCTCTTTGTTTCCTCTTATGGTCTCTACGAATATCTCTCTAATCCGTGGCAGAAATTTGCGGAGAGCTTGACCGGTGACTATTTTCGATGTCTCAACTTAATGAGCTAGGAATTGCTAATTTATATTAGCTACTCACCATGCAGCTGAGTATCTCCGACACAAGGATGTTGGCTTCAAGTTTCATGATAATGTTAAGCGAGGCCACCCGGAGAATGTTGACCTCGATTTTAAAGCATCACAGTTTGTTTTCTCACATTCCCCCCCGGTCCTTGACTGTGATCATGTGAAAGCTGACGGTCTCGCAGCCCTGTTGTTCGAACCAATCCCGTTACTGGCTGGAAAGGCCTCTATGGTGTCGGGTGGGGGTTGATTGATGGTAGCTTTGATAATATGACGGAGGACGAAAGCAACCTGCTGAAGCAATATTGTGAGTCAACAGTCTGGATAATTTTTAACTAATAACGTTTGTACTTATACAGACCTGTTGCAGTTCTCCGCGTCATTACCGACAACTCTAATCTCCAAATTCGCAAGCGTTGGGGCGATGATGGGGTTGCAATCTGGGATAAGTAAGTTAACATCCACATTTTTCTTATCATATACACAATAAATGCTGATTTGGAGCCAAAACAATCATAGCCGCGCCGTGCATCACAATCCAACATAGTAAGTCCCCGCATTATCCGTTAATATAATAGATAATCTGACTCAAATACCGTCCAGCGACGTTGTCGATGGAGAAAGAACCACCTTCCGTGTTGCTGGTGTCGGAGAGAAGCCCTATTTTGACCCAAATTCGACATCAAGAACTGAGTTTCTACGGAAGCAGCGAGCATGAATTCTCTTCCAGGAATTGAACAAATGTGCGAAACTGACGTTCAAGCGGATGTCCCACCTAGGGTGGTCCCCGAGTGTGAATTGGGTGGGAGCTCATCTGTGAGTGGCCATAAGACCCCGACAGAGAGATTCAGCAGATTTTCTATGCCAGTCTAATCACAATGCGTTTACGTTGCCTTCCTTCCTGTCTCTTTCTTGCTTCTTATAGCAATATAGTAAAGTTCCCTACGAGATAACTCATAATTATAGTATGATGTGAAATAAGTTAGGAATATTTCACGAAATTCTGTTACACAATCCCATAGATAATAGTCCAAGTCCTTCAAATATGTCTTATGCTCTCCATTATTATTATTATTATGTTAATAATATCACACATATCCATCTTTGAGACAGACCGTGACAGGTAGAAATTAGAATTAGAGCTTCCTAAGAAAACTATCACATTACAGCACGTAGACGACATAATTGGCTAGATGATACATTAGATGCACTCACAATACGCGCAGTCCGGGTTGGATGACGAAGAATAGCCAAAAATAGAGGGCAACTCAGAGTCTTGGTTAAGATCTTAACATTGCATTTTCAAATAGTGCCCCATGCTGCGTCTAGTTATGCGAAGATCAAAAAACGGCAAATGATCGTACCGAGCCAGATACTGTCAATTTCTCATTGAAAATCCTCTTCCTTTGAGTCTTCTTTTGGAACGGGGGTGAGAAACCCAAGCGCACTGCCATCGTAATGGAACGGCACATATACAGAGTGCCACGAGGCGGACCGTCAGCAACTTGAGGGGGAAAACAACAGCCAGGAAAAGCCTCAAGAAAGATGACACCTGTCGGAGTCACGCGCAACCAACAAGAACGGCAACCGATAAGTTCCCAAGAGCAACAAATGCAAGACGAGTAGCTCCTAAGGAGCAAGAGTGCAAGCACTTTTACACAATCATGCTCGGTGATCAGTCAGACTGATCAAGGACACCATGTCTTCAGGCAGGACAATCTCCTGTTTATATACCCGCATCAAGGATACTCATTCAGTGTCATAACTTTAGTTCGTCGCGATCAATTTACACATTTTACTTGGTTACTACCTTTTAGTACTTTACACTTCACAGTTCACCTCAGTAGAAGAGCTCACTTCGTGGTAACACCTAGTGACTGGATTACTTGGAGTGCGCTCTGGCACGTTCTGCAAGATACCCAATAAGGCCCGACCCCGTGTAAGGCTTAGCATAGCAAAGGTACAATTGCGAGAAATACTCTTGGGATTAGCAGTGGAACTGGGCAAGTATACCCCGGCACAGCTCTAGTCACAGTGCCCATCAGGCACCGCGTAACACTAGAGAGGCCATATATAAACCAAATACCCAAATCTTCGGCCGGTCTGATCAGAATGCTGGCCTACCAGCTTAGTACAATAAGCGTGGCTGACTTCTGACTCGAGACCATACGTTTAACATGATCCGTTGTCTTGCTTAGCCATCCGGCCATTCATTGCCACGCTCCGGACAAATCGTAAGATTGTAAACTTCTCATAGAGTATTAGGATAAGGCTTTGGAGGTAATCAGCATAGCTAGAGTATCTTACTTGTGATCTGGTTTCCCCAATATCTCTGCTATGCGATACGGAAGTATATAAAAGTACTATAGTCCGTGCTTTATCGTTTCCTAGAGAGCTATCCTTACTGAAGGCTCTCCAAAATCTACTGGCTAATTTTAATATAATCATAAAGACGTTACTAGTTCAGGAGATATAGAACTTCAATTATTCTATAGTAAAGACTCTAATCGAGTAAAGTTTATTTAATCTAAAGTCGTCTCTTCTTGTTACGCGAAGCCTACTAATCACTGTGAGTGTTAATAAATCTCTACTTGCAGGGTAGAAGGCCTGTCAACTAGGTACGAGAGCAAAACATCAAGTCCAATCCAGGTAACAGAGACCGTTTCTTAAGGAGCATCAACCCACTCCTCAAGCGCCAATTAAGATACATCTTCTCCCATGCAAGGTAGGGAACATAACAAAGGTCAACAGGAGGATGGAACGCATATGCCAACGCATTGTGGAACAAGAAGATGTGGCCTGCATGCAGGGTTGTGGTCCCGCATCGTCACCGAGTGACTGCTGGTTGACCGCCAGCAGGTCACCGGTGGTCCTGACAGCCTGACAGACCCAGTTGTGGCCTGAGGCATCAACATAAACATGGGAATAGCCTCAACAGAATATCATAACAGTGAAGGGGTGCGGTAATGAGGTATTAACGGTTTATACGGAGGCGGCTGAGTACAACCCTATCGGCCTAATTTTTGATCTCATTATGAACTGAGTCCTTTATCGACTCCTGGATCTACTTCCGTAGGATATATCTGGATTAGCCGTATACTCCTAAGTATAGTTCTCTATGTACTCCTTGGAGTCACGTCGGGAGGATATCCTTGACTATCTACGATCTCTCTGTATATAAATATCCCTATCTCGATCCTTCTGGATACGATTGTTATCTTCCGTATCATGGAGGTACAGGTATCCTCCTAGTTACGATACCGATAGCTTCCGATATCCTAGTAACGACGATGGCTGGATTACTCGGCTATTCTGATGATATGGTTTCTTTAGGTGACAAACCCATTTATATGTATCCACGAGAAAGAAAGGAAAGTACCGAATGATTATTTATTTTCAGAGATATAAGTAGATCTTAAAAGCTATATAAACAAGATGGACGATTGATCTCATTCTTCTCAGATACGTGAAAACCATAGACATGCAATCCATACACTGTTAGATCGATAGCAGGCTACACCTTCAGAATTGACTGGCTTGACTTCAGTCCAATATTTTCTGCAAGGTCCCGCATGTCATAAGTCCACATTCCAATCCCGAATTGTGATACAGTTCCCCAGCCGATCATTTTCTGAGCCAGCGGAGTCATACTCTCCACCACCGGGCGAGAGAACCGCAAATTTGCTTCCATGGGACTCAGAAGACTTGTTGAGATAGCAATCGAGAGAGCACGACGATAGAAGTCCTTCGTGTTATTGTCGCCGGCGCGATGAACCATTTTACCACTGATCAGGATGGCATCGCCTGCTTTCACCTCGGCCACGGCGATCGGATGCTCATCACTGGGCTCGGTGATCCCATGTTTCGTATGGCTTCCCCATACGAACTGGGTAGCACCACTTTCGGGAGTGAAGTCGGTGAGCGCAGTGAAGAAATTGATCAGACACTCTGGTCCACCAGGTCCGTTATCAATCAAGGGGTGGGGCATATAATCATGGTGGAGATGTTGCCTAGGCGCTCCCGGGGCATGTTGAAGAACCGCTGCTGAAGCCAGCCAGTAGTCTCCGGTCTCATCAAAGACTTTCTTGCACACTTCATGCATTAGCCCGTGGTTCAGAACGTCGTGCCGGAAAGTTTTGGAGATCTCAGATAGCCCATACAGTCGTTTAGTTTCTGGCGGTAGGTGAGACTCAAGGGATGAAGTCAAATTTCTATCGTGCTGGAGCTGAGCAAGATGAGGATCAACTTCCTCGTTGATCCGTTTTATCTGTTCGGGATTCAAGAACCCCTCAATGATCACAACCCCATCCTGCCGCATGGCCTCGAAGATAACAGATGGCCCTCCGTGCAATGTATAACGTCGGATCTTAGGGGAGCCAGCTTGAGATGTGGATTTCATGTTGTCAAGCGTCATCCCGAATCAATCAAGTTGGCCGGGGCAAAGTTGTTTCAGAAGCAAGGTCTCTCGGTATAAGGGCCGATTTACGGTCAATGACATGTGCGAGAGGAAAGTGCACTTTCCTATCTTATTTATACCCCGTGGCCTAATGGGGCAGACACTTTCCGCATTCATATAATGTGAAGTAGCATCTCAAAATCTTCCACCCGACCGAGCGAGCACTGGCCTGAATCCCTGCCGGTAGACCCGCAGCCGATGAAATACTAGTCATCGCCACATTGGGTTGGTGGAGATGTGTTGGCCCAGTCATCGGCCCTAGTAAATTAGGACAGCTGTCTACTTACTAGGCAATCGTCAACCTCATTGAACCTGCATGCTAAAGGTCGTGAGACCTGAGCTATCTGCTAGGTGGGAAGCTATGCTGATTCACGCCGCAGTTCTGAAGCGGACAGGGATTAAATCAGTATAATGGAACAGTTCCCAGGTAGCCAGCGGGTAAAGAGGGTCGTAAGTGGTGATGCGCGTGGTCGACTCGCTGCAGCAAACCTGCAGTGCGGCCCCCCACTTGAGTCACAGGGGGCAAGTGGAATCGTCTCAAGCATCTCCAAGGAATGGCGGTGACGCTATATCTTCGGACATAGGGGCCTCGTCCGGCTCGTCAAATTGTCGGGCCATGTGACGCAGGCGCTGTATTCTGTCCGCAGACATCGAGAAATTGTAGTCAAGCAAGGTCGCATCATGCACTCCTTCATCCACAATCACCTCATTCTCCTTGTCTGGGGTGATATGAATTACTCTTCCAGGAAAGCAGGGAGAAGACGGGAATACCGCTTTCAAGACATTGTAATCAAAAAGAGATGGAGCAGCCCACGTAAAGCATGGGAAAGCGACAGTCTGCCGGCGTCAGCTCGAAGCTGTTAAACAAATTATGCCGGCTCATTGTCAGCCACGTAATAAGTGCAGAGAGTTATAGCTATGAGAGAAGAAGGATGAACTAGTTTATTTGGGCCAAGGGCTTCGCAAGTAGTAGAAAAGAAGAGCGGCTCAGTATGACCTTGTTTACTTCCCAGTAACTATATACTTATTTACTTAGAAGTGGTTGGTATACTGACTATGCCTGGCGCTCCGGTATGCACCATTCTGTATGGCCGCATCTTCCTAAAAGGACTGCGTTACGAACAGTTCCATCCTTCCGAGAAGGAAAAGTATCCAGTCAGAGAATCGTTCCTATCCCGCTTGCCGGAAAAGAAAAAGGCGGGCCGGTCCATAAGCTCTCTCAGCGGCTGCTTCTTTTACAGCTTGGCGAGAAGTTTGCCCTTCAGGAGCACACTCTTTGTTGCGGTCTTCCAGGGCGTTTCCTACATAGTTTTGGCCCATTTATCTAGTGGTCGATCGTCGTCGCCAACGACTCACTGCGGGATAGTGGTAACATCACCAATCTCGGTAAACGACGGCACTGTGGGTTGGCTTACCATCATTCAGTTTCTATGCCTATTCCTTGAAAACATGGGAAACCTACTAGTATGGTGGATTCCGAGCCATGGCCGGCTCATAATCATCTTGAATCGGAGAGGGAGTTTGTAATCCCATGGTTGGTGGACGGATGGTGGGTGGATGGATGAACGAAGGATTAATGAATGAAGGACTGATGAAGGAGGGTTGGAGGTGAGGCGGAGGGTGGAATATAAAGAGAAGGGAGAAGGAAGAGGGAAGGAAGGATGGAAGATGGCAAACTAAAAGGCTCAGAGTACAAGATGACTATATAGTTTTATGTCTGCAACTCGACTAGCCTATGTGCCAATAGGGCAGCTGTGGTGAGCTCGGCCCAATGGAGTGAGATAACATCTTGCGTGTGAGCTGTTTATGTTACTAATGATATGAAATGGACATTTAGCTCTGTGAATATGACCCTGTCAACTCTTGTGGCTCAACTTGTGTTACGTGCACGATCGATGCTCAGTCACTGTGCCGTGCCAAGGGATCTGCTTTGGTCACTTTGAACACCAAATGTTACTGGAAAGAGTGCGATAGAAGCTGTTCGAAGTCCGAATATAAGTTCTCGAAACAGTCTCTTACGCCTGGTAGCAGTACGTTATCTTAGCGCTGTCCCCTATCCCTGTCCATTGATTATACTTATTTAAGTAGGCTGTTTGACTAACGTAGTATTAAATCTCAACGAGAATTCCGAGTGCTTCTTAAACGGAATTTCTACCTTTCGTTGTCCCTTTAGCGATTAGTTACTTCCTGTCGTCGTTGACTCCGCTAGGTTGCCAATCTCTATATATCAGAATAGCTACAACCAATGTGAATAGACTACCTGTGAGGAGTCCTGCGCTAGCACTAAGGTCGTCCTTCTTACCTAGCGCTATATATTGCTAAGCGACGAAGAATCACCCGTTCTCACCCGGATTCTCACCCTATATATTGCGCACTCACCCTGCTCAAGCAGCTTGAGCTGGTGAAGGAGTTCGAGCTGATAAAGATGTCGGAGCGCATTCTAAGTAAACTTGTACAATCTATGACTCGTGTATAGATCTCCGTAGTATAAAACCTTGCCTTTGCTCCGCTTGAGCTCAGTCTTAGCTCCTAATGAAAAAAATAATATCTTCTTGTCTGTCTTCGACTGCGGAAGTCTAGCAGACACCTGAAGAATGAATTTTTGTTCATGGGCCTTCATGCCGGAACAGCCTTGGCGTTAAATCTAGTTAGAAACTTGGCTCGCGAACTCTCTAGCAAACTTATGTCTTAATCCACCGTTCTGAAAGGAACCGACTCCCTCTAAATCTATTGGCGTAAAAAAGCTGATAACTTAGGTTATGAGTGGGACGAGATTAATGCACGGGATCATAGTAGCCCGCCCACTATTTTTACTGTTAGTCTAATGCTAAGCAAGAGCTAGTTAGTAGTAGTAGTGACTCACCCGCCATCGGGCCAAGATAATAATCAGCGAACTCTTACTGGTATCCGTCACTAATATTTAAGCGATACATTAACTCCGACCTAATTACCTAGCTATCTAACGTATTTTATATCCCCTAGAGTGTTCTATAGGAAAGTATAACCTTAGGCCTTTTCCACCACGATTTGTGGGCATGCAACGGTTACTAAAAATGGATAATTACTTGAATTTGCCGCGCTATATGTGTCCAGGCTCTATAGATATATTGTTAAATCGTATCGCCCTCGGGCACCAACTCCACCGTCTCACCACACTCGAGCTGCTCAAGATACAACTCCGTAAACAATGACGAAATCGCAACTTTAAACACCCCCGAAAACCCCACGTCCTCCTCCCCTAACAAAACATCGACAGCCTTCACAAACGGCACAGACATCGACCCGACCTCACTCCACCCAACAACAGACCGCATACACTCTTCATCAACCATAAGACAAACATTCGTCCGAAGACCCGGTTCAATCCTATCCTCCAAATTCCCATCTCCATCGATCGCACCTTCTTCCAAGCTGCGATAAGCGATCGCGACTTGTTCGGGGGTAATATCCCTCAAAGCTTCGTTGGAGACCTGCTTGAGGTACATTTTGTCGGTAATACGGGATAACCCTGATTCTGGGGGTGCATTCTCAATAGCCGAGGAAAGAATTTGGTCTTTGTACTCGAGGAAGGTTTCCCAGAGGGTTTCGTCGTTGTAGCTTGTGCGGAAGAGGAGGAAGCCGAAGTCTGTCCAGCCTTCTTCTTCGACAAGAGAGACTAGTTGCTTCAGTCTGTGGGTGTACTGATCGGTCATTTTGTATTGTGGGAGCTGGGTCTGGGACTCTTGGATGTGCGGCCGTGTATGGAGTTTAAGAGTACGTGTAGCTGCAACAGGTACGATGTTTTTTTAGGTGGGGTATGATCGTCGTGGAGCCATACTGAGAGAAGTTAGTATCTGGGCCTCCCGCCAAGCTTCAGCGACACAAGCGTGAGGCGATGCTCCAGACGACATCTGGCGGGCACTTGAGTACTCGGGATACTTCGCTTCGCAACTCTCAGAGTGGTCCTTACAAGTGTGAGCGGATCAACCCAGCTACTGGCAAGCCATGTAACTCGATCTTCTCTTGACCCTACCATCTTACTCGGCACGAAGATACGATCCACAATGCGCGCAAGCGAAAGGTATCCAATCCAGGGAGGGGGTAGTAGCCGCAGTAGAATTATTGGGTATGTCCTATTTAGGAAGTTATGTAAGTGTAAGAAATTAGACTAAATGTCCTCAGCTATATTTCATCTAAATGACATTATTGTTCCGTGCTCGGCAATTCAACTTTTCATATTAAAGCCAAGTGAATGAGGAGGTCAATGCTCTTCGACCTCTCTTTTTGGGTCAAATCCCAAAAGGGAAATGTTCTGTAGTACATTTCCTATTGAACTCCCGAGAGTTCTTCTCTCCAACACTATTGGTTAGATATGCAGGTCTGGGGGTCAGCGTGGAGTCTCCAAGTCCTAACCAATCATATACCAGAGCACAACTGTCGGGGCCGTTTCTTGGAGCTCATACTCGATGACCACGTGGACTACCTGTTGAATATTAAGTGTCAAATTGTGCTCTACAACAAAACGTCCCGTACTACCGGCGCGGTCTCAACAGGACATCCAAGGCGGTGAAATGCGGGCTACGCAAATATACTTCCAGCGAGCTTCTTTGTATCAAACATGACACACTAGGTGGGAATAGCATTGACAACCCCTTTCTACAGTGAAACTGCGACGAAGTAAACATGTAACAGAAGAGAGATCTTTCAATAATCTATACATATTTGCAGATATGCCCATGTTAAAGGATCTAAGAATATCAAAAGGCCATCCATGCAAAAAATTAATGAAGACAGCGCGACTGCCTCAGACTAGCAACGCTCAATGCCGATGAGAAAGGCAATAGTAACATCAACGAACCAAAGAGAAGAGGAGAGTCATTCAAAAGAACATGTGGCTTGATGCAGGGGGATCAGAAACAGAAACATTTTGGAGAATTAAAGAACCTAACGAGAAAGATAGTGCTTGGCATATTCGATCAGCAGAAATACCAACTCCTACTTGGAGTTCTTGCTGCGGTTGCCCTTGGGTACACGGGCGAGCCAGTAGATGCCAACCGCCAGGAAGATGTTGACGATGATGAAGGCCCACATAATGCCAAAGTTACGCCAGGCATCCTTGTAGTAACTAGTCACCTGGGCAAGGAAGACATCGGTGGACTTGACAGTGCAGAAGGAGCAATCGGACGTGGCATTTTCGTTCAGGAGGTATCCACCGGCGAGCTCCATGTAGGGTTCCATGTACTTCAGGCAAGTCTCGCCACTGGGAGGGTCAAAGTGCAGGTACTCGATGCTCTCGCAGGTGGCTGTGGCACCGGAGACACCGGTGGAAAGCATTGCAGAGACGAGGTACGTGAATGGTGAGACACGGTACATGAAGATCCAGAAGCCAGGCATCTGTGCGGGAGTAGCGAGAACACCGCAGAAAATCAAGCAGAGTGAGAAGAGCAAGTTGGCCAGGTTACCACCAGTCTCTGCGAGGTCGATACCAGCAATCATCATGTGCGCGAAAGTAGAGGTGAAAAGCAGGAAGGACCAGATAAGGAGGAACATTAGAGCTCCACGCTCGTGAACAGCCCCAGCCTCCACGGCGTTACGGTACAGACCGATAGGGTAGTACCAACAGACGAAGATAAAGACGGCCATGAGAGTGTTCCAAGGGAGCTCAACCAGGATGTTGGCACCCATGAATGCCTGCCAGGAGTAGGTCTTGGAGGGACGCTCACGGACTTCGTAGAGGGAGCGCTGGGTGCAGAAGTGAGGCATGATCTGCTGCACCAAGTTACCGAAAATAGTCATCAGCATGAAGATACTGAACATCTGATTCTGGAGACCCTGCTGGGAGTTCTGTGCCTGGAAGAAGGAGAAACCGATGTAAAGAGAAGTGAGGATACAAAGGGCAGCCTTTGAGTAGATGTAAACCGGGGTGCGCCAGTACTGGCTAAAGATGCGGACAAGACACTCGTAGAGCTGGACGGAGAAGGGAGCAGCGAATTCCTTGTAATTGGCCGGGTTGTTGCTTGATTCCTCGACTGGCTTCTGGGAGAGAGTCGCCTTCAATTCAGCCAGGTGCTCATGCACGCCCTTGCGCTCAGGACTGTCGCGCCAGACGGCAGGCCAATCGATATCACTGTGAGAACCGGGAGCGGCACCAATGACCTCCAGCATCCATTCAGCAGGATTGGCCTCGAGAGGCAGCTTGGGGGCACCGTTGCGTTCGAAGTAGCTAGCGAGGGTCGAGGACTTCTCGCCGATATCACCGAAATAGACCGTTCTTCCGCCCTTGGCGAGGAACAGGAGACGGTCGAAACGCTGGAAGAGCATAGCGGACGGTTGGTGGATGGTGCAGAGAATAGCTTGACCGTGCTTGGTCAGGGTATCAATGAGGTCGAGAATGGACCAGGAAGTTTGCGAGTCGAGACCGGAGGTAGGCTCGTCCAGGAACAGAAGCAGCTGGGGCTTGGCAGCAAGCTCGACACCGATAGTCAGACGCTTACGCTGCTCAACGTTGAGACCTGTAAGGAAATTAGAAAGTGTGTCAAAAAGAACACAGACAGGAGGAGGGGCCTACCTTCACCGGGAACACCAACGATCGCGTCAGCATAGGCTTCCATACCCAAGAGCTTGATGACCTCTTCGACATAGTCCAGCTTCTCCTGGCGTGAAACATCGGCAGGCTGACGAAGCATAGCACTGAAGCGCAGTGCCTCACGGACGGTAGTAGTATAGAGATGGAGATCCTGCTGCTGGACATAACCGGTCTTACGCTGGAAGGACTGGTCGCGAGGGCGGCCATCAACGAGCATCTCGCCAGAGACAACACCCATAGTGACACGGGTAGCAAGCACATCCAAAAGAGTAGTCTTACCGGCACCAGAGACACCCATAAGGGCAGTACAGGTACCAGGTTTGACCCAACCATCAACGTGATCCAAGATGCGACGCTCCTCGCTTTTGATCTTGATATCGTAGCACACATCCTGCCAGTGGAAGACAGCGGTCTGACGCTGAATACCAGCGGTCACCTCTTGGCTGCTGGTCTCATCGGTCTTCTCGCCGGGGGACACGGTCTCGCTCGATTCGACATCATCCTCATGCGAGTTGCGCTTGGAGGAGTGGCCACGACGGAAAAGCAGGACCTCACCCTTAGACTTGGACTCCGAGATGTACTCAGTGGCGGTCAGGTAGGTCGTCATGAAGAAGATCATAAAACCGATCATGATACCCAGGTTGCGCCACTTGTGGCTGTTGGAGTACTGGAAGCTATCAGCGAGGTAGTCATTACCAAATACTCGGTTAGAACCAGCACGGGCGCCCTTCGCGGAGCAGATCTTGCTATTCGCGGGAACGTCGTTGTAACCGGGGCCAGCAGGAATCATCGATGAGTCCAGGCAGTCGAACCAACGGTTGTGGAACTCGTTGACCATCAGCGACTCGAAGCCATATCCAATGGGATCAATGTAGTTCATCCAGCGAGACCAGCCCAGCATGTTGCGGGGAGGGATAGTGAAGCCAGTGTAAATCACTAGACCCAGGATCAGGATAGCAGCCGGCACTAGAGCCTGGGACAGAGTTCGAGAGCTAGCAGCAATGGTTCGGAAGATCATGGACATGGTCAGAGTCGTGAAGATGGAGAATAGCAGGAACGTGAAGAATGCACCAGGAGTACGACGCAGGTTCGTCATGAAGTAGAGAGTCACGTTGAAGGTCACGGCGTTGAGAAGCTTATACGGCATATCACACAACATCGAAGCGATGGCTTCGGCGAACGGGTGATACATGGCGTAACGAGCTTGCTTTTCGACGATCGGACGTTGGGCGTAAAGAGTCAGGATCTCCAAGGCACTGGAGAAGGCATTGAGAAGAACAGCGAAGAAGAGAAGGGCACCACGAGAGTAGAAACTATCTGTGGTGTCCTGGAGATTGAAGAAGACTGAACCGATGATAAGAGCCATGATGAAATTACCGATCAACTGAGACAGGGTCAAACTAGCATCTCCCTTAAGACGCTGGAAACCACGGTTCATGCACAGGCTGACCTGCTGCCAGACGGAGATCGTGTAGGGAGACCGGACACGCTGATTCTTGGCCTGCATAGCGCGGCGCGAGTCAACAAATTTGTCGAGGGCTTCGCCACCGAGGGGATAGGCCTGGTCGAACTCCTCAATCTCGCGCATCAGTTCCTTGTAGTCCTTGCTGTTCTTCCAGGCGGCGGCAAACTCGTCGGGGGTGCGTGGCACGAGGTTCTCGTGGCCCTTCTTAACGATACGCTCGGCAGGGCTGGTCAGGGAGGTCAAGAAATCGGCAGTAGTCTGGCGTTCGGGGCACTCGAAACCCATGTTGGTGAAGAATTCCCTGGCCTCATTGGTGCGGCCGAAGTAGATCTGGCGACCCTCGTACAAAACAGTCACCTTATCAAAGACCTAGATAATATCTGCATTAGCATAGTCGACTATCCAATGACTCACGTGGATGATCACTCACATCGTAGGCACTCTGGGAGGCTTGGTAGATAGCAACCGCACAGGTAGTACCGGAGTACTTGGCCATCAGGTTCAGGGTCTTACAGAACTCCAAGGCGTTGGCACTATCCAGACCTCGGGTACTGTTATCCCAGCACTGGAGAGGGCTGGCACAAAGGGTAGCCTCGGCGATGGAAACACGCTTGCGCTCACCACCAGAAACACCACGCACGAAATCGTTACCAACACGAGTGTTGATGGTGTGCGAAAGACCAAGCATAGCCATGACCACGTCACGCATGTGCTCAGCATACTGGTCACGGGAAACCCCAGGCAGACGGTTGCGAGGGGCGCGGGCCAGCGCCGCGAACTTGAGGGTGTCACCAACGGTCAACTGGGGGAAGTGCACGTCGGTCTCGGCGGTGTAGATAGCTTCACCGCGGAACTGGTTGTTCATCTGCTTATCGGAGATACCTTGGTAGTTCATGTAGGTCTTGTCACCCTTGTGGATACCGTTCATCTCGCCGGCCAAGGTCTTCAGGAAGGTCGAACATCCAGAACCAGGACGTCCTAGGACAACCAGCATCTCGCCGCTCTTGACGAGGCCATCGAAGTCACGCAGAATCTGGATCTTCTGCTTGCCAGTGCCGGTGACCATGCGGGCCAGAGCCGCCACCTGCAGGACAGAGTTGAACACGTCCTTTTGATAATCCGTGGGGCTACCATAACCGTGCACACTAAGGTTGCGGAACGACACGCCAGCCTGGCGGGAAGGGTAACGTTCGGGGTCGCGGGCAGTGACAGCGAGCAAGTTCTTCATCCAATTGCGGGCCTTGAAGTTTTCGCTGTGTGGGTTGAGGGTCGAATCCTCCTTGGTCTCGAGGAACGTGTTCTCACCATCGACCCAACGGGTGGATTCGCGGGTAAGCTGGCGGGCCAGACGAGTGACCTCGGCCTCGATCACATCCTCATTGCCAACTTCGGTCTTTTCGTGGGCAGTGTCCTCGCTGCTGACACTGTGGGCAGGATCATGATGATGAATTTCGCGAGCCACCGAGACTGACTCACTAGTCACCTCGGTGGTAGCGCTTTGGTTAAACGTCCCCAGAAGCGACATAGCGGGCTTCTTTTTACGTGGGGAAAAAGTCAATCAAAGGTTGTGAGATGGGTCCGAGCTGTGGGGATAATTCGGAGGACCCAATGTCGAGATGATCAGGAAAGGACCATCAATAGATGGGGTTGAATGGCGTGTCTGACGCGACTGGAGTCAAATAGGGCGGGAGTTGAGAGAATGATTAGACGTGGAGATCGATTAGGAAAATTAGTATTGAGAAAAGAAGGAAAGAAAAAGAGTGTCAAGTAATTAAGGTTAAGGAGGCGTGGACAGGAATGATAAAGAATGAGGAATAGAAAAAAATCCGGCAAGGAAGAGATGCAGTTCCTGCCAATTCGGGACCGGGAACGATCCAGGATTTGCCTCCGAAAGGGATTCTAGCGGAAATTTAGCGATCCGTCCGGCGATAAGCAGCCGGGCGGAGGGGCCCCTTAGCTTTAGGGGCTTTGGGGTGGCTTCAGGGGGTGGGAGACCGGGAAAAATGGAGCATGAATCAGGGTGTGTCATCCTCGGATGCCTAAGCTAGTACTAAAAGAGCAATTGCAGATGAGATCAACCGGCGATTATGGAGCCTTGTACCAAACATAATGTATCTAGGCATACTACTGCGTATAAAACCAACAACTATTCAACCTTTACAACTCCGTACTCCGTACATATACAAATGGATCAAAGAATCAAAGTGCCAATACGATGATGATTGGATGAAGCATATGCTACCCTCAACGCTCCATACTTCTTAGCCATTTTCACAGCGCATGAACATTCGAATGCCAAGAAATTATGCAATTTTCTTTTTTGGGAGTTTTTTGGGATTTCTTTTTGGTCCAGATCGCAGTCCACGTGCCGGACCGTTCTAGAAGTAAAAGTGGGCCGGCAGCAAAAGATCCGAGCTCCCAAGTTATTGCTGGCTGCCACTCGGTTCGGATAGCGGGCTGCAGTGTATCCGAGAATGACTCAGCCACCTCTCCACCAATCACATTACACACGGTTTAACTTCAGTACAGTCTAGAGCAGTCCTGCCAATGACCGCACTGTTGGTCCGTTCGTCCTAACGTTCGTCCATCTCACGGATGGAACCGGTCGATCTTATCCCCGTACATATCTGATACAGAGACCCTGGTCATTGTGGCGCTCAATTCCACCACGTCAGCTTCGGGATCGAGATCGCCCGTCCTGCAGGCCACGCAACCATCCATTGCTCATCTCAGCTGCCAAGTACCGAAGTATCATATATCACATCATTCCTTCTGTTCAGTCAGCAAGATACAAGGGTTTAGCCCACCTGTTACAGTAGGAGTCCATACTGTGATGACTACACGGCTGACGTCACATTATGCAGAGCTACTGGTTGAACAACTTGTAGTCTATCACAGGATAGATTGATTTTTTCACATGTAGTGCATTAAGCCTGAATAAATCAGATTACGACATCATTCGCTATGTGATATCTTAGCCCGAATGATCGGCTGTCTCTTCTTCCTCTTTGTCATCATCCTCCTCGATGGGCTCCACGAGTAGATTCCCACCCCGGCCAATCTTCTCGCGGATCGTCCCGCCATCCTGCACTGCATAAACAGCCCGGGGCATAGGAGACACCAGTTGGAAACCATACTGGTGCTGGAATCCTTCTGGCTTATCCACATCAGTAGACCGGGACTCGTCCTGCAGGACTTCGTAACACTCCACCACCGCATACAATTCCTCGATATCAGCATCGGGCGCAAACCGGCGCATGATCCGTTCGCCAGAAGGTAGTCGTACACTGATTCGCACCGCATCCTTGACCTCCGTACCAGGCTCGGCGCCAAGTGACTCCGCTCGCCAGAGCTTCCATTGGGCCAGATCCCTCTGTCTCTTCTCTTCGGCAGCTTGGCGCTCCGCTGCTTCTTGCTCCTCTCGCTGACGAGTCGCCTCTGCTTCCCGACGAAGACGGGCACGTTCGCGATCGATCGCGAGTGAACGCTCGTAAGCCGAGTCCTGTTCTTCGCGCAGGCTCCTGGAGGCCTGTTGTTGGCTGCGGTCCTGACGAAGCTGCGACAATCGCCCTTGGTGCGAGTTCACGGCAGTCGTCAATCGCTGCTTGAATTCAGACGCTGAAAGAGGGCCAGCAATTCGAGCCACTACCGACATGGCGGTGGTGGACACGTTCGGGGTATGACAAATTACTGCCGTAAAGGGGAACTTGGTCACTCGCAATGAGTTGGCGACTTGGTAGGCCTCTGAATCCCGTACATTGCCACCCCAGACGATCACGTTTCCATCGCCGCTTGGGGGATTGACAAATTCCACCACCTCCGGCGACAGTAGGGTTTCGCGCACCCAACTGTGCGTATCATCGTGCTCAGGCGACAGCAAAACCACCAGTAGGAATTTCAAATCGCGATGCGCCCTCTCCAAGGCCATGTTGTAGCCATTCTCAACGAATGGAAGCGGGTTCGACCCGTACTCTTCCTCGAACTCCCGAATAAACCGCGCGGCAGTATCCTTCGGTGCCAGTGGTCGGCGGCCCGTGGTATTTTGTCGAGCTCCTTGAAGAGCCGGGCTAGCAGTTGTGCGGAAGAGTCGTGGGAGGAAGGGAAACAGAGTCCCAAAGAGACGGAAGGAGCTGAGGAGGAATCGATAGATAAGATTGAAGGGGGTAAAGAGGAGGGCAAGGATGAAGGGGGGTCGATGTACAACTTGGTTTTGGGGTTGCGTGTCGACTCGTGGGGCGGGATCCGAGGCACGGTTAACGGGCCGGACTTGTTGAAGTAGATCTTCGTTCATCAAGTTGATCCCAGGTCCAGGCTGGAATGGTGGTTCGGGACGGTTCAAGGCTGCCCGAGCCTCCTCAAGCGGGTCGGGACCTTCCCCATCAAAGAATTTGGAGATGGCAATCTGTATTGTGGGGGTGAGTACCTTAGCTAGCTGCCTCGGCGAAAGCTGGGGAGTGACGTGTAACAACCTACCTGAACATTCCATTGTGACCGGCGAAGCAGGGGGACTGCTTCTGCTAGCTCTTGGCCTGTCACGCTTGTGTACTGTTCCAACGCCGATCTCTCGCTCTCCGAGAGCTGGTCGAGATCAACCTCCGCCGAAGACATCCTTGCTGAATAGGTGGCAGCGATGAGCCGTCCGGGTGGAGATAGGCGTAACTAAATGGATTATGGCCGACTCGTGGTCACCGCACTATTCACCGCTCTATCCACCGCTTTGCGTCTTGCAACTTAAGCCGGGGCTACTGGCGCCAGGACAGGTACAACATCGTGGACATCGAAGTTTAAACCCCTCCACAACCCTTGAAGAACTTCGCATACTATCAGATAAGACCTATACGGGAGTCTAGATGGTATGCTTGGAAGACTGTCTAAACTTGCAGATCTAACTGGATTTCAAAATGCAATCACACCTCTGCACAACTAGACCATTAACGTACAAAGCTTATCTCATAAACCTGAAATCGTATTTTGAACCATTGCTGCTGTACTATCGTTCAGTTTTGGATTCAAGGCGATACCTAACGGATATTTTTGTCTTGATCTTCCTCTTCCATCTTTCTCCGAATGTAGAGACGCCCAAAGTCCCTGGTAGGAGCTTGATTAGAGTACGCACTCGACCTACAGAACATTCCTTTGTAGCAGCTGGACAATCATCCGGGCGCAGCGATATATATCCTGTCGTGATCAG
Source organism: Penicillium brasilianum (assembly GCA_001048715.1). Taxonomy (NCBI): domain Eukaryota; kingdom Fungi; phylum Ascomycota; class Eurotiomycetes; order Eurotiales; family Aspergillaceae; genus Penicillium; species Penicillium brasilianum. The sequence continues at coordinate 3,076,109 of CDHK01000003.1, forward strand.
GACCCTGTCTAGTGAGACCACATCTATATCTATCCAGCGAGAGGTGATCCACCTAGGACCTGTCTCTAAGCTTTCAATATATTCTAAGATCATAACCAAGCCCTCTACTCCGGTAACTTTTGCCGACTCCGACGGAATCATTGCTCTTATCGTAGTAACAGACTAGGCCTGTCCGGGGATCAGTGATGCGATCGCGGGCTGACCGCCTGGTCCGTGCGCGTATCCCCCTTCACTCGAGTTCGCCTCGCCCCGCGTCCTCGTCTGCTCCATCGGCTCTATTACTCCCGATCTTATTCCGGAGGGAGGAGACCTGGAATATATATATTGGTGCTTTGAGGGGCCCTCGAATCTGTTTATTCTTATCCCCCCGGCTGCCCACCAGATCTCATCCTCAATTGACCCGCTTCTCGACGATCGCATCGCCAACGCGTCGACAACAAGCACCTAGAATCATCTATCCGATCGCAGGGAATGTGGCTTCCTCTCGGTCGAGTCAATCATTTCATTCCGGCTCCCGTTTCAATGGAGATACCACTGCGCTGATTTCGTTTCGTCTCTCGGTATCAGCCATCTCATCATGGCCTCCGCCGGCAAGCCTCCGCTGGACGATTCCCGTCGCACGACCGGATCGCCGAAAATGAAGACCCGAGGTAAGTGTTTCTCGAGCGGTTGGTTTTGCTCATCATCCGATATGGAGAGATGGGATAGAACCAATCGGAATAATATGCCGGAGATCGATGATAGATTTGCGCGCTGACTGGAGGTGTCTTTGGAACAGAGAATGCGAAAGATACATTATGCCGCAACGTAACTATATACGGTCGCTGTCGATATGAAGACAAAGGTATTGATCCGTACAGAGTGATAATTGTGACCGGTTTCCAAGAGCGTGGACGTTCTGACCGGGGTTCTCTCACAATAGGTTGCGCATTCAATCACGACCCTCTGAAAGTCAACGCTGCAAATCAAGCAGAACTGTAAGCCTGTCTTTCCTTCTTTCGTCTCCTTCAAAAAGGATTTGGATTTGCGACAGAGTTCTTATCAGCCACCCATCTACAGCAATAAGAAACGATTTAACGTCGACTCGCCGAGCTTTACCCCCTCCCTCTTATCTGGCAATGGCACATCCGCGCCAAAGAAATCCACCACCATCTCCCCGAAGGCTGCGAGTGCGGCTCCGTTCCAGCCCAGAGTTGCGGCGTCATCACGTATGATCCCATTATGATTTGCTTTGTGGAGGTCTCTCTTTCTCTCTTTCTGACTGATGACAAAGGCTCCAACACGAGTACTCCGACGGCACGACAAGAAGTAGGAACTCCTGATTGGACCGTAGCTGATGTACAAGAGTTCGTTCCTCAGGGCTTTGAAGGTGCTCACGTGGTAAGTCGTTCATGATCGCACCTTCCGTTTTTGAAGCCCCCTCAATTTTGGTCCTTCGTAAATCAATCGAATCCGAGAATTATCACCTCTGCACTGCTCCCACACGTCGGAGAGGACAAGACAAGACATGTTGGGAAGTTTCCACAAGCGCTCCACCAGGAGCTTGAGTGCTTTGGCCGATGACTTTGATCCGATCCGCAAACGAAGCCAAAACAAACATCGCAGTTTCAGTCTTGACATAGATCCCGCTAACCTGTTGATCCAGGGCCCGCTTCAAGGCAACGGGAATGGAATCACCAGCCCGGGCGCCTTTGACCCGTTCGTCACAGCTTCCACGCCCCTCACCGCCGCAGGAGCCGTTGGCCCGGTCTCGGCCAACCCATATGCTCATGATCCGACTGCTGCACTTGGAGGAGGAGCATTCTTCGCGAACCAAGGGGGCTTCCAGCAGCCGGTACGTGAAAAAGTCCACTCCACTACGTATGCTCATTCAGCCCACTGACAAGTATTGCAGGTCCAATATCATCTATATGCCCCAATTGGCCCTCATAACCAGAACACCCTGGGCTATCAGCGCAATGTTCATGACCTTTTCCTCCCTAATGATTTCCGAGAAGAGCTCCAGAAGAAGGCGGCAGCTACCCTTCAAACCCTCCCTAGTATGTGCAGATGTCCCCTGCCCGAGGTCTCGTCCGAGGTCTAGAATGCCGGATCTGACATTTTTTCCCGCAGACACAACACTTCCCACCCAGGTTGATTACTTCCACTCACTAGTCCCGTTGGATCTCAGCCATCAGAAGAATGCCGCAACCTTCGGCTTTCCGAGCTGGGTTTATAAAGCGCAGTCCAGCAAGGACGGCAATTTTTACGCCCTGCGAAGACTGGAAGGTACGAAAAATACCGAGTCTGCTACTTTTCCCCTCTGGACTTGAACGTTAATACTGTCTAGGGTTCCGTTTGACCAATGAAAAGGCAATTCGGTCCGTCCAGGCGTGGAAGCGCGTTTGCAACGGGAGCGTTGTTACTGTCCACGATGCGTTTACCAGCCGCAGTTTCCAAGACAGCTCCCTCATCTTTGTTACTGACTACCACCCGCTGTCCAAGACTCTCGCCGAACAACATTTGGGCGCCGGAAATCGCTTCCAGGGTCGCCAAAACAATACCCACATCCCCGAGCAGGTCCTCTGGGGTTACATGACACAAATCGCGAATGCCCTAAAGTCAATCCACACCAATGGCCTTGCTGCTCGTGTGCTGGAGGCCAGCAAAGTTCTGTTGACCGGCAAGAATCGTATCCGCTTGAATGCCTGTGCTATCTTGGATGTGGTTCAATTCGACTCGCAGCGGACCGTGGCGGACCTTCAAAAGCAGGATCTAGTCAATTTCGGGCAAATGATCGTCACTCTAGGTGCCAACTCACCCAATGTCATGCATAACCCGACCAAGGCGATGGAGCATTTCACTCGCGCGTACAGCCCTCAAATGAAGAACTCCGTCTTCTGGCTATTGAATGGCTTGCAAAAAGACCAAGAGCGGACCATTGACCTCTTTATTACTGGCATCTCCTCTCAATTGATGTCCACCTTTGACTCGGCCCTTCATCTGGATGATCAACTCACGTCAGACCTGAGCCGCGAACTCGAGAATGGACGTCTGGTGCGCCTGATGACCAAATTGAACTTTATTAACGAGCGCCCCGAATACGAGCACGACCGACAGTGGGCGGAGAATGGGGAGCGGTACTTCTTGAAGATCTTCCGGGACTACGTCTTCCACCAAGTTGATGCCTCTGGGGATGCCGTTGTCGACCTCGGACATGTGCTGACTTGCTTGAACAAGCTCGATGCCGGGTCTGATGAGAAGATTACTCTCGTCAGCCGCGATGAGCAGAGCTGCTTCATTGTCAGCTACAAGGAGGTCAAGAAGGCTCTGGAGTCGTCATTCCAGGCCCTCATGAAACCAACTAGAAGGATGCATTAAGATCGTCGGAAGAGCAGAAGTCATCAGCTCATCCATCCTTTCTCTCTAAGCGCGAGGTTCACAATACGTAACTACGATCATGGGCTGTTTGGCTGCTCATTGTTCTCACCCCCGTTCCCCCCAAGTTTGGTCCGATGGACCAACGAGTTTGAAAAGGAAGAACTCTTCACCTTTTGTCTCACGTCTTGCAAGAGCTCTCTGACACTCTCTTGCATCATCTCGTTATATTGTGCCTTTCTTTTCTTTCGCCTGGAAGGACCTCGCAGCCGAGTACAGCCAGCACGTCACATGGAAATACAGACAGATAAAAATCGAAATCCAATACTTATTCCTCATAAACTTGATTAAACCTCACATGAACACTCGGAGGTATATGAACAAGCAACTAAAACAGTCGATCTCCGTCAAATTTCTAGCTGAACCCTGTTGCAAATCGATCTGATTCTAGATCTCCTCCTCGGCCGCATCCGATGAAATCCCTTCAATTTCCCCTGCAGCAAGTCCGAGCACTAACGTCTGATCCAGCTACAGCAGCCTATTCTGTGTGAGGAGATGCATCACCACACCCTCGAACATCCATCGCCAATTCACGCCCGAATACGGCAATCTCGCACAGACTGATACTGCGTCAACGCACACCAACTCTACTCGCCACATTGAAAATTCAATGCAGAGTGGTATCATATAGAGTCATGGCGATCACATGGTCTGCGTCGTTCGTCCCCATCGTTACCGTCTTTTGGATGACCGTGTCGTCGATTTTCATCTCCGTTTTCAACTCTTCCATGGCCAGGATAGTCATGATGGCAGTCGGGATCGTGGCCTAGATGAGGGCATCCTCCGTGATGGCCTCCTCCGTGATGGCCTCCTCCACCATGGCCCCCATGTCCGGGACACCTTTCTGGCGGGTCTCCACCTCCGTCTCCCGGACAGCCACCTCTTCCTGGGGGTGAACAACCGTCGTCATCCCCGTCTCCATCTCCATTTCCATCTCCACGACCTCCTCCCCCATGGCCTCCATCCCCTGGGCAGCCACAGCGTGGATCTTTTTCCCTATCATCCTCATGATTATGCCCTGGGTAGCCATGACCAGGTCCATGGTGATGATGGTGATGGTGATAGTGATGATGATGATGGTGATAGTGATGATGATGTGATGGATGTCCGTCGCAAAATTTATTATCATGGTCACGACAGTCATCATTGCATTCGCTCTCCCAGACTTCATCACCATGTGAAGATAGATCAACATAGTCATCCGGCAAATCGAATTCTTTATCCCACCGCTGACGTTCCAATTCCCCACCAGATGATAGCTCAGGGCCATCCTCTGAGTTGGAAATAGCTTTTATCCACCATGGATCGGAATTGGTCGCTTCATCCCGTTTCGAGTCCTCACCCAGGACTACCTGAGAGCTCGGCTCGTTTAGGTAAACATGGTTCTCCGAAAGAGTCTTAAGAGCTTCTTCATCTGGGATGACCATGGCGGCGCACAAGGCTGCTGCCAACGAGAGGAGAAGAAACAATTGCATGCTGCGAGAATGTCAAGCTTAGAAAAGCATAGCAACTATCCGACTCCAATGGCGGGAAAGGCGATAACTATAGCTATAATTTTTTAAACAGAGACATGTATTTAAAGTAGGAGGTATCAGACAAATTGTGTCGTTATACAGAACTACGGTTACACCATAGCAAATTAGCTTTGATGACCACCCCACGGATGCAGTGGATACTGGGTGGGACTATGTTCTCCATCTCACAGAGTACGGAGGGACTCTCAAATCCGACGCCTAATCAACAGCACTCCGGTATACTCCGACGGGACACAGATTGACGGGGGCTTACGGGCTTGGGAGAGCGCGTTTCCATCGTGATTGCCTTTGTGCATGCCGCATAGCAACACGGGAATGTCAATTCCATACGGTTCAGGGCTAGGACATTAACAGAACATAGAAAGAGCGGAAATCGAAGTTCTCCGAGTTGATTCATGTCGAAATTCATTCATGTATAATATGTACTTTCCAATTTTTCCCATGCGTAACCCGCATTCTGGGGTGATTCCATACCAGCCAAATCAATCCAGATCGGGCACGGGCAGTCCATTCACAATCTTCACCTTCCGCCCCAACTTATCCAGCGCAATCTTGGAGTTATTCGCACGCAGTGCGCTCGTCTCTTCATCCGAGACCAGGACAAAGTCATAGGTCAGCAGCGCCTGGCCCTCGGGGACGTTATACTGGGCGGCCAATTCAGGACCGACCTTGCCCAGGTCCACGGTCAGAGAATCCTTGACGCCAAAGACCGCATCGGAGGTTTCGTAGGGGTCGTTGCGGAGGTAGAGAGCCCTGGAAATAGTTTAGCATATCACTCCCAACGATCACATCTCCACGAAATGCGAGATAAACCGGGAAACACTCACGTAATCAGATGATCGTAGCCCTCCTTCTCAAACATGAAATGCATATGACTAGGCCGATAAGGGTGGCGATGCAACTTCTTCAACAACTTCCCCACGGGCCCATCGTGCGGAATGGGATACGGCACGGGCGTAATAGCCTTGAACCAAAAGATCCCCTCCTTATTCGTCCGCATCACACACCGACCATCGGGGGTCTCCCGCCCAGCATACTGCACGTCATAATGGCCCGTGGAATCCGTCTCCCAGATATCAATCTTCACCCCCTCGATAGGCCGCCCCTCCGTATCCCGCAACGTACACACGACCAGCAACGGCTCCCCCTTGGGATCGTGAGACATGGACTCGCCATTGGGCATTTCCTCCGCATCGTGCGTGTGGAACGGGCCCAGCACCGTCCCCTCGGTCGAACCGGGGGGTTTGGGGTGGTCGATCGAGTCGACTAGAATAGACAGACCGAGGACGTCGGAGAGGAGGATGAATTCTTGGCGGACGGCCGAGCTGATTTGGCCTACTTCTGTGAGGAAGCGGAGACCCGTCATCCATTCGTCGCTGCTGAGGCGGGTTTCGCGGGCAAAGTCGTGCAGGTGGGTCACTAGGCGTTCGAGGACGTATTTCATGCGTTCGTCTTGGCAGAGGGAGTTGATTGTGATGACGTTTTCGGTGATGTTCTCGACTGTGAGGTTTTTCATCGGTGGGATTTTGACTTGTGAGGGGTCCATGGTGGGCGAGTGGTTGTGTGCGTGGCACGCGACGCTTGGTGGTTTGTATAGATTGGAGTGTTGGGTGGTGGTGGTGATGGTGGGAGGAATGAGTGGGAGAGAAGAGGTCGCAATTGAAGGATGTTCTTGTCCGTGTAAAGTGGGAGACAGAAAAAAAAAAGAGAATCCAGGATCAAACCAGGACGCGACAAGCTCGGTAGTTTATATCGTTCTCCCCGAGTTGGAGTTGGGCCCTTACGTCGGCAAATGCGGCGGGATTCGGTGGGGTAGCTAACAGGACAGCGGGGACTCGGTATAACCTTGAGAAGATTGAAATTCAATTTCCAGTAAAAAGATCGGAAATACTATTCATTCCACTTTTAGCAAGTCTAGAATTTAGCTTTCTCCAAATCGAATCGGGTGGCAACACCTGGGGTTTTGCTCCAATTGTGCTCCAAGACCAACAGAGCTCCCACCCCGCACGAAGCCAAAGGAATACTGTAACTGCCCACTCAGCGATGCGGAATTACGGAGAACTCGGGATTCCCCCACGTCCTCCGATTTATCGGATATACAAAGAAGAGTTTGTCAAGTAAGATAGTTCTCTTATGATGATATGTCTTTTGTTGAACTCCGTCCATTCTAGATGGCAATATTACACTTCATGCTCATCAACTATACACAGTCAACTAGCATGGCATTGTGCGTGCATGGAAGAGACTATATCCGAGTCCTATTCTCCACCTCCCACACGGAACCGGTTCCTCACATTGGTCAGCATGCTCTAAGCACCGAGTGGGGCAATTGTCGGTAGATGTGTATCCGAAGAACATAGAGACACGAATCATATAGCAACGAAGTCGGTGAGATATTGCCTTCCGACGGATATTGCTTGTTAGGGCTGGGTCTGTTATATCCGATGGGAACGCGGGGTCATCCCGTGGGTCCGGGGTAGGGGAGAGATGGAACTGCCGATATTTCAAGATGGAACGGTCAGTCACACTGGATTAATGATGCATTTGCTATCATAGCAACTAAAACACAGAAGAGGATCATGGATATATAAGAATTATATACGCTCAAATGAAAATCGCAACTCCCTAACCCCATTCCCGGTTCGCCGTCGCTCACAGCTATACAATAAAGAGGAGAAAAGCCATGTCGCAATATAAGGATGAAAACATGAAAAAGACATAGTACATATCGGGCGAAGCACACCGAGACATTTAAGCCTGCACCATGCGCCGCTCATGGTCCCGGTCTCGATCGCGATCGCGCTCACGTTCGCGCTCCCTTTCCCGTTCACGCTTACGCTCACGCTCGACATCCCGCTCCTTATGAGGGTTCGACTGACTCTCCCCAGCACGCTCGGCACCGCGCTCCTTTTCCTGCACGGCAGCCGCCACCCGTGCGTGGTGATCCACCGTATCAAGAATAGCCTGCATCAGTCGCTGATTCGCATCCGGATCATCATCCTCCGCATGTCGAGGAGGCGGGGGCCCATGCTGCAGTCCACGACTACCACCCTCCGTCTCGCTCACGGCGCGGCGGGGTGATCTCTCAGACGCAGGCAGACCCATCGACGCGCCCGAGCCGGGGCTAAAGTGAGGCGCACCGGGCGCAGACTCGTGGCGGTTGTGCTGGGAGTATTGCGGGTCGCTGGGGGTCTCGGAGAGCCGGGCTGGGCGGTCTAATCGTCCGTATCGCTCTCGTTCGGCGGAGATTGGGGCGCCCTGGGAGGGCACGAGACCCGGTAGATTGAGAGGGGGGAGGCGGTCGTCTTCCATGCGCTCGTGGGACTCGCGGATTTCTCGAGGCTCGCGGAGTGCTGATGGACCCCATGGGGCTCGTATTTCGTCTTCTTTGACGTCGCGCCAGGAGCATTTGGCGTGCTTCTTGGTGCAGCCCATACAGGCAGTCAGGTTTTTGAGGCAGTCCATGTGAAGGCGGCGACATCGGTCACAGGGTGGGTTGACGCGCTCGCCGCGCTGAAGCTCCTCCATCCGCGCAACCATCTCCAGCTTGTAGGGGCCCCCATCGTCCTTTTCCTGTGGGGTAGTTTTTGGTGGTGGTAGCAATGAGGACGGAGTTCCAGGGATGGCGACCGGCGTCGTACTGTTATTGAGAATGTTGTTGCTGGTGTTGTTGCCGCTTCCTGGGGCAGTGCCGGTGTCATTGCCGCCGCTGGCGCAGCCGTTGTTGGTACTGTTCCAGATGCTATAGTCCGCTGGATCGGAGGCTTGAGGTCGAGGTCGAGGTTGGATCGGATTGGTCGTACCGGTGACTTCGTCATAGCCACGAGCTTGACGGTCAGCCGTTGTGAAAAACTTCTTCATCAGATCCGCTCGCGTCGTGGGTGATGCGCCCTTGATCGAGGTTCCATTGATAATGGTGATATTTTCCGTATTCGAATGCGAGAACATAAACTGCGATGGAAGCGGGGCTTCCTCCGACTCGCCTTCTGGGCGGTTTGCATTAACTGCCACAAACCCCGATGGGGAGGCAGCCGACTGCCCGTTTGTAGGACCGGTGGTTTTCATGTCACGCCAGACGTCGGCAGCGGCAGCGCGCGTTTGCGCATTGAGAGAAGCATCGTTCTCGCGACGACTGACAATTGCCGTGCGCCGGTTCTTCAGACGGTAGCTTAGCTGACGGGCTCGAGCGGAGACTGATGGAGAAGACGATTAGTTACTGGTCACGGAATGATTGACATGCATCGCATCTCGATATCAGCTTACCTTGGTCAGCCATTTGAATGATTTGTTGAAGATTCTTCTCCAAAATCTCCAGCGCACCCAGCTCCTTCTCCTCATCTTCAATGATAGGTTGGGGAGGGATCATCTTCTGCGGCATGCCCGACGCAATAAGCACAAAGTCCTCCTCACTAATCTCTACTCGACACTGTTTCGTATAAAACTGGCAGACCCGAACACCGTTCCGCGATTTTTCCAGATTGAACTGCTCGGGCTTGTTCTTGGCGAACTCGACTACATCCAACCAGGTCACGGTGGGACCATCCTTGCCGTGCGACTTGAGCACGCGCGGGGGTCCATCGAACAAGCGCTCAAAGCGTTTGATCAGAATCGGACCCAGCGGACATGCGCCCAAGTTTCCGGCAATACTTTCATGGCGATGAAGCACTCCGTCATATTCGCCAATCAAGTGGATGATCGCGGGCATCGTATCGTCCGGCGCGACTAGAGGTAGATTATCCGGGTACTGGCGTGCGAGATAGTTGATCTGGAGGTGATTCGAGTGTGTCTTGGGCATTTTGGATTGATGGGCTTGCGGGTGGTCGCCTCCAGGAGACCGCGGCCGTTTGTTAGACGGTTCCGCCGTCACGGGGCGGGGCTCCATGGTGGAATGGCTCGCTGGTGATAGCGGGATACAGGGATGAGGCGGTAGACACTCGAGAAGTATATACTGGTCGCGTCAGGCGTTCCGAGCACCGAATGAAAATTGGGCGAGGAGCAAAAAAGGATTAGGCCGAGAGAGCGACCGGCTGGGCAGGATGGGCGGCGAGAGACGGTCAAGACCGAGGGCGGAGGATTGAATGCGCGGGTTGAGCCGCTGGAGTGTAGGGCGATCGAGCGGAAAGACAAACGTCCATAGAGCTTCTCCGAAGTATAATTTAGGATGACAGGAAAGAGGAAGAAACAGAAGACAAGGCTGGGAGTGGATGGGGGAGGAGGGAGAGGAAAACGTGCAGCAGGGCAGCCGGAACCGAGTGGGTTTGACTGGGGGCGAGACAGGTGCCAGCGCGGACGGTGGAAAGGGAGGAAAATGGTGGGCGGGAGGAGTTACTGTACCTGGAACCTCTACCCCGAATGGCAGATTCCTAGAATACGTAGCTATACTCCACAATAGCCGCCATCTTTGTCTTCCGGTGTCTTCTGATTTGTATATTTCCCCCAACTGTTGGCTATGATTGATGTACTGATAGTGTACTGTAGATTTCCATATCTGTAGCGACTCTTCCGTTGTACCGATCCGTAACGGCCTCGTGACCAGCGGAGTCCCGCCCTCTCCGCTGGCACTTTCAGACTGGCACCTCTCCGCCCGTTACACCTCTTCGTCATTTTGATAATGGGTGTTAGAAACTCAACAAAGCAAATACTAATGGCATATCATGGATGCCTATTTTAATTTGACTCCATAATAGACTCATGGACCCATTCGCCGATCCAGAAAATAAGCCTTGAACTTTCAGCCCTAGTGGGGAGGGTCGTTTCGTGGATGCCTGGAGCACAGGAGCTGGTGGAAGAGAACGATTCCGCCCGGAGGTCATCCTGATAAGATTACCATACCGTACCAGCGGGATTCCTCTGACCAACTCACCAGTTCGCTCAGTCCAGCAAAACTGCCCGCCGAAAATTAATCCCTCATACTTTGGAGCTCCCCTCCCTTCCAAACTTCCTCCAACCACACCCCCCAAACAACCACTCACCATCCCGCTAGGCTCATCCACCACTCACCGAGCACTGAGCCGGTAATCCGAGCTCTATTTTTTGCAGGTCCTAGCTCTGCACAGTACCACCCCCTTCCGATCCAACCCAACACCTCTTTACTTTTCCTTCTTTCCCACTTATCTCTCTCACCGCTCTCAGACCCTCCCCTCCCCCAATGTCTGAACGAGGCTCGTTCCGCGGTGGTCGCGGTGCTGGTCGTGGTGGCGGTCGCCAGCAGCAGAAAACTGGCGGTGGTAACGCCCAGCAAGAGAAGCCCAAGAAGGAGAATATCCTTGATCTGGGCAAGTATATGGACAAGGAGGTCCAAGTGAAGTTCAATGGTGGTCGCGAAGGTGAGTTCTGTCTGTTTTATTAGACTTTTCCTGCCATCGTAGCTTAAATGTACGAGAAATGATCTATATAAGATTGTGTTGCTGAACCTTCGTCAACCCCAGTTACCGGTACCCTGAAGGGCTATGACCAGCTGATGAACCTCGTCTTGGATGATGTCAAGGAGACGATGCGCGGTATGAAATATTTCTCCTATTCCTCTCTCTCTCTCTCTCTATGAGACCATTCTAATCATTCCATCCAGATGACGCGGGTAACTCAACCACCCGCTCCCTGGGCCTGATCGTTGCCCGTGGCACTCTCATCGTGCTCATCTCGCCTGCCGACGGCAGCGAAGAAATCCCCAATCCCTTCGTGCAGCCGGAGGAGTAAATGTGGCCTGTACCCGCAATCTCACGCCTGAGTTGCTCGCCCGAGTGTCGCTGTCCATCGGGCCTGTCGGCATCATGCATGCAGAAGGCAGTGTGAAGAGGCTTCTGAATACCTCTCTATCCCCTTTGCATGCTCTTGGATTGAAAGAAGTATATTCAAGAATCCGAATTCAGAATTCAAAAATTTAATCTGATAGACCCGGACTGTCTAGCTGAGGCGGCGGTCGATGCTCATTTGAGCTACGAAGGGAACGAATGCAATGTGATGGGTTTTCTTTTTTTTTTCTGGTCTCTTTCAGCTTATCTCATCCTTTCCATCTCTCATTATGATGATGGAGGTCCTGTTATGTCACTCGGGGAATTGTCTTCATGAAGACCTTGCCCAATCTGCTTGAATCGTACTACATTAATGGACGGAAACCAGCTCATTCATGCACTCCACACAACCGAAATTTTGAAAAATGAAAGAGATACTTCAAGTTCGACATCGTATCATTGCTCTAGGTATCATAAATGCAAACGCTATTCGACAGGCCACAGACCTACACAGTAGGACCCACCACATCACCAAAGTCACTATCCTCCCCAGCAGTAATCGCATCATCACCAGGCACACCCACCTCAGCCTTACTACTTCCCTTCAACCGTCGCAAACCCTCACCATCCTCCATCCATGGACCCGCCTTCTCCAGACTATCCGTGTACTGCACACCCACCCGCAGGCTCAAGCCGGCACTGAGCGCCCGCTCAATACGTGCCTCCCGTGACTGCGAAACCAGCGTTCGGAACACCTGCACCAAAAATCCACCCAGGATATCCACGCTCCAGTCCTCGGGTACGAGGTCAAGTACCTCTCGGACGTCGAACCATGCCCCGAATCGGCCAAGTAGGTCACTTGTGCGTTCGATACGCTCTGCCAGATCTTGGATTTGCAGGAACTCGTCCAGCAGGTGCCGGAAAAGCGTGACCTGTAGGTCATGCGCGGCTAGCTCAGGCTGTGTACCACCGGAGGAGGTGGCGCTGCGTGGGCCGCCAAAGAGGCAATAGCGGATGGCGGAGTCATAGTCGCCTAGGCCGTGTGTGAGGAGGCGGAGGGCTGCGCGGTGCTGGCCCTGTAGGCCGTCGAGGATGATGCTCTCAGAGACGAGGTCATCTTGATAGGGCTCGATGCGGGCGAGCACGTTTGGGATGGAGTAGGTGATGCCGGAGGGCAGCGCCGTGGATGAGAATTGAGTGCCCGAAATGCCGCTAAGGAGCTGTAGAAGGCGCAAACGGGACTGCCACCAGGCTTCGGCGGGAGTGTTCTCGGTGATGAAGTTGAGATAGGTTGGTTTGGGAGGGCGTAATGCTCGATAGGTCGAGTAGGATTCGGCGAGAGAAGCCCGCGCTGCGGGGGAAGACTCAAGGACGGAAAGAACCTCGTCAAGATAATATGCAATGAGGTCGTCGGCGTATTGAGTGTACTAGAGACGAGCCTGGTTAGTTAAATTGTGTACAAGGGGGCCTGTTGAGAAAGAGACTCACGTTCTTGGCAAAGACCAAGTGCTCCAGATATACCTGGACGGCATTGGGAGCACGCTCCTTGAGCAATGCTACCACGTCGGCCGGCTCAAGCCTCACTCGGCTGTTGTGGTCCGCAAACACTTGGATACCAAGTGCAGGGTTTCGTCCCGCAAGCCATGAGCCATACTCTTCCACCAATTGGACATCTTTGATCTTCACCAAATACTTGCGCATCTGCGCCTCAATGCCGGTACCTGTTACCTCCCCACCGGCGTCGGATTCTCCGTCAATAATCCTCCGCCAGGTCTTGAGCACGTTTCGTGACATCTTCTGGCTCTGGTATAACCGGCTCAGTATGTAAAGCCGCTTGTACTGCTCCAGAAGGGCAACGGCTCGTTCGAAATTGCCTTTCCAATTATCGACTAACCTGTTCAGCTCGCTGCGTGTGGATGAAGCGTGCTGGTGCGCACTCGAATGTGCGTCTTGTTCCAGAAGCAGGTGAAGGAGTGCAGCATCAGTGCTATCTAAAACGTACGTTTCATCGGTGATACTGCCGTAGCCTCTTTTTTGTTGCCATGAGAGAAGGAACCGCTTCACCATGTTCAGCAAAGAGCTATGCACCTCGGCTGTAGCGCTGGTCTGCTCGACTTGTTCCAGATATTTTGCCGTGGTCTCTGCCAAGCCAGACTGTATCCAGATACCCTGTGGTCCCTGTAGCACCTCGCACCGAAGCAGAGGAATGAACAGCAACGCCAGTCGAGGATCTAAATTGCCCGATAAGAGAGCCTTTTCGGTGTTTCTGATAATAGGATCCGCACGATAGTCCGCGTGCATGGACAACAGATCTCCATAGAGAAGCAAACTGGCTTTTTGTTTCAGATATCCCAGACCAAGAAATTCGGCCTCGGTCTTGGGCTCAGTATCCTGGATTGCCACCATCAATTCCATGACCGCATCCCTCTGTAGAGTAATGTGTCCTTTGTCATCTACCTGCTGAGCCTTTTGTAGAGTATTCTCTAGCTGAATGACCAAAGGATTCTTAAGCAACCGCCAGATTTGTGAGCCTGACCACAGGACGAGACTGCTCTGCAGCTTTCCTAGTCCGCGGACGAATTTCGCTTCCTCGGCGTTGCGTTGACCTTCCCAGTCACGCTCTGCTGACCCTGCATCTCCTTTCTTAGCCCCTTCGGGTTCAGTCAGTTCTTGCGACTCGAACAGTTCCTTTTCTGTCTTCTGTTGCTCCATGGACTCCTGAGTGCGAGGATCAACGGTGGCGACGTGGGGAGATAGCAACGGTGTCTTAAGGCGAACCATTTGCAGAAGCCTGCCAATGTCATTGTCCTCGAGATGACTGGGGCTAAGTGTGTGCTTCAACCCGACATGAGTAGACTGGGATTCGCCGGGCGAAGATGGTATGTCTAGCCACTTCTTGTGCCGTTCTATTACGGCAGGATCGTCATCCCACCGTTGGATTTCAAGTCGTGTTCGTTGCTCTCCGCCTTCTCCGACGTCAATCAAGGCGAGAATATATTCCTCCTTGAAATCGTCGTTTGGCTGCAGAGATTGGTCGTCTTCGCCAGCATCTATTACAACTGACTTGGGATACCGGTGGAAGTTGATCGTGCCTCGAACAACTTCGCCGTCCAAATCCACAAACATACCAACACCGGGCTCGGTTTGCTCTGTTCCAGTTACAAGAAGGAATTCAGTTGGAGTCGGGGATACAACGTGGGGCTGTAGCTGTAGCTGTTTCTGGACTGGCTTTGGAGGGGGAAGTGGAGGTAGTGGCTTCAGACTGTCCGTGTCCGCCGCCTGCGCATCCCGCTCGGGGCTTTCCGAGGCCCTCTTTTGGGAACCCTCCTCCCCTTCATCTCGCTCCTCTGAGCTAGAACGACGGATGCTCCCAGTGGATGTGAAAGGGTCCGGTGTTCCCGAAGGCGATCGACTGTGTCCTGACGTTTGTGCATGAGGCTGCAGCATGCCCACGAAGGTATTCAAACTGCTGCTTCTGCCATGCACATGAGGGTCCATCGGAGGCGAACTTGGATACGATGAGGAAGGCGACCGCTTTAGTGGAGTTTGTGGTGCGGCCGGAATATCTTCCACATGGCCAGATTCGAAGACCTCGCTTGAAGACGATATAGGAAATAGTGGAATCTTTTGTTGGTGCTCCACCTCCAAGAGCGAGTACGCATGGGTATCAGCTGCGCAAGCGATGGTGCCTCTGCGCGCTGCCACCAAGCAACCGGGGAACTTGATCTGCTTGATGCGCCGAGCTCCCTCTCCAATGCGAATCAACATAACACTATTCTGAACGGCAATCATCACGACCGGATCATCTTCAGAAGCAGCGTCTTGGTTGAGATCCAAGCCACCGATCCAGCGGCAATGATTGACCTTGGTATTCCCAAACGCCGGGCTGAGCTCTGGTAGCATGTAGAACGTAACCATACCATTGCAAAGAATGCAGGCTTTATTCACCGACGGCAATACAACGATTTGTCGAACACCTGGAGGATCGCTGTTGGAGGATTCGTTCTGGAATGGAATAGGCAGTCGCGATGCTAGGATAAAGGTAGGTTCGGTCGAGTCGTCATCGGAAGCCGCTGGTAGGCAGACAAAGTGTAGGACTTCCGCCGCGGATGTGCCAATGTATAGATTTCCATCTATCTCATTCAATATTAGCAAGACGGCCGTGGTAAACAGAACCCGGAAGCGACCGCTGATAGCTTACCCCAGTACTCGACACAGGTGATGTAAACGTCCGAGCTATCGTCCGTCGCCAGCGGGACGTCATCGAACAGTGAACGTAAGACATAAGGTTCTGATCCGGGAGGACCTATCCTCCGCCTCTTTCGAGGACCGACTCCATCATCTGAAGCCATGATGGCTAGCTTTCAAGTGATCTCCAAACCAGAGCATTGGAGAGAGATGGGGGGAAGGCGGTCAGCGTTACCTTTGGGGTCGGGGCCAAAGCTTCAGGGGCCGCTAAATTAGGAACAGCGGGTGCCTCGGAACAACGGCTGTCGAGGGAACACTTGTACAGTATTTTGGTCTATGCTTGAGTGTCCAGAAAGACACGCCAAATTGGTCCAGATAACCCTCTGACCAGTGATCGCCGAAGCATCCACAAACTAACGATTTATATCTCTGTTCTTCTAATTTAATCCCATCAGTATACAACACGGAACAACAATCGGCCGCGCCGCGCCGCGTGTCCAGATCCCAGCTCTCCGCGCAATCGTACTCCTCTAAAGAGGATTGCGCTCTCGGTGTGGGGTGACTGTCCAGGACTCTTTTGTTGAACGCTGGACATGGATTCCTTCGCCATAACAGAGGGTCTTGCCGCCCAGGAGCGACAAGATGACATGCCAGCGGTCTCTAGTAAACTGTCAGAAGAGACCAACAAGTTCCAGCGCGCCATCGCAGCCTGGCGAGGTAAATAACCTGAAACTGGCGGGACAAGAATAAGCTTGAAATTGGAGAACTAAAATCATGACCATACAGGAATTGACCTGGCTAGCACCATTGCAAAACTCGATACCACCGCCTCGGACATTGTTTCACACCAACGGGATGCTCTCGTGCAGAGAAAGGAACTGGCTCAGAAGACCAAGGACTTTAAGAAGCTGGAGGACGAAGCCAAACTATCGGAATACAAGGGGTTGCTGAAGGCCTACCAATCATTCATCGACCTTTTGACCAACCAAGGAAAGGCGTCATCATCCTCGTTCCTTCAACTCTACTCGTCCCTATCCGAAGCACCAGACCCTTACCCACTTCTCGAAGCCTCCGTCGACTCCCTCGTTTTATCTGAGGATACAGTCCCGAAACTCACCTCGGAAAGGGACCAATTGCAGCACTCCGTCGATCGTCTCACGAAGCAGCAGGAGGAAACCGAGAAACGGCTCCAGGAGGAGCGCGCTGCAAGAAAGAAGCTTGAAGAGAATCAAGAATCAAAGGCGAAAGAGATCGAGGCTTCTTGGGATGCAGTGCTGAAAGAAAAGACCAGCAACTGGGAGGCCAAGGAGAAAAGCCTGGAGGAGAAACTTGAGAACCAGGAACGATTGATAAAAGAGCTCAAGGCCAGCTATGAGGTCTCTCAGCGCCTCGGTGGTAGCCAGGATGAAGAGACAGAAGGTGCTCGTAGTGGCGCTACCGCTGCGGAACTAGAACTTGTCTCTGCCGATCTGGAAAAGACCAGCTTGAGATTGGCCGATATGGAGGCGCGGAATGAGCAGCTTCGGTTAGAGCTGGCGCAAGCCGCGTCGCACTCGAATTCTGGCCAGCTCAGCTCTATCGAGGATGACCCCGGCTATCAGCGCTTGCAATCAGAGAACTCGGCTTTGTTGCGCAAACTGGATGCTGCACGGTATGACAAGGACTCGACTCGCCATGCCTGGGAGGCCAAGCTCCTCCAGGCGGAACGAAATGCCTCCAAAATCGCCGCCGAGAAGGTCGAGCTGCGCTCGCGCCTTGAAAAGGTTGCTGACTACGATGAGATTCGCCGCGAGCTGGAAATGATCAAATCAATTGAGTTTGCTACTGGTGCCGATGACGACGCGGGTGAAGCAGCGGCGACGACTGAAAACGAAACCTCCGGCACCAATGGTACTGCCACGACGAATAGCAAAGACAAAAGCTCACTTGAGCAGCTTCTGATGGCTCGAAACAAGAAATTGACTGATGAACTTGCCGTTCTCCGGGTATCAACTCGCGACCTTCAGGGCCAGCTGGAATCTCTACGCGGCGAGCTCTCGTCCACCAAGAAAGAACTCGACAAGTCACGAGGTCTGTCTACTACGCTAGAGAACGATCTTCTTCGCGTGCAAGAGGAGGCTGCCAATGCATTCCCATCATCGGCGATGTCTGTTGCAGGCACTTACACTTCGAGGTATCCACACTCCTCTCGACGAAGTGGGGCGGTATCTCCCACTTCGTCCATCATTTCTGGCTTTGACCAGAGTAGCGCTTCCGCCAATACTATGGAAGCCATTCGCGCGGGAGAGGCAGTGGGAGGTGGTTCCGGCCTTCTGCCCATGATTCAGGCCCAGCGCGACCGTTTCAAGAAGAAGAACGCCGAGCTTGAGGAGGAGCTCTCGAAGATGTATAGTACTGTCAAGTCTCTACGGCAGGAAGTTTCAACTCTCCAGAAGGATAACTTGAGTCTCTATGAGAAGACTCGCTACGTGTCCACGTATAGCCGAGGCCAAGGGGCATCTACGTCAGCTTCCTCTTTTGCCAATGCCCCCAGCTCGGCATCCATCTATACTTCTGGGGATGCGCCGGACCGGTACCAATCAGCATACGAGGCCCGTATTTCACCCTTTGCTGCATTCCGGGGTCGTGAATCCACCCGTGCTTACAAGCGTATGACCCTCCCAGAGAGGATCGTGTTCTCGCTCACCCGCGTTATCCTGGCGAACCGGACAAGCCGAAATCTATTTGCGGGCTACTGCTTCGCCCTGCACATTCTCCTTTTCGTTATTCTGTACATGATGAGTACGACAGAGATTGAGAAGCACAGTGCTATGAGCGCTGTTGGCAGTGCCGCTGCCGCTGCGTATGGTAGTAGCGGGGAAGGCGGGTTTGGCAGCAGTGGCAGTGGTAGTGGTCAGCGACATGGTGACGATTGGCAGCAAGAGGGCTTCAATCAGGCTAGCTGAAACGTCTCCTCGGAGTCTGATGATTGAGTAGGATATGTGATGTGACCATCACCTGTCCTTTCCCACCATTGTTGAGATGAAGAATACTTGTTATGCTTGAACAGCGAGGTCCTCGGCGTTATCATTTTTTTTCCTAATCTCGTGCGTCGGACTGTGTTTTCTCCCGACTAATCATTGACCCTGGCGTTTACTGGGTGAACGGGCCTCTCCTCTGGCAGTGATGGCCCACAATTGATACATGCTGCATGCTTTGTTGTCTCATGGGCCCCTAGTCAGTCATTGTACAGTCAATTAGGACATCGGTAATGGACTTTGGTATCTATTCGTATCATTTTAATGAGCAGTCTGGCAGGCTTTGGCTAGTCAAATGAGGAAAGAAGCGGGGTCTGTTGATATATTAAGATATCTTTGACTTGCTCATGCATCACACTTTGAACTAGGAGGTCGAACGGGGAGGACATCCCTAGAATAGAAATGATGACCATCTCTGCAGGTCTTTGGAGCTAGTAGTATCATGAGAACAAGGCTAATATTATTCTGGCCTCGTCTCTTTGGTACCATCTGACTGAAGAGGTCTCTGTTCCATCGGTGCTTTCTCTCCACGCGAATTGATAATGAAGTAGGGCCTTACGAAAACCGCACATGCTCTGTTCAAGAAGACTATCAATATCTCATTTGCTTTCATCTTACTCGAGCTCCTTTTTTGGGATATCTTGCTAGTCCAGTTTGGGTTATCTTCGAAAATGCAAGTTAACCATGGGCATATTGTCGAGGCTCGCTATTTTTAACAATTTCAGGAACACGCTGGACATGAAATTGTGTAATATTATCACAGTAGTAATGCTCAATACTTGCTCATTCACGTTGCAGCACCAATCAAGATGAGGCGTGTAGCCATCTATGCAGTCCTTTTATACAGGAGACAGACCAGCCAGAGGCAGAGCCAGAAAGAACCAATTTCACAAATGAAACCCCCGAAAATCCTAGACTGGACAGGAAAGCTGCCCGTGTACATCGGAGCTAGACATTGACCGAAGGTGTGCTCAGATGATTGTACCAAAATAGCTATAGCCGTGACAGGATGAGCTTGAGTTAGGGTCGGACGAGCAACATAGAGAGATAGAACATAGGATGACACTAGGTTACTCATCTGTCTGGTTCTCTTCCAATTCAAACAGTCTCCACATCTCTCCTATACTCTATACAGATCCCCCACCTATTCATATCTTCACCGATCGGTTAAACCAACCTGGCTTTGACGTTGAGCGGGTCGCTCTAAATAAAGATAGCTATAATTGTGGCGGCTTCATCAGTAATCAGATGGGTCAGAACTAAGATAGTGCTGACTACTCTGTATTCGTACGCGCCCATGAGGTTGCAATTGAAAGCCACAGTGCGGAGGAAGTGTAAGCCCCCTCTTTTCTTTCGACCCGCCCCGCCCAACCTCTCCCGCCGCACATGGCTGGGTTCTGTGAAGATTCGAGATTCGATACCTGCCTGAAGAATGTCAAGTTACTTTTTGCGACAGCTACTGCTTCAGCTCTATCCAATGAGACTAGTATTGCTAACCAAGCAAAATCCCTCCCAGCCGCCCTGGTCTGATAGCGGAGGGCACCCTTGATCCTTCAAGTCTGCACACTAACCCAAAGCGAGCAGTCACACTGCATATCCAAACGCCCATCACACACATGATGAGCCTCTTCAGAGGAATCTTGATTTATTAATAGCCTGACCGGAGGATTCCCTGGATCGCATCTGGCTCCCGTCCCCTCTCCCATCGCACTGGCCTCCATCCGGCCCTGGCAAGCCGGAAAAGCTCCTTCACCTTGCCGCCCATTCAAAGACTGGTGTTTTGCTTAGCGCGTTGCAATCTCGGTGTAGCCAAAGTTGTTTGAGCTCAACGACGAATGATGTCGCGCAGAGGCTGGCCAGGAAAGCCCTCGGCGCCTCCCCGGTCCAATGAATGGGCTCAGTCCCCCATTTGATCCCTGCTAGTACCTGCAGCCTGCTTTGAAGTCCCGTTTGTTTTTTTTTTAGACTCAGGCCCATTTGTTTCGAGTTAGACGGGTGTTACTATCTTTGCGATATGGTTGCCGAAGCGAATATTATTGCACTCAAAGCCGACTGTATATGTACCCTCGTCTGCCGAATTCATCATCTTTTTATGTCAATCCCTCTTGCTCTCCCGATTGTCGTTCCCTTTCTTTCTTGTTTCTAGTCTTTGTGGTTCGCCTGACTGCCAGCCTGGTGCTGATATAGGGCCTCCTTTGTTTAATTCCCTACCTCTTTAAAACCTCCTCGACGAAAGCTCATCACCCATCCATCTCCACCCAACTGCCCCTCCTGCCTCCATATATAAGAGGCATAAAGTCATGCGTCTCGCACCGATTCTCCTCTCACTGGCAACAGTGTCATTGGCTGCCCCTGCGACCAACTTGAACAACGCCTATGACTTCTCAGACGAGCTCTCGGACTTTTATGCCAAAGTCAGCCAGTATATCAGTCGCGTGAGAAAAGACACGAGTCCGTCAGCGACATGTGATACATCCAAGATCGAATTGCCCTCACTCGCCTCGGGTCTACCGGCTCCCAACCAAACGGTTCCAATGTATGTGGCTCTTGGACGGGGTACACAGGTATGCTTTGAAAAAACCTCTTGCTAGATGGCAAAAAAAATACGGATGACTGACTTGTTTTAATAGAACTATACGTGTGCCGACTCCACGTCTGCGTCTACTCCAAAGGCTGTCGGTGCTGTCGCCAACCTGTACAATGCGACATGCTTAGCTGCCAACTACCCGGATATCTTGGAGTCTCTTCCCAGCATCGCCCTCAAGATCTCCCTACCTGCCTACGAATATGCCACCTTTCCACCGGCCAACCTCGACCTGATGGGGCATCACTTCTTCACCAATGTGACTCCCGAGTTCAACCTCGACACCACAGCCACTAAGCAGTTCGGCATTGCCATGACCAAGAAGGGTGGTCAGATTGATGCCCCGAGCACTGCTGTACAGGGCAAATATGGTGCGGTCCCTTGGCTGTACTTGTCCACCATCGATGGCACTATCGGCAAATACAAGGGTGTCTATCGAGTCGACACGGCTTCGGGCTCTCCACCTGACGATTGCTCAGGCATGCCATCTTCGTTTGAAATCCAGTATTCTGCAAACTACTACTTTTTTGGGAGCTAAATGGGCTTGAAATTCGGTTGTACATAGGACAAGGTGGCGGATTGGGTGGCTATACCTATCGAGGACTACTAGGCTGGTCCATATATTAGTATTTATTTCCAGTCTCAAAGATTTACACTTTGATGACTATGGCGTTAATGAAGGAGTATAAGGTGTATCTTTCCCCCTTTTCCTCGCAAATCAATCAATATCTCCCTCAAGGCCTTGTTGCACTTGGACCATCACCTCGTCAGCCTCTGCAGGGCTCATTCACACCACGTGATCTCGCTTTTCTAGGAGCGCAAACGGCCAGGTCACGTGCGAACGGCGACCATTTTGCGCTAACGCGAAATGGACTAGCGTCGTTCTGATTTTCTGAAAGATCCAGCAGGCGCAAAAAAATCTCGACTGATCAACGAGCAGCACCGGCTTTGACCCGCACGCGATCGAACACTCACGGTCAATTTTTCACCAGCTGCTTGACTCAGTAACTTCAATTACTGTGTCCTCGTTGCTCAATTTCGATCCACTCTTACCTCTTGAGGCCGATCTCCCAGCAAATTTCTTTCGCACTCGGTCTGAGCACTTTGTAGCTCGACTCCAACCTTTTTCGACACCCTTTTCCCTCGAAATTTTCCTTCACAACTCCCAATAATGGCCTTCACTCCTCGTGGTCGCGGTGGTCCTCCCCGCGGTGGTCGTGGTGGTGCTGGTGGTCGTGGTTAGTGCTCAAGCTCATTTAACTCACAGACATGTTTGCATGAGGTGGACAATCAGAGTTGGGATTTTGCGTTTCATGCTTGCTCCGGTTGCCTGCCCAGCAGCCTTGTCTGTTCTCCGCTGTACATGTCTAGTTTGCTGACCGGGATTCTTCTTTTCAAGGCGGTGGCTTTGGTGGTGGCCGCGGTGGTGGCTTTGGCGGTGGTCGCGGCGGTGGCTTCGGTGGCCGTGGTGGAGGTGGCCGTGGTGGTCCTCCTGGCCGTGGAGGCCGTGGTGGCCCCCGTGGTGGTCGCGGTGCTCCTCGCGGCGGCCGTGGTGGTGCTGCTGGTGCCCGTGGTGGTGCTAAGGTTATCATTGTGAGTATTTCAAAGGCAGATTGGCAGAATCCCTCAAGATTTTCAATGGCTGACCGCAACTTTTCCCTCTCAAACAGGAGAACCACCGTCACGCCGGTGTCTTTGTTGCCCGTGGTGGTAAGGAGGATCTGCTTGTCACCAAGAACCTGACCCCTGGTGAGGCTGTTTACGGCGAGAAGCGCATCTCCGTCGAGTCCCCCGCCGGTGATGATGGTGTTGTCACCAAGACTGAGTACCGTGTCTGGAACCCCTTCCGTTCCAAGCTGGCTGCCGGTATCCTGGGTGGTCTGGACAACATCTACATGAAGCCCGGTTCCAAGGTCCTGTACATCGGTGGTGCCAGCGGTACCTCCGTTTCCCACGTTGCTGATATCGTCGGCCCCACCGGTAACGTCTACGCCGTTGAGTTCTCCCACCGTTCCGGCCGTGACCTGATCGGCATGGCTACTCACCGTACCAACGTTATCCCCATCGTTGAGGATGCCCGTCACCCTCTCCGCTACCGCATGCTCGTCCCCATGGTCGATGTCATCTTCGCCGACGTTGCCCAGCCTGACCAGGCCCGTATTGTCGGTCTGAACGCTCACATGTTCCTGAAGGAGGGCGGTGGTGTCCTGATCTCCATCAAGGCCAGCTGTATCGACTCCACGGCCGCTGCTGAGGTTGTGTTCACCCGTGAGGTCCAGAAGATGCGTGAGGAGAAGATCAAGCCCAAGGAGCAGCTGACTCTGGAGCCCTTCGAGCGTGATCACTGCATTGTTGGTGGTATCTATGCTCGTTCTACATAAAAGGGGTGTCCTAATCTTCTCGCTTTTCCTCATGTCTTCTTCATCTTCCCTTTTTCTGGTTCCATTTCACTTCCTCTCAGGCGTCTTGTGTTCCGCGATGTATCCAATGCTTCTCTTTTTCGTTGGGACTTGATAGTCTCTGCCATGTACGATTGCTTGCGTCACAAAATAGGTCTCAATTTTCTGGGAAATGCACGTACTGAAATGATTTGCTCTCGTGTAGAAGTAAGAAGGACTCTCAAAGTCCAGAATCATTGGTCAACATAATTGTAGAGGTCTCAGTACAGCAATTGTTGCTTTGCTTCTCGTTGGGGTTTGTCTCTCGGCGCCTCGTCTTGTATGCCTTCTCCCAGTCTGGACCTCCCTGTGAAGTGAAGGGACTTAGTTCAGAGTAGTTAGAGTATTCCAGAATGTCACAAAAGGTTCTCCCCAAAAAAATCTTCACCTCCATGAAATGAAACCCTAGCCTCTCTCTCGCATACAAACACGCCTCGATGCTCGATCTTGTATCCCGCGGCAACCATGGACTTCATCCAAAAGCTCACACCCAACAAGTCCCCTACTGACCCGTCCACTAATAACCTTGAAAATTTCTTTGATGATTCTGAACTATTCTCCTGATTGATCTTATTATGTCCAAATAAGAATATATCATAAAAAGCATGAAACTGTCGACAGTGGGGAAGTAGTATACATAAACCGTGGCACCATAGAAAGGAAGCACCCCCACGCCGAACCTACCGGAGCGAGGTACAGTTAGGTACTGCATTGCACTGGGTCCCCGGATTATGCGATTAGACACCTCAGTTCCAGGTCTTAACCTCTAAGCCACGAGTGCGGAGGCTGCTGATTCTGAGGTGGAAGTTAATGATAACTCTCATTGAGAATATCTTCTTAGTGGGTGGCTTTTTGCTTCTAATCAATCGACTACTATCCCCTTTGCTCTAATTTCTGAAGTTTGCGATCACCGGCCATGATTCATCACTGAATACAATATAACATTGAATTTCCTGGTTTCCCAGTTGACTAATCTTTGATACAACAGGTTTCCCTTCCTACCGGCGCATCACTTGCTCGCCGTGGGTGTTGTCACCCAGCTCGGACTTGCCCCGCGATGTTCTACAACAGCCCGCTTGGTTCGGGTATCGGATTTCTCACCGAGGCGCAAAGGCCGACTATTTTGCCCACCCAAATTACTCGGAATTGGTGCGCGAGGGACTGCTAAGGGGCCCAGCATTGATAGGAAAAGTTGCTCATTGGTGGGATGGATCCCTTGACATCGGGGGCTTGGATGACGGGGCGTGGGGGAGGAAAGCACTTCGCTGCAGCCCCGCGGGGTTATTGATGCCAACGAGTATATAAGGTTGCCAGCAAGGCCGTCAGGTTGGACAGATCAGCTTTGTGCGACTCTACTTTATAATCCACGCTGCATTGACCTCGTTGGTTCATTGCATCTTATAACTTCAATTGATACCCCACACCGTTTTCAAACTCATCGCACCGCATCGAACATGTCGATTCTCATCACTGGTGCAGGAGGCTATGTTGGCCAAGAGCTGGCCGCTGGTCTTCTTGCAACTACCCCTGCTTCGACCACCGTGACTATCACGGATGTTGTCGAGCCAACAGTCCCCGAGTCCGCGACAGAGTACGCCAATCGTCTAATTCGTGTAGGCGCCGACCTTACCTCGACGAAGGAGGTGGACGAACTGATCAATGCTTCCAAACCCTACGAGACGGTGTATATCTTGCACGGAATCATGTCCAGTGGCTCCGAGGCAAACTTCGAGCTGGGCATTCGAGTCAATCTCGACTCAACACGGTATATCTTGGACCGACTACGTGTGACGATGCCGGGCGTTAAGGTGATCTTCACCTCTTCGTTGGCAGTCTATGGCCCTGCGCCTCCAGGCTTCGTCATTGACGAGACCAACTTCCCGCCTGTCCCTTCGTCCTCATACGGATCACAAAAGCTCATCATCGAGACTCTGGTGACGGACTACTCGCGCCGCGGGTTCCTGGACGGACGCAGCGTGCGACTGCCTACCGTGACCGTTCGAGCTGGAAAGCCCACACAGGCTGCCAGCAGCTTTGCTAGTGATATCATCCGAGAGCCATTCCATGGCAAGAAGGCTATCCTGCCAGTAGGCAAGGAAACTGAGATGTGGATCTGCTCGCCACACACGATTATCAAGAACCTGATCCATGCGCGTACCGTGCCCAAGGAGGCCTTTGGCGAATCACGATCAGTCAATCTGCCCGGATTGAAGGTTAGTGTGCAAGAAATGCTGGATGCGCTTGAGGAAATTGGTGGAAAGGAGCGACGGGCGCTCGTCGAGGAGAAGTACGATGCTGCCACGGACAAGATTGTGCAGTCGTGGACTCCTCAGTTCTCCACTGATCGCGCATTCAAGTTGGGTTTCCATGCGGATATTTCCATGACCGAGAATATTAAGCAGTTTGCCAGTAAATTTGTATGATAGAGACCGGGCGGAGCAAGAGCAGGGCGACTCCGAAGCCAATCAATATGACCCAACTAGAACATGATGATTATGGTTTCGTTGGTTATTTTAGTAATGCACAAATATTATATGATGCTAATTCGCAAGAACTCGTAAATTGTTTCATTTCAGAAAAAATCATTGATCGCAATTTATCATGCGTCACTCATAAAAGCAGGCGTAGCAGCGGGCAAGGAAGTAATCGGGATGGGAAGGGCGGTTTGGAAAAGCGGGTCATGTGATTGGCTGACGAGCTGGGCGAACAATTTGACTTCCGAACTTCAACCTCAGGGCCGACTCCAGCTCTTTTCTCCATCCCCCTTCCCCCCTCCCACCCATTCTACTTGTCCGCAATGGCTTCCCGCCGCTTGGCTCTCAACCTTAACCAGGCTCTCCGGAGCCGTGCGGCTCTCAAGTCCATTCAGCCCGTGAAGCGTGGCTTTGCCTCGCCCGTTGCGCTGCCTTCCACCACCCAGTCTACCACCCTCTCCAACGGCTTCACCGTACGTCCCGCATCCATACTCGATCAATGGCACCGCATAATCGCTGATATTCGTTTCTAGATTGCCACCGACTACTCGCCATGGGCTCAGACTTCCACCGTCGGCGTGTGGATCGATGCCGGTTCCCGGTCAGAGACTGACAAGACCAACGGCACTGCGCACTTCCTCGAGCACCTTGCCTTCAAGGTTCGCCCTCATTGATTCCAATCCGCGCGAAATACCTCTGACAATAGTTTTTAGGGCACCAACAAGCGCTCCCAGCACCAATTGGAGTTGGAGATTGAGAACATGGGTGCTCACCTGAACGCCTACACCTCGGTACGGCCGGAAAACCTGCTGCCAACCAATTTCAAGCGCGGAATCATACTGACTTTAAGATTACCAGCGCGAGAACACCGTCTACTACGCCAAGGCTTTCAACAACGATGTCCCCAAGGCCGTCGACATCCTCTCCGATATTCTCCAGAACTCCAAGCTCGAGCCCGCTGCCATCGAGCGTGAGCGTGATGTGATCCTGCGCGAGCAGGAGGAGGTTGACAAGCAGCTCGAGGAGGTCGTCTTCGACCACCTGCACGCCACCGCTTACCAGGGCCAGCCCCTCGGTCGCACTATCCTCGGCCCCAAGGAGAACATCCAGACCATCACCCGTGAGAACCTGACCGACTACATCAAGACCAACTACACTGCCGACCGCATGGTCCTCGTTGGTGCCGGTGGTATCCCCCACGAGCAGCTCGTTCGCCTGGCCGAGGAGCACTTCGGTGGCCTCCCCAGCAAGCCCCCTACCTCTGCCGCCCTCGCCCTTACTGCTGAGCAGAAGCGCACCCCCGAGTTCATCGGCTCCGAGGTTCGTCTCCGTGACGACACCATCCCCTCCGCCCACATCGCTCTTGCCGTTGAGGGTGTCAGCTGGAAGGATGATGACTACTTCACTGCCCTCGTCGCCCAGGCCATCGTCGGCAACTGGGACCGTGCCATGGGCCAGTCTCCTTTCCTCGGCAGCAAGCTCAGCTCCCACGTCAGCCACCACCACCTCGCTAACAGCTTCATGAGCTTCTCCACTAGCTACAGCGATACCGGGTAAGTTTCCTGTTTTGGCCACACCTTTGAGTTCTCAATCCTCCGACAGTTCTCCCCTTTTCGGGAGATCGGTGATGAGTCCATGACTAACATTTTCTTGTCACATAGTCTCTGGGGTATCTACCTTGTCTCCGAGAACCTGACTTCCCTCGATGACCTGATCCACTTCACCCTCCGCGAGTGGTCTCGTCTCTGCCGCGACGTCTCCTCCGCCGAGGTTGAGCGCGCCAAGGCCCAGCTCAAGGCCTCTATCCTTCTGTCTCTCGACGGCACCACCGCTGTTGCCGAGGATATCGGCCGCCAGATCGTCACCACCGGCCGCCGTCTCAGCCCCGAGGATATCGAGCGTGTCGTTGGTGCCATCACCGAGAAGGATGTTATGGACTTCGCCAACCGCAAGCTGTGGGACCAGGATCTTGCCATGAGCGCCGTTGGCAGCATTGAGGGTATCCTTGACTACCAGCGTCTCCGCAACGACATGTCTCGCAACCTGTCTTAAATTTACCCGTGTCTCCAATTGCGATTAAAAGACAACCATCCAGGAGTCTTCGGGCTCGGGATGGGGGTGTTTGTTTGAATGTATTATCAATCATTGCCTTGGGTTGCTGTTTAGACCCTGACTTGTGTGTGAAATAGCAGTTAATGGTTTGCCATAGTAGACTATATAGTCTGTCGCCCGGATTGTGGCAGACCAATCGATCTCCTTTGTTTCTTTTGTCCTCATGCCATCAAGTAACAGTGGCTTGTACAGAATTTGGATATACTACTCTAGAAATATGCATAGTATTGCTAATATCTGAGTTCTTAGTACATCTCCGTAGCCACAATTGCCCCATTCTGCCATCACTCTATGCGATTATCGGATCGGATGCCCGTTCTCGAGACTTGCCTCTTTGGTTTGGTATCAAAAGCGGTGACGAGAAGCAGAAGTTGGGATCGCCCCACGGTAGTGATTAGATAATCTGGCGTTCTATCCGTCTTTTTTTTGAGGACGGATTCTGGACGACAACCCAAGCAAAATTTACCTTCAAAATGGGCAAACGAGGCGGCAGAAAGGTAAGCATGAGCTTCAAGCTGCTCCTAAGGAAGTGTTCGCTAGGCTAATCTATGTCGTACTCACAGGGAAACCGTGGCGGCAAAGGTGGCGGCGGCCACCGCGCAGAGCGCTCCACTAATTGGAGTGAGATCAGCCGTACGAACGAGAAGCTTGAGAGATACTACAATGAGCCCGAATTCATCCCAGAGGAGGAGAAGGAGGAGTTCTGGAACGCTATCAAGAGAGATCTGCCCAACAGCTTCCGCTTCACTGGCTCGCGTGGGTGAGTTTTGAGTCTGGATTGCGCATTTTGTCTGCGCTTTGTCGAGACTGCATCCGGTCTTGGAAGGCATTGTGTACTAACATTCACTTCTTTAAGTCATGCGCTTGCTGTCCAGGAGCGCTTGAAGAACTTCTACGTTCCCGAAATTACCTCCATTGAGTACGAGGGCCAGCCGGTCGAACCGCCCAAGCCCGTGTCGTGGTACCCTGACCAGCTTGCTTGGTCGATGACCACCCCCAAGCAGGTTATTCGCCGCCATGCACCCTTCGCGTCTTTCCAGAAATTCCTCGTCGCCGAGACCGAAGTCGGAAACATCAGTCGCCAGGAGCTGGTCAGCATGATCCCTCCGCTTCTTATCGATATCCGCCCCGGAATGACCGTTCTGGATATGTGCGCTGCACCGGGAAGCAAGTCTGCACAGCTGATGGAGGCTCTCCATGCTGGTGAAGAGGAGACTATTTTGGAGGCCGCTAAGCAGGTCAAGGAGGGTAATGCTGGACCGGAGCCTTTGGGCCCAGAGGGCTTGAACGACGATGGCCGCACCACTGGTCTGTTGATCGCCAACGATAGTGACTACAAGCGCGCACATCTCTTGATTCACCAGATGAAGCGCCTGAGCTCGCCCAACCTGATCGTGACGAACCATGATGCCACTATGTACCCATCTATCAAGCTTCCTCCTCTCCCCGTTCCTGAGGGCGCGCGCCCTCTCAACCGATACCTGAAGTTCGATCGCATTCTCGCCGATGTGCCGTGCTCTGGTGACGGTACTGCTCGCAAGAACATTGGCGTATGGAAGGATTGGAGCCCGACCAGTGCTCTGGGTCTTTACACCACCCAGGCCCGCATCCTGGTTCGCGCCTTGCAGATGCTCAAGGTTGGTGGGCGTGTTGTCTACTCTACTTGTAGTATGAATCCTGTCGAGAACGAGGCTGTCATTGCTAGCGCCATTGAGCGTTGCGGTGGTTCTGCTAATGTCAAGATTATTGACTGCAGCGAAGAGCTGGCCGGTCTGAAGCGTCGGCCTGGCCTGAAGAGCTGGAAGGTTATGGACCGCGAAGGCCGTATCTGGTCCAACTGGCAGGATGTTAAGGAGCAGCGAGAGCAGGAGTCTACCAGCAACGGCCTGGCCCGCCTGGCCGAGGGCATGTTCCCTCCTTCCGGAGAGACTGCCGACCTGCCGCTCGAGCGCTGCATGCGTGTTTACCCTCACCTCCAAGACACTGGTGGCTTCTTCATTACCGTCCTCGAGAAGACCTCCGAGATCAGGGCCAAGCCCGAGAACTCGGCCAGCGTTATTCCGATGCTGTCCAAGGGAACTGTTGCAGCTCTTGCCGCCGAGCTTGACTCGCGCAATAACGAGAACGGCGAGCCTTACCAGAAGCTAAACTCTCTGGACGACCTTGTTCCTGCTGATGCGGAGGTTGAGGCTGAGATTGCGAAGAACGCCACAGTCGCAGAAGCTTCCAACCAGCCCCCGTACTCGGTGACTCTGGACGCCTCCGAGCCAGCCTCACCCACTAAGCGTGAAGGTGACGACCTGGATGAGGAGCTTCCTGCTAAGAGGGTCAAGCTTGGTGATGGCACTGATGTTCTGGTCGGCGATCGTCCGGTCCACCGTCCTCCCCCGAGGTTTGAAGTTGACAGCATGCAGACTTCGACTGATGATAACACCCCCGCACCCACTGGTCCAGGCCCAGTGACTCAGGGCTTCAAGAAGAAGGCTGTTCAAGAAGAGCCGTACAAGTATCTGGACCCCAACCACCCAGAGCTGGTGCCAGTCTACGACTTCTTCCAGCTGTCAGAACGCTTCCCCCGTGACCGATGGATGGTTCGCAATGCCGAGGGCCAGCCCACGCGAACTGTGTACTACACCAGCGCTCTGGCTCGGGATATCCTTGTTATGAATGAGCGCTCCGGCATGAAGTTCGTTCACTGCGGTGTTAAGATGTTCGTGAAGCAGGATGCTCAGCGGGAGAACGTCTGCCGCTGGCGTATCCAGACGGATGGTCTGAAGATCATCGAGCCTTGGCTTGGTGATGTTCGTACCGTCACTTTGACCCAGCGGGAGACCCTGCGTCGTCTGCTCATCGAGATGTTCCCGAAGGTCAACGACAATGGCTGGAAGCAGCTCGATGAGATTGGTGAGCGCGTGAAGGATATTCCCATGGGCTGTAGCATCTTGCGCATTGAGCCCAGCGGCAAGGACGATGGCCTTACGTATGTTTCTCCCCTACAATCCTTCATTATCTACCTATCTTGCGATTCCAACGTTCTAACCTCTCATTTGCAGCGAGCGTATGGTCCTGCCCCTCTGGCGTTCCCTGCACTCTATCAACCTGATGCTTCCCAAGGAAGAGCGCCGCGCTATGCTCCTGCGTATCTTTAATGACTCCACGCCCGTCAACAACAACTCTATGAAGAACCAGAAGGCCTCGCAAAGACAAGCCGAGCCTGTCGGCGAGGATGTCGACGACATCGCTCCTCCTGCGGCCATCGAGGACGATATTCTGAAGAAGGAGAACCTTGCTCTGGGTCAAGATGAGCAAGAACAGATGGACTCACGGGAGACCTATACTAAGGCTGGTGATGAGGAGGACCGCTTTAACGTGACCGTTTAGGAGGCGAATCTAGTTTTGAGAAACCGCCGGGGCCATTGAATTCCTTTACTTTTGTTTGCATGATTTTCTCCCAGGGAGCTCACTCGCTCACCGAATGTACTAAAAAGCAATACCATGGAGATTCTTCCGTTTCAGAGAGATAGAGAGTGTGTCTCCTAAGTTTAAGATTAGGTTTGGATGAAATGCTTTCTAGGCTGTGTGAATCGTGACAGTCCTGGGTCCTAAGTCCGTAGTCCGTCCTTCCTGCTTGTTCTTGGCTCAAGGGTCCGGAAGCAGCCCAAGAAGAAAAGAAGAAATACCCGAAAGCTTGGTAGAGATGGCTGCATCGTAAGATGTGCTCGGAGAATCATCGGAGCTCAGAGTGCACCGGGTAAATTCGAGCTGGTCCCTTTTTCCCCGCAGTACTTGGCTTCAATTTTAAATTGCGTGGCGAGCGTTGAGGATTTAATTTCATTCAAGAGGGCAATTCTCCAGGGTAAAACTCTCAATCGACCCAAAAGAACACGGATACGGGAGTGGATAACCCGAAATATCCGAGTTGTAAACACTCACCTATTCGGAGTATCTTTTCAGAAGCTGATCTGGCTTTCTGTGTTCAACGTTGCGGCTTGTTTACGGACAAGCTTCGTTCCGCTGATTCTCCCGAGTCCAGAGTCAACTTCTCCGTATCCCGTACACAGTATAACCTCCCAAATCTGAAGCCCTGTCGATCAATGGTCTCTCCGCAGGGGAAGTGCCTCATTCTGTCTTGGAAAGACACTTGAAACCACCAACCTTCATTGGGACCTTACGATAAGCGGAAAAATTGCGGCGGTGGAACCCCCGCAAACCAGGATTATATATGGATGACTGGGGGATCATCGGTGCGACTTCCTGTCGAGTACAAGTGGCCTCTCCACTCGTCTGCGACGTTGTGCTCTGCTGCAACTGTCCATGCACACACCCCGGGCGTGAGGGTCAACCGCCCCGCCTCATTCCCCCGTCGATGATGGAATGACGAAATTGCCGAAAGAGGGGTTGCAACTGGCATCTTGCTCTAGTCCAAGGCCCAAGTCCTCGAGGTCCAATGCTCGAGAGTGACGTGCAGAATCATGATGCGAGTACGGCAGTCACGGAGTACACGGCACTCACGCCGCAGCCATTGTGATTCGCTTGTCGATCGTCGCTCGACAATTGTATATGAAGGCCCCGGCCGATCCCTTGCAGAATGTGAAATGCAAGCCCGCTGAAGCTGAAAGCTACTTGAAACTAATAGCTTCTCGGAAAGCAAAGGTCGCGTCTCTTCTTATTATCGTCGCCTTTGCTCGCCATGAAGCCTTTCACTTCTTGGATTGTAGCTGC
The DNA here is from genome assembly GCA_001048715.1 of Penicillium brasilianum. Taxonomy (NCBI): domain Eukaryota; kingdom Fungi; phylum Ascomycota; class Eurotiomycetes; order Eurotiales; family Aspergillaceae; genus Penicillium; species Penicillium brasilianum. Next base: position 3,109,327 of record CDHK01000003.1, read on the forward strand.
TTTGGCTGCGCACGCTGCAGGTGCTGCTCTGAGCCACAAGTTAGATGGTTTTACTATCCGGGAGCATGCGGATCCTGCGAAACGAGCTCTTCTGCAGGAATATGTGTGTTCCGAGCCTTCCACTCGACGCTGACACGTGCTGTGGTGCTGATGAAGTATGACCGTAGGTTACTTGGGACGAGCACTCGATCTTCATCAATGGCGAGCGATTGATGATTTTCAGCGGTGAAGTTCACCCGTACCGGTATGTTGTCAATTTTTCTTCAAAGTATACCCTAAAACTTAAGAATCTTTGCTAACAGAACTGTCTAGTCTACCCGTGGCCTCCCTATACATTGATATCTTTGAGAAGGTGAAGGCGCTTGGATTCAATTGCGTGTCATTCTACATCGATTGGGCTTTGTTGGAAGGCAACCCCGGCCACTATTCCGCCGAGGGAATCTTTGACCTTCAGCCTTTCTTCGACGCCGCCAAGGAGGCCGGTATCTACTTGCTGGCTCGTCCTGGTCCTTATATCAATGCGGAGGTCTCTGGTGGCGGCTTCCCGGGCTGGTTGCAGCGAGTCAATGGCATCCTGCGGACTAGCGATGAGGACTATCTGAAGTCGACCGATAAGTATGGATATTGTCCCTCATCGTGAGCGTGATTGGCTTTCTGAATTCTGACAATTTCTCTTAGCTATGCCTCCAACATTGCTGCCACCATTGCCAAAGCACAGATTACCAATGGTGGTCCGGTCATTCTTTACCAGCCTGAGAACGAGTACTCCGGTGCTTGCTGTGGTTATGATGACTTCCCAGACGGCTCCTACATGCAGTATATTGAGGATCATGCCCGTGAGGCTGGTATCGTCGTCCCTTTCATTAGCAATGATGCTTGGGCCGCCGGCCACAACGCTCCTGGAACTGGCAAGGGCGCGGTCGACATTTACGGCCACGACAGCTATCCTCTAGGCTTCGATTGCGCCAATCCTTCTACCTGGCCCAGTGGTGATCTTCCAACTTACTTCCACACCAGCCACGAAGAGCAGAGCCCGACTACTCCGTACTCTTTGGTCGAGGTATATTTAGCCGATCTCGTCCCCTGTAGAGTATGGTACTAACGCCTCCTAGTTCCAAGGCGGGGCGTTCGACCCATGGGGTGGAGTTGGGTTCGCAAAGTGTGCTGCTCTTCTGAACCATGAGTTCGAGAGAGTGTTCTATAAGAACGACTTTAGCTTTGGTGTCGCCTTCCTGAACCTGTACATGGTATGTTCGATCCATCATACTAAGAAATCCAGGAGGCTAACGATCTATAGATTTTTGGCGGTACCAACTGGGGTAATTTGGGTCACCCTGGAGGCTACACCTCTTATGACTATGGTTCCGCTATCTCCGAGTCGCGAAACATCACTCGCGAAAAGTACAGCGAGCTGAAACTGCTCGGAAACTTTGCCAAGGTGTCTCCAGCTTATCTTGTGGCTAACCCTGGAAACCTAACCACCTCCACGTATACCAACACTGCCGATCTGACTGTGACTCCTTTGCTCGGAAGCAACAGCTCAGCTTCTTCGTTCTTTGTGATCCGTCACTCCGATTACTCTAGCCAGGCTTCGGTTCATTACAAGCTCACCGTTCCCACCAGCTCTGGTACCCTGACTATTCCTCAACTCGGTGGCAGCCTTACTCTTAGCGCTCGTGACTCTAAGATCCACGTTACCGATTATGACGTGGCCGGCACTAACATCCTCTACTCCACTGCTGAGGTCTTCACCTGGAAGAAGTTCAATAATGAGAAGGTTCTTGTTCTGTACGGTGGCCCTGGCGAGCACCATGAGTTCGCAGTTTCTGGTGGATCAACCAGCTCCGTTATCGAGGGATCATCCTCGGGTATCTCGTCCAAGAAGGTCGGCAAGGCACTCGTTGTCGCTTGGGATGTCTCGACTACTCGTCGCATCGTCCAAGTTGGAAACTTGAAGGTCTTCCTCCTTGGTAAGTCAAACTAAGAAGTCCCTCGATTGATGTTTTACTGACCAAGGATTACTAGACCGCAACTCTGCCTATAACTACTGGGTTCCCCAGCTCCCCACCAAGGGCACAGCCCCCGGGTATAGCAACCAGGAGACTACTGCCTCTTCTATCATTGTCAAGGCTGGCTATCTCGTGCGCAGCGCGTACCTTGACGGCAATGACCTGCACATCCGGGCCGACTTTAACGCTACTACTCCCATCGAGGTGGTTGGTGCTCCGTCTGGTGCTAAGAATTTGGTCATCAATGGCAAGAAGACCCAGGCCAAGGTTGACAAGAACGGTATTTGGTCAACGAGCGTTACGTACGACGCACCCAAGGTCCAACTTCCCAGCCTCAAGAGCTTGAAGTGGAAGTCCATCGATACTCTCCCCGAAGTCCAGAACTCCTACGATGACTCTGCCTGGGTTTCTGCCGATCACGCATACACCAACAACAGCGCCCACTCGCTTGAGACACCGACTTCCCTGTTCTCGTCTGACTACGGCTTCCACACCGGTGCTCTCCTCTTCCGAGGCCACTTTACCTCCAATGGCAAGGAAAAGACCTTCTTCATCCAGACCCAGGGAGGTACCGCATACGGCCACTCGATCTGGATCAACGAGACCTACGTTGGCTCCTGGGCCGGAATCAGCGTTGATGACAACTATAATGCCACATACACCCTTCCCACTCTGCAGTCCGGAAAGAACTATGTCCTTACGGTAGTCATTGACAACATGGGTCTGGACGAGGACTGGACCATCGGTTCGGAGGACATGAAAAATCCCCGCGGAATCATCCAATACTCCCTGTCCGGTCAAGAAGCTAGTGCTATCTCCTGGAAATTGACCGGTAACCTGGGCGGCGAGACCTACCGCGACACCACCCGCGGTCCTCTGAACGAGGGCGGCCTCTACGCCGAGCGCCAGGGCTTCCACCAACCGCAGCCACCAACCCAAAAGTGGGACTCTAGCAGCCCATTCACCGGTCTTACCAAGCCAGGAATCCGCTTCTACAGTGCCAGCTTTGATCTCGACTTGCCTTCCGGCTACGATATCCCACTGTACTTCAACTTTGGTAATAGCACCTCCACCCCGGCTGCGTACCGCGTGCAGTTGTACGTAAACGGATACCAGTACGGAAAGTATGTGAACAACATCGGTCCTCAGACTAGCTTCCCTGTCCCCGAGGGTATCTTAAACTACCATGGTACCAATTGGGTTGCGTTGAGTCTCTGGGCTCAGCAGGACTCCGGTGCCAAGTTGGATAGCTTCGAATTGATCAACACAACTCCCGTACTCACCTCGTTGGGCAAGGTTAAGTCTGTGGATCAACCGAAGTATCAGGCTCGGCAGGGGGCCTATTAGGCCTGTGTGATTTATGAGTGATGATTGCAGCAGGACTTTTTGGAGAAAATGACATTCAGAGTAGATAGGAAAGCATTACGTGCAGATACTTTGTCAATCTCACAGCTTTATTTGCTGCCGGTGCAACAGGCCAACCTGGCTGGGTACTTCAGGATAATAGCAGTACCAGGCAAATCAATTGTCTTTGTAGAGTAACAGACACGAAGGCCCATGTAGACTTTCATACAGGGACTTTCGTAATCGAACAACACCAAGAATCCCACCAACTGTTCAAACGCTGCCCTTCTGCCCATACTCATCATCACTAACAGCCTCATGCCAAACAGTCTGCCCAAGCCCAACCACAAAATGCGTCATAATACTGCCCTCGTCAGCCCCATGCCAATGCGTAGTCCCAGCCGGCGCCCAGACAACATCCCCAGTCTTGAGTCTGTGCGGAACACCGCCTCTATCGCAAATCCAGCCATTGCCAGCAATAACCTTGATCATTTGACCCTTCTCATGGGTATGCCAGTGAGTTCGGGCGCAGGGCGTAAATGTGACGTTGGCAATTGCTGCGTCGGCATCGAAGTGGATGGGATCGAGGAAAACGTCGCCGGTGAAGGTTTCAGTGGGTTTTGCGCAATTTGCGTCTTGTTTGTGGCCGTTTTTTATTATTTTTGATTCAGGCATTGTTGGAGTGGTGGGTTTGTGCGAGGTACTATAGAGGTTAGGGGTTTTGTGCTTTGAAGGGTGTTCCTTTGGTGAGTCCGTACCTGTTAAATTGGCAGTGCTTAATGTATTGATATACTAGAACCTCAAGAAAAAAAAAAAAAAAAAAGGGAAAAAAAAAGGGCAATTGTAGACTGAGTAGTATTTATTTTGGATTCCTGCTTGCGTATCTAGATCTATCAATCAAGACGACGGGCCGATGTCAGCATTTAGCTCCACAGCATATCGCTGACAAGGGCCCCACCTTTAAACCCGAATCTTTCTGGAGTTTTAGCCGCAACAGATCTAAAGAGCCTATCAAAATTGGATTCCCGATTGTTGAACTAAATTTATTGCCCACTCTCGCAGACTCGAACAGCCGGAGTCGGAAGTAAACACTCGGACTCAAGGGTGAAGGTTGGTTGATGACATGAAGACCATCGTGTCAGCACTCAAATCCGTTGACTAAGAAAAGTAACAAAGTAATTGTCATTATCCACCCTATGCGGTGGTCAAGCATGCTACAAACTATATTATAGAGCACTCGTTCGTGCCCCAGTAAGGTCTCACCCCCACAAGATGTTGAGCTTCGATAAAAAGCTATCCTTCTTGAGAGGTACGTTCTCAGGATCGTTCTCGGCCTCATCAAGAGCCTGGCGCAGAGGGACCTGGTCTAGAGGGATGATCTTGGTCCGGCGAATCAATTTGTAGCCTCCATACGCAAGAAGAACGAGCGGGATATCACTGCAATCGTTGATTAGCCTCTGCGCTGGGGGCACAGAATGGAAAGGATCAGATCAAGACTTACAGATAGCTCGAAACAAAAGAGGCTGGATCCCAGTTGCCTTTGGTGAATACGGCAAATCCGCCCGTAAGAAGGATGATGACGCATGAGACCAAAGCGTACCAGCTCGAGTATCCTAAGCTAGGTTAGTAATCATGATAAAAACTTTTGAAAAGGGATATACTGACTTGTGATCCGATTGTGCCACGGCAAAGCATTCGGCGAAATGCCCTGCTTGTTCAACGCTTGCATCAAGCGAATATGGTTCAGGGAAATACAGATCCAAGAGACCAGGGTTCCCGCAGCAGTAAGATCAACGAACCACCAGAAGACGGTCAAAGCACTGTTCGAAACGCACATATAGGCCAGGAAAGAAAAGGCAACTTGAAGTAGCACACACATATAGGGCACTCCCCACGTGGTAGTTCGGAGGAAGATTTTGGGGGCGTGGCCTTTGATCGCGAGACCATAGAGCGTTCTGGTTCCAGCCAGAATGCTTTGGTTGGAGGCAGACCAGGCGGATGTCAGACACACGGCATTGACGATGGAAGGAATGGCTTTGATGCCGGCATCACCAGCAGCGATCACGAAAGGACTCTGAGCCGCGGTGCCAGACTCATCACCGAGTCGTTCATCGGAGCTCGAGACTAGCATACCGACAACCAAGACTGCTGCTAGGTAGAAGATGGTGACACGCGCGAAGACTCGCTTACAAGCCTTGGGAATGTTGTGGCGAGGGTTCTTGGTTTCTGCAGCGGCCATGGCTAGAGATTCCACACCAGCGAAGGAGTAGACTGCGTTCGTCATGACGGCCCAAAATCCGAGGAAGCGTCCCAGGTTTCCGGTTGCAATGTATTCAACGAATGGGCCTGGATCTTTCCAGTAGTGGAATCCCAATCGCGGCTTGCCTAGTGTACGAATTAATTCGAGGCTCAATAGGAAGATCCGCATGAAAGACTTACCTGGGATACCACCTAGATCGATGACTAGACCCAGGATCACCACGAAAATGACTAGAAGGATCTTCAAAATGGCAAAGATAAATTCCACCTCGCCATAAACGCCGATGAAGGAGATGGCGACGACCACGGAAACGACAATAAGGATAGTTACCCACACCGCCGCATTGATGTCGGTCCAATACTGGATCAGTACGACTGCAGCGGAGATTTCACTGGGAACACTCAGGAAACATCCGTAGACAATATTCCATCCGATCGCAAAGGACAGAGCCGGGTCGATTAGAACTTCAGCATGACGAACGAATGAACCAGTCACGGGTAGCAGAGCAGACACCTCTCCGAGAGCAAATTGAATGGAACAGACGATCGTGCCGACAAACAGGTAGCCTAGAAGAGCACCTAGAGGACCACCCGTAGCGATCGAACCGCCGAGCCCGAGAAATAGTCCCGTTCCCTATACATCGCCCGGCGCATGTCAGCAACTTCAAACGTGGTCCGATATAATAGGAAATTCAGTAGCTGCATACAATAGCACCGGCGATGGCAATCATTTGCACATGACGTTGCGACAATCCTCGAATCAAGCTTTGTCGCTCCAGTTGGGTCACGATCTGACCATCATCGGGGCTGGCAGCCCTGAATGTGGGCACCGACGCTGGATGTGGATCTTCAACGTCGTGCACGACCTGTTTCCCCCCCAATTTATCCGTGCCTCCCTGGGCCTCAAGATACCCAGTCATGTTGACTACCCAAAAAAAAAACAAAACCAAGGGCGGGAGGATAAAAAAAAAACAGCAACGGGAGAAAATGAGATATCCGAGTTTAGAAAACCTTTTCTACGCTAGCGTTATAAGTGATCCAAGCTAAATCACATCATCTGAGTGGCCGATGAGGGAACGCTAAATCTTTTGCTTATCTCCTTTCCGCAGTACAGAACCGAGGTTCTCTAAAGGGGAAAAGTTATTCCCTAAGGTACCGAATATCGGATTTCCCGCAGAATGGGCTACATACTTCTTTGACCGTTGTCCATGGTACAATCCCGTGCACTTCTGGTACCATCTCGGTACCACGCGCTCGGCGACCTCCGCGCCTTAGTATACGCCCCCGAAACTTAATTTCGGGGTGGACATGGGTATCGGATCATATCATGGACCTTGACAGAGTGGTTTATTCAAAGACAGTGGAAAGTTCAATCAAGCTGGCGATTCATCCCAATAGTTAGCAAGAGTACCTGGCGTTTATTTCATGAATCGTGAATTCAGACAGGTTACCCGCAGGCTGCGACCGAACCATCTTCTACGCTAGAGGTCTCCACAAGCCTACGCAGACGTATAACCTTTTTAGGTTAGCGAGGATGCTAAATGTACCAAGATAGCAGTTATAGCCGTGGAGTTCGTCGGCCAGCCTAGAAGAAATTAATTGTTATAAGTAATTACAAACGTGAAAAGTGGGAAAACCTACTTACTGCCTTCTCATATAACAAAACTTGATGGCCTGATGGCAACACCACTATGCTTAACACTAACTCTTAAGCAGGCCTAAGGCTGTAACTCAAATAAACTCTGTTAACTCGTCATCAAAAGCACCATCCCAAACGTCGGAGATTGGTGTACATCCCCTAGCTCCCTTCAACCCATCCACCACCGATTCTTTAATTTCTCCGTTCAAATTCCCCCAAGTCGAAATACAGCCCATTCATCTCCAACCCTTAAGACATGGATTCTTCTCTCGCGAAAAGGCTCCTTAAGAATGTGCGCTGCCCTTAGATCATAAAGCCTCACATGTCCAACAAGTCCGTGGTCCACCTTCCAATTTCCAATGATTTCTCTGTCCAGGGTCAAACTCCACCGAGCCAGTACTGAATATGCGCTAAGTCTGTGAGCATACACACGTCTTCATACTTGATCGCGCTTATTCTCAGCTCCCTTGGGGTAGAGCCAAGCAGAATACCTCCATGATTCGTAGGCTGCTCGAATAAATCGTAGACGCTTAAGCCTAGTCAAGCGAGGAGGACACATTGAATTGCCGTTAAAAGATCTCTTATCACCGGGATTGCCTACTGCACCTGTTAGACATAAGGAAATTCCTCGATTGGACCAACATATGAGCACAATGTTTGCCTTTTTAGGAAAATCTTAAATCGTCGGTGCCTTATTAGGTAAGGAACTACCTGAGTGCCCTTGGGCTGAAACGGTGATATATAGTGGTGAGATTGTTGTGGAATATCTGTTGGTTTTTTTGGCAGGCTGCAGCAAGACGTAGTAAATCGGGAAATGCGGAGAGCGAGTAGGAACCATCGAGGACTACTTCAGCAGGAAAAGAAGATAGCTGAGCACGTTCATGCGTAATGAATAGAGAAGCACCAGTAGGCAACGATGTGAAAAGGAAAAGGTGTATCTCCAGTTGAATGGGAAAGCATTGAATAGTTTAGTGATCCCAGTTTAACCTCGCTTTCACTGTGTTCCCCCTGTCACAATGGCCGATCTTTTACAAAAAGCTACTAGCGTCATGCGCATACTATCGCAGCTTCATTATGATTCCTCTCTTAGATCGTCTTACCCTCCGAACTAGAATCAAGGACTTAGAAAGTACTCGAGTGATATGAATAGTTATAGACTACCCGAAGGAGTAATGAGCTCGGTCTAGAGATGATTCGATGACGTCATATTATTGGGCTCGCAAGGGAAACTCCTGAGGAGCGAGGACAGAGTATCTCCAGCTGTACTCTCTTGTATGATATCATCTCACCGTTAACCATATTTTTTCCCTACAATTTACACACTTCCAAGAGAACTCATTTCACGCAATCCCCTCCACCATGGCTCGGATATTCATCACCGGTTCAAGCGATGGTATTGGCCAAGCCGCCGCAAAGATTCTCGCAGATCAGGGACATTCAGTCGTTCTTCATGCCCGAAACGCCGACCGTGCAGCTTCAACTCAGAAAGCAGTTCCTAGAGCAGAAGCCGTCCTAATCGGCGACCTGCGATCCATCTCAGAGACGAAGAAACTCGCTCAAGAAGCCAACGCCTTGGGAAGTGGAACATTCGATGCAATCATTCATAACGCGGGCATTGGCTATGGCTCAACCTCTAGTCGCGAGATCACCGCAGACAACATCTCGGCTGTCTTCGCTGTCAACACTTTAGCGCCGTACATCCTGACCTGCCTGATGAAGAGGCCCACGTCACGGCTTCTTTACATGAGCTCGGATAGCCATTATGGTGGAGATGAGAGTTTACGGAATGTTACGCAGTCCCATTCATACAGTGACAGCAAGCTTCACGATGTGATGCTTGCTAACGCCTTTGCTCGACGGTGGGGTGGTGATATCCAGGTGGTGAGCATGCATCCCGGTTGGGTCAGGACTAAGATGGGAGGTAGCATGGCCCCAGGTGGTATGGATAAGCCTGCCAAGGCTCTGGCAGAATGGGCGATTGGGGAAGGTAAATTGGCTGGGTTACCTAGTGGGACATTCTTTACGACGAGCGGTGCGAAGTCGGCGCATCCGGGGGCTGGCAATGTGAGCAAGCAGGAGGAATTACTGAAGACCTGCAAGGATGTGTCTGGGATTGCCGTTCCGGGAGAGTAGATCTCTGTTACGGAATCCTCCGAGCAGCCACGCTCGTGGAATATCTAAGTTAGAGATGGCAGTAAAATCGATAGGCATCTCGCGTTTCTCAGATGAAATGGACAACATGTATTATTATTAGATCTCAATTGATCACAATCAAACCTCCCTAGTGGTCTCCTCGATTTGCTTAGCATCGCTATCGCCAATCCGAAGTTCCCGGCCTTCTCTGCTCTTCTCCTCACGCACGGTCATCAAAACGATACCCGTCGTCCAAAGCGCCAACGCAATCGAGCATCCAATCATGGCCCACATACCCTTGGTGAATCGAGGTGCCATATTAGCCGAGTAGAAAAGCAGAATCCACCAAGCATTCACCGCATTGCTGCCCATGTTCATACTGGCAATGACCACGGACCGGAACCGGTCATCCTGATAACGCATGGCATCATTGCACCATGCAAAGAATGTTGCCTGGCAGGCATATACCGCTCCAGCCCAGTAGTATGCAGCAAATACGACGGCAGTTTTCTCAAATTGAGTCAAGATCATAGCGGATGTCACAATCCCAGTGATGGCAATAAAGTATCCGACTAAATACCGCTTACCGCCCATGAAATCGGTCAAAGTGGCCCAAAATAGCGTGGAAACGATTCCTACCGCGGGCACACCCGTTGGGTAGTCGTTCAACTGGGAGACGGTGTATTTGTGAGACGGGGATGACTTCATGTAGAGTGCCAGCAGGGCATTGCTAGAGAAGGACTCTGTCTCTCCGGCGATGATCCAGAGAATCACAAAGCCGTACCAGTGCCAGGAGGTGAAGATGCGTTTGGCGAACGTCAGATTTAGGGGAACTTTGACGGAGCTGGACTCTGGGATGCGCGCGATGGCCATGGCCCGCTCTTCAGAGGTCAGATAGGGGGCTTTCGTGGTCGTTGGGGTGTCGGGGAACAATAGGAAACCGTAGATGGCAATGGGAATAGTGATCAGGCCGTCAATCTGTCTTGTTAATTGTGGACCATTGCTTGTAAATGGAAGAAAGAGAAACTTACAATGAAAAGCCATCGCCAACCCGCCAATCCGTGGGCACCATTAAGGGACTTTTGAATGCCGGTCTGGATGAAACCGCCAAACATCGTTCCCGCCAGACCGGATGCAGTGAAAATGCCACTACGCTTGCCCAGCTCCTTTTCTGTGTACCAGGAGCCGAGTATATAGTGCGTGCCGACGAAAGTACTTGACTCGGCCAATCCCAAGAAGAAGCGGATAGCCATAATACCCTGAGGATTATGCACTGCCGCGGTGATCATGGTGAGGCTACCCCAGATCAGCATCATAGCCGGGAAGAACAGATGCGGTCGTAGGTAGGTTAGTGCAAGATTGGAGGGAACCTGTCCAACGATATAACTAGTCATTTGTTAGTCAGAGGTAATTTTTCGATGGACTCGAATGTCGTTTTCTTACCCAACGGTAAAGACAGTATTGATGACATTGAGCTGGTTCCCCTTGAAGTTGAGCTCCTCTTTCATGCCTGAAACGTATGCATTGTTGAGGTTACTGCGGTCCAAGTAGTTGGCGAAATAGCAGAGACAACAAAACGACAAGATGAATGCATCAATTTTTCGAAGCAGCTTTGCCTCCCCGGGCACAGTCTCTTGGCCCCGGATATAGGACTTAACTCGAGCGAAGAAGGCCATGCCGGTCAATCACCGTATCTGTCAGTCTCGGGCGGGACACGGCTCGAGTGTGCCAAAGGGGTGGATAGCAGGCACTTTATATACATCCATGTGGCAGGTGCCGTTATCGCGTGGGGGGTAGAAAAAGAGTTAATCTTGACTCAAAAAAGTTAACCGCCCAACCGGGCGGTTACCTAATCAACATCTCGCTCTGATATGCCAAAGCGGCGCAACTTCCACCTTTTACTGGCTGTTATGAACAGCGGCTAGGTGATACATTATCTTGATCAATTCTCACTTTGCAGTGTTAATCCGAGGCTTATTGCAAAGATTGGTGCTAGGAAGTGCGGGGAAGTCTCCACTGTCGGGTTTTGCGCCGAGTGCCAAGCTGACCGGCAGTAGATTACCTGCCTTTCTAGGAAACCTATCAAGTCGGAGCTCCAGGCTAAGATATCTGTCTTCCTCTTATAGGCCCGGTCAGCCGATACGATTATCATCCGCTTCAATAGTTGATAAGCACTTCACCATGGGGGTATTAGTGACTGCAGAAGGCGTGGGATAGCCGGCACATTATCCGGTCTAGAAACTATGCCCAGCGAGGATAAATGCAACCAATATGCCGAGGATTGGCTCATCATGTCTTTGGCCAAAGTTTCCTAAGACACGAGATACTAAGCAGAGGTCTGGATAGGTAAACATGACTTGGGAGACTATCGCTGCTCAGAAACGCCAGGCCCTCAGGGCTACGATCCCCGCAGAGTGGGTGATTCCTTCAGACCTTCTTCCTCCTGATAGTCAGTTGGACGTGACGAACTTTCTCAAAGAGTCCGGCTGGTTTACCAAGAGAGAATTGGAGATTACTTCGACTCCAGCATCCCAACTTCTTGTGAATATAGCGACTGGCTCGTGGACATCGGAGGCGGTTACCCGCGCATTTTGTAAAGCTGCTGCTGCTGCTCACCAATTGGTACTGTTTCCCCTCGGATCAAAAAGGAAAAAAAAGTATATCTGTTCTTCAAGTCTCACTCATTTGATTAGACCAACTGCCTGTCTGAGATTCTGTTTGACAAAGCTATCCTTCGCGCACGCGAATTGGACGAGTATCTCAGAACAACTGGCAGGACCAAAGGTCCTTTCCATGGTCTCCCAATCTCAATCAAGGACAACTTCAATATCATCGGTCATGATTCTACCGTCGGTTTTACTTCACTAGTCAATGACCCCGCTACGTATAACAGCACCCTCATCGACCTGCTACTTGACACCGGAGCAGTGCTCTACGTGAAGACCAATGTTCCCACTGCTATGATGATCGCCGAGTCAGTCAATAATGTCTTTGGTCGTACCGTCAACCCACGCAACCGTAACCTAACCTCCGGCGGTTCTTCGGGTGGTGAATCTGCTTTGATTGCATTTGGAGCAAGCCGGTTGGGAGTAGGAACCGACATCGGTGTGTCCTTGAGTTCCTCTGATTAAGCATGCAAGATCTAACGAAACGGTCAAGGAGGCTCACTGCGTATCCCTGCTGCCTGTACGGGTATATTTACAATCCGACCATCCGCTGGGCGATTTCCCAATTTTCAAACCCGCTCTGGTCTCGCCGGTCAAGAGGCCGTCAACAGTGTCAATGGGCCCATGGCTTCGACTTTGGCCGAAATCTCTCTCTGGGCTAAGACGATTGTCGACCAGCAGCCTTGGGTCCGAGATCCCAAGTGTCTTCCCATCCCTTGGAGGACGATCACTCCTAAGCGCAGACTGAAGATCGCGGTCCTCTGGCATGATGGTATTGTCACTCCGACGCCACCAGTTGCCCGTGCCTTGAAAGAAACGGTTGCCAAGCTGCGGGAGGCTGGCCATGAGATAGTCGATTGGAAAACAACATGGCACGATAGACTGCTGTCTATCTTGTCACGCATGTTCGTGGCAGACGGTGGGAAATCCGTTGCCAGTCTTCTCAAGCCAACGGGTGAACCTTTCCGTCCCGAGATGAAAGCCTATGCGGAGGCAGAGGAGATGGGTGTTCACGCTATGTGGCAACTTCAGCTAGAGCGTAACGGGGTGTGCAAGTCATATCTTGACCAGTGGAATGAAAGTGGCATTGACGCTTTACTTTGCAAGTCTCCCTCCTGTCTTTTGGTTCTCGGCGCTAACTGCTTGTGATTAGGTCCTACGACACCCTATAGCGGTGTTGAGAATGGCAAATTCGCCTATGTGGGATATACAGGCGTTTTTAACGTTCTAGATTACCCTGCGGTCTCCTTCCCTTGCGGTGTGTATGCTGACAAAACGATCGACGGGGCCTATGACGGTAATGATCCATTGAGTGGAGTTGATGCACAGATACGGACTGATTGTGAGTAATGATTGAATGCTCCTTGACGATGCCACGCTAAATGAATCCAAAGACAATGCGGACAACATCCATGGAATGCCAGTCAGTCTTCAACTAGTTGGCCGACGACTAGAGGAGGAGAGCGCTTTGATGATGGCTGAAGTGGTTCTGCAAACATTACAAGGATAATCGTTCGGGTCGGGCTTTATATGCGATCATATAACTTTGGTTTGAGCTGGAAGTCTGTACTTGAAAAGACTACAACCCATGTTTTGACCACATGACGCGATTTTTCTCGCCGATTTAGAATGGTTTCCATAATGTAACTCAATCTGGATCAAGCATGAGATCTCTGTCAGTTGAAATACGGCAATGAAAAGTTTGGTAAAGATGATCAGATTGTTCAGACCACTAAAAGATAAGGGCATATGATACAATTAGCAAAGTGCTCAACACTGCAGTATCTCTTCGTTGGCAGCTATGATCAAACTTGAGCCTCAACTCGCTTGATATCTGTACCACTCGAGGGTGAAACCAAGCTGCTCGGGCGATCCCGAAGAAAGCATATCAAGAAGTCCACGCTTCTCGGGGCTCTCACAAAACGCCTTTTTCGAAGGGAAATCATCTGCGGAGCAGTTTGGACCCATATTGCTGCTACCAGGCTCTCCGGCATTGGCTTATTCAGGTAATATGACCTCGTCGGTACGACATTGAGGGACGGAGATTGTTTCGTTGTCAGTATTGTTTGGATTGACCCTCTCAGGGAGAAGTATCGCTGTACGATTGGCCAACTGCGCAATGGTAACGTAGTCGTTGTGCCAACACTTGAGAATAATGTCGTCAATTAGCGGATCACCATTCAATTTCGGGAATTGCATGTTCTGCAGTAAATCAATAACCTTGCACCCATGTTTATCAGGATCCTCAGTCAGACGTGTATCCCCATAAACCTCAGAGCCATAGTTCATGAAGTAGAAGATCGAACCTAGGGCGAATTTTTCTGTCCGAGGACCGAGCAAACCAGATCCCCGTTCTCGGTGGGTTTCCTCGTTGCTATTGAGTATTCTTCCGTATGGGGCGGAACAAGCTTCAAAATCTGTCCCGATTTCCGCCGTGCAATCAAAGTCCGAAAGTTTCAATTGGTCGCCATTTAATAGGATGTTCTCGGGTCGGAGATCACCATGGGCGAGGTTGAGCGATTCAAGAAAAGCGACGGCTTGAGCTAGGTCATTCATCCATTCTTTCCGGAGTGTGAGAGGTTCTAGTCTCTCTACTTTCGTGACGAGTTTAGTCTGCTGGTCGAAAGTGTGATTCTTTTGGATTCTAGAACAGAGGGGGCCATCTGGAGTGGTAGTTAGAAGATGTTGACTGCTGAAGACACATCAGGGCCGAGCCGTACCTCGCATGTACTCGAGGAAAATGCCGTTGTCTGTGTAAAGGAACCCCCGGACTATTGAGGGACAAGGCGGATGTCGAGAGAGGATCTCGTAAATCTTGAGTTCGTTCCGAAATTGGTCTTTTTCAAATGCGTCGTTTATGGGAACCTTGACCACGATGCTGGGATGAACCTCATAGACGAAGGAGATGCCTCCCTCCCAGACCCAGTGCACGTCTGGAAACAGTTGTTGGGTGGTCATCGTCAGGGAAAGACAAGATAGGTTGAAGGATTATGCAGATGGGTATGCTGCTAGAAGTTGAGGGAGGTGAGGGGAGAGAGGGAAGGACGCTGGACAGCAAGACAAGTACTCAAACAAAAAAGAATCCTCGGTGCCTGGAGAATTAAGCCTCTGCCACATTGTTAGCAGAGGCTTTAGCTCGTTCCCACTTCCCATTCCTTTTCACCCATACACCGTTGGCAATACAATCAGGGCATGGGTATCTCCTCTTAGCTTTGCCCATTTGTTGAATTCTCTTGATGATACCGCAGTTGTTGCAGCCATCTAGCGCCATGATCGTGCCGAATGAGTCGGTTCTACATCCACACAGATGCTCAACGGTTGGGATGGCTTGTTGACACATTCGTGTCTGAACATGTCTGGAGATGGTACTGGATGGATGGCGAGAGATTAAGGGTTAGTAGGTGCTGCCTTGAAGAATTCGTTGAAAAGTAATGACCCGACAATAACAACAAGCAAGCGCTATACAGCAGATCCTCCCCGCGAATCAGATAGCGGCTCCACCGCAGATCCCCAGCCACCCAACTTACCGCATCACCAGCCCTCCAGTCTCATCACTTTAATTTCTTCATCTTACAACCTCCACGTACTCACCCAGTTCATGGCGATAGCCGAGTCATCACAGCTCTAGAAAACCCCAGTCCCAGTCTCCTCCCTCGAAAACACCTCACAGGACACCGCGGTTGTCGCGCCGCGCTTATATCCAAGCTGAACCTCACCACGCAAGACCAATAACCAAACAAATCCCTCCATCACAGTCACAACCATGGACCCCCTCCCTCTCCCACGAGAAGCCGAACTTAATGCGACCCCAATGACCGGCCCAGACCCTCTCACCTTTGAAAATAAAAACATTCTCCACGCCCACCTCGAAAAGCGCTACTCCACCATCTCAATCCCCTCTACCTACGGCCACCTCAACTCCGGCCCTCCACCAGGTACAGTCGCAGGCATCGTCCTCGGCACCGTCGGCGGCGTCATCCTTATCCTCTATCTGACCTTCCTGGCCCTGAACCCCGGCGGTCTCGCGCGGGGGAACTCTGCCTCCGTAATAGACGAGGAAGTAGTCACCGTGCGCAGTCGGCGCTCCCCGTCACACCGGAGCGAGGTCATCGAAGTCGTGGAGGAGCGCGAGCGTGATCATGATCGTCGTCGCGATAGTTATCGGCGGCCCGGGTCGAGACGGCATATCACTGTTGAGGAGTCGGTGACGGGGACGTCGATGACCGAGCATTCGGACGTTGTGGAGGTTATTGAGGAGGAGTCTTCTGGTTTATCGTCAGTCTCGCCGTCGCATAGGAGGGGTGGAGCTGGTGGTGGGAGGGGTTATCGGACGGTGGATCCGCGCGAATATGGAGGCGGGAGCTCATATGATGGGGACAGTCAGTATCGTTGATTGTTGGGGGAGTTTGGTGGGCCTTATGCTCCTTGGGCTTCATAGCTCGGAGTTTCGATTTATTTGCATGTTGCGATACCCTTTCTCTCTATACCTAATGTCTTATGATCATGTTCTCGATGTGCACTATGATGAATATTATGTTTGACATTTCTCTACTTCCAGCTAGCTACCTAGAGCTTCTATAGAAAAAGACCGTATTGCAGAAGAGGCAGCAAGCCCAAGTGTATTAAAGGGATCGATTAGAGAGAGAATAGTAGCGAACAAAAAAGAACGAATGACAAGCAAGTGTCACAGCTTGAAGGACCCAGTCTTCAACGCCGTGTCCTGTTTTAGCGCCGGTGGTAACAGATAGAAACCGGGGATATATATATATGAGCGACGACCCAAAAAAAACAAGGCACCGCCCAAGACAGAAAAAGACCAACCAAACAAAAAGAAGAAAAGAAAAAAAAAAGAACGGCCCAAAACCAGACAAGCTCTCCGGGATCTCAAGCACCGGGACCAGCTCTCGGAGATACGGATCAACAGACCAGGACATTGTACTCGGACTCGAGCTTCCCAATTCTGCCACTCGAGTCGAGAGCTCCAATTGCACTCGACATATATCTCCGATGGGCACATCCATACGAGCCGAAGCCCTCCCCGGCAGACTTCCAAGTCTAGTCGCAAAGCACCACAGCATTCTGTCGATAAACATTTTCGGTTCAAGCTTTAGAAAAGAATGTCCAAGCAGCAACAGCATGCAAGCGCCGCCATAATACCAGCACAGATACCACCAGCACCGGAGCCACCACCGCCTCGGTCACCAGCATAGTACCCCTGCTGCTGCTGAGGGGGATAGCCCTGCTGCGGAGGATAGTACATCTGGCCCTGGGGTTGCTGCGGATAGTAACCCTGCTGCTGAGGGGGTCCATAGCCCTGTTGCTGAGGATAGTATTGTTGACCACCCTGTTGGCCTCCATAATAGTCCTGCGAAGCACCGCCACCTTGGGGTGGCGGGGAGTTGGGTTGGTAGCCGCCGTTGTCGTGCACGGGAGCTGGGTAAGAAGGGGGTGGGCTGGTCTGTATACGAGGGTTAGTGATCTTGTTGTGCTGAAAGAGTAGGAGAGTTCGAGGGATTGTTGGGTATGCGTTGGGATTGGGATACGAGGGTGTACGTACGGGCTTGTTGTAAGACATCTTGGGGGCTTGCTCAATGCGGAGCCGCTAGAGCGTTAAAGACGGGAGATGCGGAGATGGCGGGTTGAGTGGTTATGAGGGAAGTGCAACGGTAGATTGGGCGGATTGGGAGATGAAGAGGGTAAGAAGATATGGTTGTGCACAGGCAGAAGGAATCGCACGGCGACAGACCGAATAGCCAAGGGCTTGGAAGTGGTCAGGCTTGTGGTAGAGAACGCGCGGATTGCTCGGTGCAGAAAGTGGAGCGTGGCGCAGTTCCGGGGTTCGTTTCGGGAGTGGATGACTCAGCCCGCGGGCTGGGCAGAGTATAACTAACTGTCATGTCGATACATCTAGGAACCGAGGTTTGCTCACAAGTGTCTAATAATCTATGATAGGGTAGAAGGCCCACAGGAAAGTTGTTGAATGACTTTGTAGAGCAAAGAGAAAAGATATCTCTCGACTCGAGGTGAGGAATCTCATTTCCGGGCTTTTAATTGACATGGAGAAAAGAAAAGGGGAGGAAAAAAAAAACAAAAAACCAAGGACGCTGTCCATGTATCAAAACGCAAATTATAATGCACATTCAATAAGAGACCAAGTGACTCAAAAAAAAGAAAGTCAGGAAAATGCAAGACCGCAATGCTAGTCCGCAGAACATGTACGTAGAAGATGCAAAGGCCCAATCCTTCCAGCAAGTTTTACGAGGTTCTTCTATTCCTTGTCCTCGAGAGAAGCCTTCTTCAGCTCCTCCGCTGCATCAGCAGCAGCATCCTGCTCCTGGGCCAGCTCGGCCTCAGCAGTGGGTAGACCGTTGGCCCGAGCGGGCTTCTTTGCAGCGTCGGTGCTACGGCCGTTGGTCTCGGCGACGTTAGCCTCTTCCTCCTCGAGGCGGGCAATCTCCTCCTTGGCCTTCTGAATGTTCTGTACGTAATTACGTTAGTGAGTTATAATCACTTGATATCATGTGAACCGATGGGCAAACTTACCTCCTCAGTCTTGCTGGCCTGGTTCTTCTTCCATTCGGTGATCTTGGCGGCCAACTTCTCCACGGCAGCGGGAACATCGGACTGGTTCATGGGAGGGTCGATCTTGACTTTGGCGAAGTCCTCAATGATGCCAACATTCATGTTGAACTTGCCAGCCTCGGCGCCAGCGGCGGCACCACCCTTCTTACCCTTCTTGCCCTTCTTACCGGCAGAACCAACAAAGTAGTCCTCAACGTCGTCCTTGCGAACAACCTTCATACCCTTAAGGGCAGAGTCGTCAACAGTACGGCCAACGTTGGCACGGAACTTGCTGCCCTCATCCTTCTTGTCATCAAGACCAAGAGCGGAGAAGTCGTAGGCCGGGTCGAAGTGGCGGATAAGACCCTGAGCGGTAAGAATCTCGTCGGTGTAAGCGAGCTGAGAAGCCTCCTCGAGCTTCTTGTCGGCGACCTTCTTGCGCTTCTCGCGCTCAAAGGCATCCCGCTCGGCCTTTTGACGCTCGCGGCGGATGCGCCAGGCCTCATCCTCGTACTCCTTGTAGGCACGACGAGCCTTGAAGTAGTTGTCCTTGATCTCACGGATAGCAGCATACTTCTTCTGCTGGTCGTTGCGCAGCTGAGTGCGCTCATCGCGAAGAGCGTTCAGGTTCTTGTAAACACCGTCCTGCTCGGCCTTAATAGCATCCAGCTCCTTTTGGATCTCGGAGTACTTGTCGCTCAGGGCCTTAGCCTCGGGGTTGTCCAGAGTCTTCTTGAGTTCCGCAATCTGGGCCTTCAGGTCATTGATACCCTTCTGGGCCTCCTCGAGACCAGCGAAACCCTTACGCTGCTTGCGCAAGTTGGAGATGTCCGAGAGAGCCTTGCGCTCATCAACCAATCGCAGGGTGCCGGAATCGACCTGCTTCTCAAGACGGTCGATCTCCCGGTCGATCTCATCCACATTCTTGAAGGGCATCTTGCCGCGAGAGTTGTTCTGCTCCGCGATGCGGGCCTTGAGGGTGGACTCGAGGGCATTGACCTTCTCGAGGGTGCTGGAGCGGGAGGTCTTGAAGCCAGACTGCTTCTGACGGATGGAGGAGAGTTCGGCGCGGAGCTCCTGCTGCTTCTTAACGACAGGAGAGTCCTGGTTGTTGGGCTTGGCGTTGTCCAACTTGGCCTTGATTTGGTTCTGATAATTTGCGCAAGTTAGCGACTGGACTCGGGAAGGGAAATGTGACATGTGGGCACACGCGAGGTATTAACCCCCGCCATGGGAGTGCTCGACGGGCAGCGCAACACTCCATCAATTCCCAATTAACGGCGCCATGAAGCCAGATAATCCAATTGAAAAGTGAAATTCACACATACCAACTTCTCCTGTGCAGCCGTGTGCTCCTTCTCGGCCTGGGCCAGGCTGGCCTTGTAGGCCTCCTCATCTGGCTTGGTGGGCTTAGCCCGGGGCTCCGCAGGGGCAGGAGCAGCCATTGTGCAATGGGGACAGAGAAAGATGAGAGGAAAGGAGACTTGAAGGGTTCCTCGGGATGAAAAGGAAAGGAAAGAGGAAAGAAGGTTGCCCACGAGGGGAAAGGGGAAACGTTTCGAACAATTAAAACGGGCCTCCGGTTCGGTCAGTTTCTCCGCTTTACTAAACTGCCTCGCCTGGCAGAAAGTTCCCGCCGATTTTTCGATCCTTCACCTTATCTTTCACGACACGTTCCTGCGCGCCCACCTTTTCTCTTCTTTGCGCTTTGCTTTCCCTTTTTTTCATAGATTCATCTATTAGTCGATAACATACCGATCATGGATGGGGATATTCCCGTCACCAGCACCGATGCCAGTCGGGAGATGAGCCGGCTTTGGCGCACCTGGAAGACGGTGCATGAAATGCTTGCAGACCGAGTAAGCTCCCTTCCTGTTCTTACTATGGCTTTAGTTGTCGCACATACAAATGAACCTGAGGCTAATCATGTTTTGCGCTTGACAATAGGGCTACGAGGTGTCAGAAGAGGAGCTGAAGGTTTCTCTTGAAGAGTTCGCGCGGAAATATGCAGACCCTATGGGATACCCTGAGTATGCAAACCTACCCCACAGCTCCTCTTAAATGCGAGGAAGAGCGATTATTCGGTGCTTTTCAGAGATTGAATACCACTAACACGTCATTGCCTCTATTGCAGCCGGAAAAGAATGACAATCCAAGCACGCCCCACCGAGGAAATGAAGATGAAATACACTGCGCTGCCGACCAAATCCAACCCGAACCCTCAGCCCGACTGCGGCACTATCTACGTCGAGTTCTGCCCCGAGGCCTCTGGACTCGGTGCCAAGCAAGTGCGCGCATTCAACCACGCCGTTTCCGAGAACAACTTCCACACCGGCATCTTCATCACTCAGGTCCCCCTATCGCCCACCGCCGTGCGCATGCTCAACATCAACCCCGGCCGCATCGGTGAGACCTTCCAGGAACAGGATCTACTTGTCAACATCACCCGCCACGAGCTGGTCCCCAAGCACGTCCTCCTCAGCCCGGAAGAGAAGGCCAAGCTGTTGCAGCGTTACCGACTTAAGGAGTCGCAGCTGCCCCGTATGCAGGTCTCGGATCCCGTCTCGCGATACTTGGGTCTGCGCCGCGGCCAGGTCGTGAAGATCATCCGTAAGAGTGAGACTGCTGGTCGTTATGCCAGCTACCGGTGGGTGATCTAAAAAGGGTCCCCAGACGAGCTTGGTCCCGGTTTTACTTCTTTTTTTTTTGGGTCTCACCTTCTCTCGCCTTCAATGGCCCGATCACCGGGTTTCGAGATCATGTGAGAACCGATACCCCAACGCGCATCAAGTCCCTCCCCAACTCGGTCCTTTCTGCTGTGCGACATACATCCCGTCGCCCTATCCTTTCACCTCGAGCTTTGAATGCCTACAGGAAAGGAAGGGTATAGGCGGCCTGCGCCAGACGACACCAGGTGGGGACTGGATCCGGAGTTTTTCTTGCACCACACACAAACACAAAAAAGGTTAGTCCGCTTGTATTATGGGCAGCATAGGCGTACTGGCGAAGTTTCTCCATCATCCACGGGGGCCGGGGGCTGATATGTATCTTGAATTTTGTAATTTGTGCCTTTTTTTGGCTTCAGGCTAGATGAATACACTGGATGTCTACTGGATATACGAGTAAATGATTTCCTCTAGCGTATACCGAGTATAAGGTAGCAAGTCAAATTTGGAGACAGTCTCGGTTCAAGAAATCGACGAGAATGAGAGATGGTGAGACGAAGGACATCTACGCAGATGTACGAGTCAAAAATGGGTTCATATCTTCATAGTATGTGGTATGTGATGTACAAAACCAGCCAAGCAAAAAACAAACAGTTCCGTATGAGGGTTTTGTTTTACATAGTGCCTCCTCTCTGGTATCCAAGAGGGAGGGAATGAAAACCCGCCAACGCCAACGCTAAATCCACCGTCATAAGATCGGCGAACACAAATGCTGCAGAAGCCAGAAGCAAAGGGGGTATGACCGTGAAGAAGCAGAAATCTTAAACCCAAGATCCCAAAAGAAACAAAAAGAAATAAGAAAGGAATCCGACTCCTCCTAGCCAGGTAAATCACCAAACCAAAGTAAATTTAGAAAAAAACAATCGTATCGCATCGCGTGTCAAAATTAGGGTCGGTGGGTATGTCTCGAAAGTAGGCCGCCTACATCTTGGAGCTCGACATCTACGTCAAGGGAGATGTCGGGTGAGGTTCGGTAGGGCGGCAGGGTATGGGATAGTTGTCTCGTGGTAGCGGTAGTATTGATAGAAGGTGGTGATGAGAAGCGTGACTGGGGCTGGGGTTGAGGCGGTGTGGAAGCGGTGGTACGAGGTACAAGGACGCCAAGATCCTCGAGGAAAGCCCTGCTACCACGACGTTGACGTTGAAGTTCGACAGGAGCAGTCGTTGAGGGGGTCATCGTGTGGCGCGAAAGAAGGGCGGGTCGTGAGTCTCGTTGTGGTTCTGGTTCGGTCCGATTTAGGAGACCACCGACATCGAAGAAAGATACGCGGCGAGAGAGAGGTGGTGGGGATGAGGGTGCCTTGTCACGGGGGGATTGGCTGGTCGGGAGGTATTCGCGAGGGCTGATTTTGATATCGAGGCTGTCAGACGTTGAGGCGCGGTCTTCATCCGAGGTTTGGCTTTGGTTGAAGGACCATGACGGATCGATGGAACCGGTGCGAGCGACCATGAGAGGTACAGGTGGAGCTGGGATAGGAACGGCACCGCCTGGAGCTGAGGAGTAGAGCTTGGGATCGAGCCGGATGCCTAGGTCTCCAGCAAGATCAGAGTCACTGCCCCATTGATGCTGCATGACAGTGTTGCGGCGGACATAGCTATTGTCCATGCTTTCGGTAACGGACGCGGAGCCCTGGGCGCGCTTGTACTTGAGTTTCTTAGCGCCGCGATCACGGACGAAAGAACCGATCACAACGAGATTGGAGACAGCCGTCGCAGCGAGAATCTCCAATGAAGCGACGAGAGAACGATACGGTTGTGCACCTCGACGCTCGATCACGGACGGTACCCGGTAGCAGGTGATGGCGACTAAAATCAGTGAAAGGCAGAAGAGGGTGACGAGGGCGAGCTTTCGTTTGATGGGCATCTGGGCCATCAAGATGATGGGTACAGGGAAGGCAACGAGAAGAAGATCTGTGATGACGTCGCAAGCCCCCATCGTAATGAGCTGCGCATACCCGCTCCGGCAACTAGGTCCAGGGTCTGGGATGACCTGCCAGTAATGGTCCATGGGCTGGCACTCAGCCAGCGTCGCGATGACGACGGCGACAAGGGTGGAGATGAGGAAGAAATGGATAAAGCACAGGAACATAGCCACTGACTTACGCCAGACCATGCCAGTGACTCGTTTCAGGAACTCGCAGACCGTAAGCTTGGCTGTCCAGATACTAGATTAAGAAGAAGACGTATAAGTCAGTGACCGGCTCCGATTCAGAGTAACACCACGTTGAGATTAGAACTGATCTTACAAGATGGCGTAGAAGATGCGTGCTGCCAGGACCAGCTTACTTCCGATCACCCTTTTGTCGATTTGGTCCTGCGTCAACCCGGCCGTTTGAGTATTGTTGGTCCCGAAAACCAACACGAAATGAACCAGCACCATGCGAATGGTAAGCGGGATGACGCTGAGCATCACGACCTTGTCTTCGGGAAAGAAGCGCTCGATTCGCACGTAGCGACCGCATAATCGGACGATAATAATCGCTAACGAGAAGCCCGTGGCCCACCAGCTCATCATTAAGGTCGGATTGATGTCATTTCGCGACTCAAAGGCCGGAGGGACCTTAGGATAAAGGCCTCGTGTGGCCAACGAGGCAATTTCCATTGATTCCACGCTGAAACCACCTCCGAAGAGGGGCCTGTAAATCGTGAATTGTGTTTTTCAATCCTGGGAGATTCGATGGATGATGGCGACAAGCGTATCTTTACATCTCATGTCGCACGTGAGGGAGGCGGACCTTCGAGGCGTTCAAGTGTGGGGAGGGGAGCTGTACACTAAGGGCCGATCGGGGGGGGGAGCCACTAGTGAGAAGAGGATCGTCGCAGGAACAAAGAAGCGGACCGAGCGGAAGGAGCAAGACACGGTGTAGGAAGCAAAGAAAGGAACAGGATGAGTCCTGTTATTCAGGATCCGCGTTTCGCTTCGGGTCTGAACCGTCACCGATCAAAGAAGAGGGGAGAAGGGCGATTAAAGAACGCATTCGGTGTGTCCCGGAGGCTACCGAAGTAAATATGAGCCACCGTTCTCCTGGAGGGGGGAGAGACAAGGATCAGAAAGTCAGAAAGAGGCGAAGGCGATGATAACACGAGGACCAGTGAAAGCCAACACGCTAATCTCTGGGCCTTTTTTTTTTCCCTCTGGGCCAAGTTCCACAACCAAGATTCGTGATTGATCATTGCACTATTGCTGCGGCCAGAAAAGAAAGGGCCCTTGGCCAATTCAGCGTCAGCACTGCAGGTGCCAGGTGCCAGGAGCCATGATCGCCGTATCGCCGTGTCGAGTCGAGTTCATCATATCACACATGCTGACGCGCTTCCCAGCCACTCAGGGCCGCGGTTTCTCAAGTAGTCCCCCGGTTCGCCCCTCTCTGTCTCGATCTACGGTGTGAGGGGAATTAAACGGGCCACCGGAGTCCGGAAGCTTTGGCCCACGCTTGCGGGGGAATCAGGAGAATGGAGACGAGGCGAATCAGGCCTTGGCTGGGCACAACGCCTATGTGGACGAGGATGACTTTGGGAACACTGAACATGAGACCGCCTTCTTTTGCGGTAGGATTCGGACTTTGTAGCACGATGATGATGATAGCTCTCTCCCGTCGACGGGACGAGGATGTACCAAACGGGAAATTCTTATCGAGGGGATCTATTTTCCACGTGGACTATTCCCCGAACGAGCACGGCGGCCGATGGTAATTACATTACATACCGACTTTTCAATGATAGCCCCTCGTTCTGCTCCCTAGATCTAACCCTGAAAAGACAAAAAAGGTACTATCTAGGGTTCGGAACCCAGGGTCGATGATCGAGAAGATACAAAATAGCACCATGAAGACTCAGTTATATGACTGCCTGGACAAGTGTCGAGTGCCACTGGCAAACGCTAAGAAAATCAAGGGACACCAAGTGGATCGGGCACACCACGCTAGCACCGCCAGATAAGCCCCAATCCTTCCTATCATCGTGAGGCTGACTACTCCATTCGCTCAACTTTACTCCAGTAGGAAGCTAGACACATGGCTGACCAGCCAGCATGCTGGTATGGATCAAACTCTATTGCATTTCCACCCAGAGGACGCTATCCTCATGTGATGACTCCTTTATATAACTCCTCGGTACGCCGATAATCTGGTTAAAATCAGCCGAAATGCTATCTCCCCTGATTCATACAAGATAACCCATAGATCATAGATCTAGAAAGCAGAACCGAGCATTCATCCCCGTTTTTTCCGTACGGAGATGTCCCAATGACTCTCCGTGTACAGTATCTATCCGGAAGCAAGTTTAAGTGTACCGTAGGAAAACATTTACCCAACCACCGCGGCCGCTGCATCCTCCCGTTGTTCCTCGTCCCGAACCGACTGGATGCCCGCGCCGTTGCGTACTCCGTCCAGCACCACGCGTAGCTCCTGCAAGAACTTGGTGACCTCAGCCTCGGTACCAATCGTGATACGTAAGCAGCCCTCACATCCATACTCCTTGCCCCGGAATCGCACCACCACCCCACGCTGCTCGGCCATAGCTTCGTACGCTGCCAGGGCGGTGACGTTGCTGGGCCGCCCTTCGGCGTCGAGCATCTCCACTAGCAGGAAGTTCGAGTCCTGGCCACCTCGGAATCGGCCCACACCGGGGATCTGCGGCAGCTCACGGAGGAGGCGGTCACGCTGAGCAACAATCTTCTCACGGTACTGGCGCATGACCGCCATATTGGGGGCCGTCAGCGCAGCCGTGGCTAGCGCGCTTGTCGGACTAGATATGTTGTAGGGCGCCTTTAGGCTGTTTAGCAATTGGGCAATCTCGGGGCTGGAGTAAGCAACGCCCAGGCGAATACCCGCAAGGCCAAAAGCCTTGCTTAAGGTCTGCATCACGACAAGGTTGGGCCAATCGTTCACCCACTCGGCCAAACTGGCACCCTCGTGGGCAAAGTCGATATATGCTTCGTCCACAATGACGACGCCGTTCCACGTCGGGTGCTCCAGCACCGTCTGGATATCCTCCTTGCGGATCAGGTTCGCCGTCGGATTACCCGGGGAGCAGATGTATGCTAGCTTGATCGAGGGGTCGGCCGACAGGGCCTCGTTGACCTTATCGGGCTGCAGGTGGAATCCATTGTTCACATCCAGCGGCACCTTAACGATCTCGATGTCATTGACCTGTGCGCTCACGCTATACATGCCGTAGGTAGGCGGGCAGGTGAGAATCTTGTCCTTGCCGGGGACACAGAAGCACCTTAGCAGTGCATCGATTGCCTCGTCCGATCCAACTCCAACAAACATGTTCTCGGGGCGGAGGGTCTTCTGCGTGTGGTGGTGGGTATTGCGGAGGTTGCAGAACAGCTGCTTGAGCTCAATCTGGTGACTAGATCGA
This sequence comes from Penicillium brasilianum, assembly GCA_001048715.1. Classification (NCBI taxonomy): domain Eukaryota; kingdom Fungi; phylum Ascomycota; class Eurotiomycetes; order Eurotiales; family Aspergillaceae; genus Penicillium; species Penicillium brasilianum. The sequence continues at coordinate 3,136,025 of CDHK01000003.1, forward strand.
GCAATTGACTGTTAGAATACGGTTTCCTACTTCTCACAGAGACCTTAGTCGGCAGTTCATGGGAGATACTAACGGGTCGGGGTATCGGTTCAAACCCAAGAAATCAATCTCAGGCTTGGACGCGCCCGTCGCATCACCAGTCTGCGACGCCTGCAATGCACCCTCCTTTCCCAATGCCAACCCAGGACCATAGGCATTCTCGTTGGCGTCGAGAAGCACGTTCGTCCCGTCATCTTTGTAGTCACTGACTCATTAGCGCGGGATCGGGCCGTTCATCGGAGGTGGGCGACCTACTCGCGAGCGCACCGGTAGGGCTGCAGCTTCAAAATATTTGGCCGAGCGCATGTCTGCAAATTGAATGGTGATGACCTTGGAGCCATTGTGGATGTTATGTTGGGGTTTCGGGACTCGATGATGTCGAGGAGCAAAAGTTGGTGGGGTGGCGGGGAGTTCCTTATCAGAGTTGAAAGCGGAAGTATTTATTCTTGGTGCCGCAAGGTACCGTTAACTGACTCACGATATAGAGAGATGACTCAGACAGCGATGCCAATTGCAAATCAGAATAGAGGTAGCACAGGATATATTTATGGGACTAAAGTAGACATCAAGTGCGAAATTTTGTGTTGACTCTATTGTATAAAATTCCGACGCACCAAAGTATTCTGAAGGAGGCCGAGCTCGGCGGCTACCAAATCTCTTCGGGAGGCCCAACGGCCAACGGACATGAATAAAATCTCAGCTCTATATGTAACAAAAAGTAATGTATTTTCAATGCAGAAATGCCAGAGACATGGCAGTGATACTGTGCCTCACAACGCCCCCCATATGCCAACTGATCCTCAATGATTCCGTACAATTCCGTATGATGCTGTCGATGCCATAAACATTCCAAGAGGTATCCTAATCTTTCTTCTGCTCGACTTTCTCAACCATTTCAGTCTTCTCGGCCTTCTCAGACTTCTGTGTTTTTTCGGTCAATTGTGCCTTGTGAGCCTGTGCCTTTCTGTGCTTGTCCCGCTTTTCCTTCAAGTATGTCAAACTCTTGCCTACACCGGCAGTCAGGGTGCCCTTGATGGTTTGGACAGTGCTGGGCCAGCGGATGGTCTTCGAAATTGATGCCGAAACCTCCTCTTGAAGGTGAGTATCGTCTGCGATGCGGCGTTCAAAGGGACCTCCTTGGGGACGGCGAACGATTTCTTGCTTGGAATCGTCATTTTCCTCCATCATCTTGTTGAACTCGGCCCGAGGAATGGCAAAGCGGGACTGATACTGGAAGTAGAGCTTCTGTCTGAAAGATTCGGGAAGACGTCGAACCATGTTACCGCGCTTGACCGGATCCATGTCCTGCACCATCGCCAGGATAGAATTCGGATCGTCAATCCAATCGTCCTGGCTACAGCGGGGGTCTTGGAATGTGACGTTGGGGAGATTGCTAATGAGCGGAGCATAAAGACGTCGGAAGTGGGCCATCTGCCCAGACACAATGTTGCGCACCTTGCCAGGGTCCTCTGTGGGCAGTACCATCCGCAGGTCACCCATGTAGCTAATGCCTGCGATAGTGCTGTACAGTTCGAACTCACTGAACCGTTCTGGAAGCAGGAGCAATGCCACTCGGAGAGCAGAGAGCAAGTTCATCTGGTTCGCTAGCCGCACCTTGGGATGATCACGTAGAATCTTGACTGGCTTATGTAACCGGCCGGCAAGATATAATGTGTTCCATTGTGTGAGATCTGTGCACAATGTATCCAGATTGACCACACCGTACTTGATCAGGGTCCCGTTCACGGTGATGTGGGTGTTGAAATATACACCAGCGCCAAATCGATCCTGCACCTGCGAGACCACGTAGGATCCCAGCGAGCCTAGGCCTGAGTAATGATCACGGTGCTGGTGAAGATTGAGATCATGCCAGTGTTGTGAGTAGGAGACTCCAAAGATGAAATCAATCATTTTCCCGGATCCTTGCTGCATTTTCTGGATGGCGGCGGGTGCCGACGGATGGGTTGAGCCCGCGGAGGATGCGCCGGTCTGTGTAAACACACCAGAACCATACGCAAACGCATATCGGATGGGTGCTCTGAATTGCCAAAGAATCTGCCGTAGTGCCTCTTTGAATTCCTGGTTTATGATCATATGTTGGTTGACACCGAAGTCCTTTGAGGGGAGCTCTGAGAAGTTGGAGATAGATAGGTTCGGGTTGTGGTCCCAGTCTGATTCGGAGAGAAGCGACGAAGTCGAGAATGAAGCAGAAGACGGTGATCTTCCAGAGGAGACATTGTATAATAGTTGGGATGCCGAGCCGCTGGCTTGAGATGGGTAATAAGGAGAGTCTGGGGTCGGGCGGGATTGAATCGAGAGATATCGGGCCGACGTGGGCACCCATGGAAGAGGCGAGAAACGGGCTCGAGACTGCCAGAGAGAACTGGCGCAAGCGCTGCGAGGGGCAACCATCTAAAGATGAGTGTTCATTAGCATATCTGTTCCGCCAAGGTAGATAGTGTAGTTTCGGCTTTCGGGTCCGTACGGTTGGCCGCATTGTCACGATTCTGGGGGTAGAGAAGGAGCGGAGCACAAGGCTCAAATAGATGTAGATCAGGAATTGGCCAATCGCTGCAGCATGGAGTATCTATAGCTAGATTCAACAGGCCAGAAATGAAGGAATAGATTGGAGGTTTGCCAAAGGGCTGCGTCGTCCTCGGGGAACTTTCGGGTCTGACGTCGTCGGGCTTAGGTAACCAACCCGATCACGTGGGATCGCGTCGCATAACAACCAAAGTAAACAGACCAAACAGACTTATATCAACAACGACTAACGCCACCACCTCGACATACAGAGCCGGTTTTCGACACCGATCTGAGGGCTCTCTGTCCATTCCAGTACCTCGGAAATCATGGACTCCGAAATGGACACGTTTGCGGCCCGTCTGGCCAGCTTCGACGTCGTGCTTAGGTCCGAGAAGCGGAGATCTTCGACCACGAAAAGCTCCGATGTGATCGCATGGCCTCACCAGAGTCCATCGCCGGCCGAGGTACATAATTTCCTGTGAATAGTGTTCGGCGTTAACATGACTAACGTGGAATCGCTTCACAGTTGGCACACGCCGGCTTTTACTACAAACCGTACGAGACGAACCCGGACAACACTACATGCTTTCATTGCAATCGAGCTTTGGACGGCTGGGAAGAGGAAGACAACCCCATAAAAGAACATCTTAAGCATTCTCCTGGCTGTGCATGGGCAATTATGATGGACATCCAGCAAGAAAGCTCCAACCCCTCCACGATCGAAGACCCAACCAGTGAGAGAATAACCCAAGCGCGTATTGAAACATTTGGAACCCAATGGCCGCATGACGGAAAACGGGGTTGGCTCTGCCAATCAGACAAGGTATTATATTTTGCGCCTTGGCTCTTATGATCTCATTACTCACGGTTACGATAGATGGTCAATGCAGGATGGTACTTCTGCCCCAACGAAGAGAGCGACGACTTAGCCAGCTGCGCCTATTGCAAGCTATCGCTCGATGGATGGGAGCCCAAGGACGACCCTTTGTAAGTCGGATGGCTGCTCCTTCCTCCCTATGAGCCTACAAGCTAATGCCTCGCCCGCGCCTAGTGACGAACACCATCGCCGTTCCCCCGATTGCTCCTTCTTTGTATTCGCACATCTCCCCGGGAAGAAGGGAAGAGGACGACCCAAGAAAAACCGCACTTCCAAGGCATCTTCCCGGTTGTCAACTCAATCCGTGGCTACTGTTGCATCTGAAGCGCCTGAATTATCAGAGATGGAGATTGATGATACGATGGACGAAAGCATGATTTCGCAAGCAACAGTGAAGCCAAAGGGGGCAAAGAGGGGACCCAAGGGCAAGGGAAAAAAGAGCAAGAAGGAAGACGCCGACTTGCAAAGCGAAGGGGATTTCGAGGAGCACCCACAACCGGAGCCAGCTAAACCCAAACGCGCTGGACGGGGGAAGAAGCGAGTGAGCGAGGAGATGGCTAAGGATGATCTGGAGTCTCTTGGTCAGGCAGAACCAGAGCAATCGGAAGAGCCTCCTGCAAAGCGCCGCGCCACGCGAACGCGCGACAGCAGCAGTATCTCTCAGCCCCACAAGTACGATTCGCAAGACCATTCAGTCCTCGATGACGCTTCGATGGATGAGGCTCACGAAGATGAGTCCAAAAAGACGCGCAAGGGATCAAAGAAAGGGGCGTCAAAAGGCAGGAAGGCCTCTGATGTATCGGTCGCACCCAAGTCCAGGCCCAAGGCTCGCATGCGACGAGACTCGGAGCTTGAGGCTGAGATAGAAGCAGGTCTTGAAGCTGACGATCCCCATTTCGTGGAGCCCGAGCCGGAGCCCGAGGTCGAGGCCCAGCGAGAGATGAAGCTTCAGGATGAGCCCGAGCCAGAACCCGAGAAGCCCCGAATTTTGAAGAAGACCAAGTCTAGCAAAAAGTCGAAAGCGGCTGGGAAGTCATCCCAACCGCCTCAAGATGAGCTCTTGGACTACATGGACGAGCCTGAAGAGCAGCCAGAAGCCCCAGTGGAGTCGGTTATGGTTGATGTAACAGACGACGAAGAGGCCCCGGCTCCAAAGTCGAAGTCAAGTAAGAGCTCTAAGAAGAAAGGGACTAAGAAGTCCAAAAAGCAAGAACCTGTGCAAGAAGAGGAGCGTGAGCTTGAAGGGAAAGCAGAAGAATTTGAACGTGATGAGCTTGAGCACCACGATTCATTCACCTCGGTGGAAGTCGTCCCGCGTGAACCAGAGTCTCAACCAGAGCCAGAAGTGGAACAGCCAGCTGAGAAACCTTCGAAGAAGAAGTCATCCAAGAAGGAGGACAAAGCTAAGAAGTCAAAAAAGACGAAGAAGGTGGAAGCATCCCCGCCTCCACCTGCTCCCCAGCCCATTGAGGATGAGCTTGGTTTCGAGTCTTCGAGAGATGACCAGGAATTTGGCACTCCGGATGATTTGCCTGATCAGATTCAGGTGGTCCCATCACCGCGAGCATTATCACCGGCGCCAGAACAGATCCTCGAAAGGACGCCGGTGCCACCAAAGACGACAAAGCGATACAGCGATATTCCTCAAGAGGAACATCTGGCGCAGTCTCTGGCCGAGTCGCACCGTACTCGAAGCAATGAGCGACGGACCTCTCAACGAGGCCGAACATCCACTCGAGATGTATCACCACTACCAGTGCCTCATCAGAGCACGCCATCCCTGTCACCACAGTCCTCTGACGCGGAGAATCGCCCCCCTTCATCACTTCCTTCGTCGAAACGGCCAATCGTTGCGTCACCGCCCAAGGAGGAGACAGTTCGAACACCACTTGCAGCCAGCACCCCATCGCCCTCGAAACGAAACTTGAACGCTGGTTTTCCGGCATCCGGGCATCCATGGACGCCCGTGGACATTGACGAAGTCTTGTTTGGAGAAGCTAGCGACAAGGAGAATGCAGACCTCGTTAGCCTTCTGAACGGGGCCAAGGCAGGTCTGACCAGCCCAGAGAAGAGGATGACGGTGGAGGAGTGGATTAGGTGGAATGCTAAGAATGGCGAGGAAAGATTGAAGCGAGAGTGCGAACGACTTGTCAGTCAGTTCGAGAAGGAAGGGGGTCGGGCAATGCGGCGGCTTGAGGCCATCGAATGCATCGACTAAGTATGCATAATGCGGCGTTTTTTGGGGTTTCTACTTGAAATGACTCTGGGATTGGGTACAGGCGTTCGGGAGGGAAACTCTAGCAGAGTGTGTTAATTGTGAATATGTGAATCAATTCTTTCGGCTTTCTGATGTATTGCTGCCCAAGAAAGCAACGAGGCCTTGTATGAAGACTTGTAAAAACGAGAGTGCGCCCCAAACTCCGAGGGTATCATAAAGTACATTATTTTTCAGGATCTGACCGCTATCGATCCAGTCAGCAGAATGACCATGATGGTCTGCTTCCTCCTGCTTAAGCAATAATTCCCAATCGTCCCTCCCAGCTATCCTCCTCCTGCTTAACCCCATCTCCACCCTTGCGACGCTTCTCATTCCGCTTGCGTCTCCTCTCCTCCCGCTCTTTTGCGTCAATTTCCTCACGCTCACGCAGTCTCTCTCCGAGGTCAAGCTGCCAAGCCCTCCGCTCTTCCTCCTCCCTCACCCGCTTCTGATGCGCCAACATCCGCAACCTTAAACGCACATCTTCCACACTCGCCCGAGCAACCTCTCCACTCTGCCCCGTAGCAATCAAATGCTGCTTGCTATTGAAGTGCTCCACCAGCTGGATATTATCCTTGAACGTGAGATCACAGTCCTCGCAGTAAAATCCCGCTCCACGTCCACGTTTGCCTAGCGCGGCTCCCGCCGGCACAATCGTCGTCTTGCCCACCATCGCGTCGACTTTGAGTCGCTCCTGGCGAGCGGTGGTTGCGGAGAGGGAGCCATAATCGACCGGGGCGTGATATTTCTTGCCGAGGAGTTTGGCTTCGTAACGGGCTTTGCCTTCGGCTTTGCGCTTGGTTTCTTCGTCGGCGGCCTTTTTGGCGTATTCTTCCCGGTCCCAGGTCTTGCGGAACGCGGTGTCCGAAGTACCGCCTGCTGCCGTTGGCTTGGACATTGTGTGTAGGGAGAAGGTGGTAGATTGGAGGAGTGTGGAGGTGGTAGATTTGTTGCTGGATGTAGAGCTTGAAGATCGAACTATCAAGTCTTGACCGGCGGGCATGTGGATTATGTAAGCGACCAATCCCCGATCATGGTCCACTTGGCCAGTCTCATCAATCCATGGATACTCACTTGTATAGAGAGCGATTGGATAGCTATTTAGAGAAGCAGTTTCATATTGACTCACAGCTGCAGATCTGCGTCTCTGCCTGACAGCTCATATGACCAACGTATGTCGCGGTAGAGTTCCAGGCGACAAGATACGAGGCTGGCTAAGCCAAAATGATCGTAGCTCGGCAACTCGCTCCCTATTTGTGGAGGCTCAAGCTCCTTATTATAGCTATCCGAACGGACAGCTGGACGATATCGCTGGTGGATATCTCTAACAATGTGAACCTTCATCTCGAACATGTCAAGGTGGCAGATGTGTCCCCAGGCAACCACTTTCCCCGAGCTCCTGCCAGATATATACGCCCAGGTTCCCAACGGAGTACTTAAGACACGCGAAGGTCGGGGGAGAGCCCTCCCCTCCGCATTTTGAGCCTCATCAAAACATAAGCACAAACACAAGCAGCCAGTACCACTGCCAGTGCCAGTGCCATGGATCCACCAGCCACGATGGAAACGTCTACGACGACACCCAGGATCAATCTGATGGATCTCCCCTTGGAGCTACATATACAAATCGCCTCATTTTTGTCATACCCCGACGCTCTCGCACTGAAACATTCATGCAGCCACTTCTATTACATGATCTACACGGGCGTACACCTCAAAGTGGACTGGCTCGTCGAGCGATTTGAACGAAAGCTTGAATGTCCCATGGAGAAATGCTCTTTCCGCACGGACGAGGCATTCTGCAACTGGCGAATACGTCGCATCATGGAACGGCGCCGACAGCATTTGGAGTGTCGGCGAACCCCTGGAGGCTGCTGGGTTGTCGAGGGCCAGACATGTCAGAGCGATCTAGTTCCGCTGTGGTTGAAGAGACAAGGTCCGAGAAGGATTGCAAGGTCACTGGCTATGATTGGGCGTGAAGGTTCGTTGTTCTTGTTGGAGATCCATTGATGACCCCGGGCTGACCTCGTGTGGAATGCTAGCATTCATTATCGGTTCCTTTGCGATAATGCTAGAACTGCTATGGCATTTTGCACGAAGTCACGTCGTGGATTTGCTTGCGAGATCGAGCAGTGGCTGAATGCTGCACCTATTTGATTCAAGATTGAAAGATCGCAGTCTCCTTGCTTCAAGCACCACCATTCGCGTCATATGACGCCCAAACACTGGCCTTATTCTCCAGCTTCTGGCCTAGTCAGTTTTACGTTGTTAGTCGACGATACCATCGAACAGCACGAACAGCAAGTGATGCTTACGCCCTCTGTTCTGGACCCATTACCTCCACAAGGAATTCACCCGCTGACCAGGAGAAGAGGACTTATTGAGATGTCACAAACAGGACAGGGCTTTCTGGAAATCCACGCATAATGTCAAATGTATACTAAGTTACGTGAATCAATGTTTAATCAAAGGTTGGTCGACTGCCAACACCCTCGGGGTATCAAGATTGAGCTAGGCCCAAAAGGCCAGCCTCCCCCCGATCGCAAATCGATCAGATCGAATTTATGCAATGACCACACCCCAGATCCACCCAAATAAGATCTCCACGTACATCATGCAATAAACAGCTCCAATTCCGAGCTCGACCCTCAGATCCGGATTATCTTATCACTGACGTCACAACGACGTTCCCCTGGCCATCATTGCATACAGAACTACACGAATACAAGATTCTTTTTTACAAGAAAACTATATAATCTGGACATTCACCCTACTTGAGCATACTCTCAAATATCTTATTGTATCATACAAATTAACTCATCATGTCTCAAAACGCAACTATCAACACCACGACGGGCAACCACCCCGTGGACCCCTACAAGACCCAGAACCTGGAGGATCCCCCATTGGCTCAAAAGGTCCAGGAACTAGTCGATTTCATCACGCAGGTCAAGTTTGGCATGTTGACCACCAAGCAATCTGAGGGTGACTACTTGGCATCGCGATGCATGGCTCTCGCCGCTACGGTATGTGAATCAATCCAACTATACCACTCTCTATCAAACAAACCACATCAATACCACCGGGCACTATATCCACGGTGGTATTCCAAGAATAAAACACATTTAATCCAGGACAAACGCAGTAACTAACCTTTACTCATTCCCCAGGAACACGGCGGCATCGACCTAGTCTTCCACACCAACCTCTTCTCCGGCAAAACAATGGACCTAACAGTCCACCCCCAAGAAACAAACATGTCCTTCCTAGACCCCATCAGCGGCGCCTGGGCCTCCATCTCCGGCACAGCCAAGATCGTGTCTGACCCGGAAACCGTCTCAAAGTACTATTCCCCGCAATTGAAGGCCTGGATTGGCGATATGGGCGACGGAGTGCACGATGGTGGCCCGACGGATCCGCGTATTGGTGTGATTAAGCTTGAGGCAAAGCTTGCGACGCACGTTGCTGCTAAGAAGGGGATTGTGGGGAGGGCGGTTGATACGGTCAAGGGGGCTATTCAGGGGGAGGTTCCTGCTATTAACAGTATTCGGGAATTGAGCAAGGCTGAGTTGGCGGAGTGTAAGTTTTCTTTCTGGTTTCCTTTTGCAAAATTGGTTCTAACGGGGATTCATTGTTCTAGGGCGCCGAACGCATCAGAAGTAGATAATGTGTCTACATTACGAGAGTGGTCGTTATCTTGGCATAGTTTTCTTGATATCCTAGAGCAAGAGATTATGATAACACGCCCGGGTGTAATGTATTGAGTATTAATAGTTGACAATGAAAGCTCGCATAGTTCAAGATATTATTTGCAACTTTGATCGATATTCACAAGTTGCTATCTACCAACTGTACCCGGGGGCAGGGATTGATGAAAACGCCGGGCTCGAAAAGCAAAGGAAACGAGTAGACGAGCTGTCGACGAAACACCAGCCAATTGTACCAAGGTACCAAGTGGTAGCAAACTCCAAAAGAGAAACCGTGACCTAAGAGAGTAAGAGGAAAGAAGAGTAAAGAAGAGGGAAACATCCAGGCTGCCCAAAGAAATTCATGTGGGTATCATCCGTATTGCCAGAAAACTCCCGCGCCGAGCATGCTTAAACGAGGAAAAAAAGAGGAAGATCCAACCCAGCCGATTAAATCTAGATAATAACGGTTAGCAGACAACTTGTAATCAAGGACGGCACGTTCCTTACCAGCTTCAGGGGCAACTTGGCGGGCACACGACCGTTGTGCAGCAACATGGCAATGGACTTCTGGGGGCATGCCTGGAGCTTGCGATAGGCCTCACGAATGTGTCGAGGCTCGATAGGGGTACGTCCCTCCTCCGGCGGGTCGAAGAGCCCGGTCTCGCGCTTGCGCTTCTTAGAGTCGGCGCCTGTAGTGTCCGCCCCGCCACGATTTTTCTCGTGGTCTTCCCGCTCCTTGACCTTGAGCGCTTCCTCCGTAAGAGTCTGGACAATCTCAAAGGTCAGGAACCCGAGAATGTCCACAATATCATCGTTGGGCTTGGATTCGGTGACGATTCCAAAGCCCGCCCACTCGCGGAACCGCTTGCTCTTGCGGTAGGTGAAGGAGGCCTGGCGACACTCCGACCAGAAGACGTACTCCTCCCTGGTCATGTTCTTCGTGCGCTCGTCGGCCGCGGCGAGACGCTGGAGGGTCGCATAGTTCTGCTCCTCCTCCTCTTCGTCCTCCTCGTCGTCGCGCTCGGGGACCTGAATCGAGAAGTAGCTGTTGACGTCCCAGGCAAGGCCCACCTTAGCCCGCTTGTTCTTGGGCTTCGCGGCGACGTCCGAGGGCCCGGCAACGGCACCGGCTGCATCGTCGGCGGCAAAGTCAGCCGCATCAGCACCTCCCTTGTCGTCAGAGTCCTTGACATTCTTACGAACGTCTTTCCAGGACAGGAAGGTACGGAGACGGGAGACTTTGGCCTTGTCGTGGCGGATGAGGAAGATCAGGTCATCCGTCGAGATGGCGCGGGAGCCACGCCGGCCGGCCAGGGTGGTGCCACGACTGAGCTTTACAATACGTTAGATCTCAAAAGATATCAGGACAAGCAGTAAGAGGTAGGTGAACGTACGATTTCAAGGACTTGCTCTCGAGTGATATCCTCAATCAGGGTGGTCGTCTCGATGGATGGTTCGGCGGTCTCACCAGAGACGAACATCATCTTCAAGAGCGGCTTAGTTAGTATCTTGTACTGGAAAAACGCCTTAGTCGGGAGCTCAGTGCTCGCTTTCATCTGGTCGGCTGTGCTCATCAGGTCGGCAGAGCTAAGCTCATCGTCCGCGTCATAACATTCCCCCAATGTGCCATCACTGGCCTTGTCGGAGCAGGGCGTCTCAGTCACCTTCGCACCCCAGGAAAAGGAGAACGCATCATGCTCGTCGTGACCGTCGTAAAGACTCGACGTGTCGCTGGCGTCACACAGATGACGTTCATCAGAGGTAACTGGAAGGCAAGGAGGGCTGGTTGAAGGCGCAACGGAAGAGTTGAGGGGAGTAGGGATGTCCACGCCATGGTGCGAAATGTCACGGGCATCATCCTCGTGATAGCCAGCCTGGGGGGATGCAATGACGGTTTCGGCATCCGACTCTTCGTCACTGCTGGAGTTCAGGACCAGGTGCCCAAAGCTTCTGAGGCGAGGCAAATCATACTCCTCGGAGGACACAAGCTTGTCGTCTGAGACAAAGTCCGACATTTCGTTCATAATCAAACCGAACTTATCAGAGCGCAGTCTTTGAGCGCTCAGGTGTGAAGCTGGAAGGAACTCGGAGCAGGAGACAAGTCGCTGGGGAACAGCTTTGGCTGGGAGGTAGCAGGCTGAACGAGTATCGATGTCTCTGACAGAGATCGATGAACGCAGGCAGGCTCAGTTCTTGGTAGGCGATCCAGCTGATTTGAAAGGAAAGCTGTGGTAAGAGGCGGAATTGGAAGAATCGAGAGGTGAACGAGCCACGAACGCAGAGCGAAGGAATGTATGGCAAGGATCGCAAGACAGATGCTCAGAGGGAGTTCAAGTTGAAGTATGGCTTCAAAGTCTGCAATTCGACAGTCGATTGACCTTGAGGCTGGTGTACAGCAGAAGAGAGATGTGGGAAGGCGATGTACGAGGTGGGAGGAAGTGAAGGTAGAGCCGTAAAAGACAGAGGTTGCGTTGACGTTGCCCTTCAGATCGCCATTGTGTGTCGTTGCAAGGTAATCGACCGCTACTTTCCGCAGGCGGTATTTCCTTGGTCCCAGGAAGGTGCGTCAAGATATGGGCGATCCCTCGACACCTTTATCCCCCAGCTTGTTCCACACGCGGCCATATAGGTAGGCCCAGCACCCTGAACGAGGGCATGATGTTGACAATATTCACAGAGACGAGCGAACACCGCATTGAGACAATATTTCCAGAAGGCGACGACACGAGCACACGACCAAGGCTTATCAAGCAAGACTAAGGTTAGGGGACGGTACTCACCTGCTGGATCTCCTGCCGATACTTGGGCTGACGATCGGAGCTCATCGTGCCAGCTCTGCGCGTGGAAACGCGGTACGAGGATGGTCAATAACTATGAAGAAAGATATCCGGGAGATAGAAGGATGTGGTTCAAAATGAGAGGCGTAGCTGTCGATGCAGTGTGCGCGGTGGCAGCAGCAGTGGTGGTGCACGAATGGTCGGAGAGATGGAAGAGGAAGACGAAGGAGAAACCTGGGGATCGATAAGAAGCCCGCAGATTGATATCGATAACGAACGGCCAGTCCCTACAGAAGGCGGTGTATCACTAGCGCCGAATTCTGCCGCGGGGCATACAATTATTTCCAATCGCTCCATTGACTCGCCAATTTGATCGGTCTAGCATTGAGAACCCAATTGCACTTGAAAGGTTACTATGTTGCACCTCGTGGGTCTGGGTCTTGCTGATGAGAAGGACATTACTGTCCGGGGATTGGAGATTGTCAAGAAGGCAGAGCGGGTGTATCTAGAGGCATACACGGCCATCTTGTTGGTGGACAAGGAGAAGCTTGTGAGTTGTACATTTATTCGAAGCCGCCGGATCGTTCCTATGCCGAGAAAATATGCATGGACCTAAGTTTGGATATGGTATCACTAATTGCGCATCGGGCTCAGTAGGAAGCGTTCTATGGTCGTCCCGTTATCGAGGCTGACCGTGAACTTGTGGAAACCGGCAGTGATGAGATCCTCGCTGGAGCCGACAAGGCAGACATTGCCTTCCTAGTCGTTGGTGATCCATTCGGGTACGTCCCCTACACATTTTCCAGGCAATGGCTTTAAATAATTACAAAAGAAGTTCAACTAACACACAAATACCAGCGCAACAACCCACACCGATCTAGTCCTCCGCGCACGAGAGCTCAACATCCCCACAAACGTCGTCCCTAATGCCTCCATCATGTCTGGCATCGGGTGCACCGGTCTCCAACTCTACAACTTCGGCCAAACAGTTAGCATGGTCTTCTTCACCGAGAACTGGAAGCCCTCCTCATTCTACGACAAAGTCCGCGAGAACGTGCAAATCGGCCTGCACACGCTGGTACTGCTCGACATCAAGGTGAAGGAGCAGTCCATGGAGAATCTCGCCCGTGGACGCCGCATTTTCGAGCCTCCTCGTTATATGACCGTTGCACAGTGCGCGAGCCAGATGTTGGAGACAGAGGAGACCCGGCAAGAGGGTGTTTACACGGCTGATAGCCTGGCTATTGGTGCGGCGCGTGTGGGAGCCCCGGATCAACGACTTGTTTGTGGTACTTTGAAGGAGTTGAGTACGGTGGAGATGGGGGCTCCGCTGCATAGTCTTGTGCTGCTGGGTCGGAGGACGCATGATTTGGAGAGGGATTATATCCGGCAGTTTGCTGTGAATGAGGAGACGTTTGATGCTAGCTATGCGAAGGGCTATGGTGCTTCTTCGTAAGGGGTGTTATGAGGATCTAGAAATTATATGACAAATTCAACGCTACACTGTACTTTCCTATTGGCAGGGGAACAGCTGGAACATGGAGAGAAGTGGCTTGTACCAGATGAGAGCCAGAAATCGATCTTGTACGACCTTCCGAGTGATCTTGAACGGGTACTTTTCAATACGATAGGACAAACGGAGCGTAAGACGATGATCCTGATCTAATGGGACTTCATTGAGCTCGATTTACCATGGAAGAATCTCACGATTATTAGTGAGGATGATTTTATCATATATACTGAGAGATAATAGGTTCAGAGGGATTGTGCACGGGATATTGCATTTGGAATATAGCACAGAAGAAGGCAACAGCGCCCAATGAAGACGTATCTCATGATACAAAACCACACAGGACCGGGCTGACAACCGTCAACCCTAGTCTTTATACTCTATAATCATTCCAACTCATCCCCTACTAAACCCGGAAGGGGCAGTGGATCCGGAAGGGAAGAGAGCGCAGTGGGTAACACATATGAAACATGGCAGGCAAACAGAGAAACGCCACAGTGGCATTTGATGGAATGAGACAAATGCTGTGGAAGTATGATGCAAAAAGGAAATGGTATCCAGACGAGACAGACAAAATGAAAGATGAAATATGCAGGTGGAACATGCTAACAAGAGAAAGGTATTCGATATACAGATCGAGATCTATCTTTCTCTTTTTCGTCTTCTCCAGAGGCTGGAAAGGGCCAGCCAAAAGGGAGGAGAAGATGTTGATGTTCATGTAGATGTTCGTCACTCCAGAAGATAAGGACCACCGGAGATCCCGAAACCAAAAGAAAAAAGAAACCCAATCAGACCAGGCCGACTCCGAAAGACATGCAAAATGAGTCCAAGGCAATGTACAGTATGAAACAGTAAACAAGAGAACAACGTGTCACATCACACCACTGCCTAGTGGCCATGGTCAAAGTCATCTTCCTCACCAGGCAGCATGATCTCATGGCCAGAACCCTCGTACACGAAGATGGCAGCTACGCAGCCAAACACCGAGACAAGGGCGATAAGCCACCATGCGAATCCAACCATGCCAATATCCAACCCGTAACCGTACCAGGCACCCGAGAAGATGGGACCGATGGTTCGGAAGGCGGATGACACGGACTGGCCAATGCCGTGGATGGTGCCGAGGACTGACGGGTGCGGGGAGCAGTTGTTGAGTAGAATGATTGAGGTGGGGAGGGTGAAGGTACGGGCGGTGACCTGCAGGAAGAGCACGATGATGATCCAGAACCACACCCATGGCCCGTTGGCCTGGCCGGGAGGTGGGGTTGAAGATGGTGCAAGAGAGATGTAGGGAGCCAGGGCGTAAGCGAGTGGGAAGAGGGAAAGGAAGTATTGGTAGCTCTTGGCCGTGCCCAGACGGCCATTGATGGAGGGATAGATTGTAAATTGGAGGAACATTCCGATTATGCCGAGGATAGCGGTCGCGAAGCCAACGCTTTGCGGGAGCATACCCAAGCCGCCGGTAAAGGCAAAGGGCAGGCGCTGGGAGGGACTGGCCGGGTCATTGGGGTCGTAGCGGGGAGTCGAAAGGAATAGGAGCCACAGATTGTTGAAAGCACTGAACATCAACGATTAGAAAGGTGCGTTGCAAAAATGTAGAATAACATGGTTACTGCTTACCCCATTTGGAAATCGAAGAACGCCTGTGCCCCGAGAGTGCACAGAACGTTCTTGGTCCAGATTCTGCGGAAAGGCAGGCTGCGCTTGATACGAACAGGCTTGGCCTTCTCCTCCAGCTCATAGCTCTCGGATCGATCCATAGGTCGACCCAGAAGGGGACCATCCTCGTCATAGTCGCGGAAGGGAAGTCTCGAGTAAATGGGTGAAGAGGTTCCAACGACGGTCCTTACGCTGCGAGCGAAGAGCTTCATAGCGAAGGCTCCCAGACCAGGTTTACCCTGGCAAGAAAGCAGTGTCTAGGAAAAGTCAGCTACTTATTTTCAATCTCATCATATTCGATCCAAGTGTCAGATCTTACCTCTTCCAAACCGTAGCCAACCAGGGCTGCGCAGAAAGACAGGAAGCAAAAGTTGGCCAGCATGGGCAGGGCATATGGGTACTTCTCCAGCCATTGCATGCCGTTCTCGCCGCCAAAGGACGAGTTGGGCCCAAACAGGCGGGGATAACTCTTGACCGGATCGGCCAGCATACCGCCCATAACTAAAGAATAGAGTCAGCAAAACATTCTAGCGCAGTGTAAAGACCAGTTCTTTTCTGAGAGACACCCACCAGGACCGAACAAAGAGGCAATATTGAACCCGATAGGCAGAATCAAGAAAGCCCGCGAATGATACTTCTTCTCCTTGACGTTCTCGGCAATCATAGTCCGAATAATACCAACGGTACCATTGATAGCACCACCGAACGAGCGCCAGAACACGGCCTGCGCAAACGACGTCGCAAACGCAACACCCAAACACGAAACCGCGGTCCCCATCAAGCCGACCAGCAGCACAAAGCGACGACCACCCCATTCCGCATCCGCAACACGACCCCACGGAATCGCCGTCGCAAATTGAGCCGCGGTGAACGCTCCCTGGAGGATACCCGCCTGAGTCGCAACGTCCGAGTCGGACAGATTCGCATCGAACGACTTGAGCTGGTAGAACATGTATGCCTGCAGCGAGGCGATCTGGAGGAAATCAAAGACACGGCATAGACCGAGTAGGGCCAATTGGCCCTTTCGCGGCAGGGACATCCATGTCACTGAAGCTGGGCGCGGCGTGAGGGGGACGGGGAGGGAATTGGCGGCGTTTAGTTCGGACTCGTGCAGTGCCAGGATCTGGAGAGTGCCGTGGGACTGGGAGCGACTGCGCACATGTTGGCTTTTGCGACCACCGAGATCGAGATCCATCGAGGTGTTCCTCAGCATGTCGGGGGCATCGGGGTCGTGGGGAGCAGTAGAGTCCGGGGAGGAGGGGCCCTCTTCGACGCTGGCGAGGGAGAGATTGGACTCGCGGCGACGTCGAGGTGGTTGAGGGAGGGAAGCGTCGGAGGCTTCGCCGGAACCGGAGGTATTTAGATGGTGATAGCCAGTCGACCAAGAAGTCGTACGCGCGTGGCGGGCATTATTCGTTTTATGGTTCTGCTGGGACCTGGCAGGCATGGGGGGAGGAATGTGTGTATGTAAGCCCGAGGATGAAGGAGTTCCCAAGAATTATCGCCGATGGAGCACCGGACGCGCTGCTTTTGGGAAGTGGTTTGGATCTGGAAAACCAACGACGTCAGGTTGCGCCGCTCTCTGGTTTCACGTAATTTTTCCGTTTCGGTTTTGTAGTTCCTGCAGGTAATCGGGTTTTTTTTTTTTTCGGGTTGTTTTATTTTAGTCTGGCACTGTCGAATCGTTTGCTATAACTGGGTTGCCCAAGTCATGGGAATGATGGAAATTGGGAGCAATTGAAGAGTCACGAAGGTGAGGAGAACGATGGTCTAGGATTCTCAGGGAAAGAAATAACTGGATCGCCTCTCTTGCTCTCTCTCCTTTTTCTTTATTTTTTCCCTTTTCATTTACTTCTTGGCTTCTTCTCATACTTTGGGAAGGGGCTTCTCATCATTTCACGGCTTTCTTTTTTTTCCCTTCAATTTCGTATTGAATCGTCTTGATTGAACCGAAGTACAGTAGCTCTGGTCGCTAGTATGGCTAGCCTCATTACGTACGGGTGGAATACTAGCCAGATCGCCAATGCTTTACGGAGACTATTCTATTGTCGTATTCTATGTATTTCCCTGCCGTATTCACGTATGTATACACTCCATCCCTCATCGACTATCTTCCTCGACATGACATTCCAACTCCCTCTTCCACGCTCATTTCCGCCCTCGTATCTCGTACCTTGCCACGAAAATCGCATCCAAAAAGGAACGTCAACTCTCTCATTACCGTCCGATCAACACGACGACGGGCTTGCGACGACGGCTCCACCCGCCCTGCCGAGTCCAGTGGACCACCGGTATGCCCTCCCCTTGCCCTGAGCCATGACTCGCCAGCTTCACCCGTACGACCTCCGACGAAGTCTTGGCACGAGGGCAAAGAACCACGGTGGGCTGGAACGAAGACCTGCCCTGATTGAGTATGGAAAAGCGGGCTTTTCGGCCTTCTCGAAGGTCTTTTTGACTTTCCCGCCGTCATCCTCGCGGGGATCCACTCAAGAGGCAGATGGAGAAAAGGAAATTAAAATGACCGCTAAACGCTTTGACCATTGCCGATGAGCGCTGGTGAGGGAGTACAGTACCAAGTATCGTATGTATGGTAATATGGTAAAAATACAATACGAAATAGTATATTAACTCCGAAGCTGCGTAAGAGTTTCCAGGCGAAGTACGAAGGACTATGGGTTTGTCTTCTCGGTAACAAGTCTTCAAGTGCATCGTATATCGCATCGCGACGGAACGTGTCACTCAAGCTGCGTCTGGGTTGGTTCCCTCCAATTGAGGGACCCAGCCACTAACGCCGCATCAGCTGAGTCGACGCAATAAGAAGTATAGTGCGGTAAGTACCTATGATCCTGGAGGATAGACCTATAGATTTGATTGATTGATAAAAGCGCACATGCAGAGCTTTACGTATGCTTGTGACTGATGGATCGAAGTCACCATGGTAAATGGTGACCACGCCTCGGCACTACGCAAACGGCAGTGTACATCCTCCGCAGATTACTCCATTTGGTCTACAGAGAATCTATTGTGACTCCAGACTGTCTACTAGTCTACGAGTCTACGTGTCTATATCGTAAATCCTCCGACTTGTGATCTGTACCCTTCACGAGGTAAATGATCGTCAAAGCTAGGGAGTTTCGACACTGCTGCAGCGGCGCCAGTGTGAAACCCGTCCCCGTTTCAGATCCCAGCACCGTCAATGTATCACCTACAGTACGGAGTACTACGTACGGCTATGTACATTTATCCGAATAATAGGAAAACTCATCAATTCAATATATTAACTTATTAGGTAACCGAAGACCCTTAACATCTCCTTTCGGCCCGTCATTCGATCAAGACAAGTGAATGCCACCCTAGTATAGCTACAATGAGAAACCAGCCAAACATGGTTATCGCTCATCCCATATCCGGATACGACAGCCCGCGCCAACTAAATCCCTTCCCAAAAACGTCAGCGCACTGCCATCACTCTCCAAAAAGCTTGATTATCATCCTCACTCGTGGATGGTCGCCGATCTCCATGTCCCCATAAACTTTGCAGTCCACCCCTTCCCCCTCCCTAAGCCATTGTACCACCTGCTTACTCTCGGAGCACCAGTGGCACCACAAGCGAGGTGCGCAAGCCCTGATTGCTATCCCCGTCCACATGCAAAAAGCCACAGGGCGCCGAGGGGTGTTATCCGCAGAACCTCCGGAGGCGGGGAGGACGCGTAGGTTGCACGTAACGCTGCTAAGGTAAACCCAATGGGGGGAAGTCTCAATGCCGGGTAGCTCGGCTTTTACATACTCTAGACTTAGATCCTCTGGGTTCCAAGGCTCGGGTATTCGTATTTCTGTATTGTTTACAGTCATGTATGTAAAATATTGGGATCCTGTCAGCAAACAAGACTTCGAGTCCAAACACCCCCCAGTCGTAACTATCACCATAGTCACCGACAGAACATGCAAAATGGCTCCGTATGTATTCCCCCCACCCCAAAACACATAGCCTATATGTGAGGATGAAATGAAAAAAAGAAAAGGGGAGAAAAATGAAAGTCAAGACGGCTCAGCAATGCAAATAGTGGATCAGATCAAAAATACAACAATGATGGAAGGGAAGATAAGGAGAGAAATTCAAAAAAAAGAGGGTCCGGCGAAATAACTCTTAACTCTGGTTTACTCTATCCGGTCGTGACCCGGCAAACTGCGATCAGCGAGCGGGAAATAACGAGTATCTTCCTCTGTGGTCCACCGACGCCAATTCCACCAGGGGAGATCGGGCGTCCGCGTTGGTGGCGTTTTCCGCTCGGCCATACCGTTCAGCGGCTCGGATGACTCGTGGCCATCCTCTAACGGATCCAGCCGTTGCCGTCGAAGGTGATATCGGTACCCGAAGTAAACACCGGCGAGAAGAGGGAGGAGAATTGCAATTGTAGCGCCCCAAACGAGTAGACCTGTTTGAAAATGTAAGCATGTTAACCTGGGATGGAAGTCATGTGGGGGATAATCACGTACTTCCAGACCGCCGATGGTCTAAGTAGGTCATATGATCAGTGTCCGAGTCTGGGTTGCTGTGAGGGAAGCCCGACGGATACGTCCAGATAGCTCCGTCGTGATCAGGATCAACCCACGGCACGGTGTTCACACCCGCCGGGGGAATGAACGGCGCAGCTGCCTCTTCGCCGGGGAAACCGTAGCCCGGAGCATCCAGACAGGTCTCGTCTTGACAGAACTCGCGGAGCTCTGGTGATGGGACGAAGGTATACTTGATCTCCGACGTGCCAAGCACCATTCCATCCTCGGAAATGGCTTCCGCCCGCGTCCAGGGATGGAAGCCGGCATTGGTGTATTCCGTCTCAAAGCCAGTCTTTGGAACCTCATTTAGCAGAACGTAAGGCCCCGTCACGTTCTGGGAGCCAAAGAACCGCCACGTTTTGACGCGCGTGGCGCCATTCCAACTAACGTAGAGACTCGTGGGAGAGAACGGCTCTGGAGTTCGAGAATATGACCACAGCGCGGGCGAATCGGTGGGATTACCTTCCCACTCGAACTTTTGCGCGCGGTAATTCATCACGCCGCCATCGGCAAAGGTCGCCCAGAGTACCAAGTTCCCAGCGGCGTCATGCTCCGATACGAAGGGGTTGTTACCCCATCCGATGAAGGCGTTCTTGTTCGGTAAGACCTGCAGGTTTCCCTGACTGGAGCTGGTCAAATCAGGAATCGAAGGTGCATAGTCACGGATCTGCGTAGCCGTGTTTTCCACGTGGTCGATGATGATAATCATGCCGGACGAGTAGGTGTGTGTCCGGTTAAAGCCATTGTAACCATTGTTATAGAGGGAAATGACCGAGTGAGTGCCGTTCTCGAATAACCACCGCGCATCGTGTTGCTGCGAGAAACTGAAGTTGACGTTGCGGAATGTCGGGTGGGCTCCATGCAGTCGCCAGACAACGGAGCCATCCTTGCCAGAGATTTTGTAAATGGCGCATGTGTGTCGAGAGGAGATCAGGTAGTCGCCGTCCCGGTTCTTATCAACCGAGTTGATATGGAAGTAGTCCCAAGGTTCGTGCACGTTCAATCCGGTGCCGGAGGTATCGGTATGTGATGGCCAAGTATAACTCATGGAAGGGTCGACGTGGTCCAAAGAGCGCCACTCAAACAGCACTTTACTCGTCTCGACGTCGACTTCCTGGAAGACGCTCTCCATCAACCACCCAACACCCGTCTTGACGTTCCATGGGGTCATATCGAATTGGCGCTGCTGGTAGATGGTCATGAGCGCAGTCTTGCCGTCATTTATCGGAAGGAACTCGTGCATATCGCTCGACGCCATGCCTCCACCGGGCTGCACCGACCGTACAATGCGATAGGAATTGTCCAGGATCAGTCCATGCCCGCGACAGTACCCTTTCTGCTGATTGCCCTGGAAGAAGCACAAATGATCGGCCCCCTTATACTTGCACACATGCATGCCGTGGGCATTGCCCGGTCCTGAAGCACCCCATCCACTCCATACCAATTCCTATTACGATTCAAATCTTCCATCAGTTATGGGTCCGATGCGCCGGGAGTGCGCCCCCTCGATGATTCTCAAGCATACCCCTGTATTATCGAAGATATAAGGACCCGGATTCTGGGCATCGTAGGGCGTGATAAAAATATAGCCCGGTGCAAGCTTTTCTGGCACGGATCGCTCGATATGTAAAACCGGGGGGTAGATGTCAGGTCGCTGCGGAGAAAATGGAGGTGGTCAGATAAGAACAAGGCGAAATCAAGCCGAGACTCGCATAATGACGGGCTGCACGACGAGGGCCCAGCGAATGGCATGATCAACATGGAATATTTTTGCGATTTCCACTTACCGACTTGTAGAAAGCGACCTCCTCAGCAACAGCACTGTGCAGAGCGCATAGCAGCAGGCCGAACAGCAGCGCGAGGGAGGGACCCGTCCTCGGGGAGAAGATGGTGGCGATCATGGATCCTCCTTTACATCACTGTCTCTCTCCCACGGCGTGTAATAATCGAGAGCAGCACAAAGGGTTCCTCGCGGGAGAAGGAAGGGGGTGGTTTGGGAGGAGGGAGGTGATGTCAAGCATGCAAGGAGAATCGAAGCCAAGAAAACGCAAGCATCACGGGAGAGGAACTCCTTGGAGATCGCCACGAGGGAGAAGAGGGGGTTAAGGGTACGAGTACGTGGTCCACTTTTTTGTTTATCCTCCGTTCCTCTCGTCTCTCCGGTTTGAAGGCCGTTCAACTTCCTCGCCCAGTTCCATGCCGCGTCCAGCAGCGGAGACTGTTACAGGGGGTGGAGCGACGTGGGCAGGGTCGACAGTCGTCATTGGCGGAGCCACATCCAAGCTGCCGATAAAGACGCCGCATAAAGTGCTTAGCTCATCGCCAGCCGCTGCCAAGAAGAACCCGGCACTTTAGATTGCGGGGACAGGTTGGAGAGTCGAACATTTTGAAGAATGGTGGTTTGCATTGTGATTTGGACCCCAAACACCCCCTCATGGAGAATCTATGGAATTGTGAATCGAACATCGGAAGAATTGAAGATGGTCTTCATCAATAACCACCATCAAGGTCAAGTGTTGGCTGGTTACGGGCCAGACCCGGTACTGGCGTACGGTAATGGTAATTCGGCCTGGCCCAGGCCACGTCATGCCCGCGCAAAAGCGGACGTTGCTCAGACCAACTCCGGAATTGATCTCTCCTGTATGCGAGGTTAGTACACAACCCTAAACATTTCGAGCACGGGGCATACACTCAAAGGTGGCTATGTACTGTATAACGACTAGAGCCCACACAGTTCGTGGAAGGGGAAATATGGACCCCTCTACGACCGATGAGGCACCTTTTGCCTCGCAAAGTCCCTGTTTCACCATATCCAGGGCCCAATGTGGACATGAACCACGTGTGTGTGGCTGATAATGAAGGAGCCGCGGGATCAGCTTTTTTCCCTTTCTTTTCTGTTCTTCTTCCCAACTTGGCTTCGATGCCAAGCCGGTGAGATGCCGCCACATAACGCCACATCCTGTGAGAGCCCACTCGACATTATCTAATGCGTACGCGCGGTCTTCTTTCATGCATACGTTTTCTTCCCTCGAAGCTCCGTAACGTGGACCGCCACACTACGAAATATCCTGCAAGATATATGCATCGGAGCCAGAAGAACTAATGGCTAAGCGCTCGCTGTATCACCGAACTTTTCATGTAACAAGCTGGGCTTGTATTCATCGTAATGTTACATACTCCGAGCCCATCAGATCTTCGACCGCAAACGGCCCGGATCCAAAAACAATTCGAGGGTCAACCCTCGACATTGTAAAGTCCTTCCAAAATCAAACCTAACTTCTAGAATGTCAAGATAGCAATCACAACCCCGCTAATCTAACCAAATCATCATACCACCTGACCCCCTGGACTTTCAATCAGGAAGTAGATAGGCATGTCCTCGTCATCACCTAGCGGCGACGCAATGCGTCTCAATAAATCAGATGTGAGTTTGATACATCTCAGGATCAACGGTATCAATCTACAGTATACTGTATGTACAACAAGCCCCTCCACCACCACCTCGGCCTAGATCTCCCTTTCAGACCATGTCTCACCCTGCAACCCCAGTACGCAAGCCGAGTACGTAGCACACCGTACATCAGTCCGGGCTAAGTCCTGCGCCATGTAGTCCCTTTAAGAAAAAAAAAAAAAAAAAAAAAATGGGGACCGGACCGAGGGACCCGTGACGACGGGGCATGGAGCTGCTCCAGGTCCCTTCTGTAGGCGCTTAGCTTACCAGACTCACTCGCTCCGTTTTGCTGGGTTCGTCTCGGTGGGCCACATAACCTGCCAAGACGCTAGCTCAGCCAAGCAACCTCCCTGGCATGCGTGGCCTGAGGGCCTTGGGTAGGTTGGGTTACTCGTACGAGTACGAAGGGGCGCTCGTTCTGGACTTAACCTAACCCCTCATACTGTTCCTGAAGGGTGTTCCGGAAGGATCCCTTCCCGTTTTTCCGCCTGGGTGCTTGGCAGATATTGGTGGGTGAGATGTAGAGGTCAGAGAGAGGGATTGTGAAAACAGCCCTGCCCTTGGATCGTTATATGAGTTCATGATGGGGATTCGAATCTGGTGGTGTACTGAGATACAGTCTAACAGAGACTTGCGATTTCGTGGTCAAGTACTCTGTACAAATCAATTCTACAGGTCTAATCTTGATAGCTCTAAACCAACGAGTAAGATAGCTTTTCCGCTGTGTTGCTTTACAAACATAACAAATGAGGCTAAGAGTTGGTGAAGCTTTCGGCCTACACACCGACCGACCCCCTTGCTCCTGTCAGAATGCATAATGATGAAATTCTTGTTTTTGGAGAGGAGGGGTGGAACTATCCCTTCAAAACCGATGTCATTGTATACCGTATCTCCATTCCTCAAGTCAGATCAGATACCGTCCTGGTTTGGTGTGATCCCACCGCCAAGTATACCTTGAGCTACATTACTCAGAGTCACACAAGAGAATCTCGGAAACAGGGAATCCACAAGATTGGATAAAGATTGTTCATGATATGTACTAACAACAAAAGATTACCTGCAATAAAAAAGACCGTCCCTCGAATGGGGCTGTAACCGTGCAGTGACAAAAATGTGGGGAATATTGTAGAAAAGTAATGCACAAAAGAGAGTCAATGCTCCAGGTGGAGATGTAAAAAGACCGACATGACCACGAAAAAGCAGCTCTCGATCCCATGTCCCGAGGTGGGAAGCGCCCGCACCCCCAGCTCCCCGAGACGAATCAAGAAAAAGAATGCCAGAGCAAGGAAAATGTATAGATGCAAGGGAGGTTTGGTTTCTCGGGCACCATTTTTTGGAGTATGCCTTTTTTTTGGTGGTGGTTGCTTTACCGGGAGAAGCGCTTGAAGGCCATGGTAGCAGCGAAACCGGTAGCCAGCAGGGCACCGCCCATAGTCACGGCCTGGAGGGCAGCATTCATCATCTGGTGACGGTTACGAGTGCTGCAGCGCTTGTAGAAGTCGGCCATGTCGTTACCGCGGGGGAAAGGAGTATCGGGGACCTCCTCCTCGAGGAACTCGCAGAGCGGAGCCCAGCCATCATTGATGTTGTACTCCAACAGACGGTCCGCGGGCACCAGGCTGCGGACCTCGGCAACGTGCTCATTGTAGACCTGTTTGCCCTTACCGGGGAAGTCGCCACGGAAGAAAGTCTCGAAGAATTTGTTGAGCATGGGGTAGTACATGCCCGCGGCCCAGCTAAAGTGCGAGACAAACTTGTGCTCCGGGTCGCTGACGCGCCAGTGGACGGTCTTCATGACCGAGGCGTGCCACGGGTCGACATCACGGGTGGTCAGGATAACCTTGGCGTTAGGGTAGGCTTCGATCAACTCCTTTGCGAATGCGCAGGCGGGCCAGTCACACACGGCCTGGCAGTCACCCAGCAGCTGATCCCATTCCTTGCGGCCGAATTCGCCAACGCCGTCGTACTTAGCGTTTAGGGCATCGTGCCACATCAGGCAGTCGGGCGGGTTCTCAACACTGGCACACATCATGTGGTAACACTTGCAGTATCCAAGGCGCTCCAAGGCCTTGCGGAGAGCTACATTGAATGGAATGTCAGTTTTGGATTGCTGCTTTCGTTGTCTGGTATCTATTATCAACTCACAGGCAGTACCAGTACGGCCAACACCGAGGGCCAGCACCTTCATAGGCACCGTCCGGTGGCACTTGCGACGATCAATGCAAGTGTCGTCCGTGAAGACATCAGTCAGAGGCTGAGGAGCCAGGTTATCGGAGAGCATGAGCGACATGATATTGAATGTATAAAGCAGGACTCAGGGTGGTTGTTCACTTTGATATGGAGAATTCAGATTGAAGAGAAAGTAAAGAGAAAGAGCCTCGAAAAAGCGGGAGAGGAGTGGATAAAAATAACGAAGGGACAAGACTATAGAAGAAGTCTAGAAGGGGAGGGGGGTTGATATGAAGACCAGGGGTGAGTGGAGGGGGAAGGAAAAGGATCCAAAAGAGCGCGAAAATAAAAATGTACAAAGCGTCTGCTTGACCAGATTGAGAGATTCTCCCCCCAAAAGATCGATTTAGAACGATTGAAAGTGGACATCTGTCAAAGCCGCGAAGCCAATCAGAATAAAGTGTAGTCCGTTCACGGATTGCAAAGGCATTTACCCCCCGCGAGTGGCAAGTGTCCACTCGTTCAGCGGGCTGAGTTCTTGGCCTCGCCTGTCAATCATTTCCCTTCCGTTCTCGTACCTTTGCCGTATTGTCCATTCTCCCTTTGCGATTCCCGATTTCTTTTGGCCAGTCTTCAGGGACATTGCATGGACGTTGACCCTGTGGAAGCACAATTCGTAATCGCCCAGAGTGTATGGTAATCGTGATACAAAAATAGCTGGCGGCAAAACTGTATCCAGGAGCTCGAGATTGAGGCGTAGAGCACAAGACGTCACAGGCTGACGCAGGGGAGGATAGTCAGGGGTTGTGGAGTTGTAACTTGTCCGGTCCTGTTCGTATGGAGAATGGGTAAATACCGGTACGACAACACCGGTTTGGTACCGTTACCCGAGAACGTGACGGGCATTTGGTGAGTAGCAGAGGAAAATCGTAAGGAAACTCGGTATGTACAGAGTATGTACTCGGTATCGAAGAGCGGTACGAGACTCGTACCGAACCACCAAGCTTTCTCTCCCTCATATCAAAGCATGCCAAGCCCGACACGCTGCGTAGCCCACCTCCGTCGCCAATCCGCCAGCAAATCCAGATCCAAATCCAACTCCACTAAATCACACTAGTCAAGGGCGACCGTGTGCTGTCCCCGTTCCAAATCTCCATCGACGATCAAACGAGAAAAGTCTTTTTTTTTCCCGGCTCTTGAAGCGGACGATCCGTGCCCCTGCCCGTGCTGATTGGTGGGGCTCCGCAGAGGGCAACGCGTACACTGTGGCCAGTGGGGAATGCGAGGTTCCTGAAACTCTGGCCAAGAACAAAAGGGCCAAGGGAGTCTAGGACAGAGTATCACTGGTGTTGGAGCTTGGATATCACTTGGACATTGATTAGTCTCGGTCGTATCCGTGTCACATTTTCCATCAATGTGAAGGTGTAGGAAATTGGTAACCCTCGTGCTTGCTTGGTTCTCCGACGGGTGCCCGGGCACCCTTCAAACCCAAACCGGTATCGAGCACTGGTACTGATAGCAACACACTTTCCCCTTCAGACTCAGTCCCAGAGCCGATCACACAGGACAGTGTTCCGGAACCTGCTACTGAGGGGCGTACCGAATCTCAAGTTCCAAAGCCACCAAGAACGAGCCGTCCGCTGGACTCTGTCCGGAAAGAGGACTGGCGTGGCGTTTTCGTTTTTCTCCACCGGTTGCTCCGCAGATTGATTGAATCCAGTCTTTGATTGCCGGCGATAGGTCTTGCTCGTGGTCGAGACCCGGGCGGGGAGACTAATGTCCACTGGCGAGGAAAAAAAATCCAATATACCGTCGACCGATAATCAATTCGATGCATATGGTCCGTTGTGTTCATTTGTATTGTAGAAAACCCGCGTATAACGCGAGCCCGGCGGTTTCTGGGATAGTGATACGCCAAATAAAGTAGTCATGACACAGTGAATCCCAATCAGTCGCGGAGATGCGGATCAGGCGCCGTAAGTCGCACGAGGAGGCTTCGGAGATTGCACTTCTGCTGGGAAATGAGATGATGAGAAGGCGGCTTGTTTTTTTTTTCTTCTTTTCGTTAGTGTCTTTCCGATCGTTGGACTGATCATCCCGTGTTGGAGAATAGTTCGCTCATCATAGGCGAGAGACTCCATAGTCTAGACATGGTTGTCGAGCAAGTGGGTTGGTTGATCAGGACGATCAGTGCCAATGGTGTCTGGTCACCTGCAGCGGTGTGTAAGTATTACTATCGTGGACGAGTCAATATGTTAGTAGTTGACCATAGAGAGGTATTGCCGTTCCAGTGCGGTGGTTCGTTGTAAGAAATATTCAGGTTAGTTCGCAGTCTTTGGATGTCATCGCATCCTCATGATGATCAACTGTTTCGGTTTGACTCGACCACAAGGTCAACCAAACAATCCAGAAGGATGAACAAGAAAAGCGAGAATCTCTTCTAGTCCCCAGCCCCAAGTCTGTCAGGGGAGGTAAGCATTCAATATATGGTCAATGCCAAGACAACGTTGTAGTGTTCGCCATCAATGAGCACGATCACCTCACCCCGAGCCCAGGACGGTTTAGGAAACCAGTCATGTTTTCGATGGAACCGCGAGGTTGATTTAAACCTCTTTCTTTCTCCAATCCCCTTTTAACTCTGCACTCCATTCGGGATCGTCTCCGCCATGTACAGCGACGGCATTGTATCTCGGCAGTTGGGGATCGATGGCGGGAGCCTGGAGGAGGAGAGGGGATCCGAACAAGAGCGCTATACGGGTACGGGTGGTACCTGAATCCTCCAAAAAAAGGGGACCCCCCAGAACCCTGGAGGGTGAACGAAGAGTCAAAGAGGATACGAATGGGTCTGGGTCTTGGCAGGGTCTCCAGATTGGTTGGTGATTTCGACATTTAACCCCTAGTGATGGCATGTCTTTCCATACCGATGGCATCATTTTGGTTCTCCTGAACGCCTATGTACCAAATAACACAATTCGCAAATTAATCAACTTGCAACCACACACGAATGTTTCCCAATCCCGATAGGTAAGTACAGTAAGTAATGCGCCAGTCCTGAAAATTGAAACAAATTAACGCCATGCCCATGACTTGATGCGCTCCATGCAATCTCAAGACCCAATGTGCAATGGATTCGAGACGCCGGTCTCGATCCATTCACCGTGCACTCGTAGCAACACATCATCACTCCAGCTTATCCAAATGCTCAAGTCTCGTAAGCACAACCTGCTTACTCGTCTCCTCGATCTCGCCGGCAAGAAAGACCTCGTCCAGGATAGCGTAGACCTAACGATTCCCGAATCAGTATTGTCGCTCAACACAACTCCTCCTATATCACTTCCACCCCCGAACCCCATCCGATCGCCCGATTGATGCACGCACCTTGTAAAAATTGAAAACTAAATCCAATTCGCACACGTTCCCAAAAAATTGATCCAACACCTCCACGAAGAAATGGATAGCCTCCAGGTACGCAAGCTCATTGTCATTAGCGTCCACGCAAACGCAGAAGAACAACCCCGCGTATCGGCGGTAGACAATCTTAGTGCTGCGGCGGAACTCGACAAAATTCGACTGGTATTTCTGGTCTCGGGGAGCGACGAGGCGATGGACCTGTGATGGCAGTGGTGGTTAGTTGTAAATATTCCGGTCGAGTGGGCGAGCTAGCCCAGTAGGCGTGTTGCAGCGACACGAACCTCGCCCTTCAATTTGACTTTCTCTTCATCCTATATTTGGTATCAGCTGCTTGTCTGGTTTGATGGCGAATGGGGGGTGTCTGATCACTCACGCTATACGGTGCGTACCACTTCGCCAGGCGCGTTTTGCCCCTATACCCTCGTCAGCAGGGCCGTCTCGAGTCCTCCGTCGTTGATACTCACTGGCGATTCTGGACGAGAATGAAGGATAGAACCATGTTGCAAGACCAGAATGATTCACCTGGCCAGCATCGGTGAACCTCGTTTCTGGTAGGCGCGCAAGCTGGGGAAGTTTCTCCGCTGGTTCCGTTATCGTGAAGCTCCCCTCTCCATATTGCCTATCTTCACCGCCTAGGTGGACATTATCAGCACTATCAGAGTGTAATGCATGACTGACGCATGCGAGGGATTTAGGTGCATTGATTTAACACTAGAATGTAGTCTGGAGCCCAAGTATGCAGTCTGGATGACTTTGAATATGGTATAATTGCTTTAAGCAGGTGAAAGGCTATAGAGGGAACGCTTTTGATACGAAATATAAAAGTGCAGACAAAACTTGCACGGGCGGAATAGAGTATCAACGGACATAAGGCATAGGAATCGTGAAACTTCTCCATGCAGTCTCCGTTCTCCATGCTAGAGTACAGACTAATTGGAGAAATTCGGACGACGGGAGATCATTATCGTTGCGATCGGGGTCGAATTGTGGTACAGGAGTGGACGGCAAAGACGTCCACTAGCTCACGAGGCTGAAGAAGCGCTCATGCGATTGAACAGTCGAGTCAGTCGAGCCTGAGGGATGATTGATAGGTTAGCCCATATATCCCAAAAAAAGCATTCACGCCCACGAAACCAGATACATACGGTATAACTCTGTGGCGTGCCCGGCTCCGTCTGACCGTCCAACTTCTCATCCGCATAGCTCTCCTCGTCCTCATACTCATCCTCATCCTCTGAAGGCGGAAACCAACGATCCGGATCCCCATTATAGACCATGAACCAACCGATTTTCTCACCGGGTGCCAACCGATCCCGCAGCGCCTCCAGTGCCTCCGTCGCATCGGGCGACAGCCCGGACCCCTGCTCAACGACGTCCTCAATATTCAACCCCGGACTCGCGCCCGCCCCATCCGGGATGGTCACCACCTTGGCGCCGACGTAGGCATAGTCCTGGCTGACGGTGTTGCTGGACTCGTCTTGCGGGTCGTACTGCTCGATGAATTGCAGCTCTGGTAGTCGGGGCATGAGGTCGGCTTGTGTCTTCCTGAGTGAATTCCTAACAAGCTCCGTTGTCAGCGGTTGCTGGAGGTATTCCGCTGCGGCTTCTTCGAGGTTGTTGAGGACGATGTAGACGCGGATGCCCGTGAAGCCCGCGCGGGGCCACCGGAAGCCGTGGAGCATGTACACGGGCATTTGTATTGTTGGACAGTTTGGAGGAGAGGCGGGGAGAAATTGGGGATGGAAAACGTGCGGACGTTGCGCTAGCGCAATGCTAGTGGATCGTGAGAGCGTTGTCACAGATTGTAGAGGAGGGAGGATGAAGGAATCAAGAGCATATTACAATTGCGACATTGGTTGGTTGGGCGGAGGGTCCCAGCTCAAAGTTGGTGTAACGAGCCGCTGTGATGCATCGGATTTCGGGGCCACTGCAGTTTCCCTCTCTGGTTTGGGGCCCGCTTTTAGTCTCCAGCGGGCCCGATTTCCGTTGACACTTGCGTCTGACATCTTTGACATCTGCATCTAGTCTGTCTCTTGGGTCGAGATATTGAAATTCTGGTACCTATGTTTCTAGATCGACCCTTTTTTGGATCCATGGTATGGGCAAGCCGTACTGTCGGGTTCGGGTGGCTGGGTAGCGCTTTTTAAGGTTGGATGCCATCGCATCGATCTGAGATTGCCCCTCTTGCAACGGTAGATCTAAGATCCTAGATGCAGGATAGATCGAGAGTGGTTTATTTCTAAACAATGCTATATTTGGCATTCGGGATGGCTGAGATAGATACCTCTTGCTTCATATCAAATCACCCTTTCGATTATCAAAACGTCCGACGTGAAGGTAAAGGTGCCAGACGGATGTGTTGAAGCTGTCGAGTTCGATTTCAGACCCAGCTAACTCATGCAAGGCTAGGCAGATTGAGGACTAACTTGTACTCAAAAACAACAATACGGTGCATAACGACAGATCAGGCTTTGTCAAAACAAGTTTGCAATCAGAGAAACTCCCGCAACTCCTTGACCGAGATGCCAACAAAGCGCTGCCACTAGATCCTCTCGACTCAAGCAAAAGAGAAAATCGTGGAAGCACATTTCATAAGAGATCAATCAACACTTCTAGGACGTTGACCGGCAGGCTGTATCCTCAAGGTTTTCTTTTCAGATCCGCGAATCTTCGCGTCAACTCATCCAGCTCGGGGATTCCATCGTTATTGGTCTTGCCACCTTTCTTAGCAGCACTCCCTCCATCTTCTTCAGATCCCGGTACCTTAACCCGGGGATTTAGATTATCAGTCCTGGGTGCTGGCGGTGCAACACTGACAGGACTGCGCCCTTGTAGTGCAGCGGGGCCGCGTGGAGGAGTCGCCTTATTCAATTCGCTCGTCTCCGAGGCCCGTCTTGCCTCGGAGAGACTCGGTCTTGCTGCAGGGTCTGCACTTTGCTTCCTCGGAGTCTGGGGTGTATCGCCTGTCTGGTCTCCATTTCCATCACCCTGAGCGTCGTCAACAAACTCTGGCGGGGCGTCACCGAGCTCTTCTCTGATTTCCAAGTCCTCTCCACCAGGCCATTCGACGCCATATGCCTTTGCAATCTCCCGCAGATAGCTTTCAACCAATTCTTGTGTGGGCGGGCGTACTCGTAGTCCCTTCAGGAGTCGATCTGGCACCTTCACCGTATCCACCTTGTTGTCCTGCGCCAAGGTCATGAACTCCTTGCCGTACCGCTCACCAAGCATGGTGCGGAGCATGGTGAGCTCGCGCAATTCATGCGGGAACCGATGCCAAGCATAAAAGACCGCAACCGCAGCCTCATCCAGCGCGGTATCCATGTATGCATTCTCTTCCTCCGAAAGCTCCCCGGCGGCCTCCAAGGGACTAGTGGCAGCAACCGCATTCGCCTCTTTCTTCTGCGATCCTCCCAACCATGAGAACCCAAAGCGAGAACCGGAGGACTCGGGCGCAGCAGTGACCGATGCTTTCTCGCCAGATTGCGCTAGAGTCTGCTTCTTGAGCAATTCCTTGGCGCGCAGCCGCGCGCGCGTTCCTTTCTCGCCAAAGGCTAGTTGATCCAGCACATTTGCGCGCGCCAATAGTAATTCGCAGTATAGTTCGACCATCTCCATCACCTCGACGGCGATATCTGTCGCGATCACATTTTCGACTCGGATGCGGGCAGAGGCCTCGCGGTTCTCGCTCAGAAGCTGGGAGAGCTCGCGGCGTTGGACGACGGAAGATGCGGTGTCTTTCTTCTGAAGAAGGCGGAGGCGGGGGATGAGGAGCCGTAGAGTGGAGACTAATCGGGTCTGTTGATATCGTTGTTAGTTTCTCCTCTGTCAATTTGGTTTGTCTGCTTGCAAAGAGCTCGCAGAGGATGCGTGGTACAAGAGGGGGATCATGATAACAATGCGGGGTAGACCTCACGAGGATGAGGGCGACGGTGTAGCTGTGCAGAGGGAAGTTATGCATAGATGTGAGCTGCAAAGTGGGCTGGAATCTTACCGTCTGCGCCGAGGGAGGCATATTGGAAGGTGTTCGTGAATTGAGTGAAGGGGAGAGTTTCCATGAGAGGCGGGGAATGATGGGGGGGGGGGATTAGGCTGCTGCGGGTCCACGCAGCCAATCCTGAATCCACCCCAAGTATACATGGCGAAGTACGGAGTACACTATCGCCCTCAAAATTGCAAATATCAAATTTCTATTTAAGTCAGCCTTTTTATAAAGAGATTGCCAAAAGAATGAAGAGTCACAGATTAGCGCGACCTCGGGTTCGAACGCCGGCTGTCCCAGGCTTGGACCTCGCCGGCGCCCTCACATTCTGGGAATACCTTCAATTTCAAACCCCAACTCTTGACGTTCAACTTCAAAGAACAAGGCAACAAGTCATTAGAAAAGTACATTGAAAAAAGAACCAAATTGCCCAACAGCCCGGGATGGTGCACCGAGAGGTATATCAAGCAAGCTCCTCCGAAGATCGGCCCCAGGATACCAGAGGCCTAGTGACGCGATCCGCTCCGGCGCAACGTCTGAGCGTTGGCGGATGGTGGACACATGCGTTAGCCACTCGACCACAGGGGCAATTTGGTTAAGGGGGTATAGTTCAAGGGGGGCATAAGGAATCAAATGTGAGATAATGAGGAAGGAACGGGTTGCGTGAGAGAGTGGTGGGATGTGCCTGCCGTGAAGGGGAACAAGGCTGAGCGTTGGTGGGGAGACGGGTGTGGCTAGGATGGGAACATAGTTCATAATTCAGTAGTGCATACTGGTTTGCTCAATGTGCACAGAACACTACCCAATGGTGCATCTGTCTACATATCATGGCCACAGTAGCCTCAACCGTAGATACACTGCAAAGTCAATTGGTAAACAATCAGTTACTGTAATCCTTTGAGCACCAAACAAAGAATGTTTGTTCCAGTCTATACATTGTTCTTCCTCCAAGTCAGCACTATCTATCATTGCTTAATCTTCTCAGCATGTTTCATCTCCCCACGCTCCTTTACCAGCTCAGCAATCTGCGTCCCAACCTCCGATCCAAGGTTGCTAAACCCCTGAATAACTCCCTCCCGATCCCCCTGTCCCAACTCCTGACTCATCTTGAATTTGCCCCCAATATTCTCAATCGAGACCTCAATGCCAATAATATTCCTCTTCATGATATCGATATACCGCTCCGGGGCCTCAGCCACACTCCACGGACAGGGCTTCCCCTCTTTCCCCGTATAGCCCATAATAGAAGATTCGCACATCTGCGAAAGATCATGAATCTGCTTTGAGAGATACTCTGATGTCTCCGAAGCAGCCGAGTCAAAGTAAATCGTAGCCTTGCCGTAGACCTGCACAGCAGAATAGTTCCAGGTTGGAACGACCTTGCCCGTGTCGGGCTTGGTCTCGGTATAGAACTTGGGTGTCACGTAGTGGTGGGCAGCACCGGTGAATAGAATCATGACGTCCTGTTGCAGTGTAGTCGTGCCCGCGGCGCTGCATGCTTCCATCATGGCTTTGCATTGTGGGTTTTGTCGGGCCATGTGGCCTCGTAGACGGCCCTTGACGGAGGCCTCGGGCTCATCCGTGTACACGTCTAGTACCCAGGGCACATGGCTGGATTGGATGAAGTGGTGGGTGGAAGATGGGATGGCGGTAGTGATGATGCCGAGAGGGTTGGCCTTGATGAATTCGAAGAGGGCCTTGGTAGAGGACTCTGCGTGGACGGCGCGGAGATACATGGCTGGTGCTGGTGAAAGACGAGCGACGAAGATTGAATTGCAGAACTGATTTTGTCCGAGTGAGTCAACGCATGGGTCTTTATATACTTTGTTTTTGATATGACCAATACCAAGACACCCCCCAGAATTTCGAATTTCGGTCTTGCTCATTGGGCGAATCGGCCGAATGGCTCCACTACCCTTTGGGATTACATATCAACATATGCCTAGTCGGAACCGGAAGTTATGGCCGGTAGGGCGTGCAAAATTCATTAGCCGAAACCCAGCTTACCAAGTAAAATGAGTTTGGATGATAGAATTTTCCTTTCTATGGTTGGATGGTAGTCCACGGATTGGAAGTAGCGACAACCAGGTGGCCCGAGGGGCATCTTCTGCATCCAATCGGAGTCGTGAATTGACAGCCGTTTTAGGAACTTGACGGGAGTGGGGCATCTCGTCACTGCGCGGGATGGCATATATAGTTCCATCAAGAACTGCAAAAGATCTTTGCTCTTGTGAGTCATTGTTAAATCACACTGGTTACACTGAGAATTGTCGAGCAATATGGCACCACTCAACGATAGCCACCCGGCCACTCAGGCCTTGCATGCAGATGATCGATTGAACATGGTGCACGATGTTGCACCTCCAATCCATCTATCCACAACGTTCAGATACTCGAACAATCCAGATGAGCTGGTCTTGTCAGAGGATCCAGTCGTACGTACATACAGCAAGCTGTCTAGGCCGATGCCAACTTGAACTGACACTCTTCTGACAGGCGGAATTCAACGGAAAAAACTACGTCTACTCTCGCGAGTTTGCGCCAAATGCCACTCGCTTTGAAGCAATTCTCTCTCCTCTTCTCAAAGGTCATGCCGTGAGCTATGCCACGGGCTTAGCCGCTCTACACGCCGCATTGACTCTCCTAAACCCCCGGCAGATATCCGTGGGCGAAGGCTACCACGGGAGTCACGAAGTCATCTCGGTGGTCTCTCGCCTTTCGGGTCTCAAAAAGCTCCCCATTGACTGCCCCATTGAGAGCCTGAACGAAGGTGACGTCATCCTCCTCGAGACTCCAATCAACCCCTTCGGAACGGCCTATAACATCGAAGAG
Source organism: Penicillium brasilianum (assembly GCA_001048715.1). Classification (NCBI taxonomy): domain Eukaryota; kingdom Fungi; phylum Ascomycota; class Eurotiomycetes; order Eurotiales; family Aspergillaceae; genus Penicillium; species Penicillium brasilianum. The sequence goes on from CDHK01000003.1 coordinate 3,171,761, forward strand.
TATGCTCAAAAGGCACATGCCCGTGGAGCCTTCCTTATTGTCGACAGCACTTTCGCACCTCCTGGCTTACAAGACCCGTTCCTGTGGGGTGCTGACATTGTCATGCACTCCGGGTCAAAATATTTCGGCGGACACAGCGATATGCTCTGCGGTGTTCTTGCCGTGAAGCGTCAAGATTGGGCTAAGCAGCTTTTCGAGGATCGTATGGCTTTGGGTAACGTCCTGGGAAATTTGGAGGGCTGGCTTGGTACGCGAAGTCTGCGCACACTCGAGGTTCGAGTACAACGGGCAAGTGAGAACTCGGCAAAGGTGATTTCATGGCTTCATGGTGCTTTGAACGCTCCTTCTCCTGCGCTGGGCTCAGACGAGGATATTGTTCAAACTGTTTTACAGAAGATCTACCATGCCAGTCTTCAGGATGAGCCCTGGTTGAAGAAGCAGATGCCCAACGGGTTTGGTCCCGTCTTCTCCGTGATTCTACATAGCGAGGAATTCGCTCGCAAGCTGCCGAGCAAACTGCATTTCTTTCAGCATGCAACAAGTCTTGGTGGTGTCGAGTCTCTGATCGAGTGGCGAGCCTTGTCTGATGCCAGGGTGGATCGGAAATTGTTGCGGATCAGCGTTGGCCTGGAGAACTGGGAGGATCTGAAGAATGACTTGTTACAAGCATTCAAGTCCAGTGTGGGTGCTCAGTAATTCTAAAATGGCATTCATCTTGTATGTATAGATTCTTCAAGTTCATTTCGTCATAAATCATGATTCATGTGTGCTTCCTTCCTATATCAAGAGCCAATCCCGACCTAGTCGGCCAATATCAAAGATCCACCGCGACTGGGCCTGCCCGGAGGCATCCACTTGACGCCAGTATTCTTGCAAGATCTTCGCAGCATTGACTGCATTCAGACACTTGGTAATGTCCCAAAATCTTTCCGCACAAGCAATGAGGAATTCTCTCTGAGGTTGCCATTGACACTCTAAACCTGCGATGCAGATAGGCCAGAGGACACATTTGAACAAAAGTCGGTCACTCTGCAATGAGTCGATCAATCCCAGCAGCTCTGCGACTGTATCATCAAGTACCGTCTTTTCCCCAGTCATAGCATCGAGGATCCGCCGTCCATAGATGGAAGCGCCAAGTTTATAAGACCGGGATAGCGAGCAGAGACTTATTATTTCGCTTGATGAGGGTGTATGTGATTGTTGCAGACCAGAGGCCCAAGCATAGCAGTCAAAATTCTGCGTCATCTCAAGCAAGGACGTTGTCTCTTTGATATGTGACTCCGTAGCGGTTTGATCGAGTTGGTCCAGTTCCGACATGCTATCCCTTTGCATGGATAGTAGTTGCATCACGCCTAGAAGGTATTCGGGACATCCAACAAAAGACTTTTCGATAGATTCTTGGAGTTGGAGCCCCTGTTGCTCGAAGGGGGGGAAATAGGATAATAATTTTGGGCGTAGGAAAGTGGCTCCAAGCGTTTCAATCCTGTCGTGGTGGGGTTGTTAGAATCGTCAAAGAACTGGCAAGGAACTTCATATGAACTGACACTTTTATTTGCTTGGTAATAAAATCACGGATCTCTTGCACTGTCTGCCCCGGGCCGTGATTGATGCCAGTCTGGGAATCATTTTGAGGATAAGTGGATGCGATTAAATTCTTTGCACCCTCCAAGTGGAAGTTCCACCCGTCGCTACCGGACTCTAATAGATCCAAAAAGACCAGAAGAAATATACTGGCCACGGTTGTATCCTGTTTTGATAACTTGGGGTCGGCCAGTGACTTTGATAGTGCTTCCATGGCTTGATGCTTGAAGGCAAGCGCATGGCGATTCGCAGTGACAATCTGTGGCGATGTCGTTGATTCCGTCTCATAGAAAGATTGGCCCTTGTTGACATGATGCCGTGCTGCAAGAGCGAGAAGAGCTTTCATTAAGACAGGATCCTCCAAGCCGAGGGGGATGAGGCTTCGGAAAGGGTTTCTGTCGGTATCATAAACAATGAAAAGCTCGCAAATACGTTCATTATCTGTACTTATTTCTCAGTGATTTGTTTCAAGTGGTAATCGGATTTTGGGGCTTACAGTAATCGATGTAATATTTTGACGTCTTATCCAAACTTGAAAAGGCTGGATCCTGGATGACTAATGAGGGTCCTGGTGAGGACGACGAAGAGCTGCTACCGGAGATGATTCCTATATACCGGAATCAGAGTTCTATTAATCACGCCTCGCAAGTCCAGTGTGGCTATACTGTCGCAATGTTGGGTGAAGAGCGATCAGGGTGCAATATCGACCTTACCTAAAGTGTCAACCCGCCGATCGCGCCGTACAGAGGCCCGCACCAATGCACGCTTTGGATTCGGAGGACCTGCAGATTTATCTTTTGCTATCGCAGAAGATGAGATCGCATTTTCGTACGAGTGACCCTGCAACTTCCCGCGAATCGCAACGCCTTTGACCCATTTGAAGGGCCTTTTATCGACACATTCCAGTCCTGCCTTTTGACATTTGCCACAAGGCACCCCGGACTGGTCACATTGGATGCGCCGGTTGCGGCAAGTATAGCATGGATTGGGGATCCCGCGATCCATCGTGAATGGAGTGTCTATTTGCAAGTCATCGAACCGATGGGGTAGCTAAAAGGCGTGTAACTTAGATGGTGGATGTGATTAGTTAAGTCGCCATGCTGACTGAGCCGAGGAAGTGGATCCACGGGTGGGGCTTCCTATTCGCGGCCACAATTGCATCGCTATTTTGTGAAGGAGGATATGGTGAACTTTGGGATTATAAATGTTCTGGCATTCCCAGAGATAATGATGGTAACCAACTTGGCCCATGCCGGATGTAAAGTAATTTTCGTCCTTGGTAGTATGATATACCCGGGTGCGGGCCCTAGAGAGAAAGAGGATTTCACTGATAAGAGTTTCAACGAACGTATAAAAAGATAGAGACAAGAGGGAAAATACAGTGGAAGTATAATAATCGAGACAAAAGAGACAGTACTGTGACTTGGAGTCCTCCAGTCAAGTCTGCGCATTCAAAACTCACAACTAACGCCATCGCCATTCAGCCCCATAATGCAAAACCTAGAGACCCATCGTATTCTTGATTTCCAATCCACGCAATGCTTCAAAAGCCAGAATTTTCATATGTAGCTCTTCATCAGCCCAAAAAAGTGAATGACCGGAACGCCAATTGCTCTGTCCGTTTCTTGGAGGAACGTCAACCGATCGATCCACCCATACCCAACCGCGGGGTCATCAATAATTCAGTTCCTCAACGGGAACTATCATATCAGGCCTTCTTGCAGTAACGGCTAGACTGTTGATGTTCCTCTGTCGTACTTCACGCATGTATTTCCGTTGTTCGTAACCGATATCGTAGAATGCTCCGTCTTCTGTTCCATGGTACATCATATAGATGCCATATCCGATAAGGACAATCACCACGCAACCAACAATGATAGCCAAGACATAGAGAGAGTAGTTTGTTGGAGAGTTGGCATCACGTTTGAGGAGCTCTGCTGTAGCATCCATTGCGCTTGCGATGATAGGGGCCTGTAGTAGCGATACGCATTAGTTTGATCGAGTTCTCAAGAGCCCGACACTTGATGAGACCCACCATTTGATAGTTTAGCCCTTTTTAGAGTATAGTTGCCTTTGATAGGGTGGATAGGGTCACTCGATTGATGCTTGGTAGACAACAGTGATAGCGTGTCTTATTGTGCGAGACCATGGTTTATATAGGGCCCCTACAAAGGCTAATCTCCGCGAAGCCACGCAGCATCTCGCGTGTGATCCAAAGATAGGACTAGGGTAGTGAAACATGCAAAGCCGATAAAAGTGCAACGATAAACCCATCATCCAAACTTAGAGCCTTATACTACCCCAAATAGGAATCGCGCGACTCTTGTTCGCGAGCTGTGACGTCAGAAACCGAGCGGGCCAACCACATCACGCTTTTCCCTCGATATGCTCCATAACACTAGTGCTATTTTAGGACTAGCTGCTATCGTCTCTCTCTAAAAGACCCAGCTAAAAGCTGACTCCAGAACTGACACATAAGGCTCGTTCTCCAATGGCTCCATTTCCATGCGGTATTCTCCGTCTAACCCCCCTGAAAAGTGGCTCGCTGGAAGGTTGTGCTGCAAACTGGACAAAGGACTCTTGCGATTGGACCATGTGCGCGGTTGGCCCCCCGACATCGGTCCTATAACCCAATCTGATTTGGCATTGCCAGGTTGAGTTCTTTAGGCATTGCATGCCAAGATCTGTCCGGTCGAATCTGCATGGTCTGTCCCAGATTACCACCGCATGTACAACAGTACAGAGTCTAGACTTGTACTCAAGTGGGTACGAAATGATATTTCTCGCCCTACTTCCCTGATGGTTATACACGTCTTGAGTGACTACCATTTTCCGGGTGAAGTCGCCAATTTCGTGTCCTATTGGTCAGAAGGGGCATCATACAGGCAAGGCCTCCTATCGGTATTTATCCCAGTTCCACATTTATTAAAGATCACGGGCAGTGAACTTTTTGTAGCTGAACATATGGTATTTCCAAAGATATTTATGAACATGGCAGGTGTTACTTATCCTTATTTAAACCAAATGTTCAAAGTCCATACACCCAATCCAATATAGTGTATGATTTTCTCTTATCCAATCTCGGGTCATTCATGCGCATGATGAGACTAGAATTAACATTGAAGACCACACGTCTGAGCTTCTTCAAATTTTTACTCGACTAATCACATCTACCATCCACACGCCTTTTACCCCATCGGTTCGACCCATTGCAACACCAAAAACGCGTAGGTAGATTTTGCCTATAACTTAAGAAGAAAAAGACTATCAGTTTTATCCCTACGCAAACCAATGTGCCATAGGGAATATCAAGAACAATGTCACAATCGCAATACAAAGTCGATTGTAAGGCACTGGAGGGATCTCGCATAACATTGTGAAATAAATTGGTGTGCATGACCCACAAGGGCGAGATATATAAGCGTTTAGGTTCTTATTCGACACAGAAAAGCGCTAGAGAGATACTATTCAATATAGACTCGATGTGGGTAAGGCTGACTGTAAAAGGAGGGGCAATGAAAGCGTCGACCGGAAGAAGCACCATGTTCAAACACCATCGCAATTAGAAGAACAGTCTGAACTATGCTAATTGAGTTGAATTCAATCCAATACTGATCTATGTTATTCCAATCAGCTCCAGTATAGATATCAAGGTGCTGCTACCTTGTACATGACGTCAACTCGGTTACTCCTGGCATCCCCACACGATCGCTTTGTAAGCCGAGGGGGAGGGGCAGCGGTAACTATACCGTATCCTCCAACAGACAATGCAACAGCATCCATCTTATCTTTCAATACAGTGTACATTTTTGCATATTGTCAATATCCCCTATTTTACTTAAGAATCAAAATGTCCAACGCCAAGATCGTCATCGCAACGGGTGCCTCATCGGGCCTGGTAAGACCCACGAACCCCCCTCTGCTGCTGGGCAGTCTCGTCCGATTGGCATACGATGGTGTCATTCTTGAACAAAATGTGTCTAATATAATCAATAGGGATTTGAATCCGTCAAGCAATTGCTGGAAAAGTCCGAGCCGTACAAGTTTATCCTCGGCGCCCGGGATACTAAGAGAACGCAAGCGGCGTACGATGCGCTCAGCTTCGATTCTACTAAGCACTCTGTTCACATTCTGCCACTTGATCTGAAGGATTTGCGTAGTGTGCAGGTATTCGCCCAGAAGGCTCTTGCTCAGCTTGGTCGGAATAAGGTTGATTATTTGTTCTTGGCTGCTGGTACACTTGACGATGCTAGTGGGCCTGGTCCGAACGGATCGCAATGGTGTGATGGGTACGTTGTGAACCATCTCGGTAAGTCGCAATCTCCTTGGGAAGAAGAGTGCTGAGTGGCCTCTGACATTCTAATAGCCCAGCACTATCTGGTCCACTTGATCCGTGAGACTTTGGTCGCCTCTCAGACACGCATTGTCTTCGTTTCCTCCGGGGCAATCCGGAATGTGCGCGGACAGGATCCTAGTAGGTTACTATATCACATCTTAGTTCAGACTGCCAACTGACTTATAATCCCAGAAACACTAGATGTCGACCTCAAGGCAAATTCCGGCGCCGGTAAAAGAGTAGTCTACAGCGGCTCCAAGTTCGTCCAGTTGCTGGGCGCTCACTACTGGCGTCGCCATTTGCCAGAGTGCACCATCGTAGCCGTTTCTCCCGGTCTGGTTCCCAGCACGAATCTCGCGACGGACATGGGATTGAGTATGGATATGCCCGATGCTAAGACAATCCCGGAAGGTGAGCTTGCTGGCGCACTATTTGAGCTTTTATTTCCAAAGATGACTTCTCACATATTGAATAGGTGCTCAAAGCCTTCTTGCCGCTTTTACTCGGAATGATATTCCTGCGGATCCAGAGCAAATTTTCCTCACTAGTTGGGGTGAATGGTGGCCCAAGGATGTGTACGCGATGAGTTTGGATACCGATTTACAGAATAAGTGGTGCTTGAGCAGAGAAGAGATTGAAAAAGCCGAGGGCCTTGCTGGAGAGTCCTGAGGAAGATCTCAAACTTGAGACTCCCTAACTGGAGCAAGGGTCACACCCACAAAAGGCAAGTATAGTTGATATGTGAATAAAGCATAAAATTAGTATCAGTGACCAAATTGTGTACGGCCAATTATACTGCCATATCCTCAAGGTACAAGTAGACAGCGAAGCGTACAATCTACTCGTGCACGTCTCATCTGGTATCAGCTCAAACTAGCAAGACATGCACCATGGAGAGCTGTAAACAGTGAAGAGTGAATTTGAAGATTAGTTATTTCTTTATATCCAACCAAGACCCGCTCCGAACTCGTTCGGCTCAAAAACATCACCGGTCATCTAACGTAGACCCAAACAAGACCCAATGCACAGGAAGAAAAAAATAATACAGGAAAAAAAATGGATATCAAAGAAGCTGATACTTGATAGAAAATAGAAAACAGTGCTGAGGAGCCACAAGGGATATATGGGGGTGTAATGTCGTAAAAGCTTGAAAAATGGCAACGTGGAAGAGTCGTCATGAGTTAAAAGTGCGCTTTCCCATCGGGAACGCGGTAGAATCGTAGAAAAGGGGGGGTATTAGAAGGGAAAAATTAGGTGCAGAGAAATCAAATCGATGCATGTCTGCAGTTGTGAAGACCCAGTGAGGTTTCTGTGGATCTGTGTCCTCTGTCCTCGTAAGCCATCTGTACATTTGCGAGGATTCATGTCTGTGATACGCCCATCTTAGATCTGATCTAGAAGTTCAGGGCCAGGGCAGCCATGGCACCGATGGCCACGCTCATGATGGAGAAAGTCCCGGAGGCAGCACCGTTGTGGGAGGCAGTGGTGCTGGCGGCAGCGGCGGCGGAGCCAGTGGTCGAAGAAGAAGATGAAGAAGAAGAAGCCATCGAGATCTCGGCAGAACCGGTGAATACATGAGGGCGGTAGGTGTAGCTGATGGTGGGGCTTGACTTGGGCAGGCGAGTGTTGGAAGAATCAGCAGCCGAGGTAAGACTGCTAGTAGAGGAAGAGTCGGCGGAGGTAGAGGTGGCAGAAGAGGTAGACGAGGCAGATGAAGTGGAGGTCGGGGTCTCCGTGGTCGAGGTAGTGGTAGGAGCGACAGTGCTGCTAGTGCTGGTCGAGCGAGCCGAGCTGGTAGAGACCGAGACGGTCTCGCTGGAAGAGCTACCACCAACGTCGAAAACGACGATGTTCGCCTTGGCGCCAGAGGGGACAGTGACGACACAGCCAGTAGCACCACCAGCACCGGTGAAGACATCAGGAGCAGACATCTCATTGACACCCATGGTGGAAGGGTCGATACGGCAGGGAAGGCCATTGCAGCCATCTCCGTCGCACAGAATCTCAATACCGAACTCGGGCTTGACATCACGGAAGGGAGTGGCGGGCTCCAGGTAGATAGGGTTCCAGCCGATCTTGAGATAGGTGTCGCCATTGGAAACGGTGTTGGCACCGGCAGTGTAGGGAGACCAGTTACCGACGGGGTTGGCGCTCGTACCCCAAATACAAGCCTCCTCAACAGCAACACCAGGAGCGTTGACGTAGTACTGAGCAGCAGTCTCGCACCAGTAGGACATGCCGGGGACGGCGAGCGTGGACAGCTCCTCGACCAGAGTCGGGATCAGCATGGCCTCGTTACCGGGCAAGACAGTCTGGCAGAAAGCCACAGACTTGCCGGCCTTGTTCATGGCCTGCACGGCACCGGTACCATCCTGACAGTAGGGCTTGCTGGGGAAAGGCTTCTGGATCTCACCGCTCTCATCACAGTAAAGACCACCGTTCTATAGGGCTGTCAGTCCATGTCCCCCTCGTTTGCCCCTTGCATATGACAGGTGGATCCAGTAGTACAACACTTACCATCGACATGGGGTAGGAGTAAGAGGTAGCCTCGGGATCCCATTGCATGGAGACCTGACCGGGAGGGCAGGCGTAGGGACAGTAATTGCCAGGCTTGCAGGGCTGGTTAGGGCTCATGGCCCAACCGGCGTTCTGCTCGTTGGGGGTGACAGCAACCAGACCAGCATCGCTGGGGAACTGGCATTGGCCACTCTTCTTCTCAAGAGTATTATTCTCCGGAAAAGTGCGGGCTTCGTGGGCGTGTCCGTGTTGGTGGGAATGACCGTGGTGCGCAGCTTCAACGCTGGCAATGAGGGCGACAAGCGCGGCCGCGCGGGCAGGAGTAATCTCGAACTTCATGATGTCGAGATGGGGAGCTTTTCTGGAGGGGGGTTTATGTTCGCAAAAGTCGGAGGCGCAAGAATGAGTGAATAAACGAATGTAAGCGTAATCAAACGAGTGAATGAATGGAATATGGCCCAAGGCCGAGTTTAGGGGACACGGAAGCTCGCAGAGGATGAGGTCAAAGGAGAGAAAGAAGGCCAGGATGAGATGGGCAGACCGGCCAGAAAAGGGACAGAGCACGCTACGCCCACCGGCACCATGAGAGAAAAGGGCCAAAAGGGCCCAAAGGTCCCGACCACGGTGCTGGGTGACTGGGCCAGCAACGAGTGACGACACTAACTCGATCAAGGATGGAGTCACAAAGAAACAGGTCCGTTCAGGGTTTGGTGGATAGGCAGAGACCCTGACTGGCCCCAGGTAACGAACCCGATGGAGTCGACTTTACCCATTCGGGAAGTCTCCGCGGCTCCTGGACATTTGGGAGGGAGTCTCTCAGAGTCTTCTCTGGGGGTAATCAAAGCCCCAAAGACCCTCAGGGACCGCTGTGAACGAGCTACCCAGTGCTCACCCCTGAGCAAACTGCACTAGCGAGGCACACATGAGGCCACTAGTCGAGGCCGCTAGTCGGTTAGCGTCAGGGGTAGTGCCGCTCTTGTCCAATGGTTGGCTTCGATACCCCGGCGGTTCCTGCTTGGCAAGTGGAGGCAGGCCAATAACCTTATAGAAATTGCATCCAGCGGGGCACGAACCCTTACACCCTTCGGAGGCTCGCTTTCATGCTTTGGAGGCTGGAAGGAAACCGGGCGATTTACGGAAGTCGAGGCGAATGGAACTGGACGTGGAAGTGGAAAGGAAAGGAAAGGAAAGGAAAGGAAAGGAAAGGAAACGACAAAAACACCTGACCACGGCATTGTTCTCCGTACTTTCCACCTCACTCGGCTGGCAAGTTATTCTCTTTCCATGCATTCCAGCAAAATAAGTGTCCAGTTTGCATTATTACACACTCAAAAGCAAAGAGATGCTAATAAAATGACCGGCGCCCCGGTGCCCCTCTTCTCCATGAAGACCACCTGAATCCAGCATCCGCAAACGGGGCTTCATCTCCTCGGATCGCCCGCCTTCCACGGCCCTACCGGAGGAACTAACAAGCTGACCGGTCTATCCCAATCAAAATGACCAGGTCGCTCATGATCTAGACTTGTTGATCACGACAGAAGCTGGATCTCGAAGGCCTCGTATTCCGTCCAATGAAACCATCGTCTGGGCCCGGTTAGGGTTCTCTTACCCTCAGGGATGAATCTGGAATAGCTGGCGCTCGTGTCTACGGAGTCTGCGGACATCCTTCCGTTCAGCCAAGACTCTCGAATGCCGATCGCGGTCCGTGATGAACAGCGCAACGTTGTGGGCTTCAAGCTTGTTCAAAGCTTGGCTATGAAACTGAGGGCAACATGTTTCACAATTGGTCCACTACTAGTATGGAACTGACGAGCTGCGATGCGAGTTCTATGATTTGATTCTGCCTTGAAGGCCACCGCTGGTTTCGTATAATATCGTAATCACTCAGAGACCTCAATTGAGGCGCACACAGCCCGCTCCGGCTGAGGCAAACCCTTTCTTCTCCACCTTGGACTGGTCTGGGTCTCAGAGGGAGCCCAACGTCGGATATTAGATGCGAAGGAAGGAAATATCCAACTCTATTTTGTTCCCTCATGTTCTAAAATTGCAGTTTCTCATAGCCTTTGGAGAAGAGACGGGCTTCTTGATAGTCAAGGAGCGCCATTTCTTAATCGTGACTCACAACATATATTTCATCTTGCTGACCATGACTTTGTGTTGGCCACACAACTTGGAGCAGTCCAAATGGTACATGAATGCTGGACTACACACTCTATGGAGTACACCGTAGGGACATGATCCTCAACATAATTTTTCACGCATGATTATGCTCACGTTTTCTTCGAAATAGAACCTTTAGTGACTCCATATTCCTGAAGCTGCCTCTGGTGCCCGGGCTTGGCGTTTAGTCAGCGGCTTTGGCTAAAGAAAGATGCACAGCCTCGTCTGACAATTCCAGCTAGCTATCAAGGGAAATCTGCCTATGATCATTGTTGGTTATTTCAATGAAGTGCACTATCTTGCCTTTCAAAATAGTCGTGAAGTTGCATACAGCTAGAATATCACCAATTGTGTACCGGTGATCGCCATGCCTTCCGTGTCCAAGACCTGCCAACGCTGTGCTGCTTCCAAGGTCCGATGTATTCGAACTTCCGAGAATCCTCATGTGTGTAAGAGGTAAAGCAGTCAACGGGTATTGAAGGTAATGCCTAGACAGGGTTGACCGATTGATGCGTAGATGCCTGCGACTAGGCAGAGAATGCCTCTATAGGCAAACGGGCCGTCGCTTCCATGGCTTCCAGAAAGATCGGTGAGACCACTCATCTTTACCCGTTCGTGAAGACTTCTAATAGGATTGTTGACACATGAATAGAAAGATTGAAGCCCTAGAATCCAAGGTCAGGGAGTTGATGACGGACCAAACTGCAGTGCAGCCGTCACAAAAAACTCCGGAGACAGCGCCCAGAACAAGAAGCGCATCTGTGATTGAAAGCGACGAGGGCGACAAGGATATAATTGACCGGGGTCTTTTAAACACAGAAGCTGCAGAAAACTATCTCGAGTCATTCAAGTCAATTTTGACTCCACACTTTCCCTTCGTGGTCATCCCTCATCAGGCTTCTGCCGTCCAGTTGCGAGAGGAAAAGCCGTTTCTGTTCCTGGCCATCATGGCCTCAGCATCATACGAGAACATACTATTGCAGAGATCACTAGGTGCTGAAGTCAGGAGAGCTGTTGCGTCTCGTATCATTCTCAACGGAGAAGTGTCGTTTGACTTGCTGCAAGGGCTACTGGTATTCCTGGCTTGGTATGCATACGCCACTCGCGCGTCGATATTGCATCTGCGAGGCCCCACGCGTCTAATTATTGCTTGAACAGGTCGCATTATTACACAAAGCCACAGCGCTATACTCAGTTTCTCCAATTGGCTGTAAGCATCATTACAGACTTACGTTTGGACCGACCGCCACGGACAAAGACGTGGAAGACTAAGCTACACTTTGAACAACAAACTGCGGCAGATGAACAGACATTGGATCGACCATCATGGGGGAGTGACGAGAGAAGAGCTATTATTGGCTGTTACTATCTATCGTCGGCGTAAGTCTCTACTTTGAACATACGGAGGCGCGGTATACTCATCTTTTCTTCACTAGGATCTCTGTTCTCCTTCAGAAGCAAGCTGCCTTTTCCTATATTCCGTACCTTGAAGAGTGTTGCCAGTCGCTTCAGGATGGGAAAGAGTATCCTCATGATCAGTACATCGCCGCACTTGTCCAGTTGCAACACATTGCAGAAAAAATAGATCGGCTATCTATAAGTCACAGACAAGAACTCATGACACCCGATTCAGGCTCGGGACTTTATGTGACAAGTCTCAGGTCAGACCTAGAGACTTTTCAGAATCGACTAAAATTCAACATTCACGATGCTCGTGAGTCCAAGTCGATGAGAAGTCGCGATCAGTTCATTATTGACAGTTCTTGAAGCATTTCTTGCGGTTCAATTTTACACCACCGCTCTATCTCTCTACCAAATTGCTCTCACTGCGATCAGCCCCCAGTCTGGATTCCAGTTAGTGGTCCACCAGCCTGACTGGAATGAAATGTCGTGTGCGGCGATTAGGTCCTCCGAGCGCATACTCAATCTTTACCTCTCGCTTCCACCTGGCACGGAACTCGGATTCACAAACACGCAATGGGTGCAAATGGCTTTTGCCATGGTCATCCTGTACCGGCTTACTGCAAAATCTAATTCAACCCAAACAGCAGCATTCCTTACACTGTTAAACCAGCTGCAGTTGCGCGTGGGCGCCTTGACAACTCCTCAGGTGGACTCGAACGGAGATCGCGACACATTCTTCGAATTCACGAGACGAGTCACTCAGATTAAAGGATTGCTGGACAAATCACAGATATATATCGATCAGAATCGCTTATCAATTCCTGGAGCTGGAGTGAACGTCTCTGTCGACATCCCCGAGGCGATCGAGGGGGACCCTTTGGGTCTGGACGGTCTATTCCCGGAAGATCTCTTGATGCACGTTGATTTCTCGTCTGATTATCTGTTCGAGGCTTCTGTGGAGCAGATCATGGGTAATTGGATCTGATACGTGCGGTGGAGACCGTCGTCAGCTTGTCTTGTTCAAATACCCTTGGACAGAGGCCGGACTATGGTTGACATTGATGAAAAGCGAGACAAAAGCCCCTTTATTTAGCATATTTGTCTTGTAAGAAACACGCAAGTGGCAGTGCTCTCGAGATCACCGAAGTATCATCTCCGACCGAGGCTCGCCTTTCTCGGAACTACTCGTGACTCGACGATTGACTGGCCAAGATCCTCGTATCTAAATTTTGTGAATTACAGAACCTTCAGATATCCTCTTTTAATATTACAAGGCTTTTCAAGTCTCAAATCTCACCGACTCATGATAATCCCTCATTTCCCGCCAAGAGGAGTCATTTTGCTGTAGGCGAGTTGGACATCGTAAAATCACTCACAGCCAATCGTGTCGCGACTGGACTCATACTTGAGGGCCTTGAAAGTGTTGCCATGTAATGCTTCCGTGAGTGACTAGTTAATACTGGGCGCTCATTAATAGCTCAATATGAAGCAGGCTTCTACCTAACATCGCCGACCGCTATCGCCGAGCCGACGGGTATTTTGAGCCCTCAGATCAACTCCGATTCGAACTAGTATAAAATATGTATACATTCATAATCAGGAGATGATGGAATGTAGAATCAATTTGGTTATTCTTCGTTCAGTATGGTCTCGCCACTCGCTCAATATATCTCGCTTTCTCTATTGTTCTCTTCAGCACTCTCATTCACGCCATGTCCACTCTTAGGGCCTGCGTATCCTCCTTTCGTCCTGAACACCAATGATACAATAGTCGGAAGTGCACTTGAAAACCTCACTGCTAAATTTGACCAGCTCATTGAGACGGGTACTGGCCCTAACGGGGACGCCTCGCCAAACACTACCTTCAGTATTGCATTGTTCTCAGCGAAGAAGGGTACCACTGAGCCTGAACCGTTCTTCTGGGAGTATCATTATACGGCTCCAGCTTTAAGAAAGACGAATCATCTCTCTCGAAATGTTACTAAGGACAGCATCTATCGCATCGGGGGACTTACCCAAGTCTTTACTGTGTGGAGTCTCCTTTTGATGGAGGGCGATCAATTCTTCAACGATCCGGTTGCCAAATATCTGCCCGAACTTGCAAACACCTCACAGGGCCAGCGGGACACCATTAGCCAGGTCCAATGGTCGGATGTGACCGTTGGTCAACTCGCAAGCCATATGAGTGGTATTGCTAGAGATTGTTAGTCCGCCGCCTGTGAATAAAGTTACTATCCGAGACTTTCTAATTGCCTGTAATCAGATTGCGTTAACGATTTGGGCTTTCAGGAAGATATCGTCAAGGCAGGCTTGCCTACATATCAGGATGGTCAACTACCGTGCTGTGCCGAAGGATCGCGATGCAGCTCCAGTGGTACGAGATCTCAGAATTCAGCAGGTATGAACTTTTGGAATCTGACTTATTCTAGAATTCATTCAGCACTTGGCTACAAGGGTGCCTGTAGCTCCTGCTGGTGTGACCCCAAGTTATTCAAACATGGCATTCCAGCTTCTGGGATACATTATTGAAGAGCGCGCTGGAATGTCCTTCACACAAGTCGTCCAGCAGCGGATTCTTAAGCCTTTGGGAACGAACCAAACAACTGTATTTGCTCCCAGAGACTCGAACATGGGCGTGATTCCGGTGAATAAGACTGTCAGTGGATGGTCGGCTCGAACAGCGGGATCGGAAGCGTAAGTCCTTGTTTTTGATTCAAATTTATATCACGTCTGACTATGTCCATACCAGATCGACATCTATGTTCTCAAGCATCCAGGATCTCGCAATTGTCGGAAAAGCTATTCTCAATTCAACTCTTCTCCCTTGGTCCCAAACGCATCGCTGGCTAAAGCCCGTTTCGCACACCTCCAACCCCGCTAACTCTCTTGGCGCGCCGTGGATCATCTACAGCGACGGCGACTACCCTAAGACCTCAATGATTGATGTGTATAGCATACTCAGCAATGAAGGCAGCAACGAGGGCCTTTACGGCTCCTATTTTGGCTTGGTCCCAGACTACGGCGTTGGTTACGTTATTCTTTCCGCTGATATCGTCAGTCCTGCAGATCTCAATGCCCACGCAGACTATATGGAAGTTGTGCTTGAAAGTATAATAAAGTCATCCTTGAAGCAGGCCGTCCAGAACTTCGGTGGTGCATACGCAGCTTCTAACTTGAACTCTTCTATCACTATTGAGTATGACGAACTTCCGGGTTTGTTTATCGAGAACTTCATCAGCAACGGCACTAACTTCCGTGAGGCATTGGCAAGACTTAACGGTGTTAGTAATGCGACAGATCTGAGCATTCGGCTGTATCCGACCCAGCTTATCCAACAGAATGGGTCTGAATCCCGACAAGCGTTCAGGGCCGTTTTCCAAGACAAGACTGAGCTTGCAGATGCTGGGACTGCAACCTGTGTTTCCTGGATGACTCTTGACAGGTTACAGTTTTCTGGACATGGGTTGGATGAATTTGTTTTTACTCTGAATGCTGAGGGCAAGGTCCTTGGTGTTGAGATCCCGGCATTGGATATTGTACTTAATCGGAAGACCTGAGCCATTTTTGCAACAAACAGGCAAAGTTCGTACATTGTACGTTTATACATACTCTAGGGACTTCTTCAGTGATTTCCATCCGTGAATTTTATCCCAGATTCAGATATTTCTGTTTTGCCCAAGTGCTGATGTCACCGAATAGGTGGCAGCACGTGACTTACCATCGATGAAGTCCAAAGCCAAGAAGCCCAAGAAAATGCCCAGACCGACTGTTTAAAGAGTTTTCTGGCCCAAAATCCTGATTTTCCTTCGAAGCCACTTTGATTCTACCTACAGGATAACTCGTAACTAAAGGGTTTTGTGATGGCTGGATTTCTTGCATACCACGAACCTGGTAGTAAGTACTTGCCATTCTCGAACATCAAGGCTGGTGCTAATCAAGATCCGCAGTCGTTGAAATCTTGATCATCATATCATTCTTCTTTCTTTTGTCATTGGCCGAATGGATTTCGACTAAGATCATTCGTGCCGGTATAATTGGCCAAATTGCCGTCGGAATAATCTATGGCAAACCGTTGGCCAATATATTGGAGTACCCGTGGCAGCAGACTTTCCTTGCCATTGGGTATGTTGGTTTGATCTTGATCATCTTTGAAGGTACCAGAGCTCCGCGTGCTTTATTGGTATTGATTCTGATCTCAAGAATTGAACAGGTGGCCTACAAGTCAGACTCGATCTATTGAAGCAAAACTTTCTTCTTAGCGTCCTCGCGGCAGCTACAGGTGTCTGCTTCCCAATTGGGCTTTCATACCTGCTGTTGTACCTGGGCTATGGATATGGTAAGGTATGTTCATTGTCCTTGAATACGTTCGAGACTAACATCGCGAAGGCGCGGTCGAGACATTCATCATTGGAGCTGCGCTATCGGCGACTTCCTTGGGCACTACCTTTTCCGTCATTTCATCCGCTGCGAGCGCAATAGACCTTTCCCAAACTCGAGTTGGCTCGGTTCTTGTGAGTGCTGCTGTGATCGATGATGTGGTCGGCCTTGTGTTGTCTAGGTAAGAGATAGTGTCTGCTATACTGTGGAATCTGGCGCTGACACCACACCAACAGCGTCATTGGAGACTTAGGAGAGCTTTCCGGGCCCGCCGCCAGTCATGTCAATCTTGGTTGGATCATCGGCCGACCGATTGTAGCCTCTGCGGCCATGGCGATTCTCACACCAATTTTCACAAAGTGGATCTTTGCACCGATTTTCCGACGCTGGATCGAACACAAATTCGCCAAGTTTGATCATGTCTCTAACATCCTCTTGATGGTCTTGGTCTTATCCGCCTTCATCAGTATCGCCGCATATGCAGGCACGTCAGTCCTGTTTGGTGCATTCCTCGCTGGTACGTTTCTCACATACTTGCCGAGCAAGCATCCAGATGGTCCGTTTGTCGTTATGAGCCGTGAAGAAGGTGAGCGAAATGCCGACAAAAGCCCGAAATTCATCCACACGTTCGAGTTGTATCTCTTGGATACTCAAAAGTATCTCATGGAGCCACTCTTCTTCGCCAGTATTGGATTTGCGATTCCTTTCGTAGAGCTCTGGACGGGAGAACGAATCTGGAGAGGAATCGTGTTCACTTTACTCATGGCTTTTGCAAAAGTAAGAAGACCCTGCTCCTGCTTGATAGATCATTGGGGACAGCCTAATCGTTCAAGTAGTTCATTGTCGGCCTGTGGATTCCTCTCTGGAAATTCTTGGGTCCATCAAAGGCTCGTTCTAGCGCAGTCCTTGAGTCGCCAACCGCCAACAACGAGGCAAGTGGGCATGGCCCTGCATCGCTTGCTGGGCTACTACTCGGCTCGGCGATGGTGGCACGAGGGGAGATCGGCCTTCTCATCATAGAAGTTGGGTATAATGAAACGAGCTATGTGAGTCAAGATGGCTTCATCACCGCAGTGTGGGCTATCCTTCTCAATACCATCATTGGCCCCGTCATAGTGGGCAACTTGGTCAAATATCGCGGGAAGAAGATCGGCGAGGGTGAATGGGGATTGCAAAAACAACGAGAGCCCTTGACACCAAGTCCCAGGGCGCCTCAGGCATGAACAAGATTATGGACAAGCTGGCCTTGTTCACCAACTTCAAGGCTTTTTGGGATATTTGGTATTGGCCATCATGTAGTTACTTACACAGAGATTCGTGATCTTTATTTGGCAGTATAGCCAATGAACATGCTTGAGACATCACTCACCCGGTTGGGCTTGCAGAGTGGTCCATCTCTTGAATGCCGTGGCATCGTCACCATTCCTCCATCCCCATGAAATACAGTAATGCCGAGCAAGCAATCGCCACTCTTCCATCTCGTCCAAAAACTCAAGACTGGCTACGCGCTCCTTTTCTTCCTCCTCTACCCAGCGCTCCCAAAGGAAATCGATATCAGCGGCAGCTTGACCAGTCTCAAACCCTTGCTCAAGCAATCGAGCCCGCTGGGCCTCCAAAGACGCATACTTATTGAGTGTTTGGAGTTGAATTCCTCGAGCCGCTAGATTAGACACCATGGTCCGTCCGAAGGGGTCGTTTGGGCGAATTGGTTCGTATAAGACCAGTCCGAGAGGGGGAACACTGCGCAAACCTTGGGGCTTTTCACTCCCGTCAGAGGGCACATGCGTAGGACCAAAAACATGTTCAGTGAAGAAAGTGACCACCTGGGCTGCTTCGGACGGAGAAAGATATATCAGACAGCATTCTGATATCAGCAATGTCGGTAGGCTCCTGTCCACGCCTGGGAGCGCTTCAGTGAGGGAGAGGTTCGCCGACAACGATCGGAGGTCGCACGGATGGATATGATATGAGGGTGCATGTAGTGCATCGCCTGCCTCTGAAAGGGTCACGTCGTTACTCGACGGATCAATTCCCAGCGCCCTTTGTAAGTTCGGCGTTGATCGAATCGCACGAATCTTCGCGGCCGTGTTGACCGCAAAGTCAATTTCGTGGTAAATGACATCGGATGGCCTTCTGGAGGTAAAAAGGCGGAAGACACGTGTATCTGACCCAGCACCTAGCGATATAATTTGTTTCCTCTTGTGCTGAGTCTCAGGGGAGTATGGACCAAGGAAGTGCGTGACGAGCTGGTCAATTGCGGTGGTGCGGACGTAGGTCCCTATTGGGGGTCAATTCTCGTCATTTTCATTTTTCGGGGGAGCAAAGAAGAGCAAACCTGCCTCTGTTAATAATTGGGAACCTTCTCGTCGCAGAGCCAGGCGGCGTCAATGCTGTCGCGTAGGGATCAACGAGATAACCCAGCTCGACAGCGCTCAGACGAGAAACACTCGCGTCATTGTCAGTACCCTGCACAACGCGGTCCTTACCAGACGTCCGAGTAATGTGACTATCTTCAGCTCCACGACTACCTCCACGCCCTCGGCCTCGGCCTCGACGAAGAAGGTTCAGGTTTGGAATCTGCGAAGCAGCCATGGAGGGGGGGAAAGGTGGAGGAAGCTTGGAGCTCGGACGCGGTGGGGAACTGGCGGGGCGGGAATAGCGTCACTGGCTGTTTGGGCCAAATCTTGCAAATTCAATACGCACGCCTCCGTGAATGCTGTCACGTGTTTCAATATCTAGACTTCTAGAGGCCGGTCAATATTTCATGTAAAGTCATGCGCTTTTTATTTCCACATCTATCGTCTATCTTTTCGAGTTCATCACGTCAAACATATACAAAGTTGTTGCGGCAAAGCGGACAGGTGCTTTGGTTGCTGCTCTTGAACCATCGGAACAGGCAAACGGAGTGGAAAGTGTTCTTGCAAGTGGCACATCGCTTATTCGGTGTCTGCATATCAGTCGAAATGACCGAGTAGCAGATGGCACACTCGCTTTGTCCCTTCAGAGCACCCTGCACGTTCCGGCGGAAGGCCAGGAGGCCATCAACCAGGTTACCGTTGGCGAACATGATAACACCCTGAATGGTAAGAAGCCAGCTCTTCCATTTCTTCTCGTCCACAAGCACCCGACTACGGCCAACTACTAGTGCGGGGTGAAGTGGGTATGCCGGTGGGAGAGAAATCGAAATGGAGACTGGGGGTGATTCCTCATCGACGGGGATGCTGGCGATGATTTCTGCCGTCTTCGGCGCAATTTTCACGCTCAATGCTCGCTCCTCGTTAGGATCTTGCGTGGAGACCCAGTCCTCAACCCCTTGGAAGGAATCTGCAGACACAAGTGGGGAGATCTAGAACCGCCGTTAGATGATTTCCTGCTTTTGTGGCTTGTAGGGAAAGTCTGAGGCTCGAATTCACTTACGTATTTCTCTGTCCATAATTCCACTGGGCCCTTGATTCGTTTCTTTGTGTCAATCCACCAATTCTTGGTCATGTTCGCCAAGTGACGGAGACAAAGGTAGTACAAATGGATCAGAAGCCATTGCGTCTCCTTTTCAGCATTCTCAGACTGATCCGGTTCAAAGTTTTGTACATCGAACTTGGATGCATCAACGATCTTGCCGTGAGACTTTTGAAGGAAGTCGAAAGTGAATTCCAACAATGGAATCAAGACGTCGTTCTCCTTGATATTTGTCGTGTAGAACTCTTGGACGGGGAGCGACTGTTGACATTATTAGCAAAAAAACTTCATGTAGTGGCAAAACGGTTCTTGTAACATACTGCGTTGGTGAAATGATCAAACACCACCTTCCAGCTCAAGAGGTAGGCCCGTATGGTAGTCCACATCTTGTCATCCCCATAAGCCTCGTCGACCATTTGCGATGTTGGTGTCTCCAGCAACAAGGATATAAGCTCATCTGGAAGGCTAACGGATGATTTGGACAGCGCCACATCGAATGAGACTTGTTCTTGTGCCTGAGGAATGAACCGATGCAGGATTGTGTAAGCAGTGCGCTGGACGGAGCGGCTGTGCGCAGTTAGGAGGCCAAAGACCTCGCTAACGTCCTCAAGCTTCTCAATGGGTATGGATTTAATGAGACGTCGCAAAAGCTCGACGGCAACATCACGCGGTTGGTGGAACGTGGTTGCAGAATCTGGTTTTTGGTAAGCTGGGACTCTATTAAATAACCCCCTAGCGAGGATCCTTCAATACGTACCAAAATGTCCGATAGTAGAAGCCACCTCATTGAACAGTCCAGTCTTTCGCTCTGACCAGGCATCTTGAAGATCATCATTGCTGTCCCCTTCCGCCATAGATTTCAGACGCGCAAAGAATCTGAATGAAGAGAACAGAAGAGGAAGTCCCTCTTCTCCGCCATTGGTTTCTCTGAATATCACGCTGAGGATTTCCATGCTCTCCTCCCAGTGCGAGCCATAGATTTCGGCCAGGCCGGGGATAATGAATGTCAATGTCCGCAGAATTTCAGCTCGTAGCCCAAGGACTTTCATGTCGGATTGAAGGCATTCGATCAGATGCTTGACAAGGAAGACCAATCGTTGCGTGGGAATAGTCGATACAAAGTTTTCCTCTCCAGAGAGTAAGATGTTGAGCAATGCGAGTTTTCGCAGTCCTAAGTCACTGTTAGATATAATCAAGGCTTCATATAATTCTGAATCATACCATCAGAGGAGGGGTCGAGGGGCTTGAGTCCCGTAGAATCTGCGACCAACTCGTTACAAACTCTGCTTCCGACAGGGCTTGAGAGTATTGAGCTTCGCAAAACAGCAAACCATGATGCCGAACGAATAGCGTTGGCGCTTCTTGCCTCGCGACAAATTTTCGCAACTTCATCGGCCGATTTGGGGTGCTCCACGACCTCTATAGAGGTCATGATTTTGGTGAAAGCCTCTCCGATCCGGTAGTCGACAGGCGAAGTTCCGCTCAGCAACTCCAATTTGCTCTCCCAAAAAGAGGTCAACGAAGACGAAATGGTAACATTCTGTGACGGCTTTAGGGGTTCCTTGGCGTGGATCCAGTTGCTGATGATCTGGCGCCCTTTGAAGACTATTTCCAGGTAGTCTTCACGTTGATTAGGCATTTTCAGCCCAGTAATGCCGTTGCAATGCTCGATGCTTAGGTCATCGTCAATCAACTGAACGGCGAGTGGTAGATAGTAGATGAGGGTCTCGAGGTCATCGATGGTAAGGTGCTTTATCACTTCAAAGGAGGACAAAACTTGAATTGTGAAGCTTGCCAGGCGGAATGCAGCAGAACAACGGCTAGAGTCACGGGGTATTTCAAGCCACAATGCCTTGAACGAATCCGAAATTTCGCGATGGACGAGGTAGACAATGCCCCCAAGTGGGCCGGTAATGCTTGTTGAAATGCGCGGCGGTAACTGAAGGAAGGGGCCCATGGCATTCTCCCATGCATCAGAAGAAGGCAAGATATCCTTGATTGCATAGTCAGGCTGATCTGCTGTAAGGCCGTGCAAAAGCTCCTCTGCAATAGCATAGAGAGATTCAATTCTAAAAACAGGTTAGACGATTCATAAAATACACAAGGGTTCATATTGCTTACGACAATGATTCCTCGTTGGCATGAGTGAACCCATTGTTAAGGATTTCAATCTTAGACTTGGTGCTTGTGTCTCCGACCACGGTCTCCTTGAAAGTCTTCATCAGTGACTCTGCCAGGCTTGCAACCTCCTCTGATGGGGACTCCGTCAGAAACAGTAGCTTCCCTGTTAGCTTTGAGCCATGGTCTCCAGCCTGAAAGTCGCGAACTGCAGACGGGACAGCTTGTCCAAGATGAGAGAGGCCATGCAAAGCATCAAAGACCTTATCATCATGGGACAGCGCATCGATTATCGACAAGAATATTTCATCTCTCAATTGACCTTGGGAGGACGGATTCCGAAGAACCGAGATGACGATAGCCCAGTGAGAATGACTTCCTCGTAGGGACTTGTCTAAAGCCCGCATGATCAAAGAAGATAATTTGGCTTTGTCCCCAACCTCATTGAAGTCGAGGTTGGAAAGCAGACTTTGAAGGATGTGGGCGTTGGACTGCTCGGGCTCCAATTCCATTGCACTTTCAACAACATTTTCAAAACTGGAAGAGAAACCATCCCATTCTCGGCATGCCAAGATGATTGTAATGAGGCGATCACCCGATGGGGAGAAGAGAAGCCCAGGCGCATCACTTTGGATGAACTTGAGGAGGCCCTGAGAGCGATTCGACACCGAAGGCATCCGGCGAACACATTCTTCAACGACTCCAGCAGCGCCATAGGGCTTACCATTGCGCGAACAAAGAACTTGTAAACAACCTTCGAGAAGAAATGAGGTGGAATTCTCGAAAATGTTCTGTACGATCGCTTCACTCTCGGCATCCGAGGCATGTGAAAGGACAGCGGCTACCAATGCAAAGAGTCGTTTCGCTTGGGAACAGATTGAATCTTGGGATGAGTGGAAATCCTTTGATTGTTCTGGAGATGACAGTTTGACAGCCTCCAGCAAACCATTCGCAACCTGTACCCAGAGGGATTTGAGTTCGTCATGCTGCCCATTTGAGACAAGTGTAGCGATGCACTCGGTACAAACTTCTTCAGCTAAATCTGAAGGCAGGGTCCACTGGGGCTGCTCATGGTCAGGCTGCACATAGTTCACCACCAGTGGAAATAGTCTAGTTTGAATGAATTCGAGTTTCTGTTCGCCGGGCACAAGAGTTGAGAGCCAGCCTCCGATCCTAACATAGGTTTTCCAACCAATGCTCAGGTTTTGACGTGGCTCTTCTCGAGAACGAAGACCTTCCTGGAAAGCCTCGGTTAAAGCTGATACACTTGAAATCGTGATAGCTCCATCATTGGATGTTTTGTCGGCACCCGCAAGCACATCTTGGGGAATTATGCGAAGCAGCTGATCAAGGTTTGACCAGAAACTGCCATGTCCGCCCTGTGACCCTTTCTGAATGTACTGGCGCAGCCTTTTGGACGCAGAAGTCTTGCCCGTATAGTCTTCTGTCCATACCTGCGGCCGTGATGATGTCAAGAGGAGAACAGACTCGGAGAGTTCAGAAGCGGATCCCAGCTGTGGAGTAGATAGCGATTTTCCAATGATGGCTGAACTCAGGACTTTCCAGTCAACCCACGCTGGCTCGCGAGATATGGTCGAACGCAAAAGCACATATATAGAACGCCGCACGAACGGGTCATCATGAGTGCAGAAAGCCCACAAAGACTTGTTCCCGAGCAGTGCCTCGATTTCTGGAAGGTTTTTCCGTAGATCATCGTCGGGTGAATTTCCTATTTCCAATTAATGATGAGACCTCGTGGAAGACATTGAACAACAGGGAGAAGCCTTATATCACCTACCCAGGATGCGATTGAACAGCAAGAGAGCAGCACCGACAACTCGCGCATACTTTGCCTCGGCGTCATCGCGCTTGACCGTCCGTTCGTCACTCAAAGTCAATGGCTTTTGGTGCAGAAGAACGTCATCTACAAAGTCCAATATAGAAGCTTGGTAGATTTTCCAAAGGTTGTTCCTTCTGGCTTCTGTGGAGAAGACTGTTGTAAGAGAATCGAGGGCGGACCGATGAACTGGTCGGTCACTGTCGTAGAGCCCTGCCAGCCAAGCCCCAACAACCTTGGAAAGATATGGTGCGATTCTCTTCCCGACAACACCGGCGACAGATCCCATAATTTTATGTGCCAGTTGTCTCACTCGTCGGGACAGATCGATTGAAGCGCGAGGGTAGACTTTGACCTGTGAGTTAATTGGTCAACCAATGGCCTTCCTTCTATAGATTAGGAATATGGACATACCCATGCCTCTAGGAAGCCCTCATCAACTGTTCCATTCTTGGCTTCCACTAAAGAAATGTATTCTTTCAGCTCTTCCAAAGCCTTGGTGCGCGTAATCTCATCTTTCTTCAGCAAGTTCTTATATGCAATCACGAGTTGCTGATCCCAGATGCGAGAAAGGTCTGGCGGCTCCGTAATGTATGTCAATGCCGATGGCTCCCGGCCACCACTGTCAAAGGCATTTGAGAATCCCCCAAACCCCCCAAAGGCGCTGGCCGCAGCGCGACTGCTGGAGGCCTGCGACTTGAACTTTTTGCTCATGTGGGGTATGAGGTCAGCGGGAATGGCGGGGTGATGGCTCGAAGCTGCAGTGCTGCAGGTCCGGCGCGAATTGCAAGCACAAAGTCACCGGTATGAGTTCAGTGGGTCTTTAAATAAGAAAACAAGGCTCCTTTTATTCCCTCAAGTCGCATTGGGTGCTGAGAGAACGAACCAAAGCGATGATATCAAGCGGGCGGCCACCCGATCGGGAAGTCACGTGATGATTTCGTTGCTATCCCAAAGGGGAAAAGACTCGCTGAGCTTCGCCGCAGGCTGTCTTCGTTTTCTCTTCTCCAACAGCGTCGGGAACTCGGCCACGATGAAGTTCTTCATTGAGTACGATAAATTCCCTTCGGTTACACCTTATTCTGATCTCACTGCTGATCTGATCTTCATTTTAGTGATCTTCCGGTGCTGTTCCCGTACCCTCGGGTGTACCCCGAGCAGTATGCATACATGTGCGATCTCAAGAAGACCCTCGATGCCGGCGGTCACTGTGTTCTCGAGATGCCGTCTGGCACAGGCAAGACAATTTCTCTCCTGTCGCTGATCGTGGCGTACCAGCAGCATTACCCAGAACACAGGAAGCTAATTTACTGCTCGCGAACGATGTCCGAGATCGAGAAGGCGTTGGCAGAGCTGAAGGGTTTGATGAAATACCGATCACAGGAACTGGGTTTTGAAGAAGAGTTCCGGGCTCTTGGGCTCACCAGTCGGAAAAACTTGTGTCTCCATCCATCGGTGAAACGGGAGAAAAGTGGTACTGTTGTCGATGCAAGGTGCCGAAGCTTGACCGCGGGATTTGTCAAAGAAAAAAAGGAGCGTGGCGAGGAAGTCGATCTATGCATATATCACGAGGTCTGATTATCTGATTCCGCTGGACTATGGTTCTCATCTGACTGGGTAATACAGAATCTCGACCTCCTCGAGCCGCATAACCTCGTCCCGCCCGGTGTGTTTACTCTCGATGGCCTGACCCGCTATGGAGAAGAGCACAAACAATGCCCCTATTTCTCTGCTCGGCGCATGGTATGGCTTAATTTTGCTTGATGTGCTTCTTTATGAAGAGACTTGTCTAACATCCGGGGTGGCCTTTAGATGCCGTGGTGTAATATCATCATCTACTCCTACCACTACCTCCTCGATCCAAAAATTGCCGAGCGCGTTTCTCGAGAACTATCGAAGGATTGTATCGTCGTTTTCGATGAGGCGCACAATATCGACAATGTCTGCATTGAGTCCCTTAGCATCGATCTGAGCGAAGATTCTCTTCGCAAAGCCACGAGAGGCGCTACGAATCTGGAACGTAAAATTGAGGAAATGAAGAGCACGGATGCCGAAAAGCTTCAAAATGAATACTCGAAACTTGTGGAAGGTTTGCAACAAGCAGAACAGGCCCGGGAGGAGGATCAGTTCATCTCAAATCCCGTATTGCCAGATGATTTGTTGAAGGAGGCGGTCCCTGGTAATATTCGTCGTGCCGAACACTTCGTTTCCTTCCTGAAGAGATTCATCGAATACTTGAAGACTCGGATGAAAGTGACACACACCATCTCAGAAACACCACCTTCTTTCCTTACTCATCTGAAGGATCTCACATACATCGAGCGAAAGCCGTTGAGATTCTGCGCAGAACGTCTGACATCACTCGTTCGGACGCTAGAGCTCGTCAACATCGAAGACTATCAACCCTTGCAGGAAGTGGCCACTTTTGCAACTCTAGTCGCAACTTATGATAAGGGATTCGTCCTCATTCTCGAGCCATTCGAGTCCGAAGCAGCCACAGTACCCAACCCGATTCTGCACTTCACCTGCCTGGATGCTGCCATCGCAATAAAGCCCGTCTTCGATCGTTTCAGCTCCGTCATTATCACTTCCGGTACCCTCTCGCCGCTGGAGATGTACCCCAAAATGCTCGGTTTCACCACGGTCTTGCAAGAGTCATACAGTATGACCCTGGCTCGTCGTTCCTTCTTGCCCATGATTGTTACTCGTGGCTCAGATCAGGCACAAGTCTCATCATCCTTCGGTATTCGCAATGATCCCGGAGTGGTGCGAAACTACGGTACGCTTGTCACTGAGTTCGCTCGTATCACGCCGGACGGCGTGGTGGTCTTCTTCCCTTCATACCTCTACATGGAGTCAATCATCAGCATGTGGCAAGGCATGGGGATTTTGGATCAAATCTGGAATTACAAATTAATCCTTGTCGAAACTCCTGACGCGCAAGAGTCGTCGCTGGCCCTGGAGACATACCGGACCGCTTGCTGCAATGGACGCGGTGCAATCTTGTTTTGTGTCGCTCGAGGCAAGGTATCCGAGGGTATCGATTTCGATCATCATTACGGCCGCGCTGTGCTGTGCATTGGTGTTCCGTTCCAGTACACGGAGTCTCGTATCCTGAAGGCCCGACTTGAATTCTTACGAGAGAATTATCGGATCCGAGAGAACGACTTTCTTTCCTTCGATGCGATGCGACATGCCGCGCAGTGCTTGGGCCGTGTACTTCGTGGGAAAGATGATTACGGAGTCATGGTTCTGGCAGACCGTCGTTTCGAACGAAAGCGGCCACAACTTCCGAAGTGGATTAACCAGGCAATGCTGGAGAGCGAAACAAATCTCAGCACAGATATGGCCGTCGCGAATGCCAAGAACTTCCTGCGAACCATGGCACAGCCATTCAAATCCAGAGATCAAGAAGGAATTTCTACCTGGAGTCTGGCTGATATCGAGCGTCACGAGGCGAAACGCAAGGCTGAGCAGGCACGTTTGATGAATGAGGAGGCCCCTCCTGTGCACCAGATGAACGGTGCCACAACCACGATGCAGATCGTCGAGGAGGAATATGACGACGACATCGACGAAGACCTTATGATGCTTGATGCCCAATAGCCCTTTCTTGTTTATTTTCCTTCTTATTTCTTTCTTTGTTTCTTATGCGGCGGCGTCTTTTCGGGGTCAATAGTAACGCGGTCCCCTGATAGACTCGACACGGACATCTGGGGCGTTCTTGGATCAGGTCACAGAAATATCATAGCATTGGCGGCGTTTTCATTAGGTTCAAATTGTTGTCTATGGGATCTGGCGAGTCATTTCGCGCATTCACAGCCGAGAAGCACAGATAAGTCAGGAAGATCGCATTTCAATCTGATATCTTCTAATTTCCGGGTGAGCCACCCGGGCTTAGGCATTTAACTTCGGGTGAAGTTGTAGTTCGATGCTGGGTTCCAATTAATACGCATATGAAACGACGAAATAGTGGTTGAAATACCCTTGGACAGCGCTTCTATATCACCTGGTTTCTCATTTCGTGAAGCCTGCGATACCTGATATCTAGCTGGGAGTGTTGAGATGGAATACAACTTCTCTTTGGCTCAAATTTGGCGCGAAGGAGCTCATGAAGAGGAGGAGGGAGAAAAACGGAGGAGCTCAGCTCAGTCAAACAAGGCAACAGATACCGGAGAGAGTCTCGGACGCAGAAGGGGAAATTCATTTATATCTTGTCGACCACTCTGACGAGCTTGCAGGCCTGCGTGCTCAAGCATCAGACATGGCCTCAATATCGAAGCCCATATAAGCGTAGTATCTCTTACGACTAGCCTCTGTGACTAGTCGACATATTCTCGGGATATTCCTACCCTTACTGTAAGCACGGTCATTGCGGCAATGTGGCTAGAGAACAGAAGTAACTATTTCCATAGCTACCACATAGTGATCATGGCACCTTGATCACTCTTTAGCTTTTCCATCAGCAAGAGCAAGTTAAGAGAACGGAGTCACATGCTGTTCAGAGCAATTTCGACCAAGTCTTAGACAGAATCAATCTTGAATATTATTAACGCTCCCGGATCTCTCCTGGCGAAATCGAGCTGTACGGCTTGAAGGATAGATACCCGATTAGGATGCCACTTTGATAGGACGCGTCGATTTATAGTTCACGACGCGCAATGGAGTGCAGGTTTCGTTCCCCTTGCATTCAACAACATGCCTACCTGCTACAAATACAAGTACAGTATAGCTGATCTACTTAGGAAATATCGGCCCAATGCGAGCGAGTCACGTTAAAACTGAGCTAGGAGGTTTAGTACTAAGTTATACTGTTGTATTAAGCCCATGTACAATCAATGGTCAATTTCAATTCGCTATTTTTATCATCTGCCTTTAGGTCAAGCTTTACGCGCACGTTCGCTACCGTGATGATCAACTGCTCACATCAATGGAAATTGCTTATAATAGGTCAAACGGGCCTCCTCACAGTCGGAACACCCCCCTGCCCTAGATACGGTATTTGCACCCAGGCAGCCGCGCATCTACCTCCGACTTGAACGATCGTCACTCCTCCCTGAATGCTATAAAGATAGCACAGCCTTCGGACTGTCATTTACGTGCCCAAGCTGCAGCCGTCTAGGAGTTAGTTAGCTAACTATTGAACCTCTATTGTACCATTATTTGGATTATGCCCGTGCCCAGCTCCACTGGTGATGTCTCCTACCTATCCGATTGCTGCAGGGTGAGAATCTCAGGCGATCACCCGCGATCCATTCGCTGGCATCTTTAGCTTCGTGGTTGTTTACATATTTGAGATCTACGAAGATACATGCTCCGCAGTTAATCGTATCTCTAAGCTTCGAAATGTGACCATCGAGGCCTTGAGTTTTGCTGCCTTCCAGGTTTCAACTAGGTAGACCAATCGCAAACTATCTTTATACGCCCATTTCGCGCGACGAGCACAACGATGATCTCGTAGTAAAAGCAAAGGGATATGCCACTCTCGTGTCACTCTTTGGGCACTGCAGTAGACTCGCCACCTAGGAGCATATTTTGTCTTCAGATTGAGCGACCCAATTGAGTTTACAATTTTGTATGTGGGTTTAGCGCCGGAGGACAAGGCGCGCAGCAAATTTAAGAGAGTCACATTATTACCCCCTTCTATGCGTCTTTTAATTGAGAGACAGAAGTCCCACTGCGACTGTTATTTTAACAAGGAGACTCAAATTTCCTAGATGAGGCTGGCCAAGCAGGAGTCAGTTCATATTTCAGAGTTACTTTTCTACATTACCTGCTCATTCCCTTTTATCACAGTGCCACATCTTTAGATCATTGCTAAACAACCGGCTATCATTACCCTGGTGAGTCTATAAAACTTGATACGCAGTATCAAAGATGCCAAGCTCATCGACCAGGCAGATCTCATTAGCCCAGATATGTCAGAAAGTGATTCTGAAACATTGCCTGAGCTGCCTGACCCTCAGCCTCCCTATCATATCCTGTCCAAGAAGCAAAAATGGAACCTTGTCATTTTCGTCTCCTTGGCAGCTTCTTTCTCGCCGCTTTCTTCGAATATCTACTTTCCTGCAATTGACGCCATATCTAGGGATCTCGGTGTGAATGCGTCCCTCATCGCTCTGACGATCACGGTGTATATGGTTGTCCAGGGTATTGCTCCGTCACTCTTAGGGACATTCTCGGAGACCTATGGCTGTCGCCTCACCTTTGCAATTACTCTTACCATATACACTGCTGCCAATCTCGCCTTGGCATTCACCTCCAACTATGCGATGCTTATGGTCCTGCGTGGCTTTCAAGCGGCAGGATCTGCAGCGACTATTAGTATCAGCGCTGGCGTCATCGCTGATATTGCTTACCCACAAGAACGTGGTCGTTTCATAGGGACAAATGCCGGCATTCCGTATGTTAGACAGCAAAACTCAGAAGAAAAGACTCCTGACCATTGTTGTTCTCATAGGATGACAGGCCAGGCAATAGGTCCAATTATGGGTGGTGCGTTGAACAGTCAATGGGGCTTTCGGAGCATCTTTTGGCTACTTTTCGTCACAAGCATTATTGTCCTGAGTGCGCTTTTAATCTTTCTTCCGGAAACGCAGTGCAGCGTAGCAGTCAATGGCACCAATGTTGTCTCTGGCTTCCAAAAGCCGTTTATCTATTATATCAAACCGCCATCAGCCTGCTCCAAAAGCGCTGAAACAACTGCCCCGGTACCTCGATCACCGATTACGTTTAAGAATGCATTCAGTCCACTGGCTTATATCTTTGAGAAAGACATCGCAGCACTCCTAGCTTGGGGCGCTGTGGCTTATACTGCATGGAGCATGGTGACATCGTCTACCACGACAATGCTGCTGCTCGGTTTCCCTCTTCTGACAGAGTGGCAACTGGGGTTGTTTCGTCCCAATCGGACTTGGTTGCATTATCAGCTCGCTCCGCACAGGCTGGATACTAGACCAGAGCTTCAATCGTGCCCTAAATCGATACAAGGTTGAACACGGCATCTGGGCAGACGAGATTGTTGATCATAGCCGCGATTTCCCCTATGTGCAGGCCCGTCTTCGCCTCATGCCTATCTTCAGCATCGTGATCGTGATCTCTCTAGCACTCTACGGACCGAGTTTTGAGTTCAATGATTTGCGGAAGCATTTTGGACCAAATCTGGCTGCACCACTCATTCTCCAATTCCTGATTGCCTTTTCAGCAACTGCTATCTTCAACATTAATTCGACTGTGCTGATCGATTGCTTCCCAGAACTACCTGCGAGAGCGACAGCGCTCAATGATTTATGTAGATGCTTACTTGGAGCTGCAGGGGTCAGTGTTATCCAGCCATTGATCGGTGTCGTAAAGGCGATGAAAGCCTTCTTCATTGTGAGCGGGGCGGTGTTACTGTTTACCCCATTGATTTGGGTGGAGTGGAAATGGGGGGAGAAGTGGAGACAAGAGAGAGAAGAGAGACGTGTTCAGTGAAGAAAGGGGTTTTGATTGAAGAAATGAATATGTTGCGCAGACTGAAGGTTTGATACATCACCTTCGAAGTACAGTGGAGTTCCACAAGTTTAAACCCCCGACCAGGTTTCAAGATCAT
This sequence comes from Penicillium brasilianum, assembly GCA_001048715.1. Lineage (NCBI taxonomy): Eukaryota > Fungi > Ascomycota > Eurotiomycetes > Eurotiales > Aspergillaceae > Penicillium > Penicillium brasilianum. The sequence goes on from CDHK01000003.1 coordinate 3,203,138, forward strand.
TATCTTGTACTTTGAGAAAAGAAATCAAAATACATTGCCCGGGCAATCTGTAAAGACAATTTCAAAGACAATTCGGAAAAATTTTTAGAAGTAGAGCAGGTTGAAGTGTGTCTGGCTAGACTTTTTCTTCCATCTCTTGTGTCAAATGTTTGAAGTGCCACTGTAACCGTCATTCACCGAGCACATAACTTTCATCAAGTACTGTAAATACCCTCATTGCCATGTAATTCATGTCAGAGTCAAGACGTGAAATAGAGAGATGTAGGATCTCAAGGTACTAAGTGGAGCCAGTCTCAGTCTGACGAGTAATGCGGTCGAGTGACTAGTTAAAGCCACTCCCTGAACATGCTAAGGATGGCGACGGGTCGCCTTATAGGAAGAATTCAACTACATAGGCAGAAGGGACTGAATACACACTCGTGTGAAGATTCTATTCGACTGAAAAATATGCTAATATGAACAGGGCCAGGCACTTTTGTGTTCCGCTGAACAGACGAACTCCAGATCATCGACGCGTCAAGATGGCAATAAAAATAGCACAGGATGCACGAATAGTGCAAAGTATACAGGTGATGAAAAAAAGGGACAGAGAAGACACAATGCGAAACAAACCAAAACACGACTATGCTACAGGAGCAAGAATATCGAACGCTCCTGTTCCGACGGTACCGGAACGACCGACGACGATTCTGCTACTCGGGCCCTTGAGGTTGTCAAAGTCACGCTCAACAACGGCGTCCTTCAGAGCACCGACGGTGGTCTCGAAAGACATCCGGGCGAAGGGCGAAGTGGAGTCCTTGACCAAACCGTTACGGCTGAAAGCCTTGAAACCACCGGACTGGGTCATCACATCACCGATCAAGTTCAAATGGCGGTTGTCAACAGAGATACTGTGACCCTTGAAAACGGAATCCATTTCGCGGATGATGGTGGCACGGGCAGCTTCGACACCGTACAGGTTGAGCATATCATGGATAGAGTTGGTGTAGAGCGAGTGCGGGTTGATAGCGTCCTGGTGATCACGCATGGCAAGCAAGTTGACACCATCGGTCATGATGCACGGAGGCTCGCCCTTGATCTCATCTCCTTCAACGTAGACACAGCTGCCAAGGTTCACAACCTGCTGGATGACTGCGAAATGGCAGGTGCTCTCAACCAGGGGAAGCAGAAGCAGCTTGGGTGTCTCAATGTCGTACTCGAGTTGAATGGTACACGAGGTGCCCTTCTTCATGTCGAATTCGAACTTGGTGATCTCGGAGAACTTGCTCTTGACGTTCTCCTCACGTAGCTTTTGCTCCTGTGCCTTCTCGTCATCCGAGTCATCGTCAGAATCATCATCGCAGGCATCACCAAGCTCCTCATCCTCATCTTCTTCTTCGGCCTCATCTTGTCCGCGGATGATATCCTGCTCGTCATCATCAGGTCCCTCATAAGACACCTGGTTGCTGCGGTTTTGGCCACCACGAGCCCGCTTGGCATCATCCTCGTCATCTTCATCGTCGTCATCTGCCGGCTCCGCTGCACGATCAGGGCCACTGGGGCCTTCGGCAACCCTACCAATCGAGACACCGATCTCAGGCTGGGCAGTTGAAGTTTTCGTGCCCGTCTTGTCCTCATTGCGCTTCTTGAGCTCAGTCCTGATGAGCTTTACCAGGCGAGGAATGAATTTGCTCTCAAGTGCCCGGGAGATATCTGCGATCTGGATACTGTATTCATTGATATACTCCTCAGCAGGGAAGAAGTCAATCTCAATATCGTAAACCTTAGCCTTTGCGTGGCCAACACCGGCGCCAATACGCTCTTTGATTTGCACCTTGTCAACAACCTCAGCAATGCTGAGCTTACTGAGACCCTTGGCAAATCTCTCGCCCTGCTCCTTGGAAAGTTCCTTGACGGGGTAAAGCGTCATAGAGGGCGTCATGATCGTGGCACTAGCAGTCATGACGATTTCACGAAGACGAGGAATACCCAGTGTCACGTTCTTTGCCGAGTGACCAGCCAAGTGGAAAGTGTTCAGTGTCATTTGAGTACTAGGCTCACCAACACCTATAGTAGAGTTAGAATCTTGCTGATCACACAGGGAGACGGGGTACAGGAAACTCACTCTGGCCGGCCATAATACCAACTGCTTCACCAGGATCAATAACAGACTTCATATACTTCATGTTCATCAAAGCCTCGAATGACTTCTTGTTAATTTTAACATCAGCATCATCCTTCTTGTCTTTGAACATATCAGAATTGTCGGACGAGAACTGTGCGAAGAAATTGTCAGTTTGAACCCGTATTTGTGTAGCGAGTGTCGGGAATGTAATCTCACCTTCTTGAGCGCTTGGGCGAATTCCTCCGAAGTACTGCCCAGGTTACCGCCAGGGTGGAACTTAGACAGAGCAGGATCCATAGCAGCCAAGTCATGAGTCTTGCGTACTGCCTTCTGTGCATCCTTGTTCCACGCCATTGCCTCTGTATTCACAAGATCGCGGTAATGACTGGCTTGGACTTGTCTGGAAACAGAACGGTGGTTCTCAGCAAGGAACTTGAAGTCCTTCAGGTGAACCTGCTTCGTGATATCGAGACCGTCCTCTCCGTACAAGAACTGGACGATAGAGCCATCGGACGCCTCGCGAACGGAGGAGTCATATTCAGCTCTCAGACCCTCCATACCCTTGATCAAGCAACGCTGCAAGTAACCGGAACGGGAAGTCTTGACGGCGGTATCAATCAGACCCTCACGACCGGCCATGGCGTGGAAGTAGTATTCTTGGGGCTTGATACCAGTCAAGAAGCGACCGGACACGTAACCACCGGCGATAGGATGGGTTTCGAAAGCTCGGAAAGACGGCAGCGTCTTACCACTAATCATGACTGGTACACGGCGACCCTCCAGAACCTGCTGTCCAAGGTTGCAGGAAATCAGGTTGGCGTTGACACCAGAACCCTTGGCACCAGAAATAGTCATCGACTGCATCTGGTTCCACGGGAAGGGCTTAGCAAGACCGGCAGGAAGACAAGCACTGGTGATCTCGGAGGAGAGCTTGGCAGATCGGGCGTTAGAAACGCTATCCAATCCACTCTGCTTGTCATCATCACGAAGCACGTCTTCTAAGCGGCGGTTCAGCTCGGCGTCCTGGTCGGGCACGTTAGCCTGATCCAGGGTCACGTACTTGAGAGCAACCTGGCGACCCATCTCCGCGGCAGTGCTCAGCTTCTCCTTGCGAATGCGGTCACCCTCCTTGGTCAAGCGCAGATCGTCAATGCCACAAGTGAAAGCCCGCATATTCAGGAATCGGGTCAAAAGCCGTCCCAGAATACTCATCAGCTTTCCAGCAATGGTGTGGCCGTAGACTTCGTGAACAGCATCGATTAAACCTCCAGCGGTGGGACCGAGCTGCTTCTTATCCAGGATACCGCACAGGTACTCTCCATCATCGAAGATGACGGTATCCTCTTCGTTGCCCTTGCCCCAACGATCACCGGGAGTAGAAGACTTGCCCTTGAGTGTGAGACCACCGCTGTTTTCGGGCTTGATGTTCTTGAGAATTGTGGTGATGACTTGCTTGCCAGTCCAGAGGAACTTGGGTTTCCGGAAAGCAGGCTCAACCAATTGAATGCGGTCGCCAACAATGTGCGAGTTCTCCGGCCGCAAGCAATTGTACAGAAGCTGGTGGTAGTCTTCTTCATCGAAGAAAGAATCGCGACATGTGAACCAGACACCCATGGAAATGTGATCTTGAATCAGACCTCGCAAAGGCTTGCCAGATGTGGCAACCAGGTACTGGTGGTCAGCATCAGCCAGCATGCGAGCCTCGGCTTGAGCAAGTTCGTTTTGGGGAAAGTGCATGTTCATCTCGTCACCATCGAAATCGGCGTTGTAGGTGTTACAGTTGGCGTAGTGCATGCGGATTGTTCGCTCATTGGGAAGAACACGTGCTTTGTGACCCATGATGGACGGTTTGTGGAGAGTCGGTTGTCTGTTTCGAAAATTAGCTTCAAGATTGAGCACCGAAGCGAGGCATCCTTTACGTACCGGTTCATCAAGACATAATCACCAGTAGTCAGATGACGGTAGACCTTCTTGTTTCGTGTTCCCTTCAGCCGCCAGTTGGATGGTGCCAGCAATTGGTTGGCAAGTGCGGTACGCTCGTCCAAACTCTTGAACTTCAAATTAATCACTTGGCCGTTCTCGTTCTCAATCGCAGCCGCACCGGGGTATTTGTCGGGTCCATTGATAACGGCTTCCTTCAATTCCCAGAAATTGTGGTTGGTGACAGGCTCCGGGAAGGTCAACTTCTTGGCAAACACCATGGGCACACCGATCTCATTGGTTTCGAGGTTGGGGTCGGGCGAAATTACACTACGGGCAGCGAAGTTGACACGCTTACCCATCATGTTCTTTCGGAAGAGACCCTCCTTCTTCTCGAGCAGCTGTTTGATACCATTGGGAAGTTGGGCGATGGCCGAACCGGTCACAGAAGTACGTTCACGATCAATAAGACCGTTGACGAAGTCCTGGAGCGCAATGATAGCCTGGAGAAGATCACTGAGATTGCGCGCACGGCTCATAATCTTCTCACTCTCGTTCTGCATCTCCTTTTTGATCTGATTAATGACGTCTGTCTGCTTGAGAATGTTGTTGAACGGCGTGTTTTGCGCGGCTTCCATGATCTCGCCGGGGCCTTGTTGGGCAGCAGGGCGATACTTGTTTGGCGGAACGAGAAGACTCTTGATGAAAAACATGTCTGCGTTAATAATCTTGGCCCCCTTCGGAACAGGGCGGGAGTTGTAGACAAGTTGCAAAACCTCTCCGTCCTTCTCGAAAAGGAGGCTCATGGCAGCATAGACCTCGGAGGAAGGCATGAACTCCTGTCCAGTCGATCCGGGTTGCGAGGCCTGGGCTGTAACTGCAGCTCCGCGAAGTATTTCCTCTTCAGCACCGTGCATTTCGGTTACAGTACTGTCCGCCTGAGAGACACCATTGGCCAAAGTACCGTTCTCCTTGGCATTTGCCTTCTTTTCTTGGTCCAGGAGGATCAAAGTGTTTGGTGCCTGAAATCCTCCGTGAAGCATCGCAAGCTTGGACTTCTCAGGGAGCTGCTTCCGGAAAATCTTGTTGTAGCGGTCCTTGCGATATGAAGGAGAAATACCGCTACAATTGGAGCACTTCCGATTGCTGTTGATGTCCTTTAAGAAAGTCTTCACCAGTTCCCGCCTGGCCTCGGCCGCGATCGGGTTCTTTGCGCCTGCCATCAGACCTTCCAGCCTGCCATCTTTCTTGGCTGCCTTGATGGAGCGGTTGACGTAGGCGTTCCGCTTTTCCATGATAGAATCGGGATCATCGTCCTCGTCCTCTGATTCATCGCCAGTGGCCTTTGCAGTTTTCGATTTAACACCCTTAACGGCTCCCATGGCATCAACCTTGGCGACTTCGTCGGTCAGACCATACTGCAAAAGGCGCAGTTTACAGGTGTACATGTTGACCTGATCGCGGGACATTTGCAGGCGATGGCAGTAGACACATTGCGCACGGAGGAGACGGTAAATATGGTCGAAGAATGTGACATTATAGAGCGGGACAGGAAGCTCGATGTGGCCGGCATGACCGGTACACGACCAAGAGTTCTGACGACATGTCGTACACCTAGAAAATTTCCCAGATCGCCCCGATTAGCACATTGAGAGGTTCACATGGGATATGGATAATGACATACACATGGTCACCCCATGCGCCCATAGCAGGGTCATAGAGACCACCTGGAACGGGGTTGTTGAAAGAATCCAAAGTTGGGGTATTGTGAATTCTTTTTACTGAGAGCTTTTTAATCTCTTCATCGGAATAAACGGTGAATTCGACCCCGGCAATGCTCGAGGCGACTGGGCGTGCAAAGGTCGCCATTGTGAACTGCAGCTCGTAGAGCAACAGAAAACGCTGGCGGTGCGAAGTCGAATTGGGCTTCCGAAGAAGATCTTCAAATGCGAAATGCGGAACAGCGAAACTTTTGGCATCTTTTTTTTTCTGCCCAGCCCCACCGCTCATCCCGTTTCGAGCATCCGCGACCAACCTGTCGATCAGCGCAGTCTAGCTTCTGCTGTCAGTCGCTGAGACATTTCGCAACATTCTACACCTCCTTTCTTCGGGTGTTCTTGACTGGTAGGCCACGTGAGATTTTTCTCACACGCTTCAACATGGCCGACCCTTCAGGTAACGCGCTGAAGCGGCCTCATCCCGAGGATGACGGCAGCAACGCCCAGAAAAGGACCCGATCAAACAATGGCTCACCAGCACCTGGTCAAGGAGGTCCTATTTCTGGAAAAGTTGATATCGAGAAGATGGTGGCCGAGGCGCGAGCCAAAGCTGAAGCTGTGCGCGCTCGTTTACAGGCCGCTCGCGGCGGCGCGTCACCCGCAGTGCCTTCAACAGAGTCGAGTCCCAGCCCTGCACCACCGACTATGAGCCCCGCTATGTCTAGGTTGGAACAGATGAAAGCGAGAGTGGCAGCAGCTACGAGTAGAGCCGGCGCGGCGGCGTCCCAACAGCGAACGAATGCCCCGGCACCTTCCTACCAACCTCCGGTGCACGACGATGAAGGCCTCTCGAAGGCTCGCGGTGGTCTGGATGTCGGTCTTCACCCAGCTCTACTTTCTGATACGACGCCGAGTTTCCGTGGGGCCAAGGGTCGCCAGCAAGCCAAGACGGGAAATCGACGCATGGATCCCAACAAACAGCTCGACTTGTCCGGTCCATCGATTGAAGAAATCAAGAACCAACCCTACTTCGACCCAAGTCTTGGTCCAAAGGCAACGGTAGCAAAACCGCGCCAGGCGCGACAACTCATTTTCAATGAGAAAGGCAAATATATCCAGCAGGCGGCTGCGCTGCGCCGACAGGCGCAGTTGGAGGCTATGAAGAAGCGGATTGCGGAGAAAGCAAGACAAGCTGGTATTGATGAAGATATGGATGTGGAGAAGGCATACTTGGTACCAGCTCCTCCAGCTCTGGAGTGGTGGGATGAAGGTTTGATCAGCGGTAGCGACTATGCTGCCATTGATGATCCAGCAAACCTCAAGGTCGATACTGCCGACACCATCATTACTCGCTATGTCCAACACCCTATCCTCCTCGAACCACCTCAAGAGAAGCATATGCCTGCTCAGAAACCCATGCATCTCACGCCGAAGGAGCAAGCGAAGATCCGTCGACAGCGCCGCATGGCCGATTTGAAGGAACAGCAAGCAAAGATTAGGCTAGGTCTGGAGCCAGCTCCAGCTCCCAAGGTCAAAAAGTCCAATCTTATGCGAGTCTTGGGTGAAGAGGCAGTTAAAGATCCTACGGCTGTGGAGGCCCGAGTCAACAGGGAGATCGCAGAGCGAAAAGAGGCGCATGAGACGATGAACGAGGAACGCAAGTTGACTCCAGATCAACGACGTGAGAAGTTGATGTCTCAGCAGGAGAAGGATGCCGAATTGGGTATCTATGTCTCCGTCTACCGAATCGACAGCCTTGCGAGCGGCCGGAACCGCTTCAAGATCAATAAGAACGCCGAGCAAAATGCTTTGACTGGAATTTGTGTCATGCATCCGAAGCTTAACTTGGTGATTGTGGAAGGTGGCAAGCACTCTATCAATAATTACCGGAAACTGATGCTCAATCGAATTGATTGGACAGATAACCCCGGTCCTGGGGCATCAAATGAGAAAGATGAAGGTCAGCCTATTTGGCTGTCTACGGAAGATGAAAAGGGTGAACTACGCGATTTTGGCAACAACACTTGCACACTTCTCTGGGAAGGTCAAGCAAAGACCCGGGTGTTCAGGAAATGGCTAGGCGCCAGGATCTGCGAGTCCGATTCCGCGGCCAAAGACGTCTTGACTCGCTCCAAGATGGAGAACTTCTGGACTTTGGCAAAGAGCGCCAAGCCAGCTGAATTTTGATGAGTTGGTCGCGAGTCTAGCTTCTACAAGGGTTACAGCATTCTTGAAAACTTGCCTTTCCTCAAACAGCGATGGGTCTCCTATTTGAGATCTAATGTGTTTCATACCTCTTGAGCAACAATCATGTATTTTAAACAGCATTCTAACTTCTTGACACCCTCGGCCACGAGCCAACTAGACATTTTGAACATTGATTGCTTTGTCACATACTGACAAAACTCACGTAAAAGATGCGGAATAAGGAGGTACAGAAGACCTTTTAGGAAAGGCAGAAGCTGAGCCTTCTTCCAGACTATGAGTAATTTTGAGAGGTTTGAACTGCGACTTCTTACTTACAGCAGGAATCTACGCACAAGATCAATTTCGGAAATATCAAGGTGAATCACTAAATACTATCATTTTGGTATGTACTTTTTCCTTGATACATGAGCAGATTGAGAATCTCAGAAGAGGACTATCGCAACCCTTTTTACGCGGTCCCAGCTTATAACACAATAACTCCGACCCCAATGCAGATATTTTGGTATCGATGTCAAATCATCAAAGAAAAATAGTTCGAACGACACAGGCAACTTTAAGAAGGAGGCCCCTGGTTGCCATTGCTCAACTGACGGAGCAGGTCCAACTGGGCTTTGACCTGGTCAAAATTCATGGCCGCAGGGTTTTGCGGCTGTGTCTGACCAGGAGCTTGTTGGGGCTGCTGATATTGTTGTTGCGGCTGTTGGTATTGCTGCTGCTGTTGCTGTTGCAGTGCAGCCAGGAAAAGAGGGTTGATGTGTGCGCCTGGTGGAACAGCCTGGAAAGCGTTCGGCTGCGCAAACGGTTGCTGGAAGGGGAATTGGAAGGGGAATGGCGCGGGTGCTTGGCCTTGACCAAATTGAGGTTGTTGCTGCTGGGGATATTGCGGATATCCCGCGAAGGGTTGGGGCATACCGTAAGCAGGTTGTTGTTGCTGATATGCGGGTTGGCCGTAGGGTACCGCAGGCTGGGTCTGTGGGGGTGCAGCTTGCTGTCCATACTGCGAATTGTTGCCATTTTGCTGGTGGTGAGGGCGGTGGTCTTGCTCTCTGTCCCAGGATCCGCCTCCTCGACCACCGCCGCCTCTACCACGACCTCCACGGCCACCACGATCAGCGCCTCGGCCGCGTCCACGACCGCCACGGAAGCCGGGTCCTCCTCGCTCGGTGCCTTCGACAGGCGCCTCACGGGCACCCATCATTTCGTGCAGGTTCTTGGGGCGAGCGAGAGGTGTATATCCATCCTCGGGTGCTCCGTCATCGTAGTTGAGCTCAGTCTGGCTCAGTTTTGAGGGACCGGGAGGTCCCTTCTTGCCTCGAGCAGCACCGCCTTCCTTGGCCTCCTTTCTTTCCTGGCGTTTTTGTTTCAACTTTCGCTTATATTCAGCCTCTGCTTCATCGTCTGAGAACTCAATCTCGTCTTCGGCGACCTCTTCATCGTGGAAGTTGGAGGCATCGCTACCCTTAAGGCCCTTCAGCGGTTGAGTGAACACGAAAGTAGAGTGCGCCTCGACATAGAAGACTGGCAGGTCCTTCACCATACCCCTCTCCTGTGCTTCCTCAGTCGACTTAAACATGACGGTATACAGCGGGTTCTCCACCCGGCCCAGAGTCTCCGACACCACACCCAGCACTTTGCGATCTTCAGAGCACAGCAAGGATCCCGACTCGAGGACTTGATACTCTCCCGAGGTGTTGGCCTCAATGAGAACCGCATTCTCAATGGCCGTCTGGACCCTGCCTAGCAGCACAATCTTCATTTCGGGTGTAATCTGGATGTCGGGAATTGGCAAGACGTCCTCATCGATCTCGTTGGTTGAGCGAATCTTTCCGCCGGATTTTCCCTTGTCACCTCCTTCATCGTCCGACCCACCTTCGGCAAGCATCAGGATTCGGGCTTGTTCTTCGGGGCTGAGGATCGGGTAGTCCTCGTCATCGTCACTGTCGGAGGAATCGGAGGATGATGAACTGTCGGATGATGACTCGTAAGGATCCGAATCGACCTCCCATTCGGGATGTTCTTCTTCCTGCTCCTCCTGCACATTGTTGGGCTGCTCCATCGACGCTCCATTCGTATCTCCCTGGGTGGCAGCCACGGGCTTCTGGTCAACTTCCATCGCATCTCCAGAGCCTTCCTGCTGGCCATTTGTTTCAACCGTAACTTCTTGATTCTCCGGGATGATTGTGTCGGTCACCACTTGCGAATCAGCTTGGGCATTTTGTTCTTGTGTGACTGCAGCGGTAGACTGAGAGGGCTCGTTGGCAGATTGTTCGACGGAATTGTTGATAAAACCCAATCCAGGGATCATAGGAGCCGGTTGAGAAGTTACAGAGGCCTCAGTAAAAGGCACAGAACTATCAAGTCCTGTGTTGGTCACTGGAGTCTCTGCACCCAAAGGTGTGTTGTAGAAATCGCTGCCATCGTCTGGTGTTCTTGCAACCGGGGGTGTCTCGATAGTGCAGGGCCGTTTCGCAGGGGGGCAGTCGCCCATGCCCGCAGACTCGACTGGCATATTCTGCTGTTCACTCATCTTTGAACAAATTCCAAAGTCAAAGATTGCCACAGCGAGTGTTGCGACAAAGTGCAGCGCAAAAAAAAAAAAGTCGCGGGAACTTTTTTTGCGGATCTGCCAAAGTTGCCGTGGCGGTCGCCGGACAAGCTCATTATCGCGCTTATCTACGCTTATCGGGCCAGTTATCACTTTTATCGCCGCGTCAACCTTTCGACACATCCAGTACCACGACAGGATGGTAAAGCCCGAAAGAGCTGATTCGGGCGCGGCCCACGCTCCTCGAACAAAAGCACGGTACATCTTGGAAATATTCCAGCTAAGACTCAGTCAATAGAATTGAGCTGACAGATTGACCTCTCGCAGCCCTCCGCCCCCACCTTTCTATCTCCCTCTGAACGCTACCTTGTACCTGTGCATCATTGCCAACGGCCTCGCAGCTCTATACTCGCCTATTCAAGATTGCGATGAAGTATTCAACTTCTGGGAACCTACCCACTATATCGATCATGGCTATGGACTTCAGACATGGGAGTACTCGCCGGTGTACTCAATTCGAAGCTGGCTCTACGTGTCGCTTCATGCCGCAGTCGGCAAGCTAGGATCCTTGGCCGTCCACAGCAAGTCAGCCGAGTTCTACTTTATTCGCTCCGTTCTAGCCGTCTTCTGCGCCGCTTGCCAGACAAGACTATATTCCTCTATCTGCCGAACCCTCAATCCCCGTATCGGTCTCCTATTCCTCGTGATCGCCTTGTTCAGCCCAGGCATGTTCCATGCGTCAACCGCTTTCCTGCCGTCTACGTTTACCATGTATACATCTATGCTTGGTCTAGCTGCATTCCTAGATTTGAAGGGTGGGCCGAAGATTGCTCAGGGGATCATGTGGTTCGGCCTTGGATCAATTGTTGGCTGGCCATTCGCCGGTGCTCTGATCTTGCCTCTCCTGTTTGAGGAATTCATCATCAGTGTCTTTTCTCGGAACGTCGGGTCTCTGTTCTATGCAGTATTTGATGGTGCTCTTCGGTGTCTCGGTATCATGGTGAGTCAAATACAGAACATTCCGTCACATTCTTTTTGCTAAGATAGACTACACATTTCAGGGGCTTGAAGTCGCGGCCGATTACGCTTTCTTCCGCAAGATTACCCTTGTGCCTTGGAACATTGTCGCATACAACATTTTTGGCGGTCAAGGAAGAGGCCCTGAAATCTTCGGCACCGAACCATGGACATTCTATGTTCGAAACCTACTCCTGAACTTCAATGTTTGGTTTGTATTGGCAATGCTGTCTGCTCCGCTCCTCTTGGTACAGGCCATCTTCCGGTCCCAGGGCACTTCGATTCAAACACTCATGCGCTCCATCACCTTGGTCGCTCCTTTCTACATGTGGTTCGGCATCTTCACGATCCAACCTCACAAAGAGGAACGATTCATGTACCCAGCGTACCCGTTCCTCGCTCTCAATGCCGCTCTCGCGTTCCATTTGATCTTGACCTACATTGGATCCAGCAATCCAAAGGAGATCATCGGTCGTGTACCTGCCAAGCTGAAACTAGTTGCCGTCCTGTCAGTCGTCATGGTGGCCGTCAATGCCGGTATGCTGCGTATCCTGGGAATGGTGACGGCATATAATGCTCCTTTGAAAGTGCTCGAACCATTGCAGCAGGCGGATGTCTCACAGGCCGGAGCTTCTGTATGCTTTGGAAAGGAGTGGTACCGCTTCCCTTCGTCCTATTTCCTTCCGTATGATATGCGGGCCAAATTCATCCGGAGTGAGTTCAAGGGCCTGCTCCCGGGTGAGTTTCCGGATGCTCCCAGTCCCTTCGGGCGGATGGAGGGTGCGTCAAGGATTCCCTCGGGGATGAACGATCTCAACATTGAGGACCCGAACAAATATGTGAGAACTCGAAGTCGGCATTCAATTACCTGTCTATCATACTTATCTCAACTCACAGGTCGATATTTCTCAATGCTCATACTTGGTTGACTCCTACTTACCCAGTCACGAGGCGACGGAAATGGAACCTCACTACGTGCAGGACGAGTCACAGTGGGAGTCTCTCTCCTGCGAAAGGTTCCTGGATGCCTCTCAGACTGGGTTGATCGGACGGCTCATATGGGTTCCGGATCTGCCCTTCGTCCCAGAACAGCTCCAACGCAAGTACGGCCAGTATTGTCTCTTGCAGCGTCGTGGTGGTGACAAGATTGTATAGATAGTATACTGTTCGATTTGCACTAAATCCATCATTTTCAAAGCGCCAAATTCAGCTTGGAGCCACAATGTGTTATTCTTCTCTTCGGCTGCCGGGGCTGTGACTGCCGCTTCATGGTGGTATCTTAAGTCCGTCTATTTCTCCTGCCACCGGGCAGTTGTAAATTATTATATCGCTCGGCAAATTAGTGATTCATGGTGTTGGATATTCGAATCAAATCCACCATGAGAAGTTGTGGTCCAATGCCTTCCTCTTTCTCGAAGCACTTCTGTATTAGTATTACCGTATTATTACATCTCCACCCGCGATTTATCCAGAGTCCTTGGCATCCCCCGGTATTCACGCTGTACAACAGGACAAGCACCATCTTCTAGGGTAAAGACAGCCCCCGTCCAAATCTCCTCGTAACCAGATCGAAGACCAGTTGGAAACTAATATTACTACCATCCAGATAACCCATGACCCCCGCACATCGTATGTAGAAAATCCGGGGGTTCAAAGGTCATCATTCAGTAATTCCTTTACCCGATCAGGAGAAGAGATCCCCTCTTTGGCGCAACCAAACGGATGATAAGAGCACCCCCTCTCCGCAGGTAAACCATAACTCTGCTCGTCGCACCCAGATGGCTACCATAGGCTCACTCCTCTGCAGGCGTGGGTCTACCGGCTGAAAGCAGGCTTGAGATAACCATAGCCCCCTCTTTTGTCCACCTCGAGGCGGACATGACCCCCGGCCCAGCCTATCGATATTGATCGCATCCTCCTCGCATCCGATTGACAGAAATGGCAGCTGGTAGGAGATGACAACTGGTATCTACCTGATGTCACTATTTTGATAAGCTTATAATAGTACTGACATTACTACGGATGAAGATTAAGGGCTGCCATACTGTCTGCCATCTAGTTCTGATATACACGGAAAATTGATACATATGAGATATCACTCGAGACCCTTTTCTACACCTTTTCCCTCCTCAACTCATGACCCATACTCCCCAAACCATGTCAATGGATTTTCTACAGGTGTCCAGTCCGTCAATCTTTCCGGTCAAAGACCTTGTCGGCGCCTTCATAGCTCTCAATCTTTGCGCCTGTGTCGTGGTCTTCGCATGCCGGAAATGGAAGTCCTTTGCCCATCACACCGCTAGACCTGCTACCCCAGACCTGGAGAAACCAGCGTCAAAATTCAGCAATCGAGAGAAGATAACACGTAAATTTGGCGGTATGTGATATCCTCATGGACTGATGCTCGCATCTCTGATCGTCTCGTTTCTAGAGTGGAAGCCGTCGGATTTCAAGAGGCCTACCGCGACACCTTTGCCAGACTGGGACGTTCACAAGTCCAAGCCGATTCCGTATCGGCCTTTTAGATATGGCCCGTAAGTTAAATAGACTTGGGTCAGTCTGGTATCCCGCTGACTCGCATGTACAGGAAATACTTTGTCACTATGGGATTGAGGAGTATGAAGTGGGACGAATGGATTGGTAAGGACACCTTTAACGCCAGTGTGTACTGAATTATTCGAATCTATACTGACAACTTATTCCCTGTCATAGAACTCGACAATCATTATCTCAAATACCACGCTGATAAAAAGAAGCGCATCGAAGAGCGTGGCGAGAAATGCTACGGCACCGCACCGGAAGCAATGGACGGCGCAATCGAGCTTCTCGAAGAACTGTACGCCCTCCCATCCCCAAACCAGATCTTATAGATGAGATATCGAACCCTGAATATACCATACATATACTAACACCATCCCTTTAGATGCGACTACCTCCCCGAACGCTACCCAACAATGTTCCAAAAGACCCCAACCGGCATCACGAACACCATCACCAACGAAACCTTCGACATAACCCAGCGCCCCCTCCCAGAAGACCCCATGGCCACAGCAGCGCGCCTAGTCCAAGACGACCTAGCCCTGATGTTCGAACGCCCGGACGGCGAATACTACCTCCTCGCCGGCGCAATCCTGCTCGCCGGGTTCTGGCGTCTCAGCGATAAATTCGGCATGCCACTCTCCGAAATCCACACTTCGGGGAGCGTGCCCCAATTCCAGGAGAAGCTCCAGCGCGGCATGATGAATTTCTTCCGCCGACTAAAGCCCGAAGAGCCCGTGCTGAGGAACAACTATTTCATTCAGGTGGATGATAATCTGCCGTGGTCGCACAGTATTGGGTCTGAGGATGCGGAGACGGTATCGTGGAGTACAGCGGAGAAGAACAAGGCTATTGAGCATCACTTTTTCAGGTCGGAGAGGCAGTCTTTGAGGAGGTTGCCCAGGTCGGGGGCGGTTGTGTTTACTATTCGAACGTATTTTGAGCCCATTACGGAGATTGTTAAGGAGCCGTACGTTCCGGGCCGGTTGGCTTCTGCGATTCGGAGTTGGGGGGATGATGTTTCGAGGTATAAGGGGAAGGCAAAGTATGAGGAGGTGCTGTTGGAGTATTTGGATGCAAAGCATGAGGAGCAGGTGAAGGCGGGATTGGAGTTGGATAAGGAGGATGAAGTGCGGAGTTATCCTTTATGATAAATAGAGATAGTCATTTCAATTTTTTGATTGCTCTATTTATGATGCTATGGCTCATGTTTTCTAAGTAATTAGTGGTTTCTATCACACTCGATAGTGGTGGTAAGAGCGGTCTTTTGTATGTCAGATATCCGCCAAGGAACCAGCTCTTCGTCTCCGATTTCGAGTAGCATAATCCAACTCGCGTTCCTGACGCCATGAACACTCATCACGAAAGTCGCAGATCCGGCATTTCCAAGCTTCCACAATACCAACTCCTTGGGGATTGCGCTGGCCGCGCCACCACTCCATCTGGTCAGTGAGATAGGATGACATCGTGTTTGGGTCGAAGAGGAAGGATCTGCTTCCCAGGAGCCGGGGGTGGAGATCAGTCGTAGGAGCTGACGAGAGGAACCGGGCGGTAAGGACAGGAGAGATGAGAGTAGGATAGTCTTCGAGCATCGTTGGCTGTGACCACGATGGGATAGATGGTGCGACGGGCTCTTCAAGTGGCGAGAACGTAGGAATGAAGGTAAGGCGGAGTTGCTCTTTCATGTATCGCCAGAGAAGATGTAGTGTTCCATGCGTCAGGAGAATACTCGTCGAGTCCTGGCTTGCATTAGGAAGGTTGGAAGCTGGGCCCGAGCCATGAGAGGCTTGCACCGCCTCTTCGGGTGTAGGAACATTGTCCAAATCAAATTCCTGTGATGAGACGGCATCGAAGAATTCATCATTCAAGCCGCCAACTTCTGATATAAATGCATCAGTGAATGGCTTCTCGGGATCGAGATTGTAGCGCGCTGCGAGCACATCCATTGTGACATCGTCGCTCGTGATAAGACGGTTCAGCATGTGGTAATAGAGTTGTAGTTGAAGTAACGTTGGTCGGAAAGACGTGCTCTTGACTGTCGGCACAGAGCCACTCGCTTTCGTCTTGACATCCGTCATATATATCCGCGGTAAGCCATAGACTGCCGGGTCTTCTTCCGTGGCAAGTGTAGGCACTTCCCCGGGAGCTCCCAGGTCGGCGAGATCTGAAATCCGCTTTCCTCCCTGGGACGAAGACAGCAGGAAATCAGACAACGACATCTGATACTCAGGCAAAGCAGCCCGTGACTTTGCCGCATCTTCATAGTATCCAGCAGCCGTAGCCTCAAGCTCAGAGTCGGGACATTCGTAGGAAAGCTGGTCAATGACCCCATTCACCAACTCCCCATCCACAATACCCCAAATCTCTAGCTCCCGCGTGATGCCATACTCCCTCAACATGCTTAAGCCCTGTATGACATTCCAAATCCGCAGTGCCCACGCATCCTCCTTGGTCTTGATCTCCACCGGGACCGTGGTGTAAATCTCATCCTCAAGCGTCTTATGCACGACACTCCCCTTCTTCATAGCGGGCGTCCTCCTCTTCCGCCCATGCTTGGTCAGAGTATACCAATACTGCAGCTCACACCAAGCGGGAGAGACCAAATCTGTAACCGAAAACGCCTTATTCGGCGGTCGTCGAAAGCGCTCTATAGGGGTCCGCGTATCCAGCGTCGGGGCTAGTTGAGTCTCTTGTGTCCATTCAAGTTCGCGTGCGGCACTACGCTCTCGCTCTTTTTCTCTCCCTTCGGTTGATCCAGGATGCTCTACTAAACGCTTCGGAGATCCACGTGTTAGCCTGACTCGAGACGCTGAAGGGCTATACGTAGATCCCTCAAGTTCATGAAACCGGACAAACTCATACCAATCTGGGCACCACTGTTGTTTGGGCCCTGGCTTGACCTTCCAGCCATGGGACTCCGCGGACTCGTCGGTCCAGGCCAAGGTCGCTGGCTCGAACGTCTCCATGGTGAACCAGGCTTCTCCCGGCCCAACACCTTCGGCAGGCGGACGCCCGGGGCATTCGTGACAGCATCTTCGATGTCTGCAACTAGCGGCGCTAGAGTCGCCGGTTGAAGGGAGTCGAGATCTTCAAGTGTCGCCGCGACTGGGGTAGAAATTGTATCTTCGGGGATTCGATTTGGCGTTGGCGTTGACACCGGGGTGGCGTCGCGTTGGACGGTCGCGTGTTCCGCGGCAGCTTTGGTGACGAGGTGGTTCAGCAGCTCCTCTTCGTCTGGCGTGAAGTCGGATCCGTAGTCGCTGGAATCAGAGACTTCAGGCCGCGATAGTTGCAGTGGGCAGGACATGCCTGCGACTATTGAGAGGGGTCATGTCCTGTGTGGTATGTAGAGTGGAAGGAAAAGTAGATTGTGAGGCGCGAACGTCATTGCGGAAGGCTGCGAGGCACACTCCATTAGGTTTTTTTTTTTTTGACAAACGGCAACCAAGTCGAATTCTGACGCTTTCAGTGAGCTACTATTCTATTCAGAATTTTCTTTTAATCAGAATGTTATTTGATTGAGAATTGAAAGAACGAAAATCTATATCTATGATCGAAGCTTGGTATCTATCCAATGACAAAAAAAATGCATCGCTCCGAAGCCGCCAAATGAATCAAACGCCTGCAAATGACAAGACAATGAACTCTATACGAATGTCCAATGTCAGAAACCCTAAAACTCTCCATCCTAAGCAGCAGACTTTGCAGGAATCAAGTTCCCAGCCATCACTTGCACGCTCATAGCCTCGTTCTCTTCCACCAGCACCTCACGAGCAGCCTTCTGATTCAGCCAGCTCAAGTACGTCTGCCAACCAACGGCGATGACACCCGCGAATACGTTCCGGAACTGCGCCGGGATGTATATGATGCTGAAGGCAGTGACGGCGGGCCAGAGCTTGGCGCTGTTGGTCACGCTGACGGGGAGAGCCTTCTTGAGGCGCTCCCATGTTTCTTCGAGAGTTGCGCCTGAGAGGAGGGAGTGCACACTGAAGAAGTACGTGTTGAACACGGGGGTGAAGCAGATTTGTTGGACGACGACTTTTGTCAGGACGGAGAGGAGCCTGGAGGAGAAGTTGAAGTGATTGTGGATGAACATGAACCTAGACTTTGAGGTCAGTCTTTCTGGTGTCTACCAAGATCCCGCTGATCAGGTGTTCTGCTCTCGGCAGCTTATAACCGGCAGCGACTTACCAATTATATGACGGGATACTCGATGAAGCGCCCACGATCAAGTGTCGCACTGTACGCCACGGATCATACCCACCCCCACGGCTGACCTCCTTGTCATCCCCATTCTCCAGTGCCTTGGCATCTTCCTCCGTAGACTTCGCAGGTGGAGGTGCCTCCGACGGAAACAGCAACTGTGCGCTCAAGTCTCCACACAAATAAACAACAATAGAGCTGCAGATCTGCGTCGCATACGGCTTTCGCTCCTGCACGCGCGCGTACCACCTCCCTAGCTGTCCTAGAGGACCGGCTCGTATGATCTCGCGCAGTCCTCTAGACCGCATCACCGCATTCGCGGCACCCGGGGCTGTCGCTGCGCCTGCCGCCGTCACTGCGGCTGCGGTATTCACAATCCCGGCTGGGGAAGGAGACGAGGCATTTGACGGTGTATTTCTTGGAGGCGCATTCGCTGTCACTCCATCACCACCAACCTTGCTCTCTGCGGGTGTCTCGGGCGTCGTCGGGGCATCGGAGGATTTGTGTCGTCGCGGCTGGCGCACCCGTCGTAGCGGCGCTCGAATACTGGGGTTGATCGGCCGAGGACGAGTCGCAAACGCCGATGCTTGGGCACCGAGTCCCCTTTGGAAGAGACTCATCTCTGGGTATTCAGATACTCGTCATATACAATGAGTAAATGACCAGGTATGACCAGGGCCAGCAAAGAAAAAAAAATTCCGGGGTGATTTGGGTATACACGGGGGCTAAGTCCGACGATAACGGAGTAACGAAAAGCACCGATAACGGAAGGTGGTTCCGAGTGGGGGGAATCAAAGAATAAAACAAGCAAATGAAGGTCTATAGGGGTATATGGTGAAAGCGAAGGTGAGTCAACGAAAAACCCAGGAGGTGTCTATACGATAGACAAGAGTGACTGTGATTAAAAATCAGAGTTAACTGTGACCAGTATTCGGCAGTCGGCCTGCGGGAATGCCGTGATTCTCCGATAAAAGTTATTCCCGGGCGGAACTGTAGGATGAGATCAGATTGCCGAGAGATTACGATCTTGCGTGGGGTTGACTGGGGCCACGGAGCTACTACAGTAAACAAGAAGCTTACATTTCAGAAATCAGACTACCGTTACAGTCTTTACAATGCAAGTTTTTCGAGGCAAATATAGACATGTAAAATAGATCACGCCATATCCAGAACCAACTCCAAATCTATATGCAGGGTAATAATAAAGTCCGTGAGTACATGAGGCCGATCCCAATTGTAAACATATGGGGACATGAGGTATCAAAAAAAATTCAAACCGAAATGCAAAAACAGGCGGGAGTATAGTCACCGCACAATGCAAAGACTATGACAAAGAAACTTTTTTATGGTAGAAAAGTGACGAGGTAGACACTAAGATTAGGAAACAGGAGGGCATTTGTGTATATAGTGCGAGAGGCGAGAGTTGAAATGATGAAGTGAGGGAGTGGGGAAGTGTTTAGGCCTTGAAGGACTCGCGGGTGTTGACACGGTCAACAGCGTATGGGTTTCCTTCGTAGGTAGGCACGCGAGCCAGCGAGCCCATCGTGCGAGTCGATACGGTTGAGTGAGCACGGCTGCGGGTACGTTGAGCCGCAATGGGCTCGTCTGCGGTGTGGGAGGAGGAGCTCGACAGAGAAGGCTCGTGCGGGGCAGGCGCCTCGGTGCGATCAAACTCGATCTTCTCCACCTCTTCCTCGCTGGGAATGGTGGTCGCCTGTTCCTGGATCTTGCGCATGAAGGCCTCGGACTGGGCAGCGAACTTGCAGCGAGAACGGATAGCGGCACCGTACTTGTAGAACAGGAAGGGGAAGGGCACGCAAGCCAGCGCCAAGAAAGCGGGGATCGAGGACGCCCAGTGGATGCCGAGGTTGTTGTACATGTAAGTGGTGAAGAGAGGGAATGCGGCACCGAAGAGGGAACGCATCACGGAGTTTGCGGCCAAGACGGAGGCGGCGAAGATGGTGTATGCGTCGATGAGGTAGTTCATGATACCGAGGAAGACAAGCACCATACCGAAACCGAAGGGCACACCGGCAGCAATACTTGCCATGAAGTGGATGCTAGGGTAGTTGGTCCAGGCAAACCAGAACAGACCGATCGGAATAGCAATGCAAGCAACCATGGTCGGGGGCAGGCGGGCTTCGGGAGGCGCGAATCCGTCGTACTTTTCTTGAGCGTTGACGTAGCGCTTGTTATCCCAGAGGGTGTAGACGACGGCAATCAACATGCCAACCATGATACCGAGGAAAGCAAGACCACCAACACCCTGGTTCCAGCCACGGTCGACCTGGTACACAATCGGGAAAGCAGCGAACATCATGTACAGAGTACCATAGATGATAGCCATGTAGAGCGACAGCAGGAAAACGATAGGCTCGCGGAAGAGGAGAATCCAGGGACGGGACAAGGCAATCTTGAACGATTCCTTCAGCGTGATTCTGCCCTGATCAATATCGATCTTACTGCGGTAGACCTTGCCGGTAAGCTTGGAGAGCTTCTCAGCACGACGGCGCAGCAGCACTGGCGCATAGGTCTCAGGCACAATCAAAGAAGTCACGATCCAAACAGCACCAGAGAAGATACCCAGGAAGCCCATCACCCACTTCCACCCCTCATTCATACCCAGGAAACCACCGATGATCGGGCCCAAAACGGGACCCAAGAAGGGAGCAGCGGCGAAAAGACTCATCGCGATACCGCGCTGCTTGGCTGAAAACATGTCGGCGATAACACCACCGGCGTTGGTAAGGGGCGATGATCCAAAGGCTCCG
Source organism: Penicillium brasilianum (assembly GCA_001048715.1). Lineage (NCBI taxonomy): Eukaryota > Fungi > Ascomycota > Eurotiomycetes > Eurotiales > Aspergillaceae > Penicillium > Penicillium brasilianum. The sequence continues at coordinate 3,224,162 of CDHK01000003.1, forward strand.
GCGAAGAAACGGAGGATGATGAGAGTATAGGCATTCTTGGAACCGGCGCAGCCAGCGTTGAATGCAGTGAGGGCGGCATAGGTAGTAGCAAAGAGGAGTTGACGGCCGAACAATTCGCTCAGAGGAGCCCAGAGCAGAGGACCAACCTATGACATGTTAGTTGTTTCGTTTTTCGGAAAGAGGAAAGCTCAAGCTCAAACGAGCTAGGCAGAACTTGCACCGAGCTGGGAATAACTTACAGCAAAACCGACGACGAAGAGCGAGACACCAAGAGTGGCAACTTCGGTTCCAATACCGAATTCTTCTTCGATTTCCGCGACACCACCGGTGTAAGCAGAAGAGACCAATGCAACAGCCAGCGTTGCAATAGCCACCACGGCAGTATAACTCCACTTCCTCGTTTGGCTGAAAAGCATCGGGTTACGAGGGTCATCGGGGATCCAAGTCACGGCATAAGGGTCGTCTTCAGTGCCGGAGCCGGGATATGGGTGGCTTGCAACCTGCTGGGTGACTACGCCTTGATCGAAGACCAAACGGAAGTGAGGAACAGAGATGGGAAGAGTGGATTCGATCTTTTCAGATCCATTTTTCTCATCGGGGCCCGCCATAGTGGGCGGATGTATTGAAAGTGGGCTTCGTGGTATGTCGTATAGTCGGCAGGTAGACAGGATGCGATGCGAAGGAAAAGACGAGGGTGGGAGGTATTAATGACGCAGAGAGATAGTCAAATAATCAGAGCCGGGAAGAAAAAAGCCCCCAAAATAATAATGCTCGGGATTCCCCCAAATTATGTTTGGCTTGGAAGGATAGTGGGAAACCCTAGTTATGCACCGTTTGCGGGGGAGGCCGATAGGGAGAGATGATATACCGGATTCGGGACCGGGGTCGATTAGAGATCGGAAGATGAGTAGATAGTGAGATGCAGTTAAAGAAAGAGGATAAACAACTCCTTCCAGAAGATCGCAGGACCAAGGGCCCCCTTTTTGAATAATGGCAATGGATCGAATCTCCTACGAGGCTACGAGTCAGGCGATGGGGCCTGGATTTGTGGCGTTCTGGTTTTACATACCTATCCATAGATTCAGGGCCGGATGTACGCCGATTTTAGGCATTAAGCTACATAAATGTGCCCACTGTGCATATCGACCTTGGGATGATAAATCAATGCCCCAGCAACAAGAAACACGGTTAGTCAGAGTCGAGCTTGACAGCATTAAAAAAAAAAAGTGGATACCGAACGCCGGCCCGTGGGCCCTGTAAAGCTATGCTCAGGTACTGTGTATATTTGAGATAGAAATATATGATAGTCTGGTCGTCAATGACAGCCAACGCATCACGGAATGTCCCCTTATTCTCGATTATCAACACTAATTGACGCACTGGCACCGTCTATAATAACCCTTGTCAGAGGGGGCGAGAAACTAGCAGGGAATACACGAGTGTCTGATTGCAGAGGGATGACGCAAACAGCCAGCGCCACGTGACGGGATTATGCACGGCATAAAGCCACGTTTGCTGGGGCGCCGGGTACTCGGCACGGGCCTAAGTCGCGGACTTAAAGAGTCAGGCTCGAATAATCATCCTATCGACGTGCAGTCGGGATGTTGATTGGTCATAACGAGACGGATGCGATGGGTCGATTCCCGAATGTCACGGAGCTCACGAAGATTCAGGGTCCGATTCCTAGTTGAGAAAGTGCCTTGCTATCTCTATGTAAACATCCATAAGATGTCGTCCTTTGTATATCTTCTGACCTTGATTTCTGTAAACTTCCGGGATAAAAAGCCGCCATCTACTGTATATACACCTACCATACTTTCAGTTTTCAATGGTTCAACTTAATTCTCATTGCGCAAGGGCCACAGCCGTCGATGGCTTTATCACATACATACGCCGCATCCAATCCAACCAAGATGCGGGCTTCGGGTTCCGGATCTCCGTACTGGGGCTCGTTGCTGGCGTAGCGCAGTCACCAGCGGAGTACTCCGTACGGATCGATTTAATGGCGATCCAAGTATAATAATAATTCAATCATCTTGATGCTCTGATGCAACAACCTTACCCTACAAAGTGGGTCTGGAATACGAGTTGCTTTAGAATTGATAAGCACCGGCCCCGAAATCCTTATTTATGCCAGCTTTGTGTCGACATACCCTTCATACGAGGTCTGCTCATAAATAGTCAGCCTTCTTTGTGAACTGGAATTGGATAGACAATGCTTTGTCACTTTCATCTTTTAATTACGATTCCACTGAATAGTAGCCTGTTTAGTACGACGTAGACATCAAAATAATCAACTATCGAAGGAGCTTGACGATTGTCATTCGTTAAGATATATCCTCTGCATCCAGTCAGCCCCATCCCACTGTTGAGCGTAGGGCCATGTCGATCGACTACCAGGGCCCTAGAAATGGATCATGAAAATGCTTATTAACGATTTATCTAGTCTAAGTAACTAGTTAGTAACTAACGTGTCTCCCCGACTTAGTCACTATCGATGGCAGGATCATAGTTAAGATTTCGTGGGGCACAGTTGCCCTGGTGCTGATGGACACCTGGAAATTAAGGGTATGCGGCTCCATTGAAGGTCAGGCTGCAGTGTCGACGTTCGTTCGATATAATATCATGATCGAGTCGAATATTCAATATAGCAAGACAGGCGAATATTTCAAGCGATTCGCTCGTAATGAAATAGTCTACAGAAGCCGCTAATAATCAGATCAACTATAATGAAGGTTCTAAGTGTATACATACACGCAACAGGGATGCTACGCGCCTCAAGACACGAGAACAACATTCTACAGGCAGCACACACTGCGACCCGTGTCACATACATAGTCAAATCACATCTGTATAATCTCCAACCCCCATTTATGCCGAGACCCAACGGAACCCGACCGTGGGATCAGGGCATCTCAAGTTCTCAACCCAACAAATCAGATCCTCCCGAAGCGCGGCAACGCCGAAAACCACACATCGGGTGGCGAGCAAGTCCCAAAGAAAAATTCTGTTGCAGGGTAGCCACCGGAAAATTACCCAAGCCCCATGCCACTGCAAGTCTGGAACCGTTGGGGGGCTTTTTTTCTGCCTGAGGCTGCAAAAGAGAACGCAGTCCCGATTACGGTTTCTCGGCTGCCCCCACCTTCGTTGATGTACACTGTGGAAAGGGTGGAGGATTAGAAGGCTGTGATCTGGGTTTTTAAAAGGACCTGGAATATAAAAATAGAACTGTTCGATTTCTAGAGTCTTGAAGAATATGGAGATAGGATTTTTGTTCCGAGGTGTTCCCTATGGCACACAGGATCAGAAGATCAAATTTCGCACTCGTTTCAATAGACTTGGATCATTATGACGTGTACCTGAGGCAGAAACTTATCCACCCGTGATCAGGGCCAGGCTCTACACGGCCAGGGAGATGTCTAGATTCGATATTTCGATGTTTTTTGAGCTGGGAAATTCGCCAGACTAGAGCTGTATCTTCGAGATAAATATTAGATTGTAGTAGGATGTACATTGCTATCCCTATGGGGGTGTTGCCTAGAGATGCATTCTTTGTCGACCCCGCGACGGTCGCGCAGCAGCGGCCTTCTGCGTTGCGGGATGGGACAGTGGAGGATTCATGAATGGAGGGGTTGTATATCCAGATATTGAAGGGATTTTCCTCTCGATGGGGTATCTGGATTCTGGGTTTTAATTTTTGGTTTCCTTGGCGACAAGGTGCCGGTGACTGCTTAGATGCTGGACTGGGCGGAAAGTGTCATTGGCGATAGTCGCCAGGCAGAGACTAGGTATACCATCATTCACAGCGCATTTCTTATCTACGAATCTAGAGATCTAATTTGGACATTTAGAAATCCAGGCTCATCCAAAATATGAACAAGTCAGGGGCAGATAAATGACACAGTGGTATCACAATCTAGGCATCAAGCGTCGGCCGCATCCATCATCTCATGGCCAACCTTGGGCCTACAGTACAACGTACTAGACGCGACAAAGACACGAGTGTGGACCCCACCATCGTGGTAAACAATGACAAATCGTCGCGTCGTTTGAATACGGAACATCACAGGTAATTACAGAGAAGAACGGTTTGGAAGTGGGTTGAATCATAGAAGATCGCATTTTCAGCGTCTATGTCATGAGATGGTGTGCGCTAAGACACCATTCTAAGAGGTAATTCCTTAATGTACATGCTCATGACTGAAACACCCAGTCCCCAATCCAGTCAAGGATGAGGAGGATGGCAGTAGCATTGATTCACGCGAGATAATAAAAGCAAAATTCAGAAACAACCCATTGATTCCGAGCCCATTTGATATTGGAAAGAAAGCAAAAACCCGTCATGTTGATCGCCAGTAGTCATGAAAGAAAAAGCAGAACCCCGATCGCCTTCCCAGAAGATTTGTCGACAAGAAAAGCAGCTATTAATGGAATAAAGAAATGTTCCATCTAAGAGCGCTCGCCACGGAGGCGGCGGGCCAGCTGGATGTCCTTGGACTGGATGGTAACCCGCTTGGCGTGGATGGCGCACAGGTTGGTGTCCTCGAACAGGGAGACGAGGTAGGCCTCAACGGACTCCTGGAGAGCACCGATGGCAGAAGACTGGAAGCGGAGATCGGACTTGAAGTCCTGGGCAATCTCACGGACCAGACGCTGGAAGGGGAGCTTGCGGATGAGCAGCTCGGTGGACTTCTGGTAACGACGGATCTCACGGAGAGCGACGGTACCTGTGGGTGGATTGTTAGAATGAGACACACCCCATGCATTGCAAGGATGATTGTTAAAGGAGACATACCGGGCTTGTAACGGTGGGGCTTCTTGACACCGCCGGTGGAGGGGGCGGCCTTGCGAGCGGCCTTGGAGGCGAGCTGCTTACGGGGAGCCTTGCCACCAGTGGACTTACCTGTAAGAGACGGATGGTTAGTCAAAGGAGGTTGTGGAGGATCAGGACGCGTCGCGTCTCGAACCCCTCCGTTCGTCCCAAACGGGAAGCGGCGCTTCAGGCCACAGCCAATTTGAGACGATGACGGAGGGAGAAGCGAGAGAAGCGAGCGACGGCAAGTGAAACGAAGATAGATAAACTTACGGGCAGTCTGCTTAGTACGAGCCATCTTTGATGATGAAAGTGGATGTGTGGTTGATGGAAAAGGTTGGTTGTCGATGAAGGTCGTTGGAGGGATGAAGAACGGAAGAAGTGGAGGGTGGGGGGAAGGTATTTGTAGCAGTGGCTAAGGGGGTGGTGATCTGGCGGTTTGCGGGTGGGCCAATCATATTTCGCGCTGGCAGATCACTTGCCTGCACGTTTGTGCAGTATCCGAAATCACGCAATCTGATTGGTTCCCCGGTAGTCTAAGCGAGCCTGGCCCGTGATCCAGCCAATCAGCTTGCAGGATCATTGATCTAGAATGCCATTCCTGCCTACTCTCTGATCTCCGTGCTGGAAAGGGTGGCCGGGTCGATTAGAATGATCGGAGGTATTCTACATGCCATACTCTTAGGGGCGGGCCAGTTTCCAGATCCCAGGGGATCAGGGCTGGCATAGTTGGAGGGGGAGGGTAAGAATCGGATCAGATCAGGATCACGAGGTGACTCAGCAGCAATGGTGAGCCGCCCGCCTGGCAGATCAGCGGCCCTGAGGATCCTCGTCTCTGATTGGTGGATCCTCCCACTAGCGCGTGATCCGACGTGATTTGGGACGGCCTTCCCCAGCAGCGACTTCTGCTACAAATATCCTTTTACCCCTCGGCCCTCTGTCCTCTTCTTCCCCATCCAACTCCGTCGACAACCAGTCTCTCCACCTTTTTCAACCTTTTTTAAAAACTTCACTAACCTCATATCATCATGTCTGGACGTAAGTCTTCTCTTCTATCTTGATGACCCCCATTCCTCGATTGGGTTCTTCATCTCTTCTCCCCGCTCGGGGGTCGTCTACAAGACGCGTCTTGAAAGCAATCACTAACGCGTTTTCCTTCTTCAGGTGGCAAGGGTGGCAAGGGTCTCGGCAAGGGTGGCGCCAAGCGTCACCGCAAGATTTTGCGCGACAACATCCAGGGTATCACCAAGCCCGCTATCCGCCGTCTCGCTCGTCGTGGTGGTGTCAAGCGTATCTCCGCCATGATCTACGAGGAGACCCGCGGTGTCCTCAAGACCTTCCTCGAGGGTGTCATCCGTGACGCCGTCACCTACACTGAGCACGCCAAGCGCAAGACCGTCACTTCTCTCGACGTTGTCTACGCTCTCAAGCGCCAGGGCCGTAAGTTTCTGTCTCTGGTCACCTCCTTTGACGCGTCTCTTCTAACTTTCCTCTTTCCAGGTACCCTCTACGGTTTCGGTGGTTAAGCGTGTCATGTATTTTCTCTTTTCCGGGCTGTTTCACGGTATGATGGGACGTTGGGGTGTTCTCTGATTTATTTTACAATCGTCATGGGTCTCTGGGTTTGCTTTTTCATTACAACGACTACCACTTTTCGCGTCCACTATGGGTCTGCTAGTGTTCGCCTTCTCTGAGCTTTCCTGTATCATAGCGGCCTCCTACAATTACGGCTGGCACCACTCGAAACGGTGGCAAGGATCAATGATCCGATACGAATACAATTAACTGGAAACTACAATAATGATTGTCTCCCTTGTAATTTTGAACTCTCCATAGGCTTTGTATGTTGGTCTGCTTGGTTTTTGGTGTTTTTGGTGGGGTTTGTTCCATTGTCGCGTTTTTTGTGCTTGGGTACGGGCGCGTTCACTTTCCCCTCTCGGCCCAAACGGGCTTGTCAAGCCTTTCTGGTAGAATCGTATCAACATTATAGCTCCGTGTATCTGTATCCAGTCTGTCATCGGGGTTTAATAGCTTATGTGCATCAATTCCGTTGTATATTCTCCTAGTATAGCTTCTTGTTGTTTTCTGGTATGGCTGGCTGCACTGGACTCGACGGTTCATACGTAATTATACGACACTTTAACCTTGCCAGTTTCGGTATTCTGGTGGTTATTTCTACCATTGGGTAATCTTGGTGGGTGTTTATGAGGTTTCGGTATTTGTACTCATTAGAGGGGTGTTGGTTGGGTGGTTATGTACGTTGGTGGTTCGGATATAGTGGATGAGTGATTGTAGACTAGAATATATATTCCCCATGGACAACCAAAACTACCGAGTACCAACTTACACAGACAGTCAGATACAGGTATTTAAACACAAAGAGATGAGAATGCCATACCAGAAAGGTAGTTATAGACTGTAAAATTTACACAAAAAGCAGCAGCTAGTGCATACCAAGTTAAAATGTTGCTCGATTTCGAGGTACTCCGGGAGGGGGTTCAACTGGGGTTCAACCCCTGCAGTCAAGGGTTCAACTTGTCTTGGCACCGGAACACCCAGCACCGAATAGTATCTCCGGCCTCAAATTTTAGCAGAAATGCCAAATCAGGAAATGATACTCGAAAATCGAGAGCAACCGGAATAAATAATCATTAGTTCAAAGGCCACAAGATAGAAAACTCAGCTCACACCACCACAACGTAAGGTAGCTGACCGCTCCAGAGGCTGCAATGCGAGAGAGGGCTGGCCTACAGACGCTTGCCACAACCCCGAGAAACTCCCAGTCGTGAATCAAAACAAAATCGATAGAACCACACAAACTGACAACTGCCTACAGAGAATCTGGTCGAGTGTCTGCAAGAGCCCTGAAATAAGATGGCCGAAGACGGTCGTGGCGCACATGGTCCTCCAGGGACCTTGTGGCCGAAGAGTATAAGATGGCATCACCACCATGGCGCAATATCTCGCACAATTTAACATTCTCCTACCAAGTAGACTGAGATATACTACCAAAGAGTCATACTAGTGACAATAACGCCAATTCCCGACCAACAGTTCTGGTGACCATTGAAACTGAGACCCACTGACCGTGACTGGTGAGTACCTGGGTGGGTAGATGACCGATGCGCGGACCAAAGGAGTTACTGACCAAGCACAGAAACACCCCTAAACACACTGGAGATCAGACAATGGGAGGGGAATCTCTCGTTCATGGGACGTCCTGGTCGACCCTGTCAACCCATGCCTCGACTTCACCCCCAAGTCTACACTGTCGCAACCAAATCGATGTAGAGCCCCAGATCCTAGCTCTTACTACCGTCCTCGGCACAACAGAACTTGTGGAAGCCATCATGCTCCAGCTGGACATGAGATCCCTCATCAAGGTTCAGCAAGTCTGCCAACGATGGAAACAGATAATCACCCACTCCATCCAACTCCAACAAGCACTCTACATCGAACCGTCAAAAGCCCACGCCAAAATCCGCACAACAAACCCACTCATCGAAGAGATAATACTACCCCAACTATTATTACGGTCGAGGAATTTCATAATACCGGGTAAATACCCAAATTTCGAGCCTTGTTTCCGCAAAGAAGCGAGCTGGAGGAAGATGCTTCCTCAACAAACACCCACGTCCACAATTGGAGTGATTGAGATTGTGCGCCATGAGAAATACAGATTCACAAAGCTGGCAGTCGAGCCTGAATCCCTGAGAATGGAACACCTCCTCGACGCCATGGAGAACGGGGTTCTCATGCCCACTCCCAACAACCGGGTATTCTGGACGACCGTCGCCCGATCCCTCAATTTCGAGATATGGGGACAGAATTGGGTACAGACCAAGAGTCCTCTTCCCGACGGGATGCCATGGATACCGGCGAATGTGGACTGGGACACTCTGCGACTAGGTGTGGCGTCCATGTGCCTTGAGCAATCTGGCTGTGACTTTGTCATCATATCCGAATGGCCGCAACGCCTATTCCAGGATGACATGTGTCCCTGCCAGACGACAATTCTAGATCGTTGGCTGGAGAGTACATTTGGGAGATGTGAGGTTCTTATTGCTCGCGAAGAGGCGAGCCATACGTATGCTTTCAAGGAGGGGAACGTTCCAGTGCTGAGGCAGTTGTGTGAGCAATGTTGTCGGAGACGCTTTGCTAGAAGGTTGTTTATTCCATGAATACCGGGAAACGAGATATGACACGTACATAAGCCCTCCACAACTGATTACACAAGCAAAGCACTATAAATCGTTACCATCCCGTAAAATACAGAATCAAGTCTGCCTCGCGGGTATTGCGGGCACATAGGCGCCGGGATAGAACAGGCTTGGAGAGTTCTTCTACCATCCTCTCCAAAATTGGACTCAGATAATGGATTCAATGCAGTCATGATATTGTTAACGAGAAGAACGTCTATTCACAAAGTACCCAAAAACTTGAGATACTAGGACAAAGGCACATGCAGTTTTAGTTCAACTAGAGACCAAGGAAAGATGGGAAAGATCACCTAGCCCCAACTGAGATCCAAATCAAGTCGCATACAATCCCCCCGAGTCCCATCTTCTCGAAAGCCAGTGTCAAACTCGAGCGCACGATATACTTTCTCAACTTGTCCATAGCTTTCACATTAAGGGATATCAGAACTGCGTGAAGTTAACTAGTCTCCGATATTTGAAAAAAATCCCCAAAGCTCGACATCAACCACTCTCCCTGGTACATTGTGACATGACAGATGGTGTCTAAAACCAGAGCTATGGAGTAATTTACAAGACAAACCCAAAAGTTCATCACAAATCATGCCCTTATGCCGCTATGCACATGGCCCTTGATGGGTTCCGCGGCTGGAAGCCATGACCAAGCATGTCCCATAGACAGGGGAAGAATGTGTCTGGACCTCGGTTACACTGTATCAATCGCAAGTGAATACTGCCCATTTCGGAAGAGAGAAGTTGATAATATCCAACAAGAAATGCCGCGTAGGATCATCCAAATTCTTGCTACCCGGAACGGTTGGCTGTTAGAATACGTACAGTTGCCATGACCATACAGTAAACGCCGAAAAACAATGAAAACCAAGACTTCGAATCCACACTGCGTCTTTCTGACCTACCCCCATTCATTGATCATTCATCGACGGCTTCAAGTTCCATCATCGGCGAGGATGCGGTGAAATTTCACCATAACGCATAGGAAAACCTGCAACGATAGGCATATCATACTGAATATGCGAAATGACAAGCCTGACTCTAGAAGACACGGTATAGACCGGACATAAGTAGCATCCTAAGCTCTCAAAAGGCGCAGGAACAAGGCCTCCATACTCGTATCAAGAAACGTAGTATTCGGCTGGATTTAGGCTAGACCCCCCAATCCTACATACTATACTAGAGACTTCTAGAAAAGGTATCCAGAAGCTCCGCTTTCGTGACAAGAAACCCCATGATAGACAGGCGGATCCAAGATTTAGCCCACGTTGTGTTCACAGCTCTCGTGCCTAGCCAATCCAGCTATCTGGACATAAATAATCAAAAAACGCCCGGGTCGTATTACTATCATACTATGAATCACACAGAACGAGCAGCAACTGATATCCATGTAGCCGTTCTACTGCTCTAGTGTGCAATCGCTGATCTTATTGGTCTGGACGACGACCACGTTAGATAGCCACATTTTCTATTGTGATATTTACAGCCTATCTCCGTTCCAAAAACATATAGGTCCACGAAAGAGAAGCCACCGGGCTTCACATGCTTATCGAGTCTGTTGCCTACACTTCCGATGCTTGCCACCCGTTAGATTACTATCCAATACGATCAAGTATGACTCCGTCGTTGAGACGCTAATATTAAACTGGTCTATAAGCCTCCCTTGATACTATACCAAGGACAGGTACTGGATATACTGTTGCCTATACCTCACCCCGCCACAATCCCTTCCACCCGGTTCCGTTCGCGCCACCGAGCCTACGCTATGTCAAGATACTAACTAACAATGGTTGACTCAACAAAAATCCCCCCATCCGCGCTGATTCTATCCACATCGCACCACATCCATGCTATATGCATATGTTACACCAGCCACGATCACGAGCCAAAAGCCACGACATCATGGGTTCCAAAACGTCCACAGAAAGTTCCGGTCATATGCTTCCGCAAATAGCATCCGATGTCAAACTTACTACACCATTCGTGCACCACATTCCGCGCAGCACAAAGCCACATGCCAGCCACGCATTCATCCTATCTACGCAGTAACTCCGTACATCCACATGTATGCCACCAATACCACACTAGCCACCGAATGTTCGAGTTGATGCTATTCCTCATTGAGCAAAACGGACTTAAGTACCTAACCTAACGGAGATCCCGGAGCCTGGATGAGTCATCACGCTTGACGGGAAACACTAACACCGCCACATACAAATTCAATACACGATAGTTAGCCCCACAGTTGAAAGATTTATAAGCAGGTGGAGTCGGTTACATTATTTACATGGATTGTTACGGTCGATCACCACGGCTTATCGATAGTAACTCGTTTTTCATTCTCGTACTCCGTAGTACGGAGTACACAAGGGCGACAAATGAAACTGTAAAACACACACCTCAAAGCCCCATCATCTCAAAAGCCACAAACTCCACAGTGGACCTTTCCAGTCCACCAATCCCTACCAATAGATCCATGGACAACTCCAATTCCCAAACTCCCCTGTCCACCCATAGAGCACAAGATTCGATCTGCTCTATCTCCCCCCAAGTCCAACAGCTCAAAGGTCCACCTCTCCACGCAATTCTACTCCACAACGACGAAGTGAAGCTGAAACAAGCCCATTGAATCCCATTCCGAATCCCCGACATCCCCGTAATTCAGGACCGTTGGATGAGGTTCAAACGAGAGGGGAAAACGTGGTGGATACTATAGATTGCTCAGGTCAGCTCCGGTCAGCTCGCATTGACCGTTTATCCCTATCGCTGTCTCCACTGTACACAGTACACACGTACTCCTAAGCTCCGTGCTCCGTTTTTCGTCCTATAGCCATCAATCTTAGTGGTGCTAATTTGGGGGGTCATGATTGATCAGCCCCGACTAAGAAATTCAATTGCTCTACAATCGACACTTCTGTATCAATCAGATGGAGTACTAATCCCGGGATCTCATCCCGTTGGATTCGGCCTGCGCCAATCGCTACCAACACCGGCCGTGAGAGCCGGGGCTGATCTTCAAAGTGCTATATATACTGTCCATTCCCCCAGCTTCCATAGTGTAGTAATAGCGCAGACATATCCCAAGAACCCTGTCCTTTATGATAATAGATACCGATTTAGCAAAAGTAAACCTACCCACCACTGCACGAGCTCCCAATAAGAATCAACCGAACACCCCCTACAATACCAAAAGCCATTGGGATGTACAGGGTACCACAGCCGCTCCACAGCGGACCCCCCCTAATCCAATCCAACCCCACCGGCCTGCAAAGCCCCTCCCTACCAGCGCGCTTATGCTTAAATCACCCGGACAAAACGATTGGCTCCGACGCAAATCCACTCTACTTGATCATCCTCCCCCCGGTGGGAGGTACTAGTAGGTATTACAGGATGCACCGTGTCTACCAGCACACGAGCTGGGACACGAAGCGATCGATCACCCCGGTACACATTGCTACAGTACCGCAGATAACTAACTTATCCATGCTCCTACCGCTGTAATAACATCCTCCCCGCCGCCTGAACACCATCTCAGCCAGCATCGCGTAGTACCACCTAGCTGCTTCCCGGCAACCCCCTCCACCATCTTCAGATGGGCCACCAGGTCCCTATTCCCATACGGTACCCCTGACAAGCCTTGTGGGTCATGATGTGCCGCCTGCCTATTCAAGGTGAGACTACGGGGAGCTTGGCGTAGTGTGGCTTGCCATGTGAGACTGGGATTGGTCACGTATTTAGGGATGATGGGGCGCAGGGGCCTGCAGATTAATTATGTAGCGTTTTTTTGCTGCGGGTGCGGGTGTGTTGGAGGGGGCGATCCGTGCATATGTACTGTAGGTATACTGTAGCCGACATCGAGAGGTGGAGGAGGGAGGAAGGTGGTGAGTTAGTGGATGTGGTTTCATTGGTCGTGAGGGAAGGGGGTGTTTCAGCATCGGGGCATAGGTTGTGATTGTAGCTACAGTTTCGGATGTATACTTCGCAGAGATCATAGTGAATGTGGTAAAGTGTTGTTGACCATGTCAATCAATCAGGCCATCAAATATCTACAAACTTCTACTGGGGACGGACAATGAAAATGTTGAAAATATTGATATCATGGTTATTTGAGTTGTTTCCACAAGTTCTATCATAAGTATACATCATATCCATCGTCGAGTCCATAATATACATTTTCTCGGAGACAGTCAAAACCCAAGACTGTACAGTGCAACAGAGAAAGCCAAGAACAGACGCGCATAAAGGCAATGACAATGTGACAGTGATAATGATAGCCACGGAAAAAATCAAATCAACCACCCATATACAAACCCCACCAAAAGACAAAAAGCACCAACCAATGCAGGGAAGATCGTCAAATCGTACAATGGTCAAAAAAAACCAAAGGGGAAGGATAAACAAGCCACGCAAACATAGAACTTTAAAAATAAAACCAAAAATGGGGATGATATGTATACAGTAATGGGGTTTCGTAACAGACATGAAAAGGCCGCGAGCAAGAGAAAAACACAAGACAGTCCCCATACGCCCAAAATACAACATGCTTTTTGGTGTTTTCGAGTGTGGTCCAATGCGTCAAGACAAGCCAAAAAATGCCGGGATGGGGCATGGATCAGAAGTGAATCGAATGGGGCCAAGGACACCCTGCACACGTCAGGAGCATAATGGAGGGGGGACGATGTGAGCATCTCGTAGGATAGATGCGTCATCTCTGTGCAGCGGTATTCGATCAACGACGTACGATCGACGTCAACCGAAGGAGAGAGACGGCAATGACGTCAGTGGAGGTCGGGGGAGATATTCAGTTTGTCACTGGCGGAATGGGGTTCAGGCCACAAGGCCGCAATCCCATCCCCCACCCCCGGTAGGGAGCGAGTCCCGAAACGGAGAGGAATACCGACGATCTGGATAGATGTGGGGCCAATGCTCAATCGGGAGTGGGTCTGACGTCACGGGAGCCTTCTTGGAGAGAAAAAAGGGTTTGCATGATTGCTCTCATTCGTCATGGTGATGCTGCTGGCGGAAGCTTCAGTCCCTTCCCCGGCGTCGTTGCTTGCCAGGCCAGTCCACTTCGGGGTGCACCACACGCATGTGTCGGGTCAATGCATCATTGCGACTGAAGGTCTTCTCTTCCGTGCAGAGATGGCATCGCACCTTTTGTTTGCGCGCATTGTGAATCGTATCTTCGTGCCTAGTAAGATCGTAGGGCCGAGAGAAGATCGAGTTGCATGGCTTGCCAGTAGATGGGTTGATCCGCTCGCACTTGTGAGGACCAGCCTGCGAGTTGCGAAGCGAAGTATCCCGAGTAATCAGGTGACCGCCAGGGGTCGTCTGGCGATGCGCCTCACGCTTGTGTCGCTGAAGCTTGGCGGGAGTCTCGAAGCGGAGAGAGCAACCATGGTAGGTGCAAGTGTAGGTACCTCCATCAGAAGAAGTGTTGTTGGGCCGAACGATGCTTTCATTGATCGGCAACTTGGCCTGAGGAGTCATAGTACCCGAATGCAAGTCGCTGCCCGTAGATTCCAATCGCGGAAGCGAAGCAGGGAAGTCTGGAGTCTGCTGCAAGAGATTTGACTGCGGACGGGCCTGTTGGTAAAACTGAGGCTGTTGGACACTTGCGTACTGACTGGGGAAAGCCTCCATTGTAGACATGGCCTGGCGCATGGATCCCGAGCTCTCACGGCGCAGGCCGAGGGCATCGCCCAAGTTGAAATCGGCCTGCTGCGGTGGGAAGAGCGGGGGCATCGCGGCATCCGCGCCTTCATCCAAATCCAACACCGCATCCTTGGGGGACATGGTCTTGAGATCGGTCTGGCTGCCGGTCGAGGGAGCCATGCTCATGAGGTTCTGAGGCATGGGCACGCTAGTTGCCATTTGCAAATCACCGGCAAAGGGGGAAGTCTGGCGGAAGGGGGATCGATCGCGCTTGATGCCCAAAGCCGGAGATCCAGACCGTGCAGACAGGTGACCCTGGTTAGCGGCCTGCAATCGGTCGGCCATGACGTTGCGCGGGTTCATAAGGTTCGAATTCATCGGCTTCATCGTTTGCTGCGGGGCGGCCATAATGGTGGGGTTGAAGAGTTCGTCCTGATAGATATCGGAAATGGTGCGGTTCAACTTGGGAATGCCAATCATGCCACCGTTGTTACCAGCGTAATCTGGAGCCGGGTCAAAGCGTGAGTACTCGTTCGTCCAGTAGTCAAGGTCAGAAAATTGAATCTCACCATTGCTCATCGCCTTGGAATCATCCAGCTCATCCAAACTGGTCTGTGGGGTCACAGGGGAGTTGTGGCTGATAGTTGAGACTGAAGGAGCCAGAGAGTAATCGCCCTGCTGTTGTTGCTGCGCGGGGGAAGTCTGATGCTTTTGCCGCTGGTCCATAATCGCCTTCCTCATAGCCGACTCTGCGTCCACATTACTCGCATCCCAAGAGGATGGTTCGTAGTTCTGGAAAGGAGCCGTGAGGAAAGAGTTCTGGACGGGAGTTTGCACCGGGGTGGGCAGTGGCTTCGATGAGCTATCTGATCGTCGATGGCCGTTATTGTTAGGACCGGAAGGGGCGGAGCGGGAGGAAGCTGAGCTGGGAGAGGCCTTTTGGGGGAATGGAATGCGAGCGGGGCTCAACAACTGCAAATTGCTATCCCAGCCCTGGTTGCTGGTGATCGGTTGTTGTTGCGCCAACATTGGTGTATAATATTGTGAGTATTGTGGAATATACTGCGATGATGGTGAAGCAGAGCCCTGAATGTCAAACGACGGGTTATAGGAAGACGCCGGGGTCATCGAAGGAGCCCCGAAAGACTGGCTATCGGCCGCCGTCGTCGTCGGAGGGTAGGGAATTGAAAAGGTTGGAGAGGAGAAGGTGGGTGACGAGGGCGCGGAGGAGGGCGGAGAGGCGAACTGGTTCAGCTGGCCGAGATGATTGAATTGCTGGGTTGATTGGTAATGGAAAGGTGGTTGCAAGCACGCCTGTTGCTGGTAGTGCTGCTGTTGATATTGGAGAGCGTTCTCGAAGGATTCGGAATATTGTTCGTCTTGTATGATGCAGTCCTCGGGATAGAATGGATCGGTGATGAGACCCTTACGTGGGTACATAAGCATTATGGTATCACGTATTGGGGGGGGACGTCAGTCGAGTGGGTAAGAGGGAGTTTGCCACCGGGGGATGGCGCGCTCTTTTTATAGTGTGAAATTCCGACGGGTCAAGATCCGAGAGTTCCCTGGGAGATGGTCTCGATAACGCTTGGGAAGTGGGCGGAAGTGATCGGTGGGAACGAAGAAGAGGCTTAGTCTGGCACCGAGAAGAGTCTGGAAACGTCGAGGGCTCGTGATCGTAGTTGAACAGGAGTTGGTATGGATGAACCTTATTATTGGATTGGGCTCTGTGGATGGTACAGTCAGAAACTCCGGGTCTGGTTCTGGGAGATGACTCGATCGGAGGCCGAATGAGTCTTACCTGATATAAGAAATGATTTGAAATAAGGAATTCAGGTTATTGATAGTATAATCATGAGTAATGGTGAAAGTTAGGGGAGGGGAGGGGGAAAGCGAGTTTACCAGGCGGGCACAGGCAGTTCTTTAAAAGGCAGATGGGGAAGGCATGAAGCCCATGATGACGTTTCGTACTAGTAGGGGGGGGGGGACCACTTAGATTATTCCAAAATCGGATTTTAATTTTTCTTTTTTAATTTCAGATTTATTTTAATTTTTTTGGAGATCATCTTTTGGTATCGCTCACACGAAGCTGCTATTGGTTTACCGGACAACACCGAACATTTGGCGTACTGTTACGGCCGATTCTCCCGGCCTAGTCCCGATTTAACCTTAGCGGTCACTTATCGTACGATACGTGACGGACTTGACTCGGTCTCGCTCGGCTCCACTGATCGTCCGGGGGGGACCGTGCTGGGATTGTTCTCTTTGGTCCCTTTCGCTGTCCCTCCCTTGCAGACTGCCTGTCACGGTGGAGAGGTGGCTTGCTTTGGAGAAAGCCACAATACCCACAGGCGATGGAGAGGGAAGAATCGACAGAGCATTGGGCATTATTACTGGAAGAGATCCGCGGAGTTAGGAATGAGGGTTAAGATCTACCGACGAATTATGACCCGGAAAGAGTCATACTATCAGTCGTGCTACAGTAGAGTACGGAGAATGTACAGCCGGGAAAACACTGTGTACACACTGTACCGGACTCCTGTCGTCCTCTCGGGCGAAACAGCCCGAACAGATTGGGTGATTCTCCCCTAACATCGCTTAGCAATCTTGGCCTAGACAGGATCATGACTCCGATTCCTTCTCGGATAGGCCTAGAGTGGACCCGGGAGAGGAAAAAAGAATGGTCTGAGAGACATGCTTTCCTGCAGGACCCGGACCCAACAATTCTTTAGCGGCCGCGCAAAGCTCCAATTTTAGGATTTATCCCCCAGGCCGACAGGGCTGAGCCACGCTTAAGGCCTTAGGCATTCAGGATCTTAATGGATGTTGAGTTGTCAAGCGGGCCGCGTGACTCGGGCAGAAAATTTTCCACCGGACCACTAGTTTCCCCGACCATACTCATAGTGTGTCCGACGATTTACTTCATGCAGTGACAACACCGGTACAATACATTCATCGGCAGGTTCTGTCTATTCTTCCGTACGCTAGTCATTCCATTATCAAATACCTATCAATCTTGCACCTATTAAGGTTAGTCTATCGCTTTCTCCGATCGAATGTACAACAAACAGCTATCCCCCGACACTAGCCACAGCTGCTGCGCCACCATATGGCACCCCACTCGATCCGGTTTCCCTGCATTTTGGTTCCTCGTTCTCGTAATTCAAATCTGGTCAACCCGTGTCTGCTAATCTACATTCTTTTCCTGGGGTACGCCCATTCGGGCAGGTGCGCATGAACCCGGCACCGGCGAAGTCTTACTCGTTTCTAGCCACGTATTCGTTTTATTTTGTACCCTTTCCATTGTTGACTTAACCTGCGGGGGGATAGTCCATCCGAGGCCAAAAGGCATGCCAAGACCATCGTTGGATGCGGGGGTCAGCTGACTCGGCCGTGGTGTGAGTATCAGCTGACCGGTGGGTTGACTGTGTTTCGGTGGTTCATGTCCACTACATTTGACGAACTAGTTAGTTTGATTTGAGCTAGTCACAGTCGAGTTTACTGAGTCACTCGATGCGGACACCTCCGCTGGTATCGCAGGAGCCTGGTCACTCTTCCTTGATTTCGTCGGATTCGGCGTGGAGCTGGAGTAGGCAAAATGTGCGAATGGTTGTTGCATTTTTGCTTCGTCCGGGTATTTTCTAGCTTTGCGTATGTTGCGGCCAACGTGATTACCGAAGGATCGCGTCACATGGCCCGTGGTCTGATAGTGGTTGTATACTCCCTAGTGCTGGCCTGTCTAGTCCGTGACGGGGGATCTATGACTAGCCTAGTATGACTACTCCATATACCCGGGATGACTCGCACATGATTATCGACTAAAAATGAGTAAGAAACAATACGAAATCAAGGATGACCAGGTGTCATCTGGAACGTTGACTCAGAATTCTTAATCTAGTCTACAACTAGCGTGGTATTGTTTGTTGGGGGGTTGGATGAGACCAAAGGCATCAAAGAGGAGTATAACCGAAAAAATTTCATATAAACTTTTTTTTCTTTAATTCTTTTTCCACGTTCAGCGGCTTTGCCGATCGATAGGCAGCTTGTCATGCTAGCGCGGACCTTGTCTGCTGAGCGTTGCGTGTAAGGTTTTAAGCGTTCGCTCGTGTTCAGCGCGGGTTACAGTAGGATCTTAGCGCCCGAAAGGAGGAGGGCTGTCATGCCCTGGTGCCCAGTCGTATTGCAGCGCGACAGCCGTACAGCTTACGGCGCTACAACAGCCAGGGCTGTGGTGGCTTGTGCCAACGAACTCCTAACGCCGAACCTGGAGTAAAACAGCAAGGGTCTACAAAGATTTACCCTCTCCGACCGGGGAATTTCACATGACCCGGTCGCCTAGTTCCTACCGGAGTGGACAGTTAGCAGCCACAGCAGCAGCTCGCATCTGGCAGCTGGCATCTGGTGGCGAGAGATGCACGCCGGAGATATTTCAGATCTCCAGGCCGCGACGATAGCCCCGGTAACCCCATTATCTTTAGTGGGGGTCTACTAGAATCAGCCATGTGATACGAGATTATCGATCTAGAGGCGTTTGTAAGCGAGCATGCATGGTGCATCTCGCATACGGAGAATCTCGTTCCTGTCGACCGAGACCGAGTCTCGAGGCTAGACGAAAATCCGACATTCTTCCGGGTAAAAAGGCTACGGTCGGCTTTAGCGCTGACGGGGCCACGATCGGGCGATCTGGTTCTGGTTCGGGTCCGGGGTGCCGTACAATCCATTCGTACCGACCAGGTCTGGCCCGAGTGACTGGCCCTGGGAAACATTCTATTGCCTAATTTGAGTTGAGTACTTCGCTTAAATCCCCGTACCAACTTGTCTCGCGAAGATCGTGGTCTGGTCCGTTCCCAGCCCCTCTTGGCGGCTCTGCGGCCGACATCCAGCTACCTACTGCGCTTCCCAGCAATTCAACCCTCGCTAGAGACGGTTATGGCTGAAGATCCGAGACCAGAACGTGGCCCTGTTATCCGGGGAAGTGGCAAAGTCCGAGTGATGGTCGGCCCACCCTTCAGCCCAAAACAATTCAAAACATCTGCGCAATACATTGGTCATTCACTAGCCAACACACCACAAAATAGACACACGATAACATGTCACTGTACCGGGGCACTCCGTAGGCCCTCCTACGTCGGTGGGATGCACTGCATACGCCAACCTTCTTAATCGGGAACAACCTTCAAGCCCGAGGAAAAAATTTTCACCAACGGCATTAGCAACCCGGTTTCAATAAGCCGTCAGCACCTTAATGACCCGAGTTGCCGGTCCGAAAGGGAGGGCATGAGAGCGAACGAACTCTGCAGAGCAGAATTAGAAACCAGCCCTAAAGCGCTAATGCAAGATAAAAAATTTTCCCTGCAAATGATTGGTGCAAGGACCTTCACAGGGCTCAGCCACAACGTGTCGAGGAGAGAAACGTGCCGTATTACGCGGATACACCGCGGCGTATCGAGGCTAGTGCGCCGTATGGTAAGTATGTAACACGTTTTCTGGTCTCTTTTTGGGGCTTTCTCATGCATGCTGCAACCCCCTAGCCACGCTAGGGCCTTCTGGAAGCCTTCTAGCGTGCCGACATTCCGGCACTGTGATTGTCCGTCGAGTTGGCATCCCATCTAAGTATAGCTGCATGAAAATTTTTTCCTCTTGTGCAGAGGTGGCTTTTAGGTTGCATCCAGTAGAGTTTTATTTAGTCCGATTTGATTTTTGACGCGACTTGATGCTACTCGCTGTTCGTTTGTTCCGAGGAGATGGCTGATTCGTGGAATACATGGGTTCTGCACGTTCCCGGCCGTTTCCGATGGTTGGATGCACGAAGCGTGCCCGTATAGCCATATTCGAGTTTTGCGTAACGGGCAGGCTTAGCAATCCCAACAGAAATATTGGATTATTTTTCTTTGAGTCAGATTGAATTTTTCGACTAGTTTCTGGAATTGTCTTGGAATGAATGCCCGTTGTGTTAATGCAAGGTGGAACCGTACGGAATGCTGGTTGCCTATACTGGGTGATTTCGTATACTCCGTACTCTTGCTTGATCAACAATACGATATTCAAAATACGCCACTACTGTAGATACGAACCCCCGGTATGAGACTTGTCTCGATAGCACAGCCCCAAGCACGTCCAAATCCTCGCACGTGGCCTTTGCATACCATTGAAAAGTGAAAGGTCCACTTTCACGCTTGTCTAGACGGCTGCCTTGCTCAACCCCCGACTATTCAGCACGGTCCGTTTGACGGACTGGTCATCCGGTCATTGCGTGTCCAACCCAGATCTGAGACAAGATTGGATCGTACGCAAATCTAGCGTAGTCCAGTCATGGCTGGTAGCCGAGTTCACTGACCGGCGGAAGGTCACTGCGGTTATCTGATAGGGCTGTAGTCGTAGGGCTGTTTTGGCTGGGCTCTCCTAGGGTCCGCTTCGGGGTCCACTATGTTGGGGTTGAATCGGGTCTGGACTGCCCTTTCAGGGATCAACTAGGTTCTATCATACTCCGACTGAAACATTGGACGAGTCGAGCGCGTGGCCTGCGGACTTGATGTAGACCTGTTCGCCGGTCTTTCATGGCGTAGGGTGTTCGTGTTACACGGCTGGTCGCACATGAGGTAATATCGAGGTGAGGTGGGCCAATATACGGTTTGATGCATGTCAGAAGTAAGAAGTAACCCCGAAGAGTATTCAGCAAGTCAGCTTGATGTGTGGGACATATAGATACATGTAGGTCTGAGCGAGGGTTGGATGGAGAGGTCTGATTATAGGATTATCTGGATGTTTGCGAGCCAGATCCTACCCACTTGTCGAAACCACGTGTGCACATATTCTTATTTCGATACGTATATTCTGGCAAGCTTGGACTCTTCTCCTCCTCCAGCGAGAACACCAACCGAGCGCACTTTAAGTGTTATACCCTCGTCGCATAATCAATTCTAGCTAGAAGTAGAGGTATTACTCAGACAGAGAGAACGTGTTGCTGGCGTCGAAGCCTTGAACTTGAACCTTTCTGTCATGTCGGTAATGCCACCCCAGATCTCGTGGAATGTGATGGTCTCCCTGGTCTCTCCTGGGAGCACATTGCATAAGTAATTGACCAAGTTGGATCATAGCATGTGGGGGAAAAAGTGACAAAAAGTAACATATCCTTGTGGAAGACATAGGGTGCGCAGAGACTTGAAGTATCCGGACCATATTGCGAGGCAAAGTAGGAGACAATTTCCTGAACCTGCTAATTGGAACCGAAACCGAATGACACAGGAGTATGGCCTGATTATTGGCCGAAAGACCAATGGGACTAAATCTTCCTCTGTGAAGATGGGAGCGATCTGAAAGTCAGCCATCAGCCACCCAGCGAGTGACACCGTTGACTTAAAAGATGGACTTGGTCATTACTCGCTAGACGCGCGGCTAGCAGAAATATTGCCAAAGCGATCCAATTCCAGCCGAGCATATCAGAGGAGTCGAAGCACAGATGTGGCGTGTTCTGCTGAGAAGAGAATTTACCTTTGACTCACAAGTTTGGCAGGGAACGCGAAGTATCTGAAGGAGACGCCGAGTAAGTCTTATGCTGGACAAATCGTGGGAATTTCGCAAGCTCACTGAATCCCGGTCTAAGGAAGGGTCACCGAGGCGACTGGGGAGCCCATAAAGCGCAAGGAAATTGCGCCGATCAAAAAGTAATTGTGATTTGGCGTGTTAAGCTAGCTCTGGTGGTACTATTCATGTTTTTGCATGCTAATTGATCGAGTGTGGAAGTGAAAATTGAAGACGAAATGCAAGCATTGGATGGCCAATACACCATCAAGCGCGATTTTGACCGGCAATTGTCGTTAATGCAATTGCCTTCAAACTAAAGACTGGTTAGATCATGAAGAACTTTCATCGAATGAGCGGAACTTGTTGTATATCTAAGAACGCAACAGAAAAGTCGAGCCCACAGCATATCTGCATCGTGAATGAATCCTTTAGGGCTCGACGAGGAACGTTTTGAAAAAAAAAACAAAATAACAGTCTTTTTCGCTGGATCGAGAACTGCAAGGTAGGAAAGTAAAGAAAGGAAATTATTAAAATACAATAACCACCAACCCTCGTCAAGTCCGATTAAATGCTTGCCTTCGGCCGATGAGCCCGCTCCATCGACGGACGGTACTCATGATTGGACTCAACGGTCGTCTCAATCTCCGTTTGCGTAAAGATCTTTCCATTGGGAACGATAATCCGCTCCTCGCTCGAGTTGTCCGCCATAGTAGCTCCGATCTGCGTGCCCATCGCTATATCATCCCGGCCATTCATTGTATTGTTGTTCGGATCGGTGAACTTGGTAAAGCCGGAACCGTAGCGGCGTGCGTCGGGAGTACCGGACCAGGGGCCGTACTTGCGGCCACTACTGTATTCGCCGATGAATTTGGGCAGGAAGCGTGAGGCAATGGCTTTGAAGGAGGGGATTGAGGCTGCGAATATGGCGACGTTGGTCTCGATGACGGACCAGTACATTGCAGCGCTGATGGCGTAGGTATAGTCGGCCGATTTCAGCATAGCAGGAATGTAAGTGATTCGGATGATGGAGGAGACACAAGCACTAGAATGGGTGCGGTGTTAGCTTATGATCTGTGTTCTTCAGGTGACGGTATGGGATGTTGGGAGGGTTGTGACTCACAAAAGACCAAGACAGAGAATGAAAATGAGGGCGACCTTTTGCTTTTGTGGCATTTGGAGTTTGAAAATAACTCTGATAGGGAGGGTATAGGTGAGGAGATCGGTCAAGATGTTCAGACCGGCATTGGCGAGGTAGAAAATGTTGATATTAACGCATTTTCCGCCCGCAGCGCCCGTCCATGCCTTGCTGATCGGCTGGCATTGGAAAGCCGCAACGAGCACGAAGGAAGTGGCCTGGCAAACGATCACTCCAATCATGATGTATGAAATGCGAGTGAGATAGCGGTCTCCCAGACGAGTGTAGAACCATAGTACTGATGTTTTGACAAAGCCGAGACATGCGAGGTAGAACATGGAGCTCAACCATACGGCCTGGTGGATATATTAGATATGGACAAGGTAAGGGCTTTCGAAACCCAAGACATACATGTGCATAGGCAACAAGCTTGGTCTTATCAGTATACTCATAGTGTTGCCCAAGTCCGTTTTCGACGGCTGTAACTGGATCAGTTTCCCTGTTCTGTATGAGGGGCTAGAGATCACGACGCACCGATGATAGTGACGGCAATGAATGCCCAAGATAAGCACTATTCTTTCTATCAGTTGAATAATGTAGATAAGGGATGTGTCGTTCGTACGCAAGCTCCAACAATGAGGTCTATCAGGCGATCAGTAAACGCTCTAGTAAGACTGATGAAGCCTACTCACAGTCATCGAGACCCATCTTTCCCAGAACATAGATGCGTGCAAAGAGTCTCAGCACCAGGACGAAAAAAGTTAGGACCGCAAAGGCCAGAGAGATACCAGCAACCGTTGGACCCTGAGATCCATGGTCGCTCGAAATACCCATGATGAAACGAAAGTTGATGAACGAGTGAATGTGTTGAGAAGCCGACGGAGAAGAATTCCAATCAATTGACCTTTCAATGAGCAGATAGAATCAACAAATGCATGGAAGAAACTCTGCTTTGCCTCTTTTCTAAAAGTTAACACCGGCACTGGGAGAAAAATGAAAGTAAAATCCGGGCATCTAACATCCGAAGAATGGGATATGATCGAAGAAAAACAAAGCACCGACTACCCCAGAGTACGTCCAATTGTTCTCGACCTGGGATAAAAACTTAAAAATGGGAAAACAAAGCTACACCAAACTGTAAATCCCCCTTTCAGCCGTTGTCTAGAGACAAGCCCACGCTGCTAGTGCGCGCATGGTGCATGTTCCTGGCAACTTCTAGATCCACCAGCTATTACCCAAAAGCAGCGTGGGTGGGGATTAGCACGAGTCTACCGGAAGTACATACCAAGATGTCAGCACCAGGGTGTCGGCGCCAGGCGACACGTTGAAACACAGACAGCATTAGGCCCGCCGATCAGCGATGTACTAATGTCCGTCTGCTTTGCCACCGGATGTCCCTGTCTGCGATTTCCATAGCTGCTCTGCACATATGTAGACAATGAGCCGAGTATCGAGGATTTCGGTTTCAGAGTGTGATCTACGGACTGCTATTTGTCGTTTCAGACGTCCAAGAGATGCCAGGGAGAACCCGCCTCTCCCCGTACCGAGAGTCAGAGAACCCTACGAAAATCTGGCTTCTCCTGTCCAGATTCTGGGCCCTGTGTCCCACTTTGCATACTTTCCGCAGCTCCTCAAAACTGATACTATTAGCCATTGCCCCTTGTGTCGGGTCAATGGGGATGAGCATATGTACAGTTTGCCATGACTGAGAGACGCTCTTGTAGACTGAGACTCCACTTGCTGGGAAGAGAGAACCATTGGAGCCAATGTTGGTCCTAGGACGGAGTACTAGTACGAGAAAGGAGTGGAGAAATGGTTCGGATTAGCTCATTGCCGTCTCGTATCTTGCCGATTGAGGCGTGTATATACTTTGTGTACGGAGTACTTTGGATCCCCTTGTCGTCTAATAGCCAGTTATCGTGCCGAGGAACAGCCGAGTAGCGCACATAAGCTTTGTTTGACAGACTACTTCCAACCACCCTTCAGAATTCCCATCTCCCGTCTCAAGAATCACTTCGACTTCCTGCAAAGTCCATGTCCAAGATTGGACCTTTGCTAATAATAACCATAAAAATCACCAAAGCTCGAGTGGAGAGTACCTTCGGCTAACTTTACCAACGGGGAAAGCTACCGATCTGCAATTGATGTGGACTGTGTTATATTCAGCGCAATTCCATTCCACCGTCTGAATTCTTGAGAACATATGGTGATCCTAATTACAAAGGAGAAGGTCATATCTAACGAAATCTATACCCATACTACGAGGAACAGGGTTCGATTTGATCAATTTTCGAGGGGGCTAATAATGGCATCTCGAGGAGATTCACTTACATAGTATCTATTTTCGCGACAAGGTTTCGGCTCGGAAGCAGAACCAATCACAACCAGATACATGAAGCCATCCTAAATTATGATTTTATCACTGAATAACGACATTTCAACTGACAGCACTTTGGGAGGAATTACATACTAGTTCCGCTTTACACAAAGCTGGCCCCTTCGTACCTTGCTTCTCGCTTTTCTTCAGCCTTACTACCGTCTTTTCCTTTCTTTTACACATTATTGCCCTTTCAATGCGGCTGCCGGAACAGCATCTGATGGAGGAGTCGACGGATCTGCGTGCACTGGCTTGTCATTGAGTGGCGCCCCCGATCGAGTTTGCGATGTGCCAGACTGGCCTCTTACTTTCTCCCGCTAATGCCTTCCTTCCCCTTTCTCCCACTGGAGTAAGCCTCCCGGACTGGCAATCTTGAGATCTGCAGCCGGATCCTCCATCCCCTTCCGAGCCGCCCCGTAGGTGGGGAGGAGGCTGCTGGAGAAGGGGGCCGTTTACCCAATCGTCGCCACCCCCACCGCGTTATTCCGTTCTGTTAAGCGAGATGAGCCTGCCTAGGATGGATCCTTCGAGCTGCCCGGGATCTTTAATCAGCTGGAACAAATGGTCGGTGATTCGTAGCATATGCTAGCGAGCTCGACGATCAATGTCTGTATCAACTTGGCGGCATGTGAAGAAATGACAGCAACAGCTATGCATATGTTCTTGGAGAATATTGCGAGGTCAATAGCCAAGAGTTTCCACCGTAGGTTCAAAAATTTCCCTTCGGAAATCCCAATGGCTCGACTCCCCATCTTCCGTCGGAATTAGTCGCGGAACCAACTACCACCGCTCAGATCTCCCCCACTCTCCGAAAACCGCATTTGCTGGCCCTGAATCATTAGAATTATTTGAAGAACGGGGCGGACTTCCTGGACTGTCCGTCTCCGTTATAATCTGCGCTCGCCGAGTAAACAATGAGGGGGGACCAATCATGGATCTCTAACAACAAAAGCCCCAGCAGCTGGGCGCCGGAAAACAGGAATAATGTGCTTTATTCATCGATAATGGGAAACGCCTGCAAGCGAGACATTCTGAGTTTGACACTCTTGAGCATAATCTGATGCCACAACCATGTTCCAAGTGATAGGCGGGATGAGTGGTGGTGACAAGAAGTCAACGGTGGAGAAATAACCTCGAAACAGATCTTTCCCATTATGGGCTACGCAATACTTCCGGAGTAGTGGGTCGGAGCTTCTCGTTCTCGTGTTTGAGAACGGCCAAGCAGACAAGTTCTTGCCATCTCATTAACACGTCTGGATGATGATCGTCTTATAAGGCAGAAAGACTACCGAATAACTTCTCACGCGGCTTTACACTGTGTTCTAGCTGTCTTTATTTGTTTACTACGGTAGATGTTCCGAATAACAAATTCTCCGTGTTGAAGAGTGAGTTTATTGTACTAGCATCGTTACTTACATGGGTTTCAAGCCCATTGAGCACTTTCATGATCACCGGCCATCGCTTAAGGGGATGGTTCTGTCCAACAATTGCGTCTTTACTCTTATGTAAGTAACCCTGGAGACTGTCCTTCCCACTACGGAGTACTCAGCCTAGACACGAAATCGCCCCCAACCTCGTGAGACGTGCTCAAACTTGCTGGTGGATACTGCCACGGGACAGTCGGTGTCAAGCTCCACCAAAGCCCTAGCGGTAGTCCTCCGCAGCCTAAGAGTAGGCCCATCGCAAAGTCCCGTGTGCTAGGGACGCCACGGGGAGGAGCATGCATCATCCTTGTCGTATGCCTGCTCGCTCTTGGAAATAAGCTGCTGATCGGCGTCGTGGACAACGGCTTTCTTTTTGCCAATGGTGTCCGAGTGGCAATTGGGACTGAAACATACTCCTCGTGTGATTTGTTAACTAGTTTTCTCTCCCCGGTCTGTTGGGTCCGCTTTGATCCTTGACAGCAGGGGCTTCTTACGTCCTGCTCCCAAGACAGAAAATGCCTTCCTCCAACAGGCCGAGAAAGAGACTGGCCCATGTCTAACATTATTCATGCTGAGCTGTGTCGCGTTGAGACACTGAATAAGGCCCAGTTCATGAAACTAGGCATCGCAGAATTGTATCTCCACCTCTTTGCAGGACCGGAGCATCTAGTGCCCAGACTAGAGCACCGTAGTGCAAGAGGGAAACAAGGAGGGGAGGGCTCACACCACAAAACCAAGTGCACAAGGTCAAGGTCGGCATGATGATCGCAATGGCCGCCCTTGAGACCTAGTACTTTAGTGTGAAGCCCATACCGGTTCAAGCTAATAGACATGTGCCAGAGACAACGATTGGCTTGCTGTCGCATGCGGGACGGGACGTACATGGCCGCCCACCACAGCAACCAATGATTGCTTGAAACTTACCATTCAATCACTCAATCAATGGCTGTCAGATTGGAAAAGAGGGGAATTACACCTGGAGAGCACAGTAGCTCTTGGGATCCTTGTCGATATTTTATTGTGCATGGAGCTGTTCTTCCTTCTTCCTGTGACTATCTCTCCATCTCAGATGCTGGCATTTGATTCCATTCCAACATCATGGGTCTTGCAGAGCATGCACTGTCGCTGGTGACAGTTACCAATGTCTTATTGTCTTTCATTACCTATATCGTTCTGAAGTTCGCTTACCAGATCGTGCACTATCGCTTCTTCCATCCGCTGTCGGCATTCCCCGGTCCTTTCTGGGCATCGGTTACCAGACTATGGATCGCGAAGCAGAACCTCCAAGAAACCGAATATCTGACTGTCTATGATCTGTCCAAGAAATACGGTAGGCCTCAAGGAGCTGTTCGGCTGTCGCATATGCCATTGACTGATGATAATGCATGGAATTAGGCCCCGTCGTTCGCATTACTCCTACCCTGCTGCTGGTCAGCGATCACTTGAAGCTCCCCGAAATCTACCATCGCAATGCCGACAAGACCGGCCATTATATCACTGGGAGCTTTGGAGAGACGGAGAGTCTGTTCAATATGAGATCCCACAAGACGCATGCGCTCTTTAGAAAACACATTGCGGGGCCTGTATGTGGAATAGCGCTAAACAGTTGCCGCTGGAATTTGGGTGTAGGCTAATGCGCGAGTGTAGTACAGCTTCACCAATATTAAGAGAATGGAGCCATTGATCGATGCGCGCATACTTGAATGGAACAACAAGCTTGATGAGACTTTTGCTAAGACCGGTGAGCCTTTTGACTTTGCCTGGTGGGCAGTGTAAGTTATTCAAAACGTTCCGCATACTCTCAGCCCGGTCCATCCGTACATGCGAATGAAGTGACTGACGTTCTATCCAGCTATATGGCCTACGACATTATCAGTGAAATCGGCTTCGGCGCCCCTTTCGGCTTCATCGAAAAGGGCGAGGACATCGGCGGGTTGATTCAAGGTTTCCACGATGGTCTTCCACCTTTCGGCTTCCTCGCACGCATGCACACCTTCACCTCGTGGATGAAGACCACCTTCATGAAGAAATACCTAGTTGCCAAGCCGCAGGATGACTCCGGGATCGGCGTCCTGATGCGCTTCCGAGACCGCCTGATTCAAGAACGCCTGGATGATATCCAATCCGGCAAGCAAATCGACCGCACCGACCTTCTTCAGACCTTCCTCGAGGCACGCACCGAGGACGGCAAGCCCCTGGATCTGGAGTACATTCGTGCAGAGGTCCTTCTCGTCCTGCTCGCCGGCGCAGATACTACCGGTACCGCGTTCCAGGCCATGATTACGTTCCTCTCGTCACACCCCGATTCGTACGAGCGCATGATGGAGGAAATCGACAATGCCACTCGTAAGGGCCTCCTCTCCGACGTACCCCAGTATGATGAGGTGCTCGAGCACCTGCCTTTCTTCGTGGGCTGTGTCAAGGAGACGATGCGCCTGTGCCCGTCTGCCCCGAACATATTCCCCCGGTATGTCTCCGAGCCTGGCCTGGACTTGTATGGTAAGTGGGCACCTGCTGGAACGGAGATTTCCTGTAATCCGTACGTGGTTCACCGTGATCCGGCGCTGTATGGCGAGGATGCGGAAGAGTTCAAACCGGAGCGGTGGATGGATCCGGAGAGAGCCAAGTTATATAACAAGTATAACTTTGCGTTCGGATATGGCTCGCGTGTGTGCTTGGGACGGGATATCGCGATGATGGAGCTGTTCAAGGGCCCCTTGCAGGTAAGCGTGTCGAGCTTTGCTTCATGTAAAATTGGCCTTGCTAAGTATTTACTCTAGTTTTTCCGCTCGTACAAACCTGAGTCTGTGAAGGATAAGCCCAAGCCCAGGTTTGTCGTCAAGGGAGGTGTTGGATATTGGAGGGATGTGTGGCTCACCATCTCCAAGCGGCCTCAGGTCCAGCGGGAGTAGATTTCCTGAAGGGGGTCTCTGCAGCTCTTGGAGTCGAGATACAGTGTACACTTCTTGCCTTGTATATTTGCAGCGTGTGGAGATCACGGTGCTGAACACGGGACAAGTGGTGGTCTACCGCTTCATGTGAAATGAACAAATGTCAATCTAGGAGAAATAATTGAACAGAGAACGAAAACGATTTCATGAGGCTTAACCACAGAGTATATATAAACGAAATTTTCCACATATTCAACCGTAAACCTGGTGAAGGTCAAGAATGATGACTGTTTCTATTGGGTTTGGATGTGCCCTAGAAGAAAACCATGTTGAAATGACAAACAAAGAAAGAGTACCCAATTATGCAGAATCGGGGCCCATGACAGCATCCTACAAAGAAGACTGTTAGTTCTAATCTGGAAACAACGAGACATGGTTGAAACTTACTCTGGCAACGCGGTACAGAGGAACGATACCAGTCCAATGGGCGAACTGATTAACACCTTGGCCAACAAGAACCTCCAGACCAGGGATGGTCTTCCAACCAGCATCGGAAGCCAATTGCATCAGCGCAGTCACGGCGGGCTTGTATGCCATCTCCAGGAGAACGCGAGGCGACTTGTCCGCAATAGACTTGCCGATCAGGGTACCGTCAGCCTCCTGAGCGCGCTCAAACATGTGGCAGAGGGTCTCGCGCATGGCCGGATCGATGGGACGATCAGCGGGGATGGTGCCGATGGCAACCTGGGGTACAGTATCCAACTGCTCGTGGTTGTCCACGACGCGAATGTTGTAGCTGGTCGGGAATGTCGAAACCATGCCCTCGAGCTTGCTGGCGGTGCGGCCAACCACGTAGATAGGAGAGAAACCCATCTGGTGGAGGGCGTAGATGGCAGCGCGGGCAGTACCGCCACCGCCGATCACAACGGCACTTTCGGTGCCAGTGGAACCGTAGATACCCGCGTTGCGGAGGACCTGAACCATACCCTGCCAGTCGGTGTTGTAGCCGATGAGACGCTGGGGCTTGTCGCCGTTGGGGACGGGAACAATGGTGTTGACGGCACCGATGATCTCGGCCTCGTTGGCAACTTCATCCAGGAGCGGCATGATGTCCAGCTTCAGGGGAATGGTGACAGAGGCACCGCCAAAGTCGGGAGCGTGGATGAAATCCTTAACATCCTCAACATTGGTGGTCTCCAGACGGCTGTACACGTGAGGAAGACCCGCCTCAATAAAGAGGGTATTGTGGAGGGCAGGAGACCGGGAGCCAGAGACGGGAGATCCGAAGACAGCAAATTTCTTGGCCTTGATCTCACCCATCAACGCGAGACCGCGGCGAATCTCGGTCGCAGACAGCTGACCAGGAGCGGCCTTGAAGGGGAGGCTGGGGTGGGAGACGGGGGTCATGAAACCGTTCAGAATACGACTGAGCTGGCCCTGGTCACCCATGTTGATGGCGATCAGAGGCACATCGTGGGCCTGCTCAGCCCAGTTCTTGAACTTCCGCAGAGCAGTGTTGTCATCAAGGCTTTTGGCAACGCCGACAAGCTTGATGATGTCACCATACTCCAGAGCACGGTTGTAAGATGGGATCCAGGACATGTTAGCCCATGACAGCTTGCCTTCAGGGTCGTGGTGCGAAGCGATAATTTTAGAGTGACCCTTCATCTCGATGACGGTGCGGAGCAGCTCATCCGGGAAAGCGATTTCGAGATCCACAAACTCGCAGCCCGAACGGAAGGCCAACTTGTACAGCGCCAAGGCAGCATCGTGGGCATCGTCAGGGAAGCGACCACCTTGACTCTTTGTCCGGATGGTGAAGATGATGGGTAGCGAAACACGACGACGGAGGAAGGACATTTGCTCAGCGACAAAGTCCACAGAGGGGATATCGCTGCCCGAGGCGGGGTCCTTGAGTAGATCGACGCGCAGTTCTACGGCATCGGACCCTACGCAAATTTGATGCAAGAGGTCACCACAATCGCGAAGGTTAGGCAGAGTCAGCGAGACAAAGAAGGAGTGCTTCTTCTTCTTGATCTCAGTGAGGTTGTCCTTCCGACCGGTCACGACCTGCATGAAACGCTCAAAGTCCTCTGAGGCCAGGGCAAGCTCCGTTGTGTTCGAGTGCTGGCTGTAGTACTGAATGTTGCTGCACTCCTGGAACCAAGGCTTGCGGCGCAACCACACGCCCATCATATCCTCTACGTAGGCAGGACGGGTTTTATCAACCTGCAGGAACTCCATGACCTGCTTGATATCACGATTGATCAGAAGAACGTTACCCTTGTTCTTGTGGTAGTCGACAAGCAGCCTGCGAGCCTCGGGAATTTCAACAATGCCACCACCACAGGCAAAGACGTAGCCGTTGGATCGATCTTGCATCGTCCGCTGGAGCAGAGCCAACTCTGCATCACGGAATCCCTGCCAGCCACGCTGCTTGATTATTTCAGGAATGGCGAGGCCTTCGGTCTTTTCCAACTCGGTGTCAAGGTCGATGAAGGGCCGATCAAGGCTCTTGGCGACCCAGTTACCAGAAGTGGTCTTACCAGCACCGCGCATACCGATGATGAAGACGGAAGCACTAGCACGCTCCTCACGACCAGAGACAGCCAGTTCTTCCTCCTTAAGCTCCTTTCCTTCGAGATTGACACCGAAAAGCTGCTTCATGGTGTCCCACCAGCCAGGCCAGGTCTTACCAACGCACTCCTTCTCCAGGATAAGAGTCGACTTGGGAGCCACCAGCGACAATACGCTGAAACTGAAGGCGACACGATGGTCATCGTAGCAGTAGATACCACCTGCAGGCTGACGAAGGGTAGTCCGGTCGATGCCGTCGATTTCAAGGCCGTCATCGTGCTCACGGCAGACAACGCCGAACTTAGCGAGCTCGTCCTTCATGGCCTTGATACGGTTGCACTCCTTGACACGCTGGTTGGCAATGCCGTAGATACGGGTAGTGTGGTTCGAGCCCTCGCCACGGGCAACAGCAGCAAGAACGGAGGCAGTGAGGAAAGCATCAGTCATTGGCTCCATGTCCACGTTGGGCAGGGGTCGGAGAATGCCATTGGCAGGTCCGGTGACAGTGGTGGAGTGATCCAACTGTTCAACAGTGCAGCCCATGGGGCGGAGCACGTCAACGGCGAACTGAGCATCACCCTGCAGCGACTTGGCGCCGATGTTGGGAACTGTGCAGGTGGTGCCGGTGATAGCAGCAATAGCCAGAGGGTAAGTAGCAGAGGAGGCATCGCTCTCAACGACGTACTCAGCGGGGTTAACGTAGTGGCCTTGAGGAATGTGGTAGGTGTGCTCCTCAGTGGTGGACTTCTTGACGTCGATGCCGAAAGAACGCATCATGGCGGTCGTCATATCAATGTACGGCTGGGAGATGGGCTTGCCACCAACCAGTCTCAGAGTAACTGGCTCCTTGGCGTAGGGAGCGCACATCAACAGCGAGGACACATACTGGGAAGAGACCTTGGCAGCCAGGTTGATAGCGCCACCAGCAAAGCCACCGGAGGCGGTAATCTTCAATGGCAGACTGCCCTTGCGCTCCATGTACTCAATGCCAGCGCCGTTCACGGTCAGAGCATCGACAAGGTCGCCAATGGGCCTTTGCTTCATACGGTTGTTACCGGTCAGGATGCTCTCATTCACGGTGCTCGGGTTAGCGAGCGTGGCCACGGTAGTCAAGAATCGGGAGGCAGTTCCAGCATTGCCCAGGTACAAGGACGAGGGGCTGGCGGTGATGTTTCCACCCTTGCCGTTCACAACAAGGACCTCACCCTCTTCCTCCCACGAGAAAGTGGCAGCTCCCAGCTTCTCCAATGCATTCAGCATGACCTCGGTGTCATCGGAGTGCAGGAGATTTTTAATACGACAGGTACCCGAGCCAAGCGCAGCAAGGACAAGGGCGCGATTGGAGATACTCTTAGACCCAGGGGGGGCGCAAGTGACATTCAGAGTCTTGGGCACACCAGGGTGCACCTCAATGCTAGGGGCCAGAACAACACCAATATCTTCGTTGGAGACAACGCTAGCCTTCGGCTCATAGGTTCGTCCAATGGCGGACAGGAGGACAACCTTCTTCTTGGGGCCATCATTCTTCTTATCCAGGGCCATATTGAACAGAAGCTGGTCCACAGAGCAATGCTTGTCGGCAGTAAGCTTTCGTACCCGCGAGTCCTTCATAGATGTGGGCAGGCCGTAGGCAGAAATACACTTGACAATACGAGCAACGGCAACGCCCTTCAAGATACCGAGGTGACGTGCAAGCTCAGCTTCTTTTACCATACCGATGGCAACGCACTCTCCGTGGAGAATCTGAGGAGTAAGGATTGCCTCAATGGCATGGCCAATGGAGTGTCCCCAGTTGAGGAGGTTGCGAAGACCACCCTCACGCTCGTCTGCGGAAACAACGAAGGCCTTGTGACGAGCAGAAGCCAGAATGCGGGCCTTCAAGATATCGCGAATACCGTCGAAGCGGCCCTGGCCGGGCTTCGCCTCACTGCGCGCGGCGCTAAGGATTATATCGGCATTATCTTCAAGTGCAGTGAACTCCTCTTCGCTTGAAATGGCAGCAGTCTTGATGACCTCAGCCATGCCGTTGATAAACTCCCGCACTGGAAGTGTCTCCAGAAACTCAAGATCGATGTAGATCCTTGACGGTTGCCAAATAGCACCGATCAGGTTCTTGCCTAGAGGAGTGTCGATGGCAGTCTTGCCTCCAATCGAGGAATCCACCATCGCGAGCAGAGTGGTAGGGACCTGCACATAGCGGACACCGCGCATGTAGGTTGCCGCAATGAAGCCAGTCAGGTCACCAATCACACCACCACCCAATGCAATGACCACAGTATCTCGGCCGCATGGTGGGTTCTGGCTCAGCATCCAATCTTCAATATCGGCTTTAGTCTGTCTAGACTTGGAACTCTCTCCAGGTGGGGCATGGTAGACGAGTAAGCGCGGGGTAGGTGAGATTGAGGCGGCGGCGGCTTCGAAGGTCTTTTGGAAACTCGGCGTATAGATAGATCCGAGGTTTGTGTCAGTAATCAGGACATAGGTGGTCGAGGGCAAGTCACTGATCAGGTCCTTTGCGACGTAGTTGCGCCACAGGCCGAAATCAGCAACGATGCTCTCCCGACCCAAGATGCTGATCCTGGTGGGCTCGGTCATGATGGCAGGCAAGGATAGAAAACGATTGACAATTGAGGATATTTGTTCTCTACTCAATTCATGCTGTGGCTTGTTAGTTTCTCAACTTTCCCAAATCGACAAGAAATGACCTGTTGGGGGGATTTGCTATTTGACCCCCCACAAGCGGAGCTAGTAATGCAAGGTGCACAAAAAAGCGAAAGAGAGGTAGAGAGGAAATAGGGAATCGAGGTTGGCACACAGCCGTGATGAAATATGATTGACTTGCCTGCAACCCTTGACCGAGAGTCAGCGTTTCACCCAGTATGTGCAACTGGCCAGAAAGATGCTTGAGAGCACAGCTGCCAGCGTGACTCAATAATTCTTTTGCCCTCCGATTTCGCGACAGTTTTGGCTTCACCGCCTTCCGAGTCCGTGCGCGTGCGGGCCGGCGGGCGGCTAAGAAAGAGTGATTCTTCTTCCATTAGTAAAAATTACAGAGCTATGCATAGAATGTGTTGATGGAGGTTGATTAGTGGTCTCCCTCCCGAGTGGTTGGTATAGCTACGTTCTATGATGTATCCACTTACGGTAAACTTTTAGAGGATTACAACGGGGTTTAAGAGGTCCCTCGATTTGTCGGCTATCTAGGTACCGCTATGATTCTGGAGCTAGAGCCACAATGCAGATCATCAGCGATCGGAAGCTTAACAAACTCTACGATGGTATCAAGAAGTCAAATGCATTGGGGAAAAAAATTCATGTGCCAATCTTTTTGAAAAACATTTTAGAATACTCAAACGCCGTTTCCTGTCCAATCCATTTACTTAGGCTTGGAATATGGTAGTAGATACAGCAAGATTCATGCGAGGATAATAGAGTAGCCGTGACACCATTATAGGTCTTGTTTAGTAACGACCGTAGCCCCCTCCACCACCTCCACCGCGGTGGCCGCCATAGTTATCGCGGTTCTGGCCTCGAGATCTGCCGCCACGATAACCGCCATTGCCGCCTCCGCCTCTACCCCGATCCTGGTAGCCGCCATGATACCCTTGTTGGCCTTGATGTCCTTGCTGTCCTTGGTATCCCTGGTATCCTTGGTACCCTTGGTGATGTCCCTGATTATAACCTTGGTGGCCTTGATATTGACCAGCACCCTGGTGCGAGGGATATTGATGGGACATGCCGCCACGGGGAGGTCCGGGGGGTCCTCTGGAATAGTCACCAGCCCCTGGGACCGGAGGAACCCAGCCAGAGGGCATCGGTGGCATACCGCCCGGAGGTGCGTGCATGAAGCGTGGATCAAGATGCGCGGCGAATGGATTTGGCCGGTCTGACGAGTAGTCCATATGACCACCACGGCCGCGGCCGTTAAGTGGTGCGCCACCGTATGACCGCCCCGAGTTTTGGGCTCGGCCCTTGACCGCGCGAATATCGGCGGAATTCAGCATCGGGGTCGCGAACTTCACACCACGAAGTAGCATCGACTTGTGCACGTGAGAAGATTTGGGAATCTTGTAGTTGACACTGGAGTCATGGTTAGCAAAGAGTCTTTGGCAGCAAGGAAGTAACTAATGGACTTACGTGAGGGAGTGGTCATCATCGAGACTCGGCATGCCATACTCTTGCAGAGGCGAAACAAGAGAGCCATGGGGAATATAGGTATCATTGCGCCCAACCAGGCCAGCGAGACCATCGCTCACACGCATGTTAAGCTTATACTCAGGCGGCCCAGGCTTCTTGGAATAGAAATTGCTGACAAGATCTTGATAGAGAGAGTGCTGCTCCGAAAGGAGTAGCACTTCCTGGCCGTGTGTATTGCGACCTCGTTCTTCATCTGTCAAAAGAGGATACACCTTCTCCATCGCAGCCAGGAGGCGCTTTTCATCAATGAAGGGCAAAAGAATCACTCCCTGCCAGGCAAATTTCTTTCCATTGAGATCCAAAGCGAAATCCTCGGGGTAGAAGTCAATGATCTCACTTTCCGGGTTGCTCATAAGATCATGGAAGACCTTGGGTAGGGCGTGGTTCGACGATGCTGGCAAGACTCCCATCAGCTGCTCATAGGGCCTGAATGGCTTGCCCTTGTCAAATTGAATATCCATATCCGCAATATCGACAAAGTCGGCAGCAAACGGAGCATAGTGGTACGGGTAGTACCAATCCCACGAGGGGCAGCCCTGGAAGTAGTATAGGAGGACCCAAGCGAGACCCTCGGCGTACGCGCGCGCGACCTTGTGACGGAATTCATGATCCTGGGGATCCACACCGAACTTTTGCTCGTAGTAACGATCAGCATAGCCTGGTTCCCAGAGCTTGACGGTGTCTGGTGGCATTTCATCATCCTTAGGCTTCGGGGGAGGCGGGACAGGTGAATCCCTACCGGGAGTTCCAGCATCCTCCGTCTCCTGCTCAGTTGCCTCTGTTGATTCATCCGCCTTTCTCTTCCCGAGAACGGAGGGAGACGTCGGCTCGGTGGCGTCTTCCCCGTTCTCCGCAGTAGCAGGAGTTTCTTCAGCCGCTGGCTCACTTTGGCCACCTTTCATAAGCTTGCTCTTCAACACAGCGGCGGCGCTCTTGTTCTCCATATTGGCACGATAAATGGCCCCGCGGTTGACAATCATACTGTGAGTCAAATCTTTGTCCTCCTTCGTCAAGTGTCCACGAGTGGGCTTGATGAGCTCCAGGCCGGCAGTTGGGTCTGGGTCAGCTTCACCCTTTGAGCGGTTCTGTTTGGCGTCATAGACAGGGGAACTACGTCTTCGCTTGCGGGCACGCTCTTCATTGCGAGCCTGGTCTTGCTCTTTGCGTCTCTTGTCGTTAGCCGCCCTTCTTTCTTCCGCCTGCCGACGGCGCCGAAAGATTGCGTCCTCTTGCTTAGCGAGACCCTGCAATATCAGCTGAGCCCGTTTCATATCAACATGCCCGTCCTGAGTCAAATACCCGCCCATAGCCGGAATGTTGTCGCGCCAGATAGCAATCAGAGTATCGATACCGTTTTCACGGATATCCAAGGAGGGCAAATGAGGCAAGAAATCGTTTCCAACGAAGAAACACATGAAAACCCAGTCATCCAATGCCCGTTCGAGATCGAAGGGGAACGGCTGCTGAGCAACCTGCAGCTCGACACCCAGGTATTCTCGGAGGACGGAAACGTGGAGCCAGATGAATGGCTTCAATGGAGAAGCATTTTGCTTTTCGTCAAACTCTCCACTCTTCTCCTTCGCTTTACCCGTGCATTCCTCGGCCTTGTGCCCAGGTTGACCACAAAGCTTGCAAGCCCGAGGCTTCGAATCCTGGAAGAAGACATCCTCGCGAAGAATCCGGAAGTGGGGTTCATGAGTAGCGAGACCCAGCATGATCAGATCCGCATCAAGGCCGTACATCACATGGCGAGTGTTGGGATCATGTTCAGGAGACGCACGTTGAGAACGCACGAACTCCATAATCTTGTGCTCTCCCTCTCCAGGAACTGTCGCATCCGAGATGATGATCTTCAGCTTCTCCCATGCCGGATCAGTATTGAGCTTGTAGGCGATCCAATAGCGCAGCGAGGCAGCGAGAATGTCCATGAAGGGAGTTCCAGGAGTGATCACGTTGCTATCCCAGGTCTTCTGGATGACTTCTTCTCTGATAGCGGCATCGCCAGTCGTCTTGCTTTGTTGCCTGTCAAGTAGCTTCTGAAGTTCCCCCTTCTTCTCGTCATTTTCTCGGGCTTCTTGAGCGGAACGGAATCGGCGTGCGCGCTGCTGGTTCATCTTGGCTCTTGGGGCAACACCGTCTGTTTGTTAAATAAAGCTGGTAAGCATAAACATTCACAAGACAATAATTTGGAGACAGAAAGGTTCATTCACGGAATGTGCACATACCAATAGCAATCATAAGTAACTTTCTCGGACGGACCATGTTGACAACGCGATCGGTGTACTTAAAAATCTCCAGCATCATCTCCTGCTCATTGGCAGGTGGAGGCTTTCCCTCTGGATGGGTACATGGGTGAACAATGCCATTCATGTCCAGGTAAAGATTATCCATCTCCTCGCCGTTGGGGTTGGCGCGCGTAGTATCGACCGGAATCTCCTCTCCATCAATTTCCTGGGGCAGTTCCTCAATCACTGAAGATACGATCTTCGGGTACTTGTTGGAAAGCCATCGGAAGAGAGCGGGGACACCCATATTGGCGATGCGACAACCGCTTGTCCGTCAGGTCTCGTAGAAATTGGCGCGACGCTTTCGAATGCGTCTGACAGCGAACTGGGGAACACGCTATGCGCAGTGTCGGCCTGCGAGCTTTCAATAACCCTTCCCTAGGATTGCAGTCCTGTGATGTCTGCAAGACCGAGTAGAGCAAACAGGAATATATGCAACCGCGTATGAATCTGCGGCGCAAAGAGTTGGTTGAGTCAAGAATAAAGCCGGAAGTCTCTGCGACTACCGACAATTGGAATTGTCCCCGGGCGGTCGGCCGTTCTGCGCTTCCGGCGAGGATCGACCGTTAGCCCCCTTTGGCCGGGAAGGCCAACTTTACTGCAATCAGCTCTGCAATCAGCTGCCTTCGGGTTCCCCCCAGACACATTCTCCCTGATCTTGACCTTCCTTCGATGCCTGCCGATTCCTTCGCCCACGGTCGGTAGTGACCATGAAATTGCGACTCAGCTGCGATGTTCCGAATCCTTGAATCGCAAGCTCCGGCCAAACAAACGGCAACGGATACAATCGATATTTTGAGCAGTAGGTTGCAGAGTGCAACCTTGTTGGAGGATCGGCGTGCAGCGATCCAGGGTCTGAGAAGCTTCGCGAAGCTCTATCCTGCATCGGTAGCCTCGGGAGGTCTCCGATCGTTGATCGGCTGCCTGCACAATGATCGGGAAGATGTGGACACCATCAAAGTGGTCCTTGAGACCCTGTTGATGCTGTTTACCCCGGAGGAGACAAGCGTGGGTCATCATAGTGGCTGAGGTCTTTTGAGAATAGTAGACGCTGATAGCTCCTGCAGCCCGAAGCGTCAGATGAGATTGCTCTTTGGCTGGCAGATGAATTTACTCAGGTACGCTACACCGGGCGATCAATATTGGACTACACTAACCCTTCATTATCAGCGTCAAGATAACATCACTACTCTGCTGGACTTACTCGAGGCTCGTGACTTCTATTCGCGCCTGTACTCTCTACAATTGATGTCCCACATCTGTAGTGCTAGGCCGGAAAGAACACAAGAGTGCATCTTTACCGCACCATTGGGTATTTCAAGGCTGGTGAATGTGCTTACGGATACCAGGGAACCTGTTAGAAATGGTATGGCTTTCTTCCCTTGTAACCAATTTCTTTTGGATGCCCTTATTAACAAACCATTTCCTCTCCTGCAGAGGCTCTCGTTCTGCTCATCGCCCTGACGCCCTCCTCGGAAGAGCTACAGAAGCTTGTCGCATTCGAGAACGCGTTTGAAATCATATTTTCTTTAATCGAAGCAGAGGGCGCCCTGACCCTTGGGACTGAAGTGGTCGAAGATTGTCTTACCTTGCTCGCCCATCTCCTTAAGTTCAACGTTTCCAACCAGTCGTTCTTTCGCGAGACTGGTTGTGTGAAGAAAGTGAGGAAGCTTCTTCTCGAATGCCAACTAGAGCCAGCCCAGGCTGAAGATGCCCCCCCACAATGGACCCTTGTTCACAGAGACAAGAATGTCTGGGGTCTTCTCGCCATCATTCAACTATTCCTCATTCGTGGGGGTATGGGGACACCCATGAACCAGACGGCTTTCTGGCAGAATGGTGTAACGGAACAGGTTCTCAGCATAGCCTTCGGCCAGAAGTTCAGCGTTAACGTCACCTCCAAGGCCTTGGCAACCTGTGCCGATCTTATCCGTGGTAACTCGCCATTGCAGGAGAGCTTTGGGGATATTGAGGTCGTGTGGGGCTCTCAAGCACCAAGAGATACGACTGCCAATGGTCATACGGATGAACCAGAACGGATCAATGTTATCGAGGCATTCTTGAAGCTCAGTCTTCAGCCTTCTCCCAATAGTATGCTGGATGCGCGACTTGCCGCCTGTGAATGCATGAAAGCATTCTTTGCCCATCATCCTGGTATTCGCATGCATGTCCTTAGACGCGCTATCGAAGGCCATATTAGCGGGCAAGATCGGATTCCCAACATTCTATCTGTCCTGCTTACAGCGCCTGATGCGAGAGGTAATGCCGACCCCTATCAGGTTTGGATGGCGTCTGTTCTTCTGTTCCATCTAATTTTCGACGATGCGGAGGCGAAGGCGACTGCCATGCAGGTTACAGAAGGCGATGCCGAAAGTGGAGAAGAGGTTATCACCAGTGTTCAATCGGTAGTTGGCAACTTGATCACTGGGTTGCAACGTGGTGACGATGAAAGGATTACCGTGGGTTATCTCATGTTACTATGCGGCTGGCTTTTCGAAGATCCAGACGTTGTGAACGACCTTCTCGTCGAAGGCAGCAGTATCCAGACACTCTTGCAGGAAATCAAGCACCAAAGAACTCCCAGCAAGCTGATACCTGGTCTTTGCACAGCCCTGTTGGGGATTATCTACGAATTTTCAACTAAGGATTCCCCTATCCCACGAGTCACATTGCACAAATTGCTCATTGAGCAACTCGGAAGGGAACAATACATTGACAAGATCACAAAGCTGCGAGAATGTCCCTTGGTCCGTGACTTTGAGGTCTTGCCACAAACTGCTGCCGGGCAAGTTGATGGACTACCCGAAGTGTTCTTCGATCGCTCATTTGTCGAGTTCCTCAAGGATAATTTCAGCCGCTTGATTCGAGCGATCGACCGGGAGCCGGGCTTCGAGGTCTCCGTTGTTGCCAATGGAGTTGAAAAGGGCGTTTCAAGAGACCTTGTAGACTCCCTGCGCGCGGAGTTGGAAGACCGAAGCGAAACAATCCAAAAACTGGAATCTGATCTCGTCACTGTACAACGGAAACTTGACCAAGAACACTTAGATCATCGAAAGACGAAAGAATCAGGGTCAGCTGAACTCTCCAAAGCCCAACAGGCACTCCAGTCTCTTCAGATATCACATGGACAGGAATTGTTCAAGCTAGAAGAGCAGCATAAACACTCGAGGAACGAGCTTCTCAAACAACATGGTGAACAACTTCGCGCCATCGATAACCAGCTCAAGCAGGCCTCTGCTGAATATGAGCGAAAGAGCACGAAGGTGCAAGAGCATCACAAGCAGGAAGTTGCTAGCATGCAGAAGACCATTCGTGGACTGGAGTCAGAGCTAACGAAGGCTCGGGAACAGCATGCTGGTGAAGCTGCTGCCTTGAAAAGGAAAATTCAGGATTTGGAGTCTGCCATCAACCGGTCAAAGGAGTCCAATGCAGGTCAGGTTGCGGATCTTCAGCAAAAGCTTCAAAGTCTGGAATCCGCCCTTGCTTCCACTAAGGGACAACACGATTCCGAAGTTGCCAGTTTCAAGGATACGATCGGATCTTTGGAATCTAATCTGGTAGCTGTGAAAGCGCAGCATGAGGCTGAGATAGCTGATCTCAAGCAATCTCTCGCGACCGCCAAGTCAGGCCTTGAAAGCGCCCAAGAAAAGTCTACAAAGGAGGCTGAGGAAGTGAAGAAAGATTTCTCATCCAAGATGTCTGCGCTGGAAGCTCGCGCTGCGGATGCTGAGCGAAAGGCAGAAGAGGCGGAAGCACAAGCCTTGGAAAAGTCAACAAAGAACATTCAAGCAGCCAATGAAGGCGCCTTGTCAAAGATATCTGCACTGGAGACTCGCGCTGTTGAGGCCGAACGTAAGGCAAGGGAAGCCGAGTCACAGGCCCAGAGCGCTGCCGCAGCACTCAAGGAGATCAAAGCCCAACTTGAGAAGGCTCAGGCAGAGGCAAATGATAAGGAAGAGGCTCGCCAGGCAATCCAAACTGAATTGGACGATCTGTTGATCGTCTTCGGAGATCTAGAGGCGAAGCGAACAGAGGACAAGGTATTTGACCACTCTATTACCCTATTCTACTATGGACAGACACTAAAATTTCTGTTCAGAAACGGCTCAAGGACCTTGGCCAAGAAGTCTCCGAGGCCGAAGACGAAGACGAGGATGAGGACGAGGACGAGGACGAAGATGACGAAGAATAGCAAATTCATTGTT
Organism: Penicillium brasilianum; assembly: GCA_001048715.1. Lineage (NCBI taxonomy): Eukaryota > Fungi > Ascomycota > Eurotiomycetes > Eurotiales > Aspergillaceae > Penicillium > Penicillium brasilianum. Next base: position 3,267,453 of record CDHK01000003.1, read on the forward strand.
TTTTACTGTCCGTATATAGCAGCGATGGATCGCCGTTCTCACCCTTGCATCTACCTAGCGCAATCAATATTTCATGCATGACTCATTTGCATATTTTGTGTTTCTATCCTGGATTTTTTCTCGATCTCAGATCTGATCAACCTGATTTTCCCTGGATATAAATCGTCTTATTCTATAGTCCATATTCCGCTGGTTATCGAAGGCGGTGAGATGGCGGAGGGGCTGAGAGTCGCAGGACGCACTGGCAAAAAATGTGGTGGTGGGGGTGAGTCACTTCTCTTTTTATCTGCCCCTCGTCCCCGTTGGAAAGTCGAAGTCGTCAACCAACCTCAAGCGCCATGTCTATCGATTTTCCCGCCGAGGAGGAGCTCATCCTCAAGCGGTGGAGGGAGATTGATGCCTTCCAGCGCCAGGTCGAGCTCTCTCGAGGCAAGAAGCCATATACTTTCTATGACGGCCCGCCCTTCGCTACCGGTCTCCCTCACTATGGCCACCTGTTGGCTTCTACAATCAAGGATATCATTCCCAGATACTGGGCAATGAAGGGTCACTATGTTGAGCGACGATTTGGTTGGGATACGCATGGTGTCCCCGTCGAATACGAAATCGATAAGAAGCTTGGCATGTCCGGTCTGGAGGCCGTCGAGAAGATCGGAATTGCGAAGTACAACGAGGAGTGCCGAGCTATTGTCATGCGGTTTGCCGCTGAATGGCGCCAGACCATCGAGCGCCTGGGTCGCTGGATCGATTTCGACAATGACTACAAGGTACGATTCGGGTCCTCGTGGTGTCGCGTGATTCTAAGTGGACATATCAACTAACGGACAACTTCCGACTGGCAAATAGACTATGAACACTAGCTTCATGGAGTCTGTCTGGTACGATCTCCACAAATTACTTGATTATATTACTGAACAAGGTCGCTGACGTCTTTTTGCAAAGGTGGGTTTTCAAGGAGCTGTTCGACAAGGGCCTTGTCTACCGGGGATACCGTGTCATGCCCTACTCCACCGCCCTGAACACCCCCCTCAGTAACTTCGAGGCCCAGCAAAACTACAAGGATGTCCAGGATCCCGCTATTGTCGTCACTTTCCCCCTCTTGGATGACCCTGAGACCTGCTTGCTCGCATGGACTACCACTCCTTGGACCCTTCCCTCCCACACCGGTCTCTGCGCCCACCCAGACTTCGAGTATGTGAAGATCTATGACGAGGCCACCAAGAAGAACTATATCCTTCTGGAGTCTTTGCTCCGCACCATTTATAAGGACCCGAAGAAGGCCAAGTTCAAGATTGTTGATCGCATCAAGGGTTCAGATATGCTTGGATGGAAGTACGAGCCCCTCTTTGACTACTTCTATGAGGAGTTCAAGGACCATGGCTTCCGCGTGCTGAACGATGGTTATGTCACCGCCGAGGATGGTGTTGGTATTGTCCACCAAGCTCCTGCTTTCGGTGAGGACGATTATCAGGTTGCTGTCAATCATGGTGTTATCAACGAGACCCGTCTACCCCCGAACCCAGTCAACCCCCAGGGTTGCTTCACTGAGGAGGTTCGGGACTTTGCCGGACAGAACGTGAAGGATGCCGATAAAGCGATTATCAAGCACCTCAAGGGAACCGGTCGCATCCTTGTTGATAGCCAGATCACTCACAGTTACCCCTTCTGCTGGCGATCCGACACCCCCCTCATTTACCGTGCGGTGCCTTCCTGGTTCGTGAAGATCACTCCCATCATCCCTCAGATGCTGGAAGGCATTGAGGAATCCCACTGGGTCCCGTCTTTTGTCAAGGACAAGCGATTTGCTAGCTGGATCAAGAACGCTCGTGATTGGAACATTTCACGGAATCGTTTCTGGGGTACTCCCCTCCCACTGTGGGTCAGTGATGACTACAAGGAGATTGTCGCCGTTGGAAGCGTCGAGGAACTCAAGAGATTGAGTGGCTACACCGGTGAACTCACCGATCTCCACCGTGACAAGGTGGACCACATTACCATCCCGAGCAAGCAGGGCAAGGGTGAACTCCGCCGTGTGAGCGAGGTGTTTGATTGTTGGTTTGAGTCTGGCAGTATGCCTTATGCCTCCCAGCACTACCCCTTCGAGAACAAGGAGCAGTTCGAGAACAGCTTCCCTGGTGACTTCATTGCCGAGGGTCTCGACCAAACCCGTGGATGGTTCTACACTTTAACCGTTCTCGGCACCCACCTGTTTGGCAAGCTTCCTTTCAAGAACTGCGTGGTCAACGGTATCGTTCTTGCTGAGGATGGTAAGAAGATGTCTAAGCGCCTTAAGAACTACCCAGATCCTACCCTTATCATGGACCGCTACGGCTCAGATGCTCTGCGTCTATACCTGATTAACTCTCCAGTTGTTCGTGCCGAGCCCCTCCGTTTCAAGGAGGCAGGTGTCAAGGAGATTGTTAGCAAGGTTCTCCTGCCAATGTGGAACAGCTACAAGTTCTTCGAGGGTCAAGTGGCTCTTTTGAAGAAGGCCTCCGATGTCGACTTCATGTTCGACCCCGCGGCCGAGGCCACCAACACCAACGTCATGGATCGTTGGATCTTGGCCAGTTGCCAGAGTCTTTTGATGTTCGTTAACCAAGAGATGGCTGGTTATCGTCTGTACACTGTCGTTCCTCGTCTGCTGGGCCTGATTGAGAACACTACTAACTGGTACATTCGATTCAACCGTAAGCGCCTGAAGGGCGAGAACGGCGTTGATGACACCCTGCATGCCCTGAACACTCTCTTCGAGGTTCTCTACACCCTTGTCCGGGGTCTTGCTCCTTTCACCCCCTTCATCACCGATAACATCTACCAGCGCCTTCTCCCCCACATCCCTGAGTCCCTACGTGCCGAGGATAGCCGCAGTGTCCACTTCCTGGGCTTCCCTGAACCGCGCCAGGAACTCTTCGATGAGGTTGTGGAACGCAGAGTTGCCCGCATGCAGAAGGTCATCGAGCTTGGTCGTATCTCGCGTGAGCGCAGATCGATTGCTCTGAAGACCCCCTTGAAGAGTTTGGTTGTTATCCACCAGGACCAGCAATATCTTGATGATGTCAAGTCGCTCGAGGGCTACATTCTCGAGGAGCTTAATGTTCTCGACCTTGTTCTCTCAACCGACGAAGCCAAGTACAATGTTCAGTACAGTGTCAATGCCGACTGGCCCACTCTGGGCAAGAAGCTCAAGAAGGACGTGCAAAAGGTCAAGAAGGCTCTGCCTTCTCTGTCCAGCGATGATGTGAAGAAATATGTCGCTGACAAGAAGATCGTCGTTGACGGCATCGAGCTGTTTGAGGGTGATCTGGTTGTGAAGCGCGGTATCAAGGAGGATTCGGGCTCATCAGGCATGGAGACTAACACCGACGCCGATGTCATGACTATTCTGGATGCCAACCTGTACCCCGAGCTGGCTCACCAGGGTATTGGTCGTGAGATCATCAACCGTCTCCAGCGTCTCCGCAAGAAGGCCGGCCTTGTCCCCACGGACGAAGTTAAGATGGAGTACATTGTCATTTCGGACCCCGAGAACATCGGTCTGAGCGAGGCCTTCAAGTCCCAATCTCAGGCTATTGAGAAGGCGGTTCGTCGGCCGCTCGATGAGCGTACCCTGGTCGATGGCAAGTCACCTAGCGCTGACGAGGAGGGCACCATTGCGCAGGAGGACCAGGAGGTGCAGAACGCGACATTCTTGTTGCGCCTGGTCAAGCTGTAAAGTGCCCGATGGGATTTGAGATGCAAGAAAAAACATAAGAATTTATGTGTAGATAGACGTCTACGACCCGCTTCATTAGGTTACTGATCAATGAGTTACATGCCCATGAGGTTTCTTCCATTTAATTTGGTAATATACAGGTGAAGAAACGTTGAGTTTGAAGAAAAAACACCGGGAATCGTAAAGTGATTGCGCTTCGTAGGATGATTGCGCCTGAGGTACTGCAACTCCATGAAAAACTTTGAATCCATTGCATCCTTTCTCGCTTAGCCCTTCTTAGATGCAGCCTGGTCAAGTTAGTCAACGCGGCTGAGCTTGGTGACTCTCGAGACCGCACTTACCAGGAAACAATCCTTGAGTCGCATAAATTCTTTAGCACACATGTCTTTGTGCACCGAGTTGTAGTCTGCAAGGACACATTTTCCATATGCTGCAGCCTACTTGACAGTTAGTTCCCGTGAGAGGCTAAGAATCGATCCACGACCTTGATACGTACCTCAATAGAGCATTTGGCCGTAGCCTTAGCCACCTTCTCGACAGGACGAGTCCTGTTGGGCATGTTGGAGATATGGAGAGCTTGTAACTGAAGAGGCTGCGTGATATTATCTCCGTTCTTCGAGCTTCAGCTCATCAACTGGTTCAGAATGATAATCCCATCCCATCGCAACTATCGGGTCGTGCCAAGCCTGCATGATCGGAATGTTTACATAATTGACACGTGACGTCGGAGCATGTTTCTGGCGCGACCACCAAAACAACCCGATCGGCCAGAACGTGGGTTAAGATTTGGGTTGATTGCGAGTTGGGGCTTTCTTTTCTCTTTTAATTGCAGACTGACCTCTGCGCATTTCTTGCGTCTCCTGGACTGCCTGATTTCGCGATGATTTTTTTGGTCCGTCGCCTGTATGACCCAGATGCGACAAGCGCGCCTTAGGTCGCGATTTTTCGATGCCTCCGATATCCTCGCAGCGGCGCGCCTTGACCGAAGAGAATTCGTCGCTTTCCGATGACGGTAAGCAATTGGTTAAGAACGGTTTCAGTTATCTCTCACTTGATCTAACACGACTGTCCTCTAGATGTCGGCTTCCTCTACCAAGTCGTCAGTCGCGCTGAAGGGAAACCCGAAGTTGAGCGACTGCCATTCCGAGCGCTTTTCGCGGCTTACGACGAGGTTATCAGTGAACATGGAGTCGACGCGGATCCTGGCCATGCATGCCTGCGGTTTCTCTTCAAGATGGGGAGTAAAGAGGTGCAGGGACCCTCGCTGTTCGACAAATTCGAGAGCGCGCTCCATCAGATGGGAATTTTAATTGAATTTGGGGACGACGGCTCAACTGGCCTCAACGAGACAACACAAAAGGAGCGTTCGGTCATCGATGGCACGGTCAGCCAAACAGGCGATGAAAATCACTATCCCGCCACGAATGGAACACCAATTACACCCCGGAGGCGTGCGTCGTTCAATACTACACTTGACATTGGGGAAGATGCCACCCAGAAAAGTCTCGCCGAGCGCCCAAGCTCACGCGCATCTCTGTCTCGACTCGAGACCGGAAAGCCCGATTTTTCGAAGCTGAAGTTATCGCCCAAGCCAAAGACCCACGAACATCGGCCAAAATCTCCGGATCGCACACAGTTGATCGCGCAATTTTTGGACGTTGGTCGCCGATTGATAAGTCGATTCGATTCCGTACAACATCGAAATAAGGGCGAAGAGGAAGAAAAACATCACTTAACGAATGGCGTTGTTGCACGCTCAGCTGTTCATCAAGACCGTTCCAAGCGAATGGTCGCGGCCGCGAAAAACCGTCGCTCGCCTTCAATAAGTTCATCGGATAGCTTCGAGTCTAGTGAACCACAGTCCGAGGTTTCGCAGGCGACAGGACATGATTCTATTGGCAAAGAAAATGTTCCACCGGAGATGCTCTACCGACCTCAACTTTCAGACTTGCTTCGAGATGCTTCTACATTCAATATGTATCGGCAGCGAGCCAACTGCCGGCGTATCTTGACACAATGGTTGAAACGAGCCTTTCACGCGCGACAGATTCGTGAGACCAGGGAAGCCGTTGCTGTTAATCGCGACCGAAGCACATTGCTTCGACAGGCTTTTGAGCCATGGCGAGCAATCATCCAGGACAAGCGCCATACAGCCAGGACGGAGCGTTTCTTCAAGCACCTGGATGAGCGCGCCAGTCGTGCTCGAGACTTGTATCTCATGACGAAAGCATTCACTCACTGGGCTCAACTTACATCTGAAGAGGTTGCCCGAACGTCTGCCGCTCGAAGACACGTCTTGAGTGTCAAATACTTCAATGCCTGGCGGGAGATTACCGCTGTCAACGAGTTGAAAGCCCAGCGATTTGCTCTCCAAAAACCATTCAATAAGTGGCGCAAGAAAGCTGCAGATTTGAAAGCCGCAGAAGCCAAAGCGGTTACGATCCATAAAGACAACCTACGACATGCGTCTTATTGGCAATGGTTCTGGGGCTTTTGCGACCGGCGTGCCCCCGAGTGGTACGACAGTCAACTTAAGAGGCGGTCCCTGCTTTACTGGCTTCGATATTTCCGAACCAATCGAGAGCGTGAGCAAGAAATTGCAATCCATAACAGGAAATCGTCCCTAGCTAGTGTCCTCCAGGTATGGTCCCAGAAGTCGAAGACCATTGCCTCTGTGGAACAGAAAGCCGCAGGCTCCCAGCGTTATCGTGCTCTCAAAGAGACATTTGACGAATGGAAAATTCAAGCCAAGTTAGCCCCTGCTGCTTCCCAGGTGACTGACATGGTGGACGGCAGAATCCTGCGGGCTGCTCTCTCGAAGTGGATTGAGAAAGCCCGTCTGGCTGAGCAGGCTGTCGAGATGGACCGAATCCGAGTCGGGCGAAATGCCTGGGTATCTTGGAATGATACGCTTCGATGTTTGGCTCTCCAAGCCCGAGTCAATGAGCGATTGAAAATGGAAACCATGTACAAATGGATACTGATGGAAAGGTTCCAGTTGATGCGCCGGATACGGGAGCAGCGCATCAAGCGCGAGGTGTTCTCCCTGTTTGCGACGAACACTCGAGATACATACACTCAACTGCTCTCCCGTGCAGAGGTACATGAAGGCCACTGGGCCAAGGAGCTAGTTCGCTCCAAATTGGCCGTCTGGCAAGATCAATTGTTGTTGCAGCGGGAGCGTGAATATACCGCCTTCGAATTCTATACTCCTCGTCTCGCACAAGAATCTCTGATGGCTTGGAGATCTAAACATGAGCAGATTGTGAAAATGGAGAGCTGGGCTCGTGATGCCGAATTTTACTTCCTCATGAAGCGATCCCTGAAGAATTGGCGCCAGGCCACGTTGGATTCTGCCAAACGACGGCGCAAGGACGCCTATTCGAAGATGCGGCGGAAGGTCAAGGTCAACATGGCTGTCAAAGCCCTTGCCATGTGGGCATCCAAGACTCAGGCTATTACCAACATGGAGCAACAAGCGGCAAAGCTTGACCGTCAGAAATTGATGAGTGACGTGGCAGATATCTTCAGTGGATGGCATGGACAGACTCTCAAAAGAGTACAGGATTACCAGGAAGCTGATCTGCACTATTTCCGTCAAATTGCCTTTGACCAGTTGATTCAACTTTCGGAGACCTATGTGATTCATCGCGAGATGGAAGACCAGGCCAACTCCGTGTACCGCAGACACGTTCTCTTCCACGCAGGCGCATCTCTTCGCAAACTCAGCCTTCGCATTTTCCAGATGAGAAGTACGGTCGAGACCGCTGAAGCGATGCGGGAAAGAACCTTGCGGAAGCATTCCAGGAATCTTTTCCGCCTCTGGGTAGAAACCGCCCGCTTCAAGCTCGAAGCCCGTGATTCACCGGGACCTGCCTTGACATCTACTCAATACTCGAGGTTTGGAGAGGTCGAGCGCCCCGGGTCAGCCCTATTTGATCCGTGGTATCAAGACACATCCGAAACTCCCTTCAAAATGACTGATTTCACGACGAATTCCATGGAGCCGGTCTCCGCAAGCCCACTGGCCACACCAAGCTATATGACCTCGCCATCCAAGCGTGCTGCTCGTGCCAGAGCCCTCGCCCAGATGTCCACGACACCTGCCACGCCTCTACATACACCATTCGCCAGTCGACTACTCCGCGCTGAAGCTTCGGCCTCACGAAATACTTCTTCCCGACGACCGCAAACAGGTCGCAGAAGCTTGACAGGGACCAGCGTGCGATTTGTGGACGACGAACTCCCCGAATCTCCCACTGATGGCCGGAAGTCGGCGAATCGACGACCCTGACTTTGCTTCCGGTATATGACCATTTGCTCCTTTTAGGCGCAGTCCATTTCCCTTTTGTTTTTTTTGTACACCAGTGACGACTATACTCTTTTTTACCTCTGTGTTTTCATCTCACTATGCATATGCACCGGCGCATCATGTACATGGATTGGGGGGAGTTCATTTCTCGACTTTGCATTGGTGTCTTGGCTATACCTTATGTACTTTTGAACATGATCAAATGTGACGAACACTGTACGAACTGTACTTAAGTGGAGCGAGAGTCTAGTCTTAAAAGCTCTCAAAATTTCTGACAATATGATGCTGATGTATATTCCCTTGTCCAGCGCGCCGTAGATCAAATGACAGTCTTCTTATCAGCTGACACTTCAGCCTACCTCGGAAAAGCTATTCAAGCCAAAGCTGACACCTGTGATACTCCGTTGTCTCCTGGTAGCTTCCGATTTATTTAAACTGTCTGGCACCACTTATACCAGCGTGTAGCGTCTCAGAGTTCACGAGGGTTGGGCCGCGCGAAAGGGCGAGCGGTGATTGCACGAAAGTGGAGCGGGAAGCGTAATCGACCCCATTAGAAGATCGTCACCCTATCCCGCTCTGATCTCCTGCGCATAACCACCTGAACGACTGACATCGGAATTGACCCCTCTTTCGTCATTCCTCTGATTTACGCCTTTGGAAAGCCACTGTCCGAGCTTTTGTCTGCAAACCTGGCGATGGTGTAAGGTTTCAAGTGACAACGCCAACCAACCCGCCTCTATGCGAGCGGTACTGCCGGGGAGACCCCCAGCGAAGCTCCAGTCGTTCAGCACTGCGCTGTGGGATGGGCTTCGCGTGATTGTAAGCTTTCACTTTTTGAAGCTTTGATACAGCTTGTCGTATGGACCAGAAAGTCTCGAATGCTAACGGTGGCCTTGCGCGCGTTTCTCACAGGCGTACATCTCCGGCCACGCGCTAGTCATCCTCGGCGGTCCGCAGACGCTCCTCCAAACGATCTACGTCGATGATACCGAAAAACTCGAAGCTGTAGCTTTTGATGAGGCTTCTGGAAAGATTGCGGTGTGTGGAGGGCCTGATATATTTGTATATCAGCCGTACGGCATCCAGGGCGAGACACTGAAGGTGGGTAATCGATGTGCTACATCGGAGCTTTCTCAACCGAGAGATAACCGAGAGATACGCTCGCGGGCAATTGGAAAGCCTAATATACTGACGTGGATCTACTCTGTAGTGGTCCCTTGCTTGTACGTTTCGCGCCAACGATGACGACGAGTCGATTCATACCGTGTCGTGGGGGTCGCCGAATGAGCTGCTGGTTGGAAACTCGCGCCTCGCGCTCTGGATGCTGAATGATACCCCTCGGTTGGTGTGGAAAAAGAAGCTAGCGCACCCGGTCAAGTTTGCCCAGTTCTCCCCCGATGCAGCCTTGGTGGTTACTGTCGGAGAGTATGACCGCTTGGTCAAGGTATGGAGACGACTCGCCTTTGGTGAGGATGAAGTACGGTTTGAAGTCTCGTATCTTCCCCATCCTAATGTTGTCACGGGGATACATTGGCGACTGCCGTACCACCGCGAACAATCCGTTGACAACGTTCTGTACACCCTATGCGCCGACAACAAAATCCGAGTGTGGGCTGTGACGGACCACCATGCGCTTTCGCCGTTGCAGTTATGGACAGACATCGATATGGAACTCTCGGTACAGCCCCGAGATGCGTTCAGTATTGGTCAAGGATCCGCCAGGAGATACGGATTCTTTTTAGACGGTCGTGATTTCTGCAGCGCGACAGAGCGAGCCGTGGAGCGGAATACGGGCAATAACGAAAACCACGCGTTGGAGCATATCATCGAAGTCGCCAAGCAGAGCCCAGAGATATGTATCGTCATCGATGGCCAGGGACATATGTCTGCATGGGCTTTGGAAGATGTGGGTTCCAAGGTCAAGACTAAAATGAGCGTCTTCAATATCCTGCACGTCGAGGGGCTGGAGTTTGGATTCATGCCTGACCTAATGGCAGCAGAGGACTATGCGCAAATCCGCGCGTTCCAAAGCAATACAAGCGAGGACAAATTGAGTATTGTTGTTCATCACTTCGACGGTCGGATCGAATGGTATGACTCGCAAGTAGATGTCCTCTTCGATCCTACTCCTCGCAAGAACCGAATTTCCCCAAAATCATCTTGGTCTGGACACACAGCACCAGTCAAGAAGATTGTGAGAAATGCTATTGGTGATACGCTTATTTCGCGTACGAACGAGAACAAGGCTATGATCTGGAGACAGAAGAAACGAAAGAGTGGCTCGATGCTTCTGCATAAAAGCATCCTTTTCTCTGATGAACACATTCATCGGACCTGTCTCATCGAGGACAGTAGCCTGCTCGTCAATCTTCATCACAATGGAATCTCGCTGTGGGATACCAACTCCTATCACGCCAAGAGGATTGCACATTTACCTTTCACATTGTCCAGCAAACCCCTATGTGTGCTTTCACTTCCCAGCCCGGAAACAAAGTCAAGAGTTGCCTATGTGGCAACCATTGGAGCCGATATGACTGGCATTGCATGGGCAATTGAATGGAGTACATCCCAAGACTGTCAATTGCGGAAATTCTGCACCTTTGAGATGGGCCTCAAGGAAGATCTGGCCTATATCCTCCCTGTAGATCCCGCAGGACCCAAAGCCAAACACTCCGGATTCTTCGACACATTTTCACCGGACATTGCCCTTTCCTACACTCATAGCGGAGTCGTGCGAACTTGGACTGCCAAGGTGGACCAAGCCAACACGAAAGTTGAGTGGCTGCTGAAGTCAACAGTCGATACAGGAATCACGAACCCGTCACTGGCAAGTGGAAGTACTATCCGCAAAGCCGCGCTGGTGGATGAGGATCGAACCCACTTGACTATCTGGGACACCAACAACGCCCAGTTGGAGTTCGAAGAGCAATTTGCGCAACATGATATCATTCGGGATCTCGACTGGACCTCGACTCCGGATATGCAGTCTATCTTGGCGGTTGGATTTCCACACAAGGTTGTCTTGCTATCTCAGCTTCGTTATGACTATCTGGATGCTCAGCCTTCGTGGACCCAGATCCGGGAGATCTGGATCCGCGATCTCACCCCACACCCAATTGGTGACTCGTGCTGGCTCACAAATGGTCACCTGGTAATTGGCGCAGGAAATCAGTTGTTTGTGTATGACAAGGAAATCGATGTCGGCGACCGCCTCGTATCCGGCCTGCGTATTCCATCTCGAGGATTATCGTCGGTGGATCTTTTCGATGTCGTCAGTCGCCTGAATGGACCGTTGCCCGTCTTCCACCCACAGTTCCTCGCACAGTGCATACTATCGGGAAAGACCAGTTTGGTGCACGCCATCCTGATCAATCTGCACAAGAAATTGAAATTCTTCACGGAAGGTGATGACCTGGACGGGTTCCTGGAAATGCCGCTCCAAGAATTCTATGAAGAATGCGATGTTTCCCAGCAAGCGGCATCCAAAGAGATGCGCTCTTCCTATACGGATGTGATCGTGCAAGAGGAAGAATCGACCGTGATGGATGAAAATACAGCCGCGGTTCTTAATGAGAATCTCGCGCGGATTGCGCTACCTCAGATCACTAGCCATGAGCAGTTCCGCCTTGTTGACACTGTCGAGTGCGTAGCAACGGTGGAAAAACATCGACGGTCCATGGATGACAATGCCGCCCGCTATCTCCTTTTCTTCCGACAACACATGCTGAGGAGGAGTCAAGGTGTTGCGAATAAAGACACCATTTCCTGGCGAGAGATTGTCTGGGCCTTCCACAGCGGTAGCCAAGACATATTGACTGACCTAGTTTCGCGTCAGTTCAATGGCAAATTGACTTGGAAGGCTGCCCGGGAGAGTGGTATTTTCATGTGGCTATCAGATTTGACAGCCTTGGTAAGTGTCTCCATTCACCAGTGCTTGGCGTTTGCTAATCGCCCTGTTAGAAAGCACAACTTGAAGTTGTTGCTCGGAATGAGTATGGCAAGACCGAGGAAAGAAACCCTATCGACTGCACGATCTACTACCTTGCCCTTGGAAAGAAAAACATTCTTCAAGGTCTATGGCGAATCGCTCACTGGCATCGTGAACAAGCCGCTACGCAACGTCTACTTGCGAATAACTTCAGTGAGGCAAGATGGAAGACGTCTGCCCTCAAAAACGCATACGCCCTGCTCGGAAAGCGGAGATTCGGTAAGTTTTGTCTTCTCTTTGATGCTCACAATAGCCATACATCTGACCTCCCAAAGAATATGCGGCATCATTCTTCTTGCTTGCGGATCACCTTCGCGATGCCACGAATATAATTACCAATCAGATGGGAGACCTCCAGCTTGCGATTGCAGTCACACGAGCTTACGAAGGAGACAATGGTCCTGTCTTGCGTGAAATTTTGCAAGAAAAGGTCCTTCCCGAAGCAGCCTCGGAGGGCAACCGATGGATGGCCTCTTGGGCTTTCTGGATGCTTGGACGAAGAGACATGGCCGTGCGATCCCTTATTGTATGTCACACCCCGAAGACACGGATAGTTCTCATACTAATACGGCAGCAGTCACCGATCGAGACACTACTAGCTCCAACGCCCGCCTCCCCTGGGAGTCCCGGACGTGTCACCCTTCAGGCCAAGTCGTACCTCTCCAATGACCCCGCCCTCGTCGTTCTCTACCAACAACTACGTGAGAAGACCCTTCAAACCCTCAAGGGAGCCTCACAAGTCCGCCCACGAGAAGAATGGGAATTTGTTCTTCGCAATGCCCGCCTCTACGACCGGATGGGCTGCGATCTCCTCGCTTTGGACCTAGTACGACACTGGGAATTCCTCGGAGGACCACCCACACCCAGGAAATTGCAGACCCAGCCTGCTCTTGAATTCCATGACGGTGCTGTTGATTATCGGAAACTGCTTCGCCGGCGGAGTAGTCTTGTTGTCGCTGATTTGCCGGTCCGGCTTACAGAGGCGAAGGTCGCTAACGCTAAAGATTCTTCTGCGGTAGAAGACTCAGATAAACAGCCGAAACCGAAACCAAAACCACCTCCGACCATGTTCCATGAGCCTGATGCTAATTCGCTGTTGGATAGCTTTGGTTTTTGAATGGATGCAAAGGGGTTTCGAGTGTTTGATTTCTAAGCGCATCGTCTTCTTTCTACGTGCATTTCCATAGAGCGATTGAGCAAAATGCAAAATTTCCGGACAGTCCTCAAACTCACCACTAGTCAGCATCCTCTTATAAAGTTGATGGAATTTCCTCCCTTTCGGTCGCCCTTGGGGATTTCTGGCAGAACCAGCGCCTTTCCATTGCCCTTGCCCTTCTTGCATGAGAAGGTTGCCGTTGGCCGTTTGGCCGTTTGACAAGTTTTCCTCCCTTCCTTCCTTTGCGTAGAGATCTCCTAGAGATTTCCTCAAAAGTTATTGACTTTTTCCTTAAAGAACGATCGAAGAAAGGTTGGGACAAACAAAAATTTCTTTTTAGATGACTATATACAACGACATATATTTTCCAATGATCCATAGACATCAAAGCGCTCACAAAACGAAATAATCAATCCTCGCCTCTCACTACAATCGAGCTACCCGACTGCGCAAGACAGACAACTTTCTCCTCGACAGAGTCTGGTTGCCAGCCGCGGTGCCGTTAACATGTTGCAGAGTCGCATTCAACGCAGGCTGCGTGGCATTATGCTTCCCAGTTACCATACTAGCAGCCTGATGCCGAATCTTCTCCATAATATCGTGCACAATCTTGGCACTCTCAGCATGCCCCTCATTATTCACGCGCCCTTCCTCCTCAGGCTTCCGTCCCGAATACTCAGTCTGAGCTTTCGACCACGAAAACGAGTTCGAGCCGGGCGTCTGCACGTTCGCCGCACTCTCAAATTGGGCCGTACCTTGGATGCGTGGGGTATCCTGGGCCTGGTGTGATGGGGACTCCTCATTCTTGTCGTCGCAGACAAGTTGAAGCCATATTTCGCTGTATGCTGCGAAAGACCGGGGCTCGCATTGGCTTATTTCAACGCCTTGGCTGAGTTCTTTGTTGATCAGCGGTGGGTCGATACACTCTGGTACTTCGTGGACGGTGATGTTGCAGCGTGGTCCGGTCTGTGGTGGATAGGGACGGCCGGAGTCTTGGGAGAGCAGTTCGGCGTCAACGGAGATAGCGCTGACGAGGTTGTGTTCGTAGGAGGGGACGCCGACGTTGGCGCACATGCCAGTCGTGATCACTAGGGAGGGGGCGGTTTCTTCATAGTTTTCGTATGTATCGAGGTTGGAGAAGGGTTCGCCGGGACAATTGGGGTAGAAATGGGCCCAGACTCGGGCTGTGATGCCGGCGTGGATGGGCGTGGAGAGGAAGAGGATATTTGTGAGGGTGGAATGCATGATTGCGGATCTCGAGATCTGATATTGAGATATAGAGATCGAGAAAGGATGTATCTTTGATAGATGGGTGATGTTCTTATGCCAAGGGGGCTCGGGATCTACTCTCTTATATACACTTGACCATTTCACTACGTTAGGACTACGAATATCAGGATGGCGGGGAAGAATGGCTGGAAGGGCGATGACATTGACGTGAAACGCGATTTACACGTCCCACAATGATCGTGAATTGTCATAATGGCGTTCAGCGTCATACTTGGTGGCGGGAGTGTGTCAAGAGTTCAGGCCAGGAACCAGTAGCTGTTGAGATCGTACATTCCAAATCCCAAAAGGGAAAGGCGCAGTCGATCCAAGACCCGTGTGGAAACCATGATTGCCTCAACGAGGCATGTAAGCGCGTCTTGAACATTCCAAAGCACGGCGGTCGGCCTCTCAGGGGACTTTGTGCCTGCTGGATCGGCGGCTGGTTGTGTCAGTCGCTGGTGGTTCGTGCTTGGAAAAAAGACGGGCTAGAAATTTCATTCGTCTAGTTTTCTGGAAAGGACTTCTTTGATTGGAGTTGAATTGAATGATGATGTTCAATTCCGTTGAACAGAGTCTATTAATGACAAAAAGTCAGGATCACTAGACGCATAACAATTGGACAGTCTGCCAAATGGTGCAGCTGGGACCTGGACCCATCCCATCCAATTCTTGAGGCCTGATGTTGCCATATGCAGATCAGGAAAGCTTCAAAGTGAAGATGTGAATCACTTCCGCTTCTTCTTCTTCTCCTCACCCGCAGTAGTTAGTGGCTTATACTTCAGGATCGACTCGCCCGTCTCAAAAGTGGTCAAAGTGTTCGACCGCCTGCCTCTCCCCTTCAGGTTGGTCTGGATCTTCCGATCAATCTCCGCCAGATCTTTCTCCGAGTTGATGGAGCTAAGAGCCTTCATCGAAGGAGCACCACCAGGGCCACTGGATCGACTGCGACTGCGTTCCCGACTGGAAGGCTCGCTTGGTGGCATGCTCTTGAGATAAGACTGATAAGCGTCGAGTTTGTATGAGTCCGTAGGAATCTCGGCATCGACGTCCGGCATGATACCGAACCCAAGATCATTAATCGTCTGAGTGACTCGCTCTGACAGTGCCTCTCGGTGTTGTCTCAGGTCAATCAGGGAGGACGAGGAAAGCGGGCTCAGAGCGAGCACGAGCGGAGGCAGAGACTTGATGATGTCCATGCCAACCTCGCCAAATCGAAGTGCTGCGTAGCTGACGAAACCCATGTGGGCGTAGAAGCACACGGCAAAAATCCACAATGGAATGAAATCGGGGACGTATGTCCTTGCCACCATCCACCAGGGAACAGTTTTGGTATAGTAACCATCATTGCGGTTATAGCGAAGCCAAGCCGTCACGATGATGGTATAGTACACGTAGAGAGTGGGCGCCAGCCCCATGGCGACGAGAATTTTCCAAGTGCCGACAACATCATGTCCTTGCAGCTTGACCACCGATGCTGCAAGCGCCTTGCGTCGTTTTCTCTCCGAGATGACCTTTGTCGTGACAAAGACAGGCCAGAAGAGGAGTACTCCAGGTAATACCCCAAAACTGAGGACTAGAAGCTTGGTCAGGCGGTAGAACAATGTAATTAGAGTGAGCCACCACGGCTTCTCCTCGATGTTGCCCCATTCAACCTGGTGATCCCGGATACCAAGCGATTCAAGGCGTCTGTTATACTCCCTCACCATCTTTTTGAGATTTTTGACTCTGGGGTCGTCCTGGTGCTTGGTGTACCCTTTCAGTAGTCTCCGATTGAATTCGATGACCAGGGGAAGCGGAATTTTCTTGCTGATAGGATTGTAAAGCTTCCTGGTGGATTGCACCAGGATGAGGGTCTCATGATCCGGGCTAATCTGCGTGACAGATTCGAGGCCCTCATAAATCGTTTCAAGCAGAGAGCCAACGGCATTCCGTTTGCTGGTGCCGCCAGCTTTAAAGGCTGCAACCTGATCGGGGTGCACATGGATGGGCCGGCCAAATTCAATCACACCACGAGAGCGGAATTTGTGGGCATGGAAATAGTTCATGCCACAAGGGATGATGGATAATCCACATTCGGGATCACGGGCCAAAGCGCCGAGTGACATCAAGGCCGCGCCCGCTTTCAAGGGCAACAAATTGGAGCGATCGTGGCTGCCGCCCTCGGGGAAGATGCCGATGCAGCCTCCCGAAGACAGCTCCTTGTAGACGGCATCAAACATTTGGCTCTGATCAACATGAGGAGCAACCTTGAACCTCGTGCCTTTACGGCCCGGGTCATCCGGAAGCCGAGAGGTGAACGGCTTCTTGAGCCGAAGGGCAGTCGGTCCCAGGATTTCGTCAATTGACGCAGTCTCGGGTGCACCCTTGCCTTTGATCGTGAGTGAGCCACTGGGGGTGAATTCGGGTTGCGTAAAATCCGTATCAACGCCATGAATGAGAGCTGGATCGCCCTCGGGATCGGGTTGGTAGATGGTACCCTTGCCCGTTTTGGTCAGATCCATCGATCGGACTACGGGAAGAGCGCCCATGCATGATGCCAAAGTCCCGATATAGGGCTCATTCATAGACTTCTGTGCGATGAGGAAGGACACGCGTCGCTTAGCCTGCGACTTCAGCAGATGCATCAAAATCGCCGAGTCGACGAATTGATTGGCATGAGGGGCGGCAACGATCAGCACGGGACCTCTTTCGGGGATTCTCCACGCTCCACGAGGGTAGATCTCGCGGAAAAAGAGGTCCAACGCACAGGTGAAGAGCCACAAGACGAGGTCGTACAGCCAAGGGATCATCCGACGGGACTTATCCGGTCGGCCCGCCATGATCGCCGCGTGGAGACCTTGGGGGGGATTGGAGGTGATGAATCAACACAGAATAACGGTCATGCAGGAAATGCCGGTGAGGAAGTGGAGATGCGAGATGTGGCGCCGACGTTGGAAAGCTGAGGGAAAAGGTGTGGGCTGAGAAAAATAATGGAGGGGCGGGGGGGGGGAAAGTGTATTGGGCGGGTAAATTTAACGACGAGACCATCTTTGGCATCATCGCCAACAATTAGATAAACTGATGAGATCTACCTCTAGAGCTTCTATTAGAGAATATCATATTTTTCGACACCAATGGATATTTATCATGGATTATAACTGAGATACATCATAATTTGAAAAACAGGGACGTAAAAAAAAAAAATCATAGCTATCTAAAAAGTACAGGGCCACCCACTTTCTCATGTCATATTTCGTGCGCCCGACCGTGCGGCCTTGATGTACGCATCATTTAAAAGTCCTCAGGACCATAGGAGTTCTCAGGATCATAGGAATTCTCTGGACTATTGGAGCTTTCAGGACCATAAGAGCTCTCAGGACCATCGGAGAAGCCAAAGCACTCGAGTCGGACGGAAACGTAGCCACCATCGAAGATATCGGGCAGGCACTGGCCCTGAACAACGGGCTCGCCCTCGAAGGGTAGGAAGTAAAAGGGCTTGCCAGTGCAATCCTCATTGTTCCAGACGGTCACACCAGAGCACAGGAAGGCGTCCTTGGTGTCGAGATATGCCCTGAAGGAGTAGTAATCGATGCTCCAGTCGCGTTTAACGGCGGCCTTGTCGCAGGTCACGGGAGTCGCGATGACACCATCGTTGCCCTTGGGTTCACCTGGAGCTGAAGCACCGGCGGGGCAGGACTCCCAGGCTTGGAAATCCACGCTGGCGACGGGGAAACCTGCATAGGCGGGCAGGACGAGCAGCGCTGCCGAGGCGAGGATCTGTCGCGTTCCGTCAGATACTTTCTTGCATTGCGGAATCATAGATAGTCAATGCCGCGTCGGCAGCTCACCTTCGAGAAGTACATCTTTTCTGGGCGAATATGATGATAAGTCCTGCGGTGCTGGTCGTGAAAACGAGTGTCGTCGAGCTTCGTTGGGTTGGTCAAAGGAGTGTGTAGATGCTCTTCATTCACGGTGCGCGTGTAATGGGATTTAAATAGGGGCCTCTTGGGAAGAGCAACACGCGCTGATCATACCGTCCAGTATACATGGCTTCTGTTCTGTTAGAACCCAGGACCGCGAATGGGTGGAATGCAGGAGCCTTGAGATAGTCATGACCAGGGCACACCGAGGCAGAGGACATTGGCGACGTGGGCTGCGGAAGGGCTGGAATGCGACGATCGGAGAGAAGACACGGAGTACCTTGACCCAAGCAGCATCCGTTGGTCGGTCCTGGAATGGGCTGGAGGAGGATGACGGAAGGACCCGTGTATCCCTGCAGGGACGCGACCAACGCTGTAGTGGGCATACATACTCTGCGATGGTCTGCATTGGCCCTAGTTATTCCATAAGTGGACATTCACACAAAGAAGGTTTTTGCAAAAAAAAAAATTAGTTATTGGGCAGAAGACACGATTCTTTAATTATAGAAATCTTCCACTTTTAAAGCAGTCAGGGGATGGGTTCGCTGGCCATAAGCCTTGTGATAAACCTGACACCGCCACATCCGGAATATGAAACAAGTTTAGATCTTTATTCAACTATATCTGTAGTCTATTTGCTTCCTTTGAACATGCTCGAATTCAATGACTAGATTTGTATGGCCGCACCGTCATGAACAAAACCTTGATGAACCCGGCTTTACACCAGGACCCTTGTTTAGGTCCATTAAATGAACAATGGTCTGCTTTGACGATGAGCATTGCCTATTGAGGATGAAGCTCACGGATCATGGCCCACATGGTGAATTCCTCGAGGGAATCCCAGAAGCCCTGGGGACACCTCCGGCTACCCACAGTCTTGAATCCCTGCTTGAGCCAATAGTCCCCGGCATTTTCTTTCGAGACTCGAATCATGACCCGCACAGGCCGTTCAATATCAGCTTCCTGTCTCCAACGGCGTACAATCTCATCCTCACACGCCTTCACCAACCGTCCGGCGATCCCTTTCCCGCGGTATCGGGGATCTGGGGGAAGCGCCACCACGGCTAGCTCGTAGTCTCCCGGACAGGCATGGTCTCGGACAATCTGCTCCATTTCGCCGCTCAGCCTCTCTGCCGTAGCATCTTGGTTGGTATCATCGTGGTCGAGGGGGTCCCAGAGCCCATCATCTTTCCAGGGCTTCATGCTTGCGGTGCCGATGACTTGGGCTTTTTCGTCCGTGCCGCTAGAGGCAAACGCCACGGCTGTGAAACCATCTATGCCCAGTTCCTCGGAAAGTTCACTGTCGGTCCGAAGTCGGACTTTGTTGTCGCGGTACTTGATCTTGGTGGTGTGGCTGACCATATAGCTTGCGTTGATCATGCGGGTGAGATCCGGCAGCCACGGCTGTGAGAGGAGTTCGGTCGATGTGAACAGCTCGGTGTGGATCACTGGGTCAGGGGCCATGTTGAATTGCACGAATGTAATGAACTTGAAAGTGACACTGATCCACCGCGACTCCTAAGGCTTGATATTCGCGCGATAGAGAAGATTTCGAAGATTGAATTGAATTTCGCTTGGCGACGGATAAATGGTTGGCGGGGCTGCAACAAACGTCTTACTGTTGTGAGTCACGGAATCTAGCTGACGGCTGACAACTTTCCCCCGCCGCTATGAGGCTCTCGTAGCGGGTTTCATATCATCGGCCAATTTGGGTCGTCACGAGACTTTTTTTTGGGGAGAATCTGGGAGAGGAGGTCATATTATCGTTTACCATTATGGATTTAGCATAAAATGCGGACGAGGTTCTTCTCCTAAACTCGACCCATATATGATAATCTCATAGAATCCAGGGACTCCACTAGATAGGTTGGAGGTAGTAAGTACAGAGGTTTCAATTAGGTTTGCACTCCCAACAAGAACTGTAGTATCATCTCCCGAGTCAAAAGATGAGTGTCATAACTAAGAGATGATCCCAAGCCATCAATACCATCAATATAACTATTTGCCGACTCCAGTCAATTTCCGAAATCATGGTTCACAAGACGGTTGTCTCTTTGGGTATGCTTTGGTACTGTAAGCATTGCTGGTGGTTTCAGGTGCAGCGAAACGGAACCGACGGTGGCTTTGGAAGCTTTCAGGCATTATTTACGGACGAAATTCATACCTCATTACCCATGATTAGCAATCTTCACCTGCTTGTTTGTGGGTTGAAACCTACAGCCCCACAGCAATCATTCGGTTACGTTCCCCGTGGGGAAGACGAAGCCGAGAGTAGGAATCCGTATGCAGTTATGTATTGGACAACAACGGCATTCGTCTGACCCCACAGGCTAGGGCCCTTGATACAATGGCTCGGGTTATACAGCATTCAACGGTTCCAATAAGTGAAATACGACGCATCGGAAAGACCTCGCTGTCTTGAGGGCTATCCCATACGCTACTACCACTCACGCCGAGAAAGGAAAGCCCCACTCGTCAGGCAATGTCCTGTGTAGATATGTGTATATTTTCAGCACAGCTTGTCTTACGCTTACGTTGACTTGACGTAGGACTACCAATTGATGTATTTCACATAGAACTATACATTGCGTATTTAATGTGAAGCTATAGGTTTTCCGGGTAGGTGTCTATATTACTCAATAGCTTCAGGAAAGTTTCTCTCAATCGACCTAAGTTCACCTCCCCTCTGGGATATTGTTCCTTCTCTCTGCAGCGTCCACGCTTGATCGTACTCAAATCACGTACTGAGAAAATGTTAGCTCGGCTATTTCATCAATTATAAATCGTTATGTATACTTACTGGAATGAGAAGGTAAGGAACCTGTTTCTCATATTGCTTCCACGCCTCACCGTACTTGGTCCTGCATTTATGAATATCCCGCATAGCTCGGTGAGCAATCATGACGCTGAAGAACACCGGATAGAACCAAGGGAATGGGCTATTGAAACCGGTGATCAGGCCCCAGGAGATTGCAAAGAACATATCGCAGGAATAGTGGACTTTGCGCGCCAGTCCATACCATCCATCTGCCAGAATCGTATCACCATTCTCACTCACAATCGTCTTCGGACTGTGGAGCTCCTGCCAAGGCAACTGGGGGAAGGTATGACGCTTCACCCAGGTGCCACGTTCCATCATGCGGAAGACGTTCTTCTGGCTATTGGCCGAGTCCCAGACCCAGTACACGAAGAGATAGGAGACGAACAGTGTAGTGAGCGCGTTCTTGTTCCACGCATATGTGGAGGGGTGATGATTTGCCAGATACAAAGTACAGTGGCAGTATGACATGGGAACGCCAGCCATATTCCAAAACGTCAACATGAATCCGAGCTTCTCTTGATACATGTCCCAGGTTGTTGTAATCAGATGCTCCCCCTTGGCGCAAGCGTTGGCATAAGTGTAGTGGGCCATGACGAGGAATAGTACCTCTCCAGAAACGTATCCGTACTGTTCATACTGACGAGTTGCGGCAGCACAGCTTAGACCGAACATCATAAACCAAGGAATCCGGACTTCGTAGAACATTTTGAAGTCGAGGATGCCAAACAAACGAGGGTTCAATTCAGCTCCCATGAAAAAGTCATAGATAGGATAGCCGGTGATCCGGTGCTGGGCACCACGAGCGAAAGCAGAGACATAAGTCACGAAGCTAGCAAGGAAGCCAGAAATGATGGCCACGGACATCAATGGGCCAAACTCGTCCAGAAAAGTGTATATCGGGAACAATCCAGAGCCATGCAGAACGGCCATGACCACAATAGTGAGGTAGAAGCTAGCATAGGCCGAACAGTGGTACTTGAGCTGTTTCCCCCCAAGGTGAAGAAGAGGTTTGCCGTAGCAGGTGAACCCCGGCAAGAGCACGTAGCATGCAGCTTCAAAGATGAAATAGGTCCAGTAAATACGCCATGCTCGGAGATGGGGAAATGCGCCCGTGTATACTAGATGAACCAAGTGCCTGCCAAAATCAAGCCATGACTGATCGTCTTCAGGAAGAGGCATCTTTCCATCGTAGTAGGTAGCACCGATCCACATGTACCACATCAATAGAGGGAAGCCCGTCATCAGGCCTAGACACCCGAGAGAACCTCCAAAGTCGAAGTGACCTGAATAATCGACCCGAGGGTCCATGCCAGGCCGCCAGCCACCGATGATATGCTCCTTTGAGAAATCAAACGCTGGCTCATTGGTGTTATCAGGCAGCTTGGTGGTGGTGGTGGTGGTGGTGGTGGTGGTCTGGTTGCTCTCGTCTCGCTTCCGAGGCTGGACCCTGCTGGTCACAGCCATATTGTCGAAGTATATTCTAAGGAAAGAGATGAAAATTTCGAGGTGCTGGGGGCCAATGACCCCTGGATCGTGGGAGGTTCATCCTATTTAAATTGATATTGAGGGTCCCTGTAAAGCTGGAACCTGGGCGCCGAGACTCAAGGAGTTATAGTATGCACTGTCTGTAGTTGGCTGAAAGCTTTCGAGAGTGGATCGTCTCACCTGCGTCGAGGCACTAACGATCTATTATTGCCTCTTTGGGTTTAGTCTCCGTAGACTGTTGTATACAAGAGGACAAAGTGAATCACATGACATCAGTGCTACTGAACTCAAGGACTAATCTCATCCGAGACTTTACTCGTTCGGTCGTTGGGTTGAGATATCCACAGTTGGAACACTGCAAATACTAAATTTTGTAAGTACTCTGGTTCATAAATCGGGCACTTTTGTAGATCTCCGCGGCAATTTATGCTCAACGCTATCCATGATTGAATGATTATGAACACCTAAAGGTCATGTGATCTTATCAGTCCCCCCAGCTTCCCAGTCCGCTTATCAATCATCGCCATCTTCCTCCATGACGCATCGCTGGACCGATGAATTATCAGACCCTCAATATGGCAGGCGATGCCTCTTCACCACGGCCGGAGGCTGTGGATAGGTCATCTCAGCCCGGTCAGATCGCTGATACAAGTAACGATGTCGCCATGGCGAGCCCTAGACGAGCAGCGACTTCCTCTGCCCAGAGCTTCACTCCCCGCTCGCTGATTGTCGGTCTCATTATCGGCGCCCTAATCACTTTTTCCAATACCTACTTTGGCCTCCAGACAGGATGGATCAGCACAATGGCCATGCCGTCGGCTTTGATTGGGTTTTCAGTCTTCAAGGTGCTGACCAAATACTTGTCCTTCCCGTTCACTCCTATTGAGAATGTCCTCATTCAGACGGTGGCGGGAGCGGTGGGAACCATGCCGCTGGGCTGTGGATTCGTTGGTGTGATTCCTGCCTTGGAGTTCTTGTTGAAAGATGGCGAGGACGGACCGAAGGGAGATGGTGGCGAAGGCGAGGGCGGCCCGCTGAAATTGGGCTTCTGGAAATTGGTGGTCTGGAGTCTTGGAGTTTGTTTGTTCGGTGTCGTCTTTGCTGTGCCGCTACGGAAAGAAGTGATTGTGCGCGAAAAGTTGCGATTCCCGAGTGGTACTGCTTCTGCGCTGATGCTGCGGGTCCTACACGGCGCAGGCAAAGACGAGAAGACACCCTTGGACGTTCAGGGTCGCTCTAGTGGATTTGGTCAGGATACTGACAACGGCCCTCGACCTCTGGAAGATGAGCAACGAGGTCTCCTGTCAAAAGATACGGACACCGAAGACCAGTCCATAGATACGAAAGATTGGCGATCGAAGATGCGGCTTTTGATCGGGGCCTTTGTGGTCTCTGGTATTTATGTGAGGTCCTCTCTCCCAATTAGCAAACGATCATGACTGACCAATACAGACCCTTTTCTCCTACTTTGTTCCGCTGGTTCGGGATATTCCCTTGTTTGGGTTGGGACTTGCCCAAAATTGGCTATGGACTCTCAATCCGTCACCCGCATATATCGGCCAGGGAATTATCATGGGCCCATCGACCTGCATGCACATGCTCTTCGGAGCAGTGCTGGGATGGGGAATTCTTTCACCACTGGCCAGAGCCCGTGGCTGGGCGCCCGGACCTGTGGATAGCTGGGATGATGGGAGCAAAGCATGGATAGTATGGGTTTCTCTGGCCATCATGCTTGCAGATTCACTCGTCAGCCTCGGATGGCTTGTTATCAAGCCTATCGTGAACCGAGCTCCGAGGTGGCTCGCTATACTTCGATCAACTCGTGCTGGTCAATGGATTGCAGTACGACTAGAGTCATCTGGGTCACACGAGCACTCTTATATCAATTACTCTGCATTGAATTCTGGAAACCATGAAATCGCCCACGAAGATCTGGACGGTTTTCATGTACAGGTTACGGTAGATAAGGACGAAGACGAAGACGCGCCTCCTTCTCAGCTTATCTCCACCCGGACGGTGGTGATTTTGCTTCCTTTGACACTGATCTTGAATGTTGTTTGTATGCATTATGTCTTCGGCGACATCATCTCACCCTGGTTGTCGAGCCTGGCTACAATTCTTGCAGTCCTTCTCTCCATCATGGGTGTGCGTGCGCTTGGCGAGACCGATCTCAACCCAGTATCGGGTATCAGCAAGCTCACCCAACTACTTTTCTCCTTGGCAACGCCAGCCTCACACTTCTCCCGACGGACGGCCTTGGTCACGAACCTCCTCGCTGGTGCCGTATCAGAGTCCGGTGCCCTACAAGCCGGAGACATGATGCAGGACCTCAAGACGGGCCATCTTCTCGGCGCGAGCCCCAAGGCACAATTCTATGGCCAGATTATCGGGAGTCTCTTCGGCGCTGTGCTTTCAACGGCCGTCTACAAGATGTACGTCAACGTCTATGAGATCCCCGGTGAGATGTTCCAGACACCTACCGCGTACGTCTGGATCTTCACTGCTCGCCTCGTCACTGGCGAGGGTCTACCGGACATGGCATGGCAAGCATCCGTCATCGCAGGCCTGACATGGGTCCTCCTCACAATCGTGCGAATCATGGCTGCATCTCCTTCTTTCGCACAAAACGGCCAACCTCCAGCCTGGAGAAATTGGATTCCTGGCGGCATCGCCGTGGCAGTAGGTATCTTCAACGTTCCATCTTTCACCCTGGCTAGGGCGATTGGCGGCATCATTGCTTGGTGGTGGGCACGGGAGCACTCGTCCCCGGCCCGTCAGCCTAGTTCTAGCGATACTGTGGATGGAATTAATTCCTCCTCCGCGGACGCGCCTACTGCACTGCAGTCTGGACAGGGCGATACGCCCTCTGCGGAAGAGGCGGCTGCCAAGGCTGATGCAGCTTCTTCGACTGTCGTTGTCTTGGCGTCTGGTCTTATCCTGGGTGAGGGTCTTATGAGCATTGTGAATCTTCTTCTTGCAAGTGGTCAGGTTCCCCATCTATAGGGGTTGTACGAGGGAGGGATACCAGGGCGAGAGATGCATTTCGGGTTCCCAAAAAATCTCGGGTTCTGCATTTTCTGCTTTCATAGATGACTTATGATCTTGACTTGTGGCTTTTTGGTTAATGCTTTTGCATCTGCGTTATACATTAGAGGAGGCCTCGGGCTACCGACATCATCATTGGGACCAAGTCAACAAAAAATAGATCCAGCAGTCTTATATAAGAATTGAAAAAAGAAATCATGATGGGAATAATAAATTTAGATATCTAGATAGAAAATCACATAAAGTTCACCGCTATTACGTAGGGAAAAAAGGTATAGGGTGTTCAGGGTATCCAACTCATTCACCAATTCACACATTCAGAGTCAATATCCATCAGTCCGTCAGAATTGTAATCAGATAGGTAGCTAGGAGCTTGCCATCATAGAAGAAAGGTGATAAATGAAAAAAAACGCAGAGAGAAAGAGAAGGGGAATTGGAACAGGGAAAGAAACTCCGCAACAACAGCAGATCACAGGGCTTCGGGGTCAGAATGGTTGTTTTTCATACACGCCGAAAGCCGGACTGACACGACGAGTGATAGTATCTGGATGCATGAAATGTCGGTGCTGAATGATTCAGATCAGGCGTCCTGTGCAGGAATGGGCTTTCGGTTGATCTGAGACCCTGTTGGTGAGGTGGGTGCCGATGGTGGAAGGGCGGGTAGGTCACTTGTCGGAGCTGGGCCCGGGGCCTCGACTGCAACTAGCGGGCTGGACTTGGGGGGAGCGACGCCGCCGACGGTGGGTGGAGAAATATTGCCCGCGCTATTACTGCGCTGCCGTTGGTTGACCGGCATCACTGGTCGCTGCATACCTCCGGGACCATAGGGACCAGGGCTCATGGACCGTGGGCCAGGGCCTGGCCGAGCACCGGGGCCGGGAGACATTGATTGGGGACCGGGTGACATCGAGCGTGGGCCAGGCGACATGGCACGAGGACCCGGAGACATCGAGCGAGGCACGGGAGGGAAAGCAGCCGCGGGTGACATCGAACGGCCGGGATAAGGGGCTCTGGGCGGGCCCTGGTAAGGACCTCCAGCTGGGGAGCGAGGTCGGGCACCCTGGGGGTAGAAGCGGCCGGGGGGAGGCGGGCCTGGCATGCGTCCGTTAGGGCCCATCGGTGGGGGTGGCCCATGAGGAGCCGGGCCGGGGGCGGGGCCAGCTCCAGGAGGTGGACGCGGGCGAGGCTTCACCGGACGCGCAGACAAGCAGGAGCGCGGAGCAACTCCTTGTTGCGAACGATCCAAGCGAACGCACAGGGCCTGGAAACAAGGTTAGTACTCCTTACTTGTTCAAGGAAGAAAAACTTTTGCACTTACCCATCCATCATCATACTCATGAAGCATCCGAACCAGAGCGCCAGAGCGGAGTTCCAATTCGTCATCCGCTGAGGGATTGAAATCCATTTGCACACGGTGAACGTTGCTCGGTCCAGGAGCAGCAACAGCACCGACAGCAGCAGCAGCAGCAACTCCAGCGCCAACTGCTGCTCCACCAGCGGCAGCGAGGATCTCGGATGAAACAGACTCCCCGTCAGCACTAACACGGTTGGGCGAAGAGCTAGGAGGCATTGCTGCACCTGATTCTTGCGAGGCAGGGCGACTAGACGGCTCATTGTCAGATCCATGGGTCGTGACAGCAGCAGCAGCGACAACACCAGCGGCACCAGCAGCAGCACCAGCGGCGGTCGCTGCCATAGCAGCATCGGATGGGACAGCAGCCGAAGCCGAAGGGGCTGCAGCCTCCTCGCTCATCGGAGAAGGAGGGTTGAAGGGATTGACAGGATCGCTAAACGGGTCTTGGGAGCTGGAACTGGACTTGGGCGGCGTAGGAGGCGGCGAGTTACCAGTGAGATTACGAGAAGCAACGGCCGCACCTGCCGCGCCAGCTCCAGCAGCGCCAATAGCACCGGCGGCAACTGCAGTAGCTGGGTTGAAAGCCCCGTTGCCGCTCAGATCAGGCGCAAATTGAGTAATTGGACGCACGCTAAGCTGAGGAGGCGTCGAGGGAGTCGAGGGCTTCATGGGAGGGGGAGGAGGCGGGAGAGAGTAGGACTCCTTCTCATTTTGGATCTCCACCGGTTCCTGATTGCGCTTCCTCTTCCGAATCAAGAAGAAGACGAGGGCTGCAATCACTCCCAGACCGAGGATGACTCCAATTGCGACACCAGCTTTGGCACCACCGGACATCCCCGACGAAGCTGCGGCTGCCGTGGCCGACGAAGAAGCGCCAGAGTCGGTGGCCGATGCGCTCGAAGTCGCCGCAAGAAGGTTCACATCCT